>OX451365.1:17905007-18610014 GCA_949629185.1 Apamea crenata | reverse complement strand
TTGAAAGAGCATGGCAGTTGAGAATATGTCATGCTCACTTAAATGTCTCACTGGTGGTGGCGCGTGTGTTGGATCATTCGGTTTCCTACAAAATGGTTGAGCTGGGTGGTGCTGAATAATTGCTGATCCACGCGTCATGTTCGTGAACAGGCGCCGTCGGTTGAGACTGGTCATCTTTTAACTGCATCTGCTTATTTTTAAGTTTATATTTTAAATTGTTTCATTTGAAGTTATACTTCTTTAGGCGCGTTAGGAAAAAATGATGAGAGTGAAATTTGAAGATGCGCGCGCATCACCGTCACACAAAATTCACAGGTTGAAGCTGTCCGCAAAACCGCTCATTATTTTTAAAGCTATACGTCACTTTTTTCAGCATAAACCGGCCTGTACCTATTTTGAGCATTTTTTATAGCAACCTTTGTTCTTATCGATTAAAACAAAAGGCAATGGACATTTCACTATAAAAAATTGGATGCCACAAAATTCTGGTTTTTTATTATGCTTTTAATTTCTTTCAAAGGCCCGTGACTTATTACCAACATTATTCAGCCTAAACTACGAACTTTATTGTAAACTTTTTTGTAATTAATTATTTGCAAACAATTAATAATTGTTTTTTAATGATGCCAAAGAAGTATAACTTCTGACGCGCGTACATAAGTACACGCACCCATTTTTTTACATTGTTCTCACATATAGAAGCAATAAGATTAATGTACCCAGGATTTTGTAATAATATCTTGATTTAAAAGAGTGTCCTTGGAGTTTCTTGCCCGTTCTTCTTCATAGAGATCTACGTTTGGAATGGGCAACTAGCTTCAACTTTCTGACTAACTGACCGACTATTTAATTTTGAACATTCAAAAGTGCCTGTAAATGGTTTAATTGAAATAAATTATTTGAGTTTGAGTTTCATGTATGTGGCCGATCTTGCGACCAGTCATGTCAGTAGTGCGCTAAGCTCATAAATGTACATACAGACGCATAATAAATTAAAGTAAATTAAGAACATAAAACATGTTACTTTTTTTTACTAGCCTAAACCGCCCCCTTCTTCTGTAATATTGTGAAAAAATATAAAAATACACCTAATACAATAATAATTTCCACATGACATGAGTATCTATCTATATCATGTGATGTGGCAATTATTAACAAGGGGTCAAACAGTCCTAGGAAACATCATCTATTCTTATGGTAGGTACTGGGTACACGCCGTCGTGTGCCATAAGGGCCGATTCACACCGGAACGGCAGTGGCCGGCACCGGCACGGCGAGCACTTTCAGTGTGAAATAATTTAAAACTTTATCTACATAATTAAAAGACCAGTATCGCCGTCCGCGGTTGCTCGCAGCGACACGAACGTCATTATGGTGCATTCTAGCGTCACAGCCAGCCGCTGCCGTGAATCTGAAATCTTAAAGAACGTCTTTTCATTGCTACTTAGCGAGACGTCATGTGCGCGGGGTTGCTACGTAGCGGGACGTCGTGTGCGCTGGGTTGCTACGTAGCGAGACTTCGTACGCTAGGTTGGTACATAGCGAAACGTCATGTGCGCTGGGTTGCTACGTAGCAAGACGTCATGTCCACTGGGTTGCTACGTAGCGGGACGTCGTGTGCGCTAGGTTGATACGTAGCGAGACGTCGAGCGCTAGGTTACTACGTAGCGAGACGTCATGTGCGCTGGGTTGCTTCGTAGCAAGACGTCATGTGCGCTGGGTTGATATGTAACAAGACGTCATGTGCGCTGGGTTGCTACGTAGCAAGGCGTCATGTGCGCTGGGTTGCTACGTAGAGAGACGTCATGTGCGCAGGGTTGCTACGTAGCAAGGCGTCATGTGCGCTGGGTTGCTACGTGGAGAGACGTCATGTGCGCTGGGTTGCTACGTAGCAATGCGTCATGTGCGCTGGGTTGCTACGTGGAGAGACGTCATGTGCGCAGGGTTGCTACGTAGCAAGGCGTCATGTGCGCTGGGTTGCTACGTGGAGAGACGTCATGTGCGCAGGGTTGCTACGTAGCAAGGCGTCATCTGCGCTGGGTTGCTACGTGGAGAGACGTCATGTGCGCAGGGTTGCTACGTAGCAAGGCGTCATGTGCGCTGGGATGCTACGTGCAGAGACGTCATGTGCGCAGGGTTGCTACGTAGCAAGGCGTCATCTGCGCTGGGTTGCTACGTGGAGAGACGTCATGTGCGCAGGGTTGCTACGTAGCAAGGCGTCATGTGCGCTGGGTTGCTACGTGCAGAGACGTCATGTGCGCAGGGTTGTTAAGTAGCAAGGCGTCATGTGCGATGGGTTGCTACGTGGAGAGACGTCATGTGCGCAGGGTTGCTACGTAGCAAGGCGTCATCTGCGCTGGGTTGCTACGTGGAGAGACGTCATGTGCGCAGGGTTGCTACGTAGCAAGGCGTCATGTGCGCTGGGTTGCTACGTGCAGAGACGTCATGTGCGCAGGGTTGTTAAGTAGCAAGGCGTCATGTGCGATGGGTTGCTACGTGGAGAGACGTCATGTGCGCAGGGTTTTTAAGTAGCAAGGCGTCATGTGCGCTGGGTTGCTACGTGGAGAGACGTCATGTGCGCAGGGTTGTTAACTAGCAAGGCGTCATGTGCGCTGGGTTGCTACGTAGAGAGACGTCATGTGCGCAGGGTTGCTACGTAGCAAGGCGTCATGTGCGCTGGGTTGCTACGTGGAGAGACGTCATGTGCGCAGGGTTGCTACGTAGCAAGGCGTCATGTGCGCTGGGTTGCTACGTGGAGAGACGTCATGTGCGCAGGGTTGCTACGTAGCAAGGCGTCATGTGCGCTGGGTTGCTACGTGGAGAGACGTCATGTGCGCAGGGTTGCTACGTAGCAAGGCGTCATCTGCGCTGGGTTGCTACGTGGAGAGACGTCATGTGCGCAGGGTTGTTAACTAGCAAGGCGTCATGTGCGCTGGGTTGCTACGTAGAGAGACGTCATGTGCGCAGGGTTGCTACGTAGCAAGGCGTCATGTGCGATGGGTTGCTACGTCTTTTCTCTGCCTCTTTAAAAACGTGTTATTTTTAATTAGTGTTATACTGTCGAGTCACCTTTTTATTCATCCAATCTGACGTTACCTACTGCCTGGCTTTAAAAATAAAATTAATCAAAATAGGCAATTACCTTGGCTTTTGGCTTTTGGATTAACTTTTACTTATATACTAAACTGTTACTACTTACGGTTGTCGACAGCAGGTAGCGCGAGGAGCGACATTCCACAGACAAAAAAACTTATCATGATTGAACTCTTCCTTCCAAATCGGTCAAGCGTGACGTAGCAAAGCATAGCGCCGGGTATCTCCACGAGTGCCGTCAGCACAAAAATAAAGTACTTGTTGCCCTTCAGTGATACTGCGTTTATAGTCAGTCCGTAGTAGATCATCGTCACTGATATCCACCAGAAAGAAACCACGGCCATCCGGGACAGGATGATCTTTGACCGCAACACTTGACGAAGCAAAGAAGGTGGCTTGACCTCTGGTTCAGGAAAAAGTCTTTCTTTATTATGAAATACTGTCTTTCTATGCGGACCTTTAGTTAACATGTTCATTGTATTGGGTAGAAGTGTCACCCTGTTGATCTTTGCAATTTTAAGAATTACTCTAACTGCTTCGTCCCTCTTTCCTTTGGCTATGAGCCAGCGCACACTCTCTTCTACAAATAAACTATAGAAAATAAAGAGCAGGGATGGAGTGAAGATGGCAAGCGTGTAGGTCCGCCAGTAGGGCAGGGCCCAGGCGGACACGGCGGCCACCACCTGCCCCATCGCGAACGTGCAGTGCATTATGTTGCCGCCGATCACTCTCCTCTTCAGGCCTACTATCTCGAGACCTGCAATACAAATATTGAGAATACAGAACATAAGACTCAAACATAAAACTAGCATGATCTCTATTCACGGCAAAAGCAAGAAAAGGCTACTCCTCATTAACCCTAGACATTCCTATTTATTTTGACTTGGCTACAATTGACCTCGACTTTTTTGTCCAAAAAGCAGATTTAGTTTCGAAATTGAGGCAACTAAAAAAATCTGTAACTTTATTTAGAATATTATTTAATCTTCCAAGTCAATTTCCAATGCCATTTTTTATAAAAAAAACTTAAACGAAGCCTAACTTTAAGACTTGTTTTTAGCGGCGGGAAGTAACAGGCTAAAGAAAAAGGAGGATTATAATATTGTACCTATAATAAATGCGGTGCTGTAAGTGCCATTACCGACGAGCGCCTCGATGAACTCCAGCAGCAAGTACACTAAGTAGTGGTTACAGAAGGCTCGCAGCATGCCGAAGATTGCCGGTGCCACAGCCGTGCCGATCAGCGCGAAGCGACGACCGAACCTGGCGCGATGGATTTGATGATTTTTATTTCTGATTTTCCGGAATCTGTGTTTTCCGAGAGCTACCTATAGCCAATCTTACGGGACGAAAACGGGCGCCGTCAGTTGAGATTGGGTCATCTCTTACCTGCCACGGTTTATATTTAATCTTCATATTCTATTGTATTATTTTTAAAGGATAATGCTCATGGATGTATGGAATCCCGTACCGTGCTGCATCAAAGTCAAACTTTGTTTTTTATAGACTACACTTATCATATTAACTCCTACAAAAGTTATTTTATGTAGGTGGGTATAAACACTATCATATTTTTTTAACATATCTATGTTAAAAAAATATGATTGACGTGTAAAAGTGATGTCGGCGTTTCCTATCAGACTAATCTGAGAAGAAAGGCCGCAACAAACTCAGTCTCTTTTAAAGTCCAGACATAATCTCGTCGACGGCACGATTGGCTGCTGCGCTGCGTGTCGCGGTTTCGATTCCCGCACGGAACAAATATTTGTATGACCTACATGTATTTGTTCCGAGTCTGGGTGTTTTTCTATACTCCCTTCCTAGAGTATGTCAAAACTTATTCAAAATTATTCAAAAAGATTAGTGCTTTTGCTAAATCAAAATTTTTAGGCGATACAATAAAAAATTCTACTAATAAAGTAAAAACCACTTGGAAAATTATTAATAATGAAACGGGAAAATTGGTTAAACAAGAAAAACTACTTGAGATTATGGTCGACAACCAATTAGTTAATAAAGCAGCTGACGTAGCTGAGGCATTTAATGAGTTTTTTGCCAACATACCGATAGCTACGACTCGCTCCTTAAATTCGTCCTCGTCTAAAGCTGAAAACCTTTTGCACAGTAGTGTACCTAAATGTAGTCCCTTATTTAGTTTCGAACATGTAAGTCGCGTGATGTAGTTAATGTTTTTAATACACTTAAGTTTAAAAACACCGGTGATTATTGGGGCATCTCCACTAAACTTATAAGTAATATAATAGACATCGTAGCCCCCTATCTAGCTGTTACTTTTAATAAATGTGTTGATTTAGGAACTTTTCCTGACCTCATGAAGAGTAGTAAAGTCATACCATTATTTAAATCAGGTAATAAGAATGACGTTGGCAATTTCAGGCCTATTTCTATCTTACCTGCATTTAGCAAAATATTTGAAAAGTTAATACTCAAGCAGCTGCTAAGACATTTTAATTTAAATAGCCTCCTCCATAATGAGCAATATGGCTTTACAAAAGGTCGTTCAACTACAGATGCGGGTGTTGCTCTGTTGAGACACATAATATTTGACGCATGGGAGAAATCACAGAATGCTATTGGAGTTTTCTGTGATCTCTCCAAAGCCTTTGATTGCGTGCACCATGACACGCTTTTGCGTAAATTACATCATTACGGTGTCCAAAACGAAGCTCTCAACGTAATTATTTTGTATTTACATAATAGGGTCCAATGTGTAGATGTTAATGGTGTGAAATAATCCGGGCTACCAGTTCAGTTAGGTGTTCCGCAAGGCTCAATACTGGGTCCATTCTTGTTCTTAGTTTACATTAATGATTTACCATTCCATTTGACGGGCATCTGTGATGTTGTACTGTTTGCAGATGATACCTATCTTATTTTTAAAGTAGACAGGAATAGACAAGATTTTGACGACGTAAACAGTGCACTCAAACAGTTGCACTCTCAATAGTTACAGATTGGTTTACGTCAAATAACTTAGTTCTCAATGCCAAGAAAACCAAATGTGTAAAGTTCGCCTTACCGAATGTTAGAAACCTAGGACCCAACATCGTCTTAGATAAAGAGGTGCTTGAAACTGTAGGCTCGGCAATTTTTCTAGGACTAACAGTAGATGCCAAACTTCAGTGGGGACCTCATATATCATGTCTAGCAGGAAGGCTCAGTTCGGCTGCCTACGCCGTCAGGAAAGTATGACAATACACTGACGTTGATACAGCTCGTTTAGTCTATTTTAGTTATTTTCACAGCGTTATGACCTATGGTATTTTGCTGTGGGGCAAAGCCGCTGATATACAAAATATATTTGTCCTTCAAAAGCGAGCTGTTCGAGCAATTTACCAGCTAGGTGCCAGAGTTTCTCTAAGAGATTTCTTTAAAGATATTGGTATTCTCACGGTTGCATCACAATTCATCCTTGCCAACATTTTATATATTAGGCAAAATTTACACTTGTACACTAAAAATAGTGATATTCACAGTGTTAACACTAGAAATAAGGACAAACTACGTGCCCCCTTTCACCGGCTTCATAAGGTTCATAACTCATTTGTTGGGCTTGGTATAACCTTTTATAACAAGATACCCTCTTCTTTTCTAGACTTGCCTTTTAATGCGTTTAAAGCTCAACTAAAATCCAACCTTTGTTCAAAGGCATACTATTCCATCAACGACTACTTAGACGATAAGAATAGTTGGTCACCCTAGTTTAACGCAAGACAATGTTTATGTTCCTTCTCCAGAATTAGCTTACTGCCAGGTCTTAGAACCCAGCAATGCATAAATGTGTAAGCTGTCACGCCCTTTATGCCTGGAGGCTTTTATTTGGGTAGTAAGTTTTTTTATTTACATTTTAATTAATTATTTTTTAGCTTGAGTACGTATAGTTTTTATTATATTTGTTGGTATATTGGCGTTGCTAGCTGACATATTATGGCAAATAATTAAATTTTATGTTCTGGTTTTGTAATGTTAATTACCGAACTTAAGCACCTAGTATTGTATACAATCAAGTATTTTTTTAAATTGAACAGACAGCTGTGCTGCTGGGGAGTTTGTTGCGCCACTTCTTCTTCCCAGCGATAGCACTAGGAAGTGGTGAAGGGCGGGCGTTTTTGGGGGACTGTCTTTTGTAATTTTGACGTTCAAAAAGGGCTGATTCTCAGCCTAATTTGAATAAATGACTTTTGATTTTGATTTTTTGATTTTGATATATCTATAATATATGTATGTATTTACAAAAAAAAAAATTGTATATAAGTAGTTTATCAGCCATCTTGTTACCATAACACAAGCATTAAGTTGCTTAGCTTGGGACAAATGGTGCTGTGTGAAATGTCCAGGGATATTATTTATTATTTAATCTTGGTCATGATGAAGACCATGTAGATTGGTGTCTAAAATGGTCTTTTAAGGAAAGAACCACACACATTAAGTGGACCTGTCCAGTTAGTGCATGCATTTGTCAGTAACCGTGTAGCTCAATTCAGAACTTAAGGAGCTCAACAATTCAACGAACAATACATTGAAAGTACATTTGAGTAGGCTGCATAAACTACCCAAACTGCCAGACCATGATTATGACGGAAACAATGACCCACATAGTCGTCACAGTCACAATAATTAAAATAATATAATACTTTATAAGGAAGGAGGGAAGGGGAGGCCTTTGCCCTGCAGTGGAACAACATAGGCTTATAATAATAATAATAGATCACTGACAGGACTATTGTTGTCAGTAAGCCTGATATAGTGGTGGTGGATCGATCACAGCGGCGCGCAATGATTGTTGACATAGCCGTGCCGCATGATGAGTTACTCTTGAAAGCCAAGAAAGACAAACAAATCAAGTATCTTGACTTGGCTCACGACGTTGTCGACATGTGGGATGTGGACTCAGCGATCATTGTGCCGATAGTCGTGACAGCCAATGGCTTAATAGCCAAGAGCCTTGGCCAACACCTGAGGAGGCTCTCGTTGGGCAGCTGGATCAAGGGCTTGATTCAGAAAGCGGTACTTCTGGGCACGGTTCGCATTTTCAGGAGATTCCTCTCTCCTGACCTCTCTGAACCTGACCTGAACCCTGACCACCGGTAGCTTGGACCCTGTTCCCGATACCGGTGGGCTACTATTTTTTATATTTTTAAATGTTTTTATACTTTTTAGCATTTATTAAGATAAATGCATTGAGTTTATTTATTTATTTAATATTACCAATTACATTTGTTTTTACAGGTGGGAACCCAATCAACACAACAATGTAGTCACAATTTCCACACTCGGAGACATCACCCAAAAACCAATTAGATAGGTACCATCACCATAACAAAAATGAAATGTTTTAAAACTGTCCTATTTTGACTGACAGACTCATACCTCATAATCAACGTATAACGTTCCCAGTGCTGGGACACAGGCCTTCTCTCTGGGAGAGGGAGTGGGCCGTAATCCACGATGCGTTGTAAATAATAAAGCAAATTAAATCTACGCAAAGAAAAAGTTTGATAAACTCACGCATCTGAGATGGTCGCGGTGGCGGGTATCGCCATGAACACGCCGGCGTTGTGGATGGTGCCCACCAGCGTGCGCTTCCACTCCTGACACGCCAAGTCGAACTGAAATGTCGACCAATAACTATAATACTATCCACGCTAACTACTGTACATGGTATAAATATGATGATACCCCAAGGAGCCCACTGCACAAGGATGGGACCCTATAAGATTTACTGCGTGTAAGTCTGGTTGACTTGCTTAGGGAATCTCTTTACCACCCTTGGTTGACTGGTAGAGAATGCCTACGAGCCGGGCCAAGGACATGGCCCGCGAGGAGATGTTGGAGACTCTGAACGGAGATCCATAGGGGCGCCCTTACAAAATGGAGCGGAATAAACTCCGCACCTGGACGGGGGACGCGGTGTCCCGGGGTGGGGTCGCGTGGCGTGTGACTCGACATCGCCAACGCGTTTAACACCCTGCCCTGGAGCTGCATTGGGGAGGCACTCCGGTATCACCGAGTGCCGACTTACCTCCGTCGAGTAGTCGGGGCGTATTTGACGGACAGAGCCGTCATCTACCCCGGTCGCGACGGAAACTAGAACCAGCGACAGATGTCGTGCGGTGTCCCGCAGGGATCGGTTCTGAGGCCGCTCCTGTGGGACATCGGTTACGACTGGGTGCTGCGGGCCGACCTACCTGATGGCGTCAGCGTAGTTTGCTACGCTGACAACAAGCTGGCCCTGGCGCAGGGGAGTTCGCATCAGGCGGCGGCCGACGCGAACACACGCGGGGTTGCGATACTCGAGGATCGGCGGTTGTCCGAGGCCATGTCCTTTCATGGGCCCCGGTACGGGCCAGCTACGGGATCCCAACTGACGGTAGGAGGGGTTCACATCGGCGTCGAGGCAACGATGAAGTACCTGGGTCTCGTCCTCGACAGCCGGTGGAACTTCGTCAAACACTTCCGACGTTTGGCCCCCAAACTAGAACGGGCCGGGGCCGCCTTAAAGCGGCTCCTGCCCAACCTGAGGGGGCCAAACGCCTTCTGCCGGAGGCTTTACGCGGGGGTCGTGCGGTCCATGGCCTTATATGGGGCCCCGGTGTGGACGCGTTCACTGCGGCTGCGAGCCGCCCACTATCTGAACGTGCCCCAAAAGGTGGTAGCCGTAAGGCTGATCCGGGGGTACCACACGATCTCGGGCGAGGCGGCAAGCCTCCTTGCCGGACTGCCGCCATGGGATCTGGAGGCGATAGTCCTCGCGCGCCTGCATGATTGGCGCGCGGAGGCACTACGCCGGGGGGAAATTCTGCATCCGCGGCAAATCGCGGCGGAGCGGACGGACCTCCGGCGCGATCTTATGGTGGCATGGAAGGCGCGACTTTCGCAACCCAGCGCAGGGCACGCCACGATAGTGATACCGATAGTGGCTAGAGAGGCGTCACGGCGTTCTCACCTACCGCCTGACGCAGGTCCTCTCCGGACACGGATGTTTCGGGAGGTTCCTGCATCATCAGGCGGGAGGAGACGCCCAGGTGTCAGCAAAGAGTAAAGTAGCAGTAAAAAGGTGTCAGCAAATGAAGGGGCCCGATAGGGCCGAAGCCTGCCGGAGTAGCGGGATCGTTCGAAAGGGTTACCGCTGCCCTGGAACATAAAGGGCTTCTGACACTCCCTTCCGCTCCACCCAGAGCGGGAGGGGTCATTTGATGATTTCCCCTCCACAAAAAAAAAAGGTCCGCCATTATACCTTTTTGTATGCGCTATCTTGCCGTGGTAACATTTGCTCGTAGATTTAGTGTTGAGCTGCATCCGGTTAGACTGCAAGCCGACCCTAACTATTGACTTTAAGATTAAGTTATTACAGACAAAGCACATTCACCTCTGGAACAATAGTGTCTTGATTCTCGTAGACCCAGGAGTAGCAGCGTCTGCTCATGTTGGAGAAACTGGCTGGATCGCATTTTTCGCCAATCGCTACTTGTCGATGGCAGTCGTATCCGGTCGATGGTAATGCAAATTTTCCCCAACCATTCGTCTCAAACTTTTCGGGAGACGACTCGCATTGTGGAACTCTGCATCTAACCAAGAGGGTGGAGAATTAGCAAGAAGCAATTAACTGCAGCACTGCCGGCCGTTGACTATATTATAGATATGGCTGAACAATTAATATTATAATAATTGTATCTCAAATGTTTGGCTTTGGCAAGTGTTTCTGTGGCGCAGTAACTAGACAAGCCTATTTTATTTTACAAGTACTTAATAAGTGATATATTTGTATACATACCTTTAATAAATCTGTAGACGAGGCGTCTGTACTTACATTAAAAATATTTTTTTAAAAATTGTTGGGGTGATAAAAGATAACCAACAGATATCATTTCTTCAATTTTTTTCATTTTTTTCTGTTTGTCTGTTTGGATGTCAGGGATTAAGTTGTGGAGGTATCGCGTAAAAGTACCAAACCAATCTACAAATATTTTGCGTAACTCGAAAAGACAGTTAGTTTATGTTTCATCGCAATTGCGTTTCGAAAGCCCCCAACTTCTTCATCAGATTTGCCGTCATTATGGGTTAGGCCGCACACGATCCTACTCATTATGGGTCAGGCCGCACACGATCCTACTCATTATGGGTCAGGCCGCACACGATCCTACTCATTATGGGTTAGGCCACACACGATCCTAGTCATTATGGGTCAGGCCGCACACGATCCTACTCATTATGGGTTAGGCCACACACGATCCTAGTCATTATGGGTTAGGCCGCACACGATCCTAGTTATTATGGGTCAGGCCGCACATGATCCTAGTCATTATGGGTCAGGCCGCACACGATCCTAGTCATTATGGGTCAGGCCACACATGATCCTACTCATTATGGGTTAGGCCACACACGATCCTAGTCATTATGGGTTAGGCCGCACACGACCGTAGTTATTATGGGTCAGGCCGCACACGATCCTAGTCATTATGGGTCAGGCCGCACACGATCCTAGTCATTATGGGTTAGGCCGCACACGATCATACTAAAATCAGGTCTCTCGATTCTGAAAATCACTTTATTTTTGGCCCTTTTTTTGACATCTAAATGTCCAGCCCCTTGCTCAGGAGTCTAACCTAACAGAAACTTTTCACATAAATATTTTGTGTATTCTTTCATCATGCCGCACCCACTCAGCTATCAACTTTTCGCCCTGCATAATGCTTGCTCAAAAACCCTCTGGGCTAGGGTACCATCTATCAAAAGTTCTAGTGTTCAAGTAGAACTTTTCACTACGTCATGTACGTAACAACATCTATTGACGCGATATAGTTCTATCTATACTAACGAAAACATGACAACTGATAGCTATAAATTATTATTAAGTGAATAATAACGCCTTAAAGGTAACTGTGTTTGTGTTATTTCAAACAGTAATGATGATGATTATAATGTTATAAAAATCGCTTTCCATTGGTGGTTGATTGTGCTAAAAGAAATTCTAATAAAAAGTGATAATGATGTAAGATAATAATAATGGTTGTGGTGTTCTGAGTGACAAAGAATGCAATGTAAGAAATAGATAATAATTATTGATATAAGAAAGTTTATTGTATGAAGCGCGAGTTAGCCACTATAATATTCGATCGATGGCATTGATATTGATCAATTGTCGTGATTTTCTGAATCGCGGTGTTAAGATTTTCCGTAGAAGAGAGACCCTCATTCGTATATTAAAGTCAACATTTTCTAATGGAAACTGAAATTATTGTTACAAAATTGTCGAAAAAAAAGTCGTTTCGTAGAGACGCAGATGATGTTCTGGAGTTCTAGACTTTGGACCTGGCTCTTGGAATTTCTCTCTAGAGGTCTCATCTCAATCAAGTTCTTCCTCAGTTCTCTTTAACCGGATCTATTAGAATAAAAACTGAAGGAATCTTTGATGCATCTTTATAACCGACTTCAAAAAGAAAGAATTTCTTAAATCATCTGTTTTTAGGGTCCCGAAGCCGTTAATTGCACAAAGAAACTGAACTCTTATTATTTCGTCCTGTCCGTCCATATGTCAGACAGCCAATTTACTCGGAGCATTATTTTTGGAGTTTACTCCTTAAGAAACGAGTTATAAGGCCCGGTACGGAAATTTTATGAGGAGTAAAATCAAGTGTAACACGAAAAGTTGAGGCGTTACGTAGAAAGAGACAAACATATATATCTGTAGGATTGAACGTGTAAAAGAATGAGATGGAATACATTACACAGCGTATCTCATTCTCGGGGTCTCCTCTTTGTTTACTTTTTATCAAAATAAAACCTTTTTTGAAAATAAATGCCAGTAATATACTTTTTTTATAACTTGAAACCTTATTTTAGTACAGTGTTTGATTCCACTGCCACGATTTTTACAACTAGGTTGAAGTATTAGATAAGCTTACTACAGGTACTAATATTTTTTATGTACGTCTAAGATTTAGAAGTAATATAAATAATCCGAATAATTACAGATATATGTTTGTTTCTCTTATCATGCGTTCATTTACCCTTTTTTTCTATTCGATATATATCATAATTATCGTTCGTAAGGAGTAAACTCCAATCGTGCGTCGTAGCTGACACACACACACTTTTTTTGTTTGAAAGAGTTTTCTACCCAGATGGTTCCATTTAATATAGTGAAAATCTGATAATGGAACACCTCGGCTCAATAACGTACAGTACCAGCCGCTCAGGCGCAACGAGCGCGCGGCAAGTTCCGTTAGAACGCAACACCCGATTACATCATCGTATTGTACAGAGATCAAAGGAAATACCTGGTCAACTGATCATAGCCTGTGAAGAAACCCTAGTGTCGTGGAACTCCTCAATGACGAATGGAATACATACCTTTGTGTACCTGTACCACAGATTATTAAATAGTTACTACGTAACAGATACTTCACTCAGTAGAAAATTTCCAATAACTACTGCTTTAATAGCCTACTCCGTCGCGTCAGCAACCGCTGCATGCTAAAATGTGCCTAAATGCTCAAACGTACAGTTGTGATTGCTTCGCACCGCGCGATTCCCGTATTATTATTATACTCTTTGGCGCACTGAATTTGGTCCGCAAACGGCCCGACACCGCTCGGCCAGGCGGTATGTAATTATAGCGCGCAAGTACATGGAGTGACGGAGGCCTGCCTGTACTTACTACTGTGGCTGGGTTTTCATACGGTATATGAAAAAAAGTTGCTGAGTATCAATATAAAGTAGTACCTAGTTCCTGAGCTAGGTACCACAATACTTGCACCGACTTTAGAATTTATAGGTACTTCAAGTCTGTAATTTCTTGCCAACGACTTTCCAAACTAAAGTTATTTTGCACTTTGTAGTGTTTTTTTATGGAAGTCCAATATATTTTTTTTGTAATAAGTTTTATTTTAACGATGGACACATAAATTACTGTATTAAGTAATTCTATTAGGTCATTCTGATTTTTTTATCGTTTTCGGTAGTCAAAAGAAGTCTAAATCAAAATAAAAAGTTTTCTTCATGTCATCTACGTAGTTACTTTTCGAGGGCTGTCGGTGCCGAATATAACCAGACTAAATTGGTTGCTTTTCATTCGGGCAACTGTATGTGGAGCTCTTTCGAGGAGCAAGCAACCTCTCTAACATCATTGACAGGTAAGCATTTTCTAAGTTTTTAAGATCATGATAATTTCTTTTTTTTTTGCCTGTTTTAAAATTTTCAACAGCACGTGATCCTTCTTCACCATGATGACGCATGAGCACCCTGCAGGTCGGGCAGTCGATTTGTTGAGTACGACCACAGAAATGTAAAAAACAGGAGAAGTGGCAAGAGGGCGTGCCTGTGTCGTCGCAGAATGTTCATTAGGACCATGTTCTTGTCAAATTGCCGTCTCCGCGAACTAGTGCGCTTTCGACCTAGATCGTGAAAAAATATAAGAATGCCGTGTTGTTCGTCGTATTGACATTACGAAAGCTGAAGATGCAGGACTGCATTCGAAAGGGCTGTGGTAGAGCACCCCAGGTAGTGTTTCCTACCAGGCAAGATCGGAAGATTCATCCTTTTCAATGGAGGAGTGTTAATTACACCTTTTCTAAGCGACACATTTTTGTTTTCCGACATCCAGCCGAACGAGGCGCGGGCACAGCTAGTTGTAAAATAAAATAGGCTTCTACAGTTCTCTGATCATGCTTTTATGCTGACACTCACCTGTATTCGACTTTTCCAGCATTAAATATATACTGGCAGTTGTTTACACTGGTGAATAAGATGGCGACTCCCAAGTAGAAGTACACGATTTTCTGATAGCGGCCGAAGTCGCCCAACTCGGGCAGTATGGCGTCTAGATCTAGCGGGGCCTGGGTCTCCTGGGGCTTGGAACGATGTCGGATGGGCATTCCTACCGGCACCCCTTGGCCCAGCACTGCACGCACCTGAGTGCGTATTGATCAGACGCGTCGAGAGAACACGTTAACATTATAATTACACAAGCAGGGACACAAACAACAAAGAAATTGCAATATTCCAATATAATAATTATTTTTGATTTTTGTAGCCGCTTGATTGATATTCTGTCAAATGTGACGAGTACGACCATTGACAGCCGAAGATAGCAATGAAGGTTTTAAACACTGTTCTATCAGATACCTATGTTTACAGATACCTATGATGATTGCATGTACATAATTATGTGTTGTTGTTGCTATGATTAGAGAGGTTGGTAGACACAAGATTATACCTAACCTATTGTGTTTATAAAGAGGGATTAACATGATGATAATTTGCAACCTATTCCGTTAATGGCTCTTATGTACCTACTTGTAGGTACTTCAATCCTGTGAAGTGGAAAGTGGTGTAGTACCTACTAATTGGAATTAAATAACGAGAAATAACTAAATAATTTACTTTCAGTGTATGTACGAACCAATCGGATCGCTCGGATGTGCATCCGAGCGAACCATGAATTCACTATAGTTGAGACCAGCTTGCACCACAAATGTAAATACGTTTAGCGCTAAACATATAAAAACGTCATCTTGGGTCCGTCATTTTCAAACGATTAACAGAAACGGAAGGATGTTTTAAATTAATTTATCGCTAAACATTTTAGTGATTAGTAGTGCGGGCCTTAGTGTATTTGATTCCCTCGTTAGTCTAATGGGGCTGCAGATCACGAGGTCCCAGGTCCAAGTCCTGGGTAGGGCTAAAAAAGTTCGTGTTTATTCTTTCTTTGAATTCTCAGTAGCAGCCACTTACATACTTCTACTGCATACAATTAATAACAATCTCTCGTGTTCGAGGAAGACTGATTTCCCAAAATATGTATTTCAGTAGGTCGAAAGGTCAAAGTATGTATAGGTATCAGTCAAGGATCCTATCGAGATATTACCTCATAATCTTTTATAATTTAAATATTTTGGGGACAAAGCACAATTGCTTAATTTTTTGACGAAAAGATAAAGGTACCGGAGTACCTAATACCTGTTTAAATACCACTAGTACTACATCTTTACTAAAGACGTAGTACTTAAACAAGGCAGTTGAGGTAAAATAACTGTGACCGTATTCTCTCAATACCAACCGCATTGTTTGCTAAAACATAAGGATAATCAGGTACCTACCCTCCAGATAGGTATGATGCACAAGTTAAATGTTGCTTGAACTTACCTCAGAGGTCATTTAAAATATCAAAAAAAAAAAAAAACAAGCCGCCATTTCAAATGCGAATTGCTTATCGCCCAAAATGAGATGACATAGTAGATTCTGATCAACAATACAGCGTCGAGTCCACAGGGTAGGTAGTACAATTGAGTCACAATAATAATCTTAATGCATTTCAGATAAAAGCCGTTCTGCCCTGGGCTCTGTTAGCCCAGGTACGCACGGAAGATTTTTTTTTTCGCCTACTTGATTTTCAAGATCTGCTTAGCGTTGAGAGTTGAAAATCCAAGTGTTTCTCGATGCAAAAATTCCCGATCAGTCACACCTTGTCGTCCACACTTTTGACAATCGGAAAAAAAAAGTCCCAGAATGAAAGACAGACTGCATGCGGCTGCTGGAGAACTAGATGTTGTGGTGCAACTAGAGAGAGGCCTAATGTGCAGCAAGTAGCCTGATGCATAGCTAATTTTCAAATAGTGAGTAAGTAGAACCTTTTGAAGTAACCGTAAATTTGCTTGTACCAGCGTGTGCGCAGGGTGAATCAACGAATTAAAACCACGAGCTCTACTCAAATACCAACATTACTCGTGGCTTTAATAATTAAAATAAAACCAATAATTATGTAACATAATAATTATTATTTTTAATATCCTTAAACGTTTTATATACAGTCAACATCGAATGCCAAGAACAACATCTACAACGTAGTAAAGTACACAAGAGCACAACAGGTTTATAAACGTATTTATATATTATATGTATAGATAAAATTATATACATCTACAGTAATATCCTCACAATCGGTATACTTGCATGACTGCATTATATGTGACGTCGGGCTGCCGACGCTGTCGTCCAACATCGTAGGCATGCCTTCAGTGAGTTGCTAACTGTGATTTTCATTTGTCACTTTTGTTTTATAAGTGCTGTTATACAAAGTATTGAGTATCGACAAGTTGATTCAACGACTACATCTACACATGCCTATATTTGAAACATCTAGATATGTGCACTTATGTCAACACTATTTACTTTCGACGAACACAACCTCAGCAGACCGACGTCCCTGAATAGTAACAAGTGATCGATACATTCAATAGAAAACGTCTGAAATTCAATACAATATAGTTTTATTGAACTATGACGACCGACAATAAATATTACATTGGTCTTTAGATTACAGGATTATTATACAATATTCATATGATTACGGCTACACCCTGCCGCGCGCGCCGACAGAGACAGACGATTGATGCCGTCTCTGTCGCTCGCGGCGGCTGGACAGTAAAAGCTATCGAACACTTAACATTTCAAAATGTTTTGTCTCTTTCCTTTGTAAGGATTAATGAACACTAGGAAGGGATAGAATTATACAACACTGACACGATACTATCACTTTTCAAAGATGGCGTGATTTGGAAGCTTTCGCCCTACACGAGCCGAGAGAACACGATTATAGGCCCATCAAATAAACTCTTGTTAACCTACAAACGAGCAAAACACATGAAAGTTTTTATAATAATTCTTTTATTACAGTACATAATGTAATTTTAAAACAGTTTCTTGTCATTTATATGTAACAGGTGCTGAGTTATTGCGTTGTGGGAAAATATACATGTTTACTTACAATATAACAGAGTGCTACGTTTCAACAAATTGCATTAAATTAGATCTATTGTAGTACAGTCGGCTACAGAAGGGTTGATCGTTTCGAACACTTCGGATAAAACAGTGGTGAGAAAAAAAATTAAACGCTTTTACACACTTGTGTAGCCGACTGTACAGAGTGAGAACAACCAAAGTGACGCGAAGCACCGTAACGTATTGCTCGTTACTATGAGAACCAATGTTTTAATAAACAACACTGACACAATAGACGTGGCGGTACGAAAACAAAACTAGGTTGCACATATTATTGGCTCGATAACTATTCCAAGGAAAATGATGTAGTTTTCCTCTTGTAACGGTCAGTTGCTTAATTGTTTTCACATGACATGGCTATTTTATTTTAAGTGTTGGCAATCAATATAAATGAGTTTATTATAGGGATATTAAACAGATGGGACACCATCTTACAAAAATATATGATTTAAACATTCACAATATGGTAACTTATAAGTTATAACAGATAGACAGACATTGGCACTTCCAATGTTCACTATTTCGGGCACACATTACAATTATTTATATTAAACACTATTGACACGATGCGACACAAATTATTGCCTGTTTCCAGTCACAAGACCGAGACGACCATAGTTACGACAACATTTTAATTAAGTAATTATTTTATTGAATTCACAAAGAATGTATATAAAATTCACAAAGAAATACCAATGGATTAAGCCTGGTTTATTAATTATGAATCTACAGGTGGCAGAATATGGAACACAATTGAATAGTAACATATTGCTCGCACTTGTTATAGCGATCAGCTTCACAAGGAACTTTTAAGAATTAATACTATACCGAAACATGTTTCTACTCGGAAAACAAAACTATATTTAATTTTTAAGTCGTCTTAATCATTTAAAATAGTTCGACAAATAATTTGAACAATCAAACGAGTTTGATAGTTCAAATTATTTATCGAACTATTTTGTAAAATCGGTGCGAAAAGTGTTTCTCATAAGTCAACGATATAATGTATGCACTTAAGTCCGGATAACTGCAAATTACATGTACTTTTAAGTGCTAATAATTAAATGGCCGTTTCATGGCTTCTGTCAATGATTTGTTGTTTCCTCGGTTGAGTTTACCTCGTTCGTAAATAGTAATTACTAAAACCCGTGAAATTAAAACAAGCTGCTAGTAAGGTAACTCAACCATGAGATAAAATGTACCATAATATTAAAAAAAATACTGCTTATCATTGTGTACGAGTGTACTAACCTCGTTGAGTGTCATTTTCTTGGCGATTAAATAATTCGGGCAGATTGATATCGATGTGGTACACAAATAAATATTTGAATTTAGACAAAACTAAAAACCAAGGACCCGTCTTTTCAAACTTAACTTTCAAAACATTTTGTCGCACCGATTACTTTCTAAATTAATCTAAATACGTACACCCACACCTGGAAGTCTACCGAGGTACTACCACCACGCCATATTCATCATGCTACCACCATTCCCTCACCATACTATTCTAACACCAATCTCTCTTCATTTCACCACAATCTGTCTGGGTCAACTTTTCTCTCAACACGTCGTTACCCGCGCCATTTAGCAATTAAACTATAGAACCTTTAAATTATACATAGTGTAAATGGTACAGGCTCCAAATTTGTATTAATTGCCGTTTTAATAAGATTTTGATATACTTAACTGAAAAAAAACTAAAAGATGGCTTCAGATCACAGAGGTTCTCAAACATGTTTGTAGTTATTTTTTGTTTTAACAGCTGTTTTTCTGAATAGAAAATATATTTCTTATTATTGATTACTAAAACACTGTTTTTCCGATATTACAATTCTATAGGTTGCGACATGCGAGGTTGGCGTTATCAGTAAACGTGAATCGTATTATAATTTCAATAAAATTTTCCACAATCGCATTTATAGTTTTCTCAATCAATTTAGTTTACTGCACGATATAATATCGTGCAGTAAACTAAATTGATTTGTATCTCGATGTTTACACGACTAAAATTATAATAGTGTCAATACAATAATTTAGAAAAATGATGAATTGTGTGAATTTACGATGTGTTCTGGAAAGTTTATGCACCCTTTACACTATGCACAGACGCGTGTAAGGGCGACATGTGACAAACCTAGCAACAATTAAATAAATCTACCTGTTTACTAACGTAATACAATGTAACATAGTTTGATACTGATATGCGCGTTGTAGCTTACATGCTCAAATATGGCGATGAATGTCTTAGCTAATGAGGTTGGCAATGTTAGCGATGAGGCTTACAGTCGCTTTGCCAGTTAGTGACGATCTTTAAGTATGTTGCTAGAATGGGCAACAGTTGCCGAACTTTTTGTTTGAAGACGGCGACATTTTTAGAGTAAAAGTCTCTTAAAGTTTCGCGATATCTGACAACAGTTGCGCCATGTTGCGGGCGATTCATATTGCAAACACTTTTCACTTTTTGATAACGTGACTGTAAGGTTCTTATGAACATAAAGGATATTAAAACTATAAAAATATTTCCATAATTGGTCTTAATTTATAATAAATAATTGAATTGCCTAAACCATAATTATATGACAGCGATATTATATAATGTTCCAAAGTATTAACTATATTTTAGTTGCGATAATTACACGATACTCTTTCTGATAAAGTAAATATGATACACGTATGGAGAACAAAAATAATAATAAAAAGGATATTCCCGAAAAACTATATATAAATATCATACACGCAAGTCACAATCAAAATGTTTGAAACCACTGGACGGGACTCGAAACTACTTAGAGCATTTAAACATTACGGATCATCATGAGGGCCGATGGGATATTTCTATGATATGTGAATTGAAATGAGAAAATACATAATTTAAATACTAATTTTGAATTATTAACACATTTTTCACGAAATAAATTTGCTTACCTACGAGCTACGCCAATAGGTACTGCAGGATAGAAAGTAAAGCCTGATTTACACGGTGCGATTTAATTGCCTGTGGTATGCCACAGGCAAGCAATAAGTTGCTTCAGCAACATTAAAAGTTGCAACGTGTAAACAGTGTTTAGACTTGCATCGTGTAAATGGGGTTTATACGGGAAAAACTTTCCCATAATATTATGTTTACATGCTCTAAGCAAAAATGCATCGACGACAATACAAAGTAGCACGAATACACGAACGATATAAACGTACTTATATTATTAATTAATAATATTAATAACACACAAACAGACACGAGACGAGACTATGTAACAAACGAGCTATTGTCTTAATATATTACTCCTTCGCTGTATGATCACTTTGTTGAGGAAATTAACTACAACCCACTTCATTAACATTGGTTTACCGGAAAATTTAAATATTATGTATGTATGGAAATAGAGCAGTTTCAATGACTATTATTTACAATAATTATTTCTGGATATTTATGTTTTAAAGTTTATGAACAAATCTGTCTACATATATATTTTTATATTGCTTTTTTTATTTTCGTAAATAATGTATCTTTCACAGTAATCAGGAACTTATGGCGAAAATATAAGTTTTATGTACAATCTCCGATGGGAAAGGAAACTTCAGAATATGAATGTTTTATTTTATTTTAATGATATACAAGCGTCCCCTCGCCCGTTATCATTCTCCATTGAAGGAAAGTAACTGTTCATGGTTTACTTTACATTGTGACTGTCCAACAACACAACTTTATTATAAGTCTATTCAATTAGATTGTAAACTGTACCATAAGTTGTACTACAATAAAAGTTGCATCGCCTGAACAATGTTTAGACGATGACACACTGACTTCGTACATGGTCATTTTTTGCTTCAATTGTATTGTATGCCACAGACAAGAAAACGCAAACCTATTTACAACGTCTTCACTTTCTTCGAAGGAACTTGCATCGTCTAAAATGAGGCTTAACTGTTTTATGTTTGATTTTGTCTATAGCCGGAGACACACTAGCGAGCTAAAACTGCAACGGATCAGTCGGAATGCATTACTATAACCAAAAATATCACGAGTAACGTCCATTTTATGTTTGGATACTATTGAAGCTCGCTAGTGAGTACCTGGATTTACACAGTTCCGTTTACAGCTCGCGAGTCAGTTCCCGGCTATAAAAAGCTGTGTGCGATTCACTTTTCACCATCGCAGGATTTTGCAGATCTATCCAGATATCCAAGGCACAATGTACAATAAACCATATGCCTACATCAATTCCGAGGCTCGTATCTAAATACAGTAGTCAGTCGTAACTTCGTAAGGATAGTAGCTACTAGAATAGACAGAGCGCTATATAAGCACACACTTCGCCGGCTATATGCTTTCTAAAACGTTTGCAGCTACATTATGCCTAATATATTCGTATTTATTGTTTATCTCTACATTGTCCGAGTTACTTGATTGTGTCCTAATCGAGATTGATTTTTGTTCGACGATGTCATAGTAATTTAATTTGACAAGTTTGTTAGATTGTTGTTATTTTTAAGTTGGAGTGGTTTTCACGTTCCACATTAGATATTGGGATAAACGTCCGATATTCTGTATCGCAGCAGATCGCATGCACAAACGTTGCTTTACTGTTGCACTCATACTGGGCGTGCATATATTGCACTACCGTTGTGCATAATACTGTGCTACCATTGCGCATACATTTTGCTAAATTTGCGCTAACTTCGTACATGTTCTGTGCTAACATCATAGTAAACTGTATTCATGTTCGTTTCCTGTTTGTAATTTACGCTTACATTTCGATTGATATCGATTCGTTGTGACAACACAAAAGGTTTCATTTCCTACTCTAACAAATTAGGTATTACAGATAGTAAATTATTTCATTATAAGTATTTAGACATCTATAAGTACTCAACGGCAGTTTTAGGACTATTAATATAATTTGCTATAACTGATCTAGATTTTTTAATGTTCCTAGGTAAACGAGACAGCTGTAGTTAGGGAGCTGTGTCGTTAACGTAAGACTGTTTTACAATTTTTATATTAATAAGGTAGATTCGGAACATTCACAATGATTCAATAATATATTTGCTTATTTAGATAAGGAAAATACGAATTACGGATGAGATTTTTAGTTATTTGAATAATTAATCGACTTCTTGAATATTATTGACAGATTTTAGGAAGAGCATATATTTTTTCGTAGATTTAAAACGTAGTAGTTATCAGAGGAGTATTTTGAGTTAATTCAACATATTATTATGACCTTTATGATTTGTAATAGAACAATGATAATTGCTATTCTATTTAGTCTTTTTCGCCCGACTGCAGTGAAACACAACAGTAGGGCAATGTTTTTATGACGTTCGGTAGTATAAGAGTTGTATACATAGGTAAGTTAGGGTGTATTTTGTTGTCGACCTATTAAGGGTGGGTTACAATACATTTAGGTCTCGTTTTCAATACCTAGGTTAACATCTGAATTCTCAAACTAAACTTTAAGATGTTCAAAGTATTTCGGTCGCTATAATATACACAGTCTGGTCATAAATACCGTTACAATTAAAAATAAGAAAGATATTACACTTGAATTTGGAATCTGTCATTTTTATACGATTGTTCATTGAGTTTTCTAATTTTGGCGCCAATACATTGTAAAATATTTTGCGATATTAAAATGGAGTGGGGTGATAAAGAGAACCGAATCGCTGTGATTGCATTACACAAAGTTGGTATGGAGCCAAATGCAATTTTTAAAACTCTTCATACGCTTGGTATTAGTCAAATGTTTGTGTACCGGGCTATTAATAGGTACAATGAGACCTCCTCTGTTTGTGACAGAAAAAGATCTGGTCGTCCACGTAGTGTTCGTACGAAAAAGGTGGTCAAAGCAGTAAGAGAAAGAATTCGAAGAAATCCTGTCCGAAAGCAAAAGATTTTATCTCGGGAGATAAAGATAGCACCCAGAACCATGTCGCGTATTTTAAAAGATGACTTAGGACTTGCAGCCTATAAGAGACGCACTGGTCATTTTTTAACTGATAATTTAAAAAAGAATAGGGTGGTAAAATCGAAACAACTACTGAAGCGGTACGCAAAGGGAGGAACGAGGAGGACAGAAAAATTTTGTTAACGGATGAGAAAATCTTTACAACTGAGCAACATTTTAACAAACAAAATGACCGTATTTATGCTCAAAGGTCTAAGGAAGCTTCCCAATTAGTCGACAGAGTGCAACGTGGGCATTATCCGACTTCAGTGATGGTTTGGTGGGGTGTTAGCTATGAAGGAGTGACTGAGCCATATTTTTGTGAAAAAGGTATCAAAACATCGGCACAAGTGTATCAAGATACCGTTCTTGAGAAGGTAGTTAAGCCCCTTAACAACACCATGTTCAATAACCAAGTATGGTCCTTCCAACAAGACTCGGCGCCGGGTCATAAAGCTCGGTCCACGCAGTCTTGGTTGGAAGTGAACGTTTCGGACTTCATCAGAGCTGAGGGCATAGTGCGAGTTTCTCTACCTACTCGATGGCGTTAACGTAAACTCGGATTTGTATGGAATGACAGCAGTGCTATCGAGTTTCCACTAGATGGCGCTGTTCTAATACCGTACAAATCTGCGTTTACGTTCACGCGATCGACTATGTAAAAAACGCGCACTACGCCCTCTGAAGACTGGCCGTCGTCTAGTCCCGATCTTAATCCGCTGGATTATGATTTATGGTCAGTTTTAGAGAGTAAGGCTTGCTTTATGCGCCATGATAATTTGGAGTCCCTAAAACAATCCATACCATTGGCAGTGCAGAATTTTCCCATGGAAAGAGAATTGATAACTGGCCTCAACGTTTAAAAGACTGTATTGCAGCCAATGGAGACCACTTCGAATAAGCTTTTTATATTTTAAATCGTTTTGTTTTATATTTATGTATTAAACTAACACACTGTAAAAGTAATTAATATTATTTGCAATTTAAAAAAAAAATTTTCTTTGTGACAATATTTATGGCAAGACTAGGTATGTTAAGGTGTTAAAGAAAGTCCTGATAGCAACATAGAACGGAGTTTGAGAGTTTGACACGATTTTTGTTGAATTGGAATAGTGGTTTTGCGAGTTTTTTTGAATACCTATTAAATATTATTTTTTTAATTTAGGATATAATCTGTTACTTTATAAAGCAGGGAGTACAATTATGAGCTTTAGTTGCTAGACGTAGGTTGTCATTTTGTATTGGAAATGATTATTTAGGACTAGCAATTATTTTCATAATTATGAGGTTTTTAGGCATCTTACGAAAAGATTGATCACTTTCGGACTTTGTCATGTTAATTGTTTTTATCTTTTGTGTATGAAGTTTTTCATGCATCAGGGGTGTTACACATTCAAGTCCGCATGGTTTGGTACAGACCGAGAGGCAAATCGAATATAAGTTGTGACACCCGGTCGTGTCGAATAATGCCGACCCGAACAAGTGTGTAGAATGTTATACTTTAGACGTCATCATTCGTTTCGTATAACACGTCAAAGTTCTCAAGTACAGGATCAATCTTTTCACGAGCCAACCGTACAGGGTAACTATTGATATCATCACACGTCCTGATTCTGGGAACGAAACAAACGCGCACAACAATCCAGCGTCCCCGCCGGAGCGCTACAGTCTGCCAGGCACCTCCTCGCATCAGAGCGGCAGCGACAGCGCGGGCTCGTGCGGGTGCAGCGCCAGCGCGGCGGCGGCGGCGTCGGCGGCGGCCAGCGGCTCGGCGGCCGCGCACAGCACCAGCGCCAGGCGCCGCCACGTGTCGGCGCGCGCGGGCTCCAGCGCCGCCGCCTCGCGCAGGGACTTCTCGGCCAGCCCCAGCCAGCCCAGGTTGTAGTACGCGGCGCCTGGGATCGGTGATAACAACATACTGATTGATTATGGATCGTCATATGGTACGGAGGAGGATCCACCTACAATGCCAACATCCTTGGAGGCCACTACCAGTCGGATAGGGTATCCTCCTCCTGCTGGAACTTATACGGGCAATCATCTAGACTCTCCAGTTGTAGTTGTGGAGGAATCTCCTGATAAACCAATTATTATTACAGAATAATAAAAAGGTATCTTCTGGCAATATAACACAATACATATTTTAAAATTATTTTATCAAAATGTCCAAGGTTGCGCTTCCAAATTACTGGAAATAGAATTGTTTTTGGAAAATACCAAATTCGATGTCATTTGTTTAACAGAGCATTGGTTGAAAGATCATCAAGTAATGCCAATTAATTTCGAATGATACATAGCGAGTCATTAATATTGCTTAAACAATCTATTAAATCTAAAGAACGAAAAGACATCATTGGGCTGTCTGTTGAACACATCATTGAATTATCCTGTGTTGAGCTGGATAAGCATGTTATAGTATACGTATTCAGACCTCCTAGTTACCAGAATATATCTGTGTTAGTTTCAATAAAAGCTGTGTTAAAGAAACTTAGTGCTAGTAGGAAATCAATAATAGTATGTGAAGATTTTAATATAAATTTATTGGAAAATAACTCGAATACTGTCAGATAGTCTTTTTTGGTCATTTGATTTTCAAATGTTTTTATGGAACCATCCCGAGTGACAGCCTCTTCTGCCACTTGTATAGATAATATTTTTTGTAATTGCGATTACTTACACAAACAAATTGAAGGCTAGATTAAATAAGTTGCCAACTGATCAACTGATCACAGTGGACAAATAATAACATTTAGCTCCTACGTGCCTTTACAAAAAATTCAAATAAGGTGTAGGCCAATTACATGTAAAAATGTAGAGAAATTAAATAATTCTTTGGCCAGTCAATTATGTGATCAGAGTTTTAATAATATAGATGACCCCAATTAGTTCTACGCCGAATTATTTTCACTATTAAACGCGCAATTTGACGGCACGGTTGGCGCAGTGGTTAAGCGATTGACTGCTGCGCTGCGTGTCGCGGGTTCGATTCCCACACGGAACAAATATTTGTATGACCTACATGTATTTGTTCCGAGTCTGGGTGTTTTTCTATCTATAATATGTATGTATTTACAAAAAAAAAATTGTATAAGTATAAGTAGTTTATCAGCCATCTTGTTACCATAACACAAGCATTAGGTTGCTTAGCTTGGGACAAATGGTGCTGTGTGAAATGTCCAGGAGGTCTACTCCGAAGTGACACATTCGGATGATCGGATCGGCCCGACACATGGCCGAACCGAATATTGTTGTCCTACTACGAAGAAAGTTCGGATCGGCTCAGTTGAGTCGGAACCATAGTCAATATTCGGAAGAACGTAGGACCGAACGAAATGTAGTGCTAGAGGTGAACGTTTTATCGATATTTTTTTATTAGTCATTATTATTCATGTCGATATAATTAAACTATTGAATTACTGAGTAAAATTATTTTTTATAGTAAGAAAATAGAACTTCGCTTTTATTTCAATATTTATACCTAGGAACATTGTACTATTTCTCGAAAAAACAATATATTTGTAGCTGGCATACAGATGGCATTGCCGATTGTCAAAAAAAAAAGAAAAACGATAAATGTCAAAGGATGACAAGTAAACAAACAATTAAATAGATTGAGATTTTTATTATTGCAAAATTGAGAAAAAAGCTGAAAAAAGTATAAACTCAGACCAAATCTCGTCTGCCGCTATCGTTATAGCAATAACCGTATTTCGGACGTTTATCATCAAGTGCTGACTGAAGTTTAAAGTGTTGAAAGTGAAGTCTTGAGATGTATACAAAAAACAAGCTAAATATACTATAAACTACTTCAATTATTCACTTTACGCGTGATAAAGTGCCCATTGGGTTTATCCATGTTCGTGTTTTGGAAGCTTGGAAATGAAAGTTATGAACTAACATTCTGCAAGAAGAAGTCACCATGTCCAGACCGACAGCGGCACAAATGAATGCTTTCCTTAATTTCCTTGTAGAACATCGAGATTTGGCTCATGGAAACTTGAGGAGCATCGATGGTCGTACGCTGAATCATCGACTGTGGGAATAAATTTGCACCACGCTGAATGCTATATTATTTTTACTTATAACAAAGTGAAGATTATTTCTAGTTGTTTAGTATTGTAAAAAATATATTTTATTCATTATTTGTCTTGTCTTTCCCTCTCTCTTTGTCTCCTGAAAGCCTGTGTGGCGGATGTAGCAGGCTGGTATATGACCTGCCGGTCCTCAGATTCGCCTTTGGTCAACTCTGGAGCACTCACTCCGGCCCTTAAGCACATGTTTGCAGAACACAGCAGGCCAAGATTATTCACCTCATTTGACAAAGTTTTCTGTAATAAATCATCTAAATATATATAACTCAAAGGTGGCTGACTGACTGACATAGTAATCTATCAACGCACAGCCCAAACCACTGGACGGATCGGGCTGAAATTTGGCATGCGGGTAGATGTTATGACGTAGGCATCCGCTAA
The DNA here is from genome assembly GCA_949629185.1 of Apamea crenata. Lineage (NCBI taxonomy): Eukaryota > Metazoa > Arthropoda > Insecta > Lepidoptera > Noctuidae > Apamea > Apamea crenata. Next base: position 18,581,699 of record OX451365.1, on the reverse strand, counting down.
GAAAGGATTTTGATCAATTCTACCCCCAAGGGGTAGGAATAGGGGATGAAAGTTTGTATGAAACTTTGTCAAACTATACTTCTTAACGCGAGCGAAGCCGCGGGCAAAAGCTAGTTTCATATAAAGACCAAATGCATAAATGGCATTATCCTTGATAATATTCTGCCAAGTAGATTAAATGAAAATGTGCGTACTAAAATCATTGCATTGGTATAAAAAAGGTTGCTAAAATTTGTTTGGGTAGTGAAATTTTGGCAAAATATTTTCGGCAAAACGGCAGAATCCCAAATTCGATACTTACGATGCTCAAACGATAGCTATTTTGCTGTCGTGTATTTTGACAGTAATTTGACGCTGTAACTCTTGTCAAAATCAAATTATCGGTAGGTCTTTTCTCGTTCAGAGTAGGGTTTACGATACAACAAATGTCAAAATGAAGTTCAGTCGGATCGGACCGGTTCGGTCGCGAACATTCGGCCGATACGATAAATTTACCACTTCGGAGTAGACCCCCAGGGATATTATTATTATTATTATTAATTTAATGACACTTTTCCACTGAAAAGTATAAGTATTTACACAAAGTTTTTATTCAGTGACTGGGCTACTCCAGGTATTCGTAAAAGCAGGGAAAAACTTTTTGAACTTTATGGCTTAAAGCAACATATGAATAATACAAACTTTCATCAGTATGTTGCAAAATATTCAAAAAAAATAAAATGGTGTGCCAAAGAGCTAAATTAGCAATAAAATAAAATCAGCTGATGATAAAATAAAAACTTCCTAGCAAATAATAAATAATGAAACAGGTAGGAAAAAACAGCGTAATAATGCATTTAATTTAGAGACTGCACATGGCCCCATCAATTCAGATGTAGAAATAGCTCAGGAATTTGAAAACTTCTTTGCTAATATTCCCCTTGAAACTAATGAATCTTTAAATTCTTCTTAAAAGAATGTAAAGGCATGCCCTTTGGGGCTTAGGTTTTAGCATACAAACCCCCAGGCTGTTTTAAGAGCTTTTAAAGATCTCAAAGGAGAGCTGTCAGAGCTATTTACAATCTACGTCGCCACGAATCTCTTAGGGAACTATTTAAAAGGATTAATATTATGACGGTACCTTGCCAATTCATTTATGAAAATATAATGTATGTAAGAAAAAATCAACATCTTTTTAATAAAATAAGTGATAGACATAATTTTAATACTAGAAATAAAGATAAATTAGATCAACCTTTTTTCAGATTATCTAAAGTACATACATCTTTTATGGGGTACTGTGTTAATGTTTTAACAAAATACCTTGTGAAATATTGCAATTAAATTACAGAAAATTTAAAGATATATTAGAATTACACTTTGTAAACAAGGATATTACAAATTAGAGGATTATATCCAAGATAAGAAGGCTCGGAAACCTGCTGGTCCTGCTCTACACAATCTCTAGAGTCTAGACAAAATCAAACTGGTTGCTAATGTAATTGTATAATTTATTCTTTTTTTTTTTGACATTGGTTTACATTCTGTAATTACTTAAGGTCACAACCGGACTTATTACTCTTTATTTATTTATGAAAATCATCTACTTTTAGAATGTTTTTAAATATGTGAGCACCATATCTTACACATAGTTAATTTATATGTCATGGTTTCATTAATCCATTTTAATTCTTTTACCTATAGTGGTATAGTAATATTATTTTAGGTGCATGGTCTTCACATATAATTAATGTATGCAAAATATTGGAAAACATTTTAAAAGAGTTGCGGTGGAGTTTCTTGCCCATTCTTCTCCATACGAAAACTACCTTTTGGAAGGGGCGACTAGAATTTACTACAATTTTATTTTTGACGTTCAAAAGTACCTTTTATGTGCCTATTTAACCCCCGACGCAAAAACGACGGGGTGTTAAAACATTGTAAAAGCCAATCGTTCTTAAAGAATGACCATGGATTTAGTTTCTTGCCGGCTCTTCTCCATAGGAAACGACCAATCGGAACCGTGCGCCTAGCTTCTGACATATCATAAGTGTCGTCAGAGGTTTGTGTAAAATAAAATTAACCAAAGATTCTTAATTGTTGTGTGATTAAATACACTTAAAATTAACAATAATCGTGTATTGTCTAGTAGTGGGACAGTACAACGTGAACAAAACCACAGTTTATTTTTTTATTGCGAAATGGAGCACCTCGTGACATCGATCTCGCTGGTGGAAGGCGATAGATAAAGTCTATAAAGGAACGAGCAAGCCCAGAACATGCCTTCTCACTCTTGCTTTGAAAGCTGACGGATTTTACAAGGAAGGAAACACAGACGCTGGCTTATTTATAAAAGATTATACAGTTGTAAATCATATCCAAAAGATTGCACAAATGCCAAGCTTACCTAACTGAACCATACTGTCGAGATGCGTGGGATGTATGGCGAGCGCGTTCTGGAAGCACTGCCGCGCCTCGTCCCACTCCACGCTCGCCGCGTGCACCAGGCCGCGCTGTGCATACAACATTATCTTTACAACACACATTCAATGAAGCACAAACACGCGCACATCCATGGCAACAACCTGATATTCACAGCGACTTTATTTCATAGTAGCAAGGGCGATTTTACTGGTCACATGATACTTGTGACATACGGTTGACAGAACAAATACTAAGCGGAATGTCAATTTAAAAGTTTAATCCAAGATGAAAACGGACATTGCACTTTAAACTCTTGGTTTGGCGAAAGGTACGAACAAGTATTGAATTCCTTACCGTATATAACACAAGATGGCTGAAGGGCGTTAGCGTGGCCGCTTCTGACACGCAGCCCGCCGCCGCACTCACTCGCCCTAACCTGGAACACAGACGAGATTATTGTTTAACAAACAACTAAGTACTCAATCCAAGTTCTTCTTTACTCCCAACGAACCCCCGACAAAATACAAATTAGATGGGGAAAAGTCAAAGCCATCATCGAATTCGAAAGTGAAAAAGCGACAGAGCTACACGTCTTGTAGACGTCTATCTCTGTCGTCCATTCCGCTTCCTTACGCTGCCCCTGTTTCGTTTCATTTGTAACTTACGAGTTAATGATTGGGTGTGGTCAACTGATATTTTAATACGTGGTTTGACTATTACTTTACCGGCCAGGTAAACAATGAGATACACCAAGGCTATCGACCCACCTGAGACACAGCTGCGCGAGCAGCAGCCAGGCGTGCGCGCGCAGCTCGGCCTGCGGCGCGCGCGCACGCTGCGACGCGGACGACGCGCCCTCCGACAGCGCGCGCTCGATGCGGTACACTCCCGCGATACACCAAGGCTATCGACCCACCTGAGACACAGCTGCGCGAGCAGCAGCCAGGCGTGCGCGCGCAGCTCGGCCTGCGGCGCGCGCGCACGCTGCGACGCGGACGACGCGCCCTCCGACAGCGCGCGCTCGATGCGGTACACTCCCGCGATACACCAAGGCTATCGACCCACCTGAGACACAGCTGCGCGAGCAGCAGCCAGGCGTGCGCGCGCAGCTCGGCCTGCGGCGCGCGCGCACGCTGCGACGCGGACGACGCGCCCTCCGACAGCGCGCGCTCGATGCGGTACACTCCCGCGATACACCAAGGCTATCGACCCACCTGAGACACAGCTGCGCGAGCAGCAGCCAGGCGTGCGCGCGCAGCTCGGCCTGCGGCGCGCGCGCACGCTGCGACGCGGACGACGCGCCCTCCGACAGCGCGCGCTCGATGCGGTACACTCCCGCGATACACCAAGGCTATCGACCCACCTGAGACACAGCTGCGCGAGCAGCAGCCAGGCGTGCGCGCGCAGCTCGGCCTGCGGCGCGCGCGCACGCTGCGACGCGGACGACGCGCCCTCCGACAGCGCGCGCTCGATGCGGTACACTCCCGCGATACACCAAGGCTATCGACCCACCTGAGACACAGCTGCGCGAGCAGCAGCCAGGCGTGCGCGCGCAGCTCGGCCTGCGGCGCGCGCGCACGCTGCGACGCGGACGACGCGCCCTCCGACAGCGCGCGCTCGATGCGGTACACTCCCGCGATACACCAAGGCTATCGACCCACCTGAGACACAGCTGCGCGAGCAGCAGCCAGGCGTGCGCGCGCAGCTCGGCCTGCGGCGCGCGCGCACGCTGCGACGCGGACGACGCGCCCTCCGACAGCGCGCGCTCGATGCGGTACACTCCCGCGATACACCAAGGCTATCGACCCACCTGAGACACAGCTGCGCGAGCAGCAGCCAGGCGTGCGCGCGCAGCTCGGCCTGCGGCGCGCGCGCACGCTGCGACGCGGACGACGCGCCCTCCGACAGCGCGCGCTCGATGCGGTACACTCCCGCGATACACCAAGGCTATCGACCCACCTGAGACACAGCTGCGCGAGCAGCAGCCAGGCGTGCGCGCGCAGCTCGGCCTGCGGCGCGCGCGCACGCTGCGACGCGGACGACGCGCCCTCCGACAGCGCGCGCTCGATGCGGTACACTCCCGCGATACACCAAGGCTATCGACCCACCTGAGACACAGCTGCGCGAGCAGCAGCCAGGCGTGCGCGCGCAGCTCGGCCTGCGGCGCGCGCGCACGCTGCGACGCGGACGACGCGCCCTCCGACAGCGCGCGCTCGATGCGGTACACTCCCGCGATACACCAAGGCTATCGACCCACCTGAGACACAGCTGCGCGAGCAGCAGCCAGGCGTGCGCGCGCAGCTCGGCCTGCGGCGCGCGCGCACGCTGCGACGCGGACGACGCGCCCTCCGACAGCGCGCGCTCGATGCGGTACACTCCCGCGATACACCAAGGCTATCGACCCACCTGAGACACAGCTGCGCGAGCAGCAGCCAGGCGTGCGCGCGCAGCTCGGCCTGCGGCGCGCGCGCACGCTGCGACGCGGACGACGCGCCCTCCGACAGCGCGCGCTCGATGCGGTACACTCCCGCGATACACCAAGGCTATCGACCCACCTGAGACACAGCTGCGCGAGCAGCAGCCAGGCGTGCGCGCGCAGCTCGGCCTGCGGCGCGCGCGCACGCTGCGACGCGGACGACGCGCCCTCCGACAGCGCGCGCTCGATGCGGTACACTCCCGCGATACACCAAGGCTATCGACCCACCTGAGACACAGCTGCGCGAGCAGCAGCCAGGCGTGCGCGCGCAGCTCGGCCTGCGGCGCGCGCGCACGCTGCGACGCGGACGACGCGCCCTCCGACAGCGCGCGCTCGATGCGGTACACTCCCGCGATACACCAAGGCTATCGACCCACCTGAGACACAGCTGCGCGAGCAGCAGCCAGGCGTGCGCGCGCAGCTCGGCCTGCGGCGCGCGCGCACGCTGCGACGCGGACGACGCGCCCTCCGACAGCGCGCGCTCGATGCGGTACACTCCCGCGGACTCCGCACGGATCGACGCTGGAACGGAGACCAATGTTTGTCATGTTATTACAACTTTTTGTTTGCACATTTCGGTAGTTTAAGTTAGTATTAAAATGGGGAAAATATGCAAATAATTGTACAGATATCCATACCGCCGTCTCGATTGCTCTGCGTGTCGTCGTGCTGCGAGTCGGACATGGCGTCCAGTTCCGCGTACCCGTTGTGGTCCGGTTCTAGTTCCGACTCGGTACTGTTCACTAGTGATAACAATTCTTTCCCTGTCGCTAACGCTTCCTGTAAGTAACAAAATCAATTATTAAAGTAGATAAATTATGTGTCAGGTGACACATAATTCAATCACATCGTCGGATTGCATTCTTGACGTTCAAAGTGTACAGACGTGCTCATCAATGCATTTTTTTAATATAAAATAAATTAACGTTTGCATAAATAGTGACCTAGTTTTAGTGTAGGCATTAGCGAGTTATATAGAGAAACATTTTAAGTGACAAGTTTAATAATAATGAACTGACTATATTATTTTAAATATTCACGTATATGGAAGGCAGCCCCTTTAATCGGAGTGCGATGATACGACGCAGCCCTCCACCGACACCGACCCCGGTACCGACACCGGTACCGACACCTACACCGGCGCCGACACCACCCCGACAACCAAGACAGGACCAAGATGAAACACTTCCAGTAGTGTCCACTTCGGAGATCCAGACCTGGATGACATCAATTGAGCAGTACCTGAGTGAGGTGTGTGCTATTGCTTCTGATGGTAAGCTCAATACTGAGCAGAAACTGAAAATCACCAATCTTTGCCGAAAAGTTGGACATGGAGTTTCGCAAATGGCTGTTCAATACCAGTCATTAAAGCAAAAAGCCATTCAAACCCATACCTCCCTTAAAAACATGACCGAAGCTCGAGACCTATCCGACTGCCTAACGGAGATGAACCGGACGATTCAGGAGTCCTGTACGAAGCAGGGGGCGGGTACATCTTTTGCAGATATGGTAAAGAAGGGGTCCAATAGTTTTGTTCGTCCTAATACTTTTAGCTCCGTGGCGATTTATCCCAGTGATAACTCAAAGACGAGTGACGAAACCAAGACCATGGTCCAAAATATCATATGCCCTGGAGAAATGAAGCTGAAAGTACGAGGCGTACGCAAAATAGGAAAAGGAGGATTAATAATCAGTACTGAGACAAAAGATGACCTAGATAAGCTCAAGCAAACAGTCCAACTCGCTTCGTCAGGGCTTACCGTCGACGAACCTCAGAAGCGCAAACCTCGCATTATAGTTATAGGAGTTCCCACATCTATGCCTGAAAATGAGGTTTATAAATGTATCTATGAACAGAACTTGACCGACAAACTGCCGACTATGTCCCAAGATACATTTTTGACCTCAATAAAACTGAGCCACAAATCTGGCAGGAAGGATGCTGAGAATTGCAACTATATTATAGAAGTCCCAGCCATCATTCGCAAAGCCCTCATCACACAGGACAGATTATTTATAAATTGGACGTCCTGCCCTGTACGAGACTTCACACTAGTAACTAGATGTTACAAATGCCAGCAGTATGGTCACGCAGCCAAAACTTGCAAAATTGCTGCCCCCACATGCGGTCATTGCGGTGAAGAAGGGCACATAATCCAAGATTGCGCAAAGAAGGCCAATCCGCCAAAATGTGCTACATGTTTGCGCTTTAAAAAACAAGCCAACCACAAGACGGGAGACACAGATTGCCCTGCTAAAAAAGCTGCCGAATACAGGTACAATAACTCGATAGATTATGAAGGCGCCTAAGAGCGCCACATACTAGTTTATATTTTAGACTTAATTTACTGTCGTAATTTTTGTTTAATATGGATGACAACTTAATTACCGATATCGATAACACATTTTTAACTATATCAAAGACATGTGACGTTGAGGACTGCAGACAATATTTTTCCGACTATCAAAATTCGCTAACCGTAATGACCCAAAACATTCGTAGTATCTATAAGAACATAGATAGCTTTAATGTTTTTCTTCATAGACTTAACTTTCATTGTGATCTAATGGTACTTGTACGGGTAAGGTACATTTAAATGATAGACTGATAGAATGATTGAATTTGTGTATTGAAATAACACCCAAAACTGATAACTGATCGACTCGCGGCGAATGAGTCTTTTGTGGTTAGCCCAAACGGTGATATGCGACTACTGATCGTTGACCTAGAATTGTATATTTTATTCATTCGCTGCGCGTCGGTGTCAGCACAAAATTGATACATATGCTATTGTACGGGTTTGCTCGTACATGCTCCCCGAGGGAAGATATAAAAATACATCTGATTAAATGAGAAACAAATAATTATACTCGTAATATATGATTTGATGTTAATCTAATTTCTTAGTGTCTCTATCGTTAACACACTGTTCACAAATTACATATGCTTGTATAAGAACCTAACATAGGGGAGGTGGCTTTATCTAACACTCGCGCACTTGTTGTCACCTTCGCCCTTTCACTGTCACACTGATACACGACACTATCCCCAACACACGCACGTTGCGTGGCTGGGCACGCGCCGCTGCCGGGCGCGCCGCCTGCTGCGGGCGTCGCCGCCGCCGGCGATAGCGCGGGGGCGCAGCGCGCGCGCGCGCGCCTCCACGCGAACACTCCGAGACCTGCTGCTACCACGGCGACCATACAATAGATCGCGGTGTAATGATGAATGTCATGGGTTGACAGACTCTCAATTAACAATCCGTTTTCTTTCATGATCTTGATTTTGTCCTCAATTGCTTTAAACTCTTGATCGCTCTCTATGCTGGAGTCATTCAAGACATCTTGAGGAATAGACACGTTTATTACGTGATTTATGGATGCAATGACTGGTGAGTATAGGTTGGCGCTGATACTAACATCGCTCGTTCTTTGTTGATGAGCAATTACTTCAAAATTATCTGATTTGATTATGCAGCCGTAACCTATAGTTATAAGTCCGGAGTGAGTCAGGTGATGCGCGGTAACTTGATCTCCACATACTGTTCGTAGGTTACATTGACCGCAGCAAAAATAAATATAATTATTGATAGAGTAGCTTTCTATCCAAAGGTTTTGACAGGGATCGACGTCGACTTCACATGCTGATGCCTTTGATAGGCAGAAGTCTTTGTCTCTGCTCAGTTTGTAAATAGGAGAATGAATGTTGCACAAGTGTACGTTTGTCACTAGGCAGGAATCGATGATATGTTCTGTCAAGATGATGTAGGCATCCTTTTTCAGATTTACAGCTATGAAATCTGACACTGATTTAATTGATAACATTGTGTTGTTGTTTTTCTTCGCAGGGATTGGTATAAGCTTGAATATTTCATAGGTGTCCCTGCTTATCAAAGGTATTTGTACTTCAAATATTGAGTAATTCTTAAGCATTCTTGCTTTGACTCGTAGAAGTTTGAAAAGTTGTGCAAGATCCGTATGAATATTTTCTACAGGTAATGTGACGTCAGTAGATAAATGACTTGCTATAGTGCTCAGCTGATCCCGTAATTGTTCGGCGGTTATTAAATGTGGATTAAATCGTCCATGATAGATGTCTGTAATTGTATCTACTAAAGCGTTTTGTAACTCTTTCAAGTCGTGTAGTAGATTGCTTGTGACTATAGCTCCCATAGAAACTTCACTTGCTCTCGAAAGATTTTGAGTTTCAGCCTTTAATACTTCTAATGTATTTTCAATGTTTGAAAACTGTTGATGAATCATTTTATGTTGTTTGTGCATTGTAGCCTCCGTCCTCTTTAAGAGACTGAATTCTGCTTCTATGACCGAAGTTTGATTTTGCCAAAATGAGACAATATGCTTTTGATTATTGCGCAGTAGAGTGATATCTTTCTCGTATTGTTCCGCGAATCGAGCGTCCAATACTCCGAACAGCCCGTTTGCTATGTAACCGACACCGTCGATGACACCTCGTCGCCACCTGTTCGCTGGCCTTGCAAAATGCTGACTGAGTAACAAATGATTATTGTAATCCAGTTCGTTGTACCCGTGACGTAATTGCAATAATATTATGTCACAATATGATTGTGCTTTAATTGGGCTGCATGTTTGTTCTAGCGATATGATACTTTTGTTAAGTGCGGTAATTCCTTCCCAATAAGGGTCTAAATCGTAGTATATGATTAATTTCCAGTTGTCCCTTATGATCTGCATGTTTGATAGTTTATCGAAGTAAATATGCTGATTACTTCTAAATTGTGTGACGTTAAGTGCACATTGGGAAGTTGTTAAGATGCTGAAAAATAGCATGATTGCTGTAAACACCGACGCTATATTGTAACGAGTGCCTACCTTCCCTGTTTTAGACTGCTTATCTGTATTGGACTCTCCAGAATCCCTCGTTTTTGCTTGCTTGATTTGCGAGGATTCATTGTTAACTGGAAGTTTTGATAATTTTGTGATAGGACGTTTCAGTGTTCCGTTTTTGGTTTTTACTGTAACCACGCGAACATGACCATCGGAACCGGGGTGAAGCTCAATGACTCTGCCCATCAGCCATTTCCCCGGTGGGAGATTATCATCATGAATCATGACAATATCATTTACATTGAGGTTCCCTTTTGCTTGTCTCCACTTACTTCTTTCTGTAATTTGTACTAGATACTCATTCTTCCATCTTTTCCAGAGATCTTGTACAATTTTTTGTGTCAACTGCCAACGGGTTCTTAAATCCGTTTCAGTCTCGTGTACGGTAACCTTTGATCCACCTGTTAGGAAGTGAGCAGGCGTTAAAAAATCCACATCGTCTGGATCTTCTGTTATAGCACATAATGGTCTCGTATTGAGACAGGCCTCAATCTGTGTAAGCACCGTATATAGTTCCTCGAATGTAAGAATCTGGTCACCAATAACCCTCTTGAAATGATGTTTGAAGCTTCTAACTGCCGCCTCCCATAAGCCTCCCGCGGATGGCCATGAGGGCGCATTAAAACTCCACTCGATTTCCATATGTAATACTTCTGCTTTTAGATCTTTATCTTGCATGATATTCATAAGTGCTTGATATTCCTGTTGTAGTACCTTGTTAGCACCGACAAAGTTGCGACCATTATCGCTATAGATGTGGCTAGGCGTCCCTCTGCGAGCTGCCATTCTTCTTAATGCTGCTATGAATGACGTTGTGCTTAGATCACCAACTAGTTCTAAGTGTACTGCCTTTGTGACCATGCACACAAAGACAGCTACATATCCTTTTGTGCTCTTAATGCCTCGTCCTTTGCTTGCTTTGACGTAGATGTGACCAGTAAAATCTACGCCTGTGTGCGTAAACGGACGTGACGGATTACTTCTGGCCTCCGGCAGGTGCCCCATGATTTGCTGTTGGCTGTCTGGATTTTGCTTTTTACATATTACGCAACGACGAAGCTGCCTCTTCGTAGCGACATTCCCTCCTAGAATCCAATATTTTTGTCTGATAAAACCCAGTGTCAGCCGGGCTCCGGCATGTAACATGGTTTGATGTGCGTCCGCTATTATTAATTCTGTCAGGCGTCCACTGTGCGGCAGAATAATAGGGTGCTGCATGTCATGTCTAATATGTGCCTTTTTTAGTCTCCCTCCAACTCTTAAGATATCATTTTCATCTAGGTAAGGGTTTAATTTTGATAGTTTGCTTTTTGTATTTAACTTGCCTTCTTGCTTTAAATCTTTTATTTCTTTCACGAATTCATTTTGCTGTATATGCTTGATTATTTTTTGCCTTGCTTTACTGATTTCTGATAATGATAAATAAGGCTTTTTAGCTTTTCTTTTGTAAGTCGTAATCTTCATCACTAATGCTAGAATACGTGCGATTTTTCTAATTGATTGATACTTGCTTAACAGGTCTGTAATGATGCTTGATTCATTCTTTGTCGCAACATGAACGTCTTGTTGCTTCTTCATTTCCTCGTTTGTTGTATAGATTGCTTGATTTTCTTTTGTTGCTTCAAAGGATTGTAACCATGTCGGTCCTTGCCACCACAAACGATAATCAATTAATTGAGTCACTCTGAGTCCTCTGCTACCAGAGTCAGCGGGATTTTCACTTGATTTCACATATCGCCAAGATTGTGGTTGAATGATATCAGTTATTTGTGTTGTTCTATTTGCTACGAACGTTTTCCATCGACTCGGGTTTCCTTGAAGCCATCCCAATACTGCAGTCGAGTCACTCCAACCAAATATATGTAAATCATGACCTGCTAGACTTTGCTTGACTTTGGTCATGAGCTTGGCCAGCAACAGTGCTCCACACAATTCTAATCGAGGTAGTGATATTTGTTTTTTCGTAGGAACCAACTTTGATTTAGCGGCTACTAATATGGCTGATTTATTGCTATTCACAACTCTGCAGTAAATGACGCAAGCATAAGCTTTTGTTGATGCGTCACAAAAGCCGTGTAACTCTACACAGCTTGCTGATTCCGTACCGTACCATCTTGGTATTTTAAATTGATTGATACTTTCTAATTCTTCCTTGATTTTGATCCATTCCTTGCTGATTTTATCTGGTACGTGTTCATCCCATTGAAGATTAGATAACCATGTTTCTTGAAATAAAATCTTCAATTTTGTTGTTACGGGCACGATCCATCCTAATGGGTCGAATATTTTAGCCATGTCTGATAGTATGATTCTTTTAGTGATAATGGTGCTTGATGGTTCAATTTTTGATACAAATGTGAAGTTATCATGTGTAGGGTTCCAGCGGAGTCCTAATGTTTTAGTTAATCCTGCTTGACTAAAATTCTTGCTTTCTTGTTTATAATAGTCTTGATCTTCTATTTGCAGCAGACGACTGTCGTTTGACATCCACTTTCTCAAGTTGAAGCCCCCTAATTGCAGTAGATTCATCAAATCTTGCTGCAACTGTCGTGCTGATGATAGGGAGCGGGCTCCATGTACTAGATCATCCATATAGAATGATTCTTCGACGACCTTAGCAGCTTCCGGGAATTTATCTCGTTCATCAGCGGCCAACTGTCTCAATGTCATCATTGCAAGAAATGGAGCTGCTTTTGTGCCGTATGTTACGGTTGTTAATTGATATTCTTGTATTGTTTGAGACGGGTTATCTCTCCACACAATTTTTTGTAAAGGTTGATCTTCTGGGTGTACCCAAATCTGCCTAAACATTTTTTCTATATCAGCCGTGAATGCGTACTGATATTGTCTCCATTTAATGATAAGAGACTGAAGGTCTTGCTGTAAATTGGGCCCCGTGTACATTAGGTCATTTAAACTTTGATTTGTTGATGTTTTTGCCGAAGCATTGTAAACAACTCGTAATGCAGTCGTTGCACTATCTTCGCGCAATACGCAATGATGCGGTAGGAAACATTCCAGTGTCTGATTACAAGGTGAAGGTTTCATGTGACCTAAGGTTTTGTATTCGGTAATGAATGATTTATATGCGTTGAACAAACTGTTGTTTTTATGTAATTTCTTTTCTAAATGAATGAATTGAGCCACAGCCTTGTTTTTGGACTGCCCCAATTTCTCTTCAAATTGTGGTACGAGTGGAAGTCTCACTTCGTATTTTCCGTCATCCAAACGAGTTGTGGTTGCTTCATAATATTGAATGCACTCTTGATCTTCTGCTGATAATGATTTTTCTTCTGTAATATCTTCCATCTCCCAAAATTGCTGAAATCTGTCTAAGTCGAATTGTACCACGTTGCACATTAATTTAGTTTTCATATTTCCACACAGTATCCAACCCAGACGAGTCTCTTGAACAAGTGGAAGTGATTCGCTTAATCTACACATGCCCGCTAAAAGAATATTGGAGTATACGTCCGCACCCAACAGTATGTCAATGGGTCGGCTGATGTTGTACTCAGGATCTGCTAATTCTAGCTTATCCAGAAATGGGCATGCTATTTTAGGGAATGAGTATGATGGTAAATATTTTGTTAAGTTGTTCATAATGTAAACATCGATATTAAATTGATAGAGTTTGATTCTTGAGCTTGACATACAGTTCAGGTTCAGCATTCCTTTGCAACTGTTTTCCCTTTGTCCTATGCCTGTGATTATTCCGTCGCACCTGGATCGCTGCAATCCTAATTGCTGAGCGGCGTTCTCTGTGATAAGAGACATTTGTGAGCCCTGATCAATAAGGGCTCGCAGGACCAGGTAGGTCCCGTCTGCTTTCTGAACCTTTAGCAGTGCGGTTGAAAGCAAAGTTTCTTGCATCATATTTTGTTGTGTCACGTGCGTGTTGCCTTGATTTGCACGTTCTTGATTAGAACGGATGTTGTTTTTTGATGTAGAAGGTATCGAGTTACTTCCTTGTGTTGACAATTCCTTAGAATACGATTCATGAAGTAATGTGTTGTGAAATTCGTTGCATTCGACGCAACGCTTCTTTGATAAGCATTCTTTGCCTTTATGGTCATATAAGCAGTTTTGGCAATAATTTAAGTTAGTAACACATTGTTTTTTCTTCATCGGGGAAAAGTCAGCAAATTGTTTGCAAAAAAATATAGCATGTGCGTCATTGCAGACTGGACAGTTTGGCCGATTGTTTTGCAATTTCCTGTAACTTGGTGATTGCGAAATAGCCTTGTTACTTGAATATGATTGCTTTGTATGATAATTTCTTGATTCTGATGATTTATTGCTGTTTGAAGAAAAGGATTTTTGGTTATTGATCTCCTGTTTTCTTCTGCTTGCTTCCATGCTCGTGAACTTACCCTCTAGAAAGGCTAGAAATTCATTTAACTCGAGTAATTCTCGAGGTTGTTTGATGGCTGCGTTGTATTCACTGAATGTGTCCGAATCCAATTTCTGACACAGGATGTGCACGATCAACGGGTCCCACGAAGTCACATTTACGCCGAGGGTTTTGATGGCGTTCATCGTTTCAAGTGCAGTGTCATGGATTCGTTTGATATGATTAATTGATGCTTGTTGTACATTTGGTATATTTAATAGAATGTTAATTTGTGAGGTAAATATCATCCTCTTGTTGTCATAACGATGGGTCAAGATGTCCCAACTAATGATATAGTTGTCCGAGCTGATCGGGAGATGCTGTATGAGACGCTCTGCTTCACCTTTCACTTTCGACTTAAGAAACTGCATCTTCTGAGCTCCAGATAATGACGGGTTGCCATGAACTGCTTCTGTGAAGAGATCCTTAAAGGATGTCCACTGATGGTAGCTTCCGCTGAATGTAGGTATTTCTATTTTCGGCGTAGTATGCTCTCTATGTGAAACGGACGACATCTTCTTATTGATTGTTTTGATAGCATCGTTGTATGTGCTTTCGTATTTGAGGTACATATGATGATACTCTTGATTCCGGTCTCCCAGCTCACTGTCTAATTCCCAATGTTGAGCGTCAATTTTAGCCCAGCGAGACCTTACCGTACTTAACAGATGATCGAATTCCCATTTCTCCGCTACCGCATCCATGTTGATGTTTGAAACAGTATGTTCGAAGGCCTTGAAGTTGCTTATCTGTTTCCTCATCATCTCATCCGTCTTGCTGTTTGATCCCTGACTCTTTAAAGATTGTCCTGAAAGTTGTTGTACGGTGCTTGAGGTAGCTAGAGGAGTAGCAGGCTTTAGAAGCGGTGTTGATGGTCTTTCCTCTGTTGGCTGATAATTCTGAATAACCGCTCTGATTTTCTCATATCTCTCCTTCACAGTGTCAAATTGATTCGAAGTAAAATAAGTATGCGATCTGGCATATTCGATGCTAGACAGTCTTATATGATTTGATTCAAACTCTTGCCAGCATGCATCCAAATTTTCTAACCGTCGGCGTATATAGTCCGAGGTTTTGCGATCAGAGCCATCTTTTTTGAAGTTTGAATAATTTTGCTCTATCTGATTGAGTAGTTGCTGTTGTTGGGCGAGTACGTCTTCCAAAGACGACATGTTGTTGAAATGATAGTAGGTAAATGGAACGATCTTACTTGATTGTCCAAGCGGGAGCTTTGTTGCTCACCAAAGGCGATCCCTGTTGATCCCTGCTGATTGTTGCTGCTGCTGCTGCTGTGTGTACTGCACTATTGCTGGCAGTACAAACACCTTCACTGATAGTTCACTTGATGTCACTAGTGAAAGCTTTACAGTACTTGATTGCTACACTGTAATGAACACACGTGATCCGGCTCGAAGGACCAAAAATGTACGGGTAAGGTACATTTAAATGATAGACTGATAGAATGATTGAATTTGTGTATTGAAATAACACCCAAAACTGATAACTGATCGACTCGCGGCGAATGAGTCTTTTGTGGTTAGCCCAAACGGTGATATGCGACTACTGATCGTTGACCTAGAATTGTATATTTTATTCATTCGCTGCGCGTCGGTGTCAGCACAAAATTGATACATATGCTATTGTACGGGTTTGCTCGTACAGTACTAACTGAGTGCTGGCTATCTAACCGCCACGATAATCTCCCAGCAATACCGGGTTACAACTTATTACATACCACAATAAACAACAATCAAAATGATGGTGTGGTAGTCTTTGCTAAGGAATCTTTAAAGGTCACAGTCGAGGAACATAATCTACAAGACTGCATGAGTAATTGCTTAGTCATCAAAATTGGTACAACCACAGCGATAATAGCTATGTATAGATCCCCTTCCTCTAGAAACTTAGATCCTTTTAACAAATCCTTAAACCAGATTTTTCAAGCACTAAGCCCATTTAAGAATGTTATACTAACAGGTGATTTAAATATAAATATTGGCTCCGAAAACTGCGATGCAGGGACCCAAGATTACCTTAATATCTGCTTATATCATGGTTTTCTCCCCGCTCACACATTGCCTACTCATCAGAGCGGTTCCTGCCTCGATCATATGATGATCAAAACCAGCCTATCATATATTACGCTTGTTACTAACTCAACAATTACTGACCACCACGCAGTCTTACTCAACGTAAATTTAACGCTGCCTAAGCTAAATCGTCCTCAGACTATTAGCAAATTAGACATAAACAAACTCGAATATGATATGTGCAACATTGATTTTAGCCTAGTTTACAATACTGCTGACGCTAATTTGGCTTTATCGTACTTAATAAAACAAGTTCAACAAGCAATATTACGTAACACGACAGTTTCTACAGTGAATAAGAAATTTTATATTATTAAACCATGGATTACTCCGGGACTAATTCGGTGTATAAGACACAGAGATAAACTACATCAGAAAACTAAAAGATACCCTGATAATCTAATAATTGAAACCACCTATAAAAGATACAGGAATTTCTGCAACAATCTCCTGAAGAATTTAAAAAATAATTACGATAAAACTGAATTAAATAAAGCAGGAAAAAATACCAAGCAACTTTGGAAACATATTAAAAACGTCACTAACATGTCTAAACAGCGTGAATCAAATTCGAGTTTATTGTTGGCTAATCCTTCACCACTCTTATCAGCCAACAATGTAAATAACTTTTTTGTAAATGTTGGGAAAACTCTTGCCGAACAGATTCCAAAATACTGCGACCAACCATCTTTCAAAAAATCAAGCAATAGCTGTAACTCGAAATCTTTCGCCATGTTGGATACTGATGAAGATGAAATAACTCGATTAATTTCTGGGTTAAAAGAGGACTGTGCAGTTGGATGGGATAATATAAGCAATAAGATCCTTAAACTCTTTAAGCATATTTTGGTACGTCCCTTAACGCATATATTTCGAATCTGTCTTTCCGAAGGAATTTTCCCTAGTTGTCTAAAAAAGGCAGTTGTAATCCCTATCTTTAAATCTGGAAGCAAAGACGTAGTTAATAATTATAGGCCAATATCCTTACTCCCCTCAATTTCCAAAATACTAGAGAAAATTATAAACAGTAGACTAGTTAATTACCTAGAAAAAAACAACATCTTATCCCCTGCGCAATTTGGTTTTAGAGCCAAACTGTCGACAGCCGATGCGGTGCATAGTCTGACTGGTTATATTTCAGAAGAACTTGGCAAAGGAAACCAGACCCTGGGAGTCTTTCTCGATTTAGCCAAGGCATTCGACACGGTGTCTGTTTCTGTCCTCCTGAACAAATTAGAGATCATAGGAATAAGGGGAACGCCGCTGAAACTGTTTACTGACTATTTAGACCACCGGTACCAATGTGTTAAAATAGATAATATTACGAGCGATGACCAGAAAAATACTGGTTTTGGTGTTCCACAGGGGAGTATTCTGGGCCCCACCCTCTTCCTTATTTATATTAACGACTTGTGCAATCTAAATATCAAAGACTGTAAAATAATATCATATGCCGACGACACGGCGTTAATATTTAGCGCTAAAACCAGTAGCGAACTGTTCGAAATTGCTCAACTAGGTTTTAATACTGTGACTAATTGGCTTCAAATCAATTTACTAACATTAAATGCCGACAAAACAAAATATATTCACTTCTCCATGCGCAAGCCCCTACTTAACATTACTAACCCTCATCTATATGCCCATCAATGTGGAAACCGTACAATCACCATGTGTAATTGTCCCTTTATCCACAAAACGAGCAACATAAAATATCTGGGGATAATAATAGACGACACACTCTCTTTCAAAAAACATATTGAAAGCCTAGTGAAAAGAGTACGCAAACTAATATATGTTTTTAAAAAATTGCGAACTTTAGCAGATTCCAAATTAATCACACAAGTTTATTTGGCCCTATGTCAATCTATAATTCAATACTGCATCACTTCTTGGGGTGGCGCACCAAAAACTAATTTGCTTCCTCTTGAAAGAGCTCAGAGAGCCATTTTGAAGGTAGCAAACTTCCATCCCTTCTTTTTTCCCACAGATCTGCTTTATAAATCCTGCAATGTACTAACGGTTCGCCAGCTTTTCATTATGCACTTAGTATTAAAACAGCACACCATGCTTACCTACAATGCCGACAACACTAACAAGAGACGGAATGATCTGGTATGCATGTCTAATGCAGCCTCAAAACATGTCTTTGTAGAAAGATTTATAACATTCTTAGGTCCATTCCTGTACAATAGATTAAATAGAAAACTAAGTATCTATAAACTAAATTACTATAGCTGTAAAAAAATTATTCTTAATTATCTACTAACAAACAATTATGCACAGACAGAAGACCTACTTATTGTCTGCAAATAAAACTGCTAACACGCTATTTTACGTTTATTTACCTAAGTTTTAATTTAGTTTTTACGTTATACGCATTGTTAATTTATTATTTTAAGTATGTATGCACTTCTTAGCCTGAAGCACAGGTTCAACCTAGTTCAGGCAAATTAGCAACTGTGCGCTATTTTTAATTGTTAAGGTAACCAATGTAAAATGTGTTCCCTTTTTATAAATAAACGATTTATTATTATTATTATTATTATTATTACATCATATCAATTGGACAACAACGACTTATCAACTCGATTTTGATTAGGATCTACGAGTGTATAATGCATCGGCAACTATCGGATCCTTCATATTATATAACTATTATTGTACATGTTATTTTCATGTTATAATGCTGCGTTCATTATGGGTCGTCATAGCTGGGGCTGGTTAGTGTTAACGCGACCGTTCACTGCTTTACGTTAACTGGCAGTTTTTTTTATTGCCAGCCACGCATTCGTGTGTCGCAGCGACCGGTCCCGCTTATATTTCCATGCAAAGCTAGGGAAACGAGCGTAGGTCGCGCTGCGCTGCTACGGACCGCGGTTAAGCCACGAGACTTTTATCGAGTCTTTAGCAAGTACCGTATCGTCACGATCAGTAATGTGCGTCGCCACTGACCTCGGGACTCTCCCACGTGAGCTGCAACGTGGCCAGCGCGGCGAGCGGCCAGTCGGCGTGCGGGTAGTGGTGCCGCGCGAGGCGGGCGGCGTGCAGCGCGCGCGCGCCTCGCGAGCCGGCGCAGGCGCACGACCACAGCGCCGCCGCCAGGCGCAGCCCGCCGCCGCACTCGGCGCGCGCCGCCAGGCACGCGCGCGTGGCGTCCTGCGCACACGCAAGGACAGATACTCTATACTAAAATACTTGCTGGGCGGACCACTTTTATTTTTGCTACGAAATATTCGCTACTGACGGTAGTGCGCAATGTAACACACAAACAATTATATTTATGGGTACACGCAACGATACGGGACCGTTTGACCCTCTCCCCAGTGATGCCGGGTCGCCGTCCTATTGGACTACGATATTGAGGGAAGAGGGAGTGCACGTGTGTTTGAACACACAGTTGTGCACTAAATACCTGGCAGCTAGTCTCCGCTGAAAATTACCACCATAACCAAAATTTCATATTTTGTCCCTGATTTAATTTTGATTACTTACTTTTACCACAAACGGCACAAACAAAGCTCATTTTCGCATAATTTCTAATACAAGGCATAGCTTTTTCCCAACTATTTTCGAGGTCGGCTTCCAGTCTAACCGGATGCAGCTGAATACCAGTATTTTACTTTTGACTGCCTATCAGAAGAGCAATTCTCGTAATTTTAAGAACGTTTAATCTAATCTCAGTCTCAATCTGTCAAAAATACCTCTAATTTCGCTACATTTTGACATTTGTTTGTCGCCGAGATGAGACTGCGACTAGGTTTTGAACGTTTGAAATTACGAGAATTAGTCTTCAGATCTCCACAACCCAGTTACAATGTAGCATGTCACCTTTGAGTAAGACTGATTGTCAGACTTTTGGGTTTCTGACGACCCGTAACGACTGTCAAAGATCCACGAATGACAGCCGGGACCAACAGTTTAACGTGTTTTCCGAGGTACGGAGGGGTCTCGGTATGTAAAGAGGGTCACCCGCCGCGGCGAAGTAGCTTAACCTGATCGGTCGACTGTGAGGCTGAATAACAGCCTCACAGTCGACCGATCACTGACTTAGCCACGAGCCCCTCCGAGAAGAACTTCTAACACAAAGATATAAGAGACACATTGTTACCATAGCCTCATTCAACATGCCCAGGTGCATGTACTGCAGCGCCAGGTAGTAGAACGCGAGGTGGTCGTTGTCGTCTAGTTCCACTGAGCGCAACAACAGCTTTAAAGATGTCTCGTTTGCGTTCTCCTTATCGACACGGGCATTCGTTTTCTGTAATAGGGAGAAAAAAATGTTGTCACTTGCATAATAATATAGTGTAAAACGACATTTATTCCCGTTTTATGAAAATTTAAGTCGCAATAACAGCGAAGCCACATGACGCGATGTGTGCGTCGTTCTTAAAACTACAACACAGCGCCACGCCACGCGGGCCCGCGGCCTGGCGCCTGGCCACTCGGCGGTGGACACATGTTGGCTCTCACCCATTTGTCAACTAAGCTGGTGCACATTTATTTTCTTTCTAAAATAATCTCGGGAGTATGTGACGCCGACCGGCATCCTTGATAGTGTTAAAGCTACACGACATTCTTGACCTGCAGTTATAAATAAATAAGACGGTACTGACAGACCTGTGCCTTCATCTGGTATCCGATGCCGGTGTACAGACAGCAGCGCGCGAGCATGACTCCCTCTCGGCCGTCTTCTATCGACAACGCCTCCTCTGCCATTTCGATGCCTTCTTCTATCTGCACAGAACATTATATATGTTATTTTCACTTAAACCAATAATAACAAACGAGCAATAAGTATTAATTTCAAGTTGCTTTCAAAATAACTAGCATTATTGAAAAAATCATAGCAGTAGTACATAAAGGGTTCATTAGAATACCAGCGTCAGACAGCATCTGTCTGGCATTAATGCTGAAATGAACCTTTTTGGTGCAGCCGTGAGGCACACACTATTGTTGTTTGAAACATTATTTGTTATTTTATTAATTTTGTATTTCACGAACTGTGTCCAAAAAACTTTTTTCTTTCGTTTTTTATTTAAGGTTGCAATGGAATTTAATTATTTTACGGCAGCATTAAAGATACTTTTTCAAAATCACATAAATCGGAAAATATATTTTGAAAGCAATGCGGTCGCCGTAACAAAGTTACGGCATGTGGACGCTTTCCATACGCCGCTTCAAGGACGGCGGAGACGCGACCGTCAGTCAGTAGACATCGAACGACAGTCGTGAAAGCGCACACATTTTCTATGGGTAATGAATAAAATAACGCCACATGCGGTGCATGCGGCGGACGCACCCAGCCCATCCGGTAGCACGAGCCGGCGCCCAGCAGGCGCAGCGCCGCGTCCGCGCGCGCCAGCCGCGCCGCGCGCCGCAGCACGCCCGCCGCGCGCACGCCCGCGCTCCACGCGCTGCTGCCTGCAACAGGGGGGGTTACTGCAGGCACACGCGGCAGTCAGTGTGCTCCCTATCACTGCTGGCGTACGTACCTGGCGCGATGTGTGTGTGCGGCGCGGGCGGCGCGGGCCGGGCCGGCGCAGGCGCAGCCGCCGCGGTGGCGAGCGCGCGCTGGCGCCAGATGTGCGCGCAGCCGAACGAGAATTTCATCGCGCGCTCCAGCGACTGAGGATATAAGAACACATGTCTCGAGTAGAACATTGAGATATTGCGACAGAACAAAAGAATATTGTTGTGTAATAATTTACATATCCAGATTTTTTACAAATTCTAAAACCATTTCAGGTGATAGAAATATTATATTATGTAACTTGATTCCAAAATTGTATAATCTCAGTGCACAGTCCGGACAGACTAGCACTACAGCCCCGCCGGCCACTGACCTCCAGCACCAGACACAGCTGCCCCCAGCGCGTGGCCGCCAGCGCCAGCAGGTCCACGACGCACACCGCGTTGCGCAGCGCGTGCGCCCGCGCCGCTTCGAACTCGCCGCTCTGCGACAACACGGCGTCTCGTACTGCCATCGCTTCGCCGACCAGTAATAGTAATACTACCTCTTCGTACTCATTTCGAGGTACGAACTAAAAAATAGAGAGTAATTTTATATCTATTAAATTTGACTTGCTTCGCTGACTTAATGTCCAGATTTTTTCTTCCAATATAATGAAATGATCCTCACAATAAACTGAATTAGCATTCAAAAAATGATTTTTTTTTTTATAGACAACTCATGGTTGACCAAATAACTAACTATGCCAAACTAGTATTTAGGAAGAAAGAGCTACTAGTTCCGATGTCAGTTTCCTCGTATCACATTACCCCATACAAAAAAAAAATGATGGCTGTGCAAAATAATCGCATTTATAGCATCAGAAAAAAAAATTACCTACAGATATACGTTGGAAATAATAAATGTTTCCATGTAACTTCTGTATTATCTAAGTTATGTTTCTTTATTTATAAAAAAAAATACAGCAGTCTTACACTTAAATACATGTCCCACAAAACTGTTTTCACGGTTTATCTATGAGATAGGACCATACAAAATAAAGTTAAGCATATAACATGGTGCAAGTACTCAAATGCAAGCTAACACTGTTACTGTAATCCTACCTGATTGATGGCCGCATACTTCTTCGGCTTCCAAGGCCCGTCGGACGCGTGTTCCTCTCTTCTCCGCGACAGCGTACCCTGTGGCGGTGCTACCGCCAGCTTGTCGGGGGCCTTGTACACCTAGAAAAAAAAAAATCTAGTATGACCAAATTGTATAACCGTGTATTCAAGCTGCACAGCTACAAGTTCACGATATCCTTGAGCAAGTGCTATAGTTAAGGTCTATTCAAATTTATGTTGGCAAATGATGTTATTTTGTAAGTTAAACAAATATCAACTTTATTTCAACAGCAATTAAGTTGATTTCAGAGTGAAAAGTTATAAGTTTTTTTAAGTTGTAGCGTAAACTGAACTTAAATATTATGTAGAATTAAAGTTATTTTTCCATTAGTTCATATTTTTTAACATCTTTGGCAATTAAATCGCAAACTCAGATTAGTATTAGCCCAGGTTCGCAGGGGCGAGTTTTTCCCGCGGAGATGTTTTTTCGCGCACTGTATTTTCAACGCACTGCTTAGCACCGAGAGTTGAAAATCCAACAGTGTGTTTTATTGACCTGCTGGAATCCACTTCGTTGTATTCTCAACACTCGGCTCAACATCGATAGTTGAAAATCCAGTGTGCGATGAAATCCCGCCGCGATATTTTTACTTCCGGCGGACGTGGGCCAAATATCGGCGGCATTGGCATGCAAAACCGGGAACTTCCAAACTAAAAAAAAATCAATCCAATTGTTCTAGAAATTGTGGCTAGTTTTAATTTCTGAGTAGTAGTTCTAGAAATTTGCCATTTACGTTTTGTTTATGATGTGGTGTGGTGAGACAATAATATCTCTCCAATCCCATTCCATCTAAGACTGCTGCACACAATCTCTGCAAAATGTTTTCATTGGCTGTTCATACCTGTCCGGTGACACCCCTCATCAGCACCTCAGCTAGTTGTCGTGTGAGCGTCAGTCGCAGCGCCTGCGTCGATGTCGACTCCACCGCGTTCAGCATCTCTCGATACCTACACACCATACGTAAACATAACAACACGCATGTATTCCCGAAGGGTTGGGCAGAGTTGTACCTTATAGTACACCCACTTTTTGCCAGTTTAAATCTCATGCGATAGGGACCAAGCAGATAGCCAACCGGACACAACTCCAGACTCCGGGCTGCTGCTGACAAATTCCAGATGGGAAAATCCAATCACACTCTTCCCGACGTAGGAATCGAACCCAGAACCTTATCATCAGCAGTAGCGCTTGCCAGTTGCGACCACTGGACCAAAGAGTCACGCAAGTCACACAATAATATAATGCTATGAGAACTTTCTCATGAGAACGGATTCGAGTATGTTGTGACTTGCAGGCCACATGATATACCATCGTTTTGTGAAACTCTTTCCCCTCATAGCCACTGAGAAATTATATCATGTTTAGACATTTTTATTGTACTCTGATGTAGGTAGGTACCATAAAAATCTCTAAACATGATATGACCAATTTTCGTAATTAAAAACGTTCAAAATCTAGACGCAATCTCATCTCAGCGACAATCAATGTCAAAAACTTGTCAAAATTGTAGGACACATTCACAGCGTGTTCGTACACTTGGTACAACCACAAGTAAAGCGCGTGTCGCATCGTGAGATAAAAACACTATGTATATTATGATTAAATTAACTTCATAAAACAATTACTTAATTATGCTAATATAAAAATTTTATTCGGTAAAAAGGAATTGGTAGGAACGCGATACACGCATTATTTGGGTAGTACTACTGTCGTAACATAGTAACAGATGTCACACAAGGGTAATTGGATTTCTCGCAATCTGTCCACCGTAAGCCGGTTAGCGACGACCGCGGTAGTAACAACCTATATTAAGTTCACGCTCGATACGACCACACATTATAGTAGTAACATATCACCATGACACAGGACAAAATATTGTAAAGTCAGAGAAATTAATTGTCAAGCAAATTGACTACCTACTTAATTGTCGGTATATATTCAAATCACAACAACACGGTGGTACGGAAATTGGCGTAAGGTCGCTATTTTCTTAACAAGTAACTTCCCTGGCTGTATAATGGGCGTAAACATGGCACATGAAGTGTTAGAAAAGGTTTGACTGTGCCATCTCTGTCCCTAATAACGTTCAGAGAGAATAGTCTTGCACATCTCAACGCAGAACACTAGCAGCACTTTGCCACAAATGCGTTTAGCGCTAAACGTATTAAAAAATATTTTTTCGCTGTTGTCTTCAAACGATTCAGAAACAGAACAATGTTTACGTATAGGTACGTTTAGCGCTAAACTGAACGGAAACAACAATATAAACGCTGGAGAAATTCTTTGTCATCTCTCACTAGCCTATTCTCATCTATAGACGCCTTCCAGTCTAGTTGGATGCAGCTGAATACAAATACGTAAGTATTTTACATGGAACCAGGAATGAAAACAATAACAAAGCAGCTGATAATATAATTATGCCTTGTTATTGTTTTTATATTTGTTATTGTTTAATAATGACTTACCTGTCTATAGCATTCTGCAGCCTGCCTGCTCGTATGTGTAGTATGGGCACTCGTTGTAGCGCAGTCTCGAGCGTGGGGCCGGCGCGGGCGTGCGCACCGTTGCGTTGGAGGTAGAGGAGAGTTAGGTCTGATGATAGCTCGAAACTACGGATCTGGACGAAGATGAATGATGAACAAATCAGTTTGGATGTGTGAACTGTGTTCAAAATGATCTCTTGTTATTGTTAGAGATCAAGTTTATTTATTTATTAAACACTGTATTGTATATAAAACAAACAGGACAAACATATCATTCCCATTTTAATAACATAAGTTAAAGTCATCTACCACCCGCGGGGGTGGTAAAAGCCATCTATTAAATTACATAAAGAAAATGGGACAACTACGTCCTCCACTCGGCCAATAACAAGCTATTACCGAAACACAGTTGTTATTGAGAGGGCCATGTTCAGCAGTTGTTCTGAAGCACAAGTTACAAATGCGCTTCATCAGGCTTCATGTGACTCTTATATCAATGTAATAAGGTTTAAATAGGAATAATTGACGCGCGTTCGTTAAATGCAACACCAGTAGCCAAACAAGTCTTTAGATTTCTTATCCGCACATAGCTACTCATATGTAAGTGTCTGAATTCTCTTTGCCTCTTCATAATTATCTTTCAACTCAGAATACATGAAGTTAGTACTCTAATACTAAATTCTCACCATTTCAGATTCCCTCTCGGCTTGTTTGAACCGGCTGGTGGAGCCAGGGACAGTGTTCTGTTCTAAACACAGACCCTTGATGGCGTACGACTCGGCCACGATGCGGAGACTTCGGCTGTGGAACAAACATAAGAGTAGAGATAATATCTTCAGTTACAGGTTATATGTCATAATATCAATCTGCCTAGCCTTTTCCCAAGTACGTTGGGGCAGCTCCCAGTCTAACCGAATGCAGCCGAATACCAGTATTTTACATGGAGCGATTGCGTATCTGACCTCCACAACCCAGTTACTGGATAACACGATTCCCCTTGGTATGACTGGTTGTCAGATTTTCGAGTTTGTGATGAAACGTAACGACATCTATAATTTATGGTTATATGTCATAATATGATATATATTTGTCATTGTACTAAGAGCAGCGGTGGCCCAGCGGTGGCCCAGCGGTGGCCCAGCAGCGGTGGCCCAGCGGTGGGCCAGTGGTCTCGGGCCCGGCTCACGATCTGTAGGGCGTGAGTTCGGACCCAGACAGCCACTTTACTTTGTTGATTTAATTTAAGCACCACTGCTCTCAAAACGCTGAAGGAAAATATCGTGTTGAAACTTGAAACCATGTACCTACTAGAAGCAAAAAATATCAAAGACGTGATATCTACCAACCTGCACTGGAATATGGTCTACTCTCTCTCCAAAAGAGGAGGCCTGTATCCCAGTAGTGGGAACATTATAGGTACATATGCTGATCGTGCAAATTCATGATATTTATAACAAAATGAAGAACAGTTCTTGTTTGTAGACCAAGAAGAATAAACGAACTGTAATTTCGAACTAAGAAAACCATTGTAGACTAGATTAAGATTATAAGTATTTGATACGTAATTCTGTCCCGCACAGCACAGGACCTGCTCGTTAATGTAAGATAGGCTACTATCTTCAGAATAGCATGATTAAAATTGTCCTAAAAAATGTGTGAGTCACATACTGACGGACACATTACTTTGATAGTGGACACCAAAATTATCATCAATATTATCAAGCACATTATGTTCTCTGCTCATATGCAGTCGGTAAACAAAATCATTATCACCAAAAATGTCGAGGATAAAGCCCCGACATAATGTCAAAAGCATGACACACAAGCTGCGCGCGCGGCGCTCGGTGATTCAGCTGTTTGTGCGCCTGTGTACCATGACATAAGATAAAATAGAAAGGACAACTCTATTTTAGAAACTTCTTTATAAAGACCCCTCCCCCTTCTTATGTGTAGGTATTATAGAACCTATGGACAAATCAAATATGCACAAATCGGTGGATCTAAGCAAGGTTTTTTATGTATTGGCTCACGTTTGTTCGATTCGGGGGTACAAGGTACGACACGAACGAACCCACGACACAATACAGAATGCCAAACAATGCAAGACAAGCAAATAAATATAATAACAGTTGTTTAATTAAGACATGCGCGTGAGTTTATTGCCACCTTTGTGGATGTTCTGCATATTTTATGTGCCCACGTCTATTAACAGTTTGTTTAGCGTTTGTCATGCGCGATCGTTTGATCGCACGCTGACGTCACGGTAACACGTGTGAGATGCACATGATAACAGATACACTACACAGTTCCTGAAATATGTGATTTGTTTAGACTAAAGGGATTATATCTGAACATTCTGAACTATGTGTCTAATTATACAGCTTTTACTATATTTTGCTAATCGAGGGATTTCATCTAAAACAAGTATACATTTGCCACGCCGATTCCTAGAGCTTACATCTGCTGCTGTTCTGAATAGATCTTTATGTTTCCATACATACATACATGTTTCATACTAATATAGTGAGAGCTGTGAGGGTAGTGGTAGCAGCGATAAAATGTTCTGTTATGGTCGGTACTACTTCTCCATACAATTAGTCCATATCGCAACGAGGACTCCACATATGCACGATAGGACATTACAGCTGTTTTAATGTTTGAAACATTTTTAATCCGTTTAAGAGCGTACACGAATTTGTTGATTTTATTACATACAATATCGATTTGAGCTTTCCAGTAGATGTTCGTCTATGATCGTTTCCAGAAACTTAGTTTGTGCTACTTGTTGAAGTTTTGATATACTCATTAAAAAATTTAATTTATTATTATAAAATTTATTAAATTGTACATATACTGATTTATTAAGGTTAATAGATAAATTATTATTATTAAGCCAATTTATAAGATTTTCTATTGTATTATTAATATCTGTTTCATGATCTATTATTGATTTACATTTTTTGTCGGTAGATACAATCATCGAAATGTCAACAGCAAACAGAAAGCATTTATGATTACTCATGTTAACAATATCATTCACATAAAGGTGATCGGGTCGAGAAACAAAATCCCAATATACTGCCCTGAGGAACACCACATTTGGTATTTTTTAATTCAGAGCGGTATGAAACCATATCCTTATTGGCATTAATATTACTAATAGTAACACACTGCTGTCTGCCGGATATGTGTGACAATATCCCCTGCCGTGGAGGTCCTCTAATTCCTATAGACTCTAATTCCTAAACAAGCATGTTATGCGAGACCAGGTCGAATGCCTTAGGTAAATCAAAAAATAAGCCCGTCATTAGTTGATTATTGTTAATATTACTCAGTACTACTTTGAAAAGATAGCTCAAGTTGTTGATTTATCTTTTTGGAAACCGAATTGCTCTTTCTTTATAATATGAATTTTCTCTGTAGCGCTTGCGATCACTAGACCAATGAAGCAGTAGATAAGATGAGTGATATAATGCCTATAGTATGTCAGACAAAGACAGATTGTTAACTTAAAGTCTTTACTCATGGTCTATCCTCCTATGAGGTCATGCATTATGTAAATGACGTGATTAATAGTATGTGCACTATAATTGTATGATTATTATTTGCAAGCCAAGCTTACCATTCTAGAATATTATTTCATTCCAGCTGGTAAAATATATGGCTTTTCCTTTATTTAATAGTTATTAAAGATCAAGTCACATATTGATTTCAGAACATTAAATTTAATTAAGGCATAACTTTTCCTATTTGATTTATACAATAACTTTACATTGTTACTACCTGTTATATTCGAAAATATCATAATAATGCTCTAAATTATGCTATTTTGGTATGATAGCATTATTCCATACACTTACAAAAGTAATTAGCATCAATATCATGAAAACAGTGTGAGTCAAAGAATCTATTCATCCGTTAATAGCCAGAGTAGGTGGCACAACAAGATTCTGCAATGCCTTTAATTACTTGATAATTTGGCATGTAATATAATGGAGTAATGCAGCTATTAATGGAAATAGTTCATTTGTTTCATTATAAGTGTATTTAAAGTGCATGATTGCGCACCATTCAATTGTAGTTAATTACAAAGATGCAAGATAAAGGAGCAGACACGCAGCACACTGTGTGTAATAAGATTGCAAATAACAATCTATTGTCTAGATAAGGGAGCAGAGGACACACGTCACACTGTCTGTAATAAGATTGGAAATAACGATCTATTGTCTAAAGGTGTTATTAAATAACAAAGCAATGCCAATTAAGAGTTGATGTTACATTGATGATCATAATCTTATTAAACATTTTATCAGTTTAACCTTTTTTTTAACTTTCGTTTATTTAATTGCAACTTTTATTAGTTGTTTTTTTTTTTCAAATTGATCTTCATTTAACTTTGTGTTTTTATAATAAATTAATTTAACTTTAGTGTACCTATAATAATAATTATTAGTAAAAATATACTCACACAGGTAACTCTTTTTCTGTTAACGTATTCAGCTCGGCTAGTTTATAATGTTTCAACGCATCATCGTACGCTCCACATGCATAGTTCAACTTCCCAAGAAGAAGATGCGCATCTAGCGCTACACCTGCCCTCTTGCCCGCTTCATCGGTGGCTAAGGTGAGGTAGCCACGGGCGTCTGAGAGCTCCCGTTGTGCTCTCTCAATGTTCTCCTTGCTGGGTGGCCATTCCTCAAGGTGTGCCTCAAGCTTGCCCTCTCCAATGAGGAAGTGGGCAAGGCTTTCTGTTGATACAATTAATTTTATGAGTAATGAAACTATGAGGCCCAGTAGAAATGCATGGAAAAGGTTTTGTGTTATGGAACTGGTTTTACATACTTGTCAAAAGTACCTACTAAAAATATGTATTTTATTTGATGTATATCATGCTGCATACTTTCATCAACTTGCATGATAGAACAGTTTGGTTTTGGTTAGTTCTTGTCCGGCATAAACATAAACCAATACCTTTTTCAGCATTCAGAAGACTGGTACTTTGTCACAAGATTATGAGATTTCTCATTTGTTTTAAACTTACTTAAACATTTTGTGTTGCAGTACTTTCTCAGTATAATTTTATACTGAGAAAGTATTGCAAGACCGAATGTTTCAATCTGAATTGTAATGGGTTTGACCAGTAGCTTAATTATTAACTTAAATAGGAACCATTACTGAAAGAGCTTCTAAAACCCATGTTAAATTTAAATGTAATTAATGACAGTGATTGTTTCGACCTCAGCTACTTTTTATAGCACAAAACCATAATAATTTAGTGGTTTTGTAACTGACATTCAAGGAAACATGAATAACTAATTATCATAATAAACCAATAGTTGGTCACAGCTAATGTACTGATGTTTATATATATAACAGGAAATCAGCAAGCAGGCATTATGTTTTAAACATTTACTGATAAGTAATAATACAATTTAATATTTTTAAGCTCTCATGATAACAACTGTACTTCAATGACCTAACTGAGGATGTCTCGTGGTGATATAAGTGTTTAGAGAATACGTAACGTGTGTCACTGACCATGCTGCGGAGACCTGGCCTTCAACTGCTGAGCCAAGTCTACTGCCTTCCTCCAATTGGACTCCTCACGGCTCTTCTCAATCTCTGTCTCGTAGCCCCGCACAGCATTCTTACTCCTCGATGTCATTTTAACACGGGAATTATTTTACTCGTTTGTCACACCATCGAATTGATTGAACACCTCACTCATACATTGCAAAACCTTTTGGAAATTGCATTAGTTCCCCAGGATCACCAGCGAATTGAAGGCCAAACTTGACAGATGACAACATAGTTCGCGGAGTTCATTCTGCCATCAAAGTCTTATTCTGCAATCGATTTTTAGTATGTTTTAATTTAAATTACACTTCGTGGACTAAATTAATAGATAAAAGATATTTGTAAATTAAAGTAATTTGTGTATTATAGTATATTTTTATTGTTCATTCGCCAAAAATGTTTTTTTGTATGACTACTACCGCCAGTGTCCGCAAGATGTAGCGATGTTTGGGTGATTCTATGTTTACAAAGTAAGTTTTATGTATTACTACAAAAATAAGGTTAGAAACCTTATTTTTATTTATTTGCAACGCGATGATTGAATTTTCCTTTTTTGTTAAAATTGACTATAGCATATTGAGATGTTGAAGTGTTTTATAACCAAATTAAAAAGTAGTAACTGGCTGTAAACGTGTAAACACAATTTTATTTAACCTTCTGGTCTGGGTCAACAGATGGCGTAAGTAGTAATCTCTGAAGTTACTGAAGCCTTTCTAATTAAAGTATTTGTAGGGATCAGTAGTCAATTTAATAAATGAAGACAAACTATCAAGAAGAGCTATTTATTTACATCCAACTAGAACGTTGCTAGACCTTTCCGCACTTAACACAACGGCGCGGCCCAGTGCCCATAGCCTGCTTACCTGGTATCTTGTACCTATTTTAGGTAGCATCGTAGCATCTTGACAAGTGAACAAAAACTAGGGGTTTGAATGAGTGCGTTATCCCATCATAAGGTACATACAAGGAACAATTAAATATTGATTCGACTCTTATATAAAACACGTTCAAAAAGCATGAAAAAACTTATACCTATCATACATAGACTACAAAAAAGCATTTGACAGCGTGCCAAACTCATGGTTGGTTCAAGTAATGAATATAATAAATAAAATCAATCCATTAATAAAAATAAAATTTATTAGTAATGGATTTGGATTGAATAGCGTCCTGGAAAACTACACCTAAACTACAAACGAAAACCGCAAACTTATCCATAGATGAAATAGCAAATAAAAAGGGTAAATTTCAAGGGTACTCACTCAGCCCTCTTTGGTTTTGCCTAGCCCTAACTCCACTATCTCGCGCATTAACTGAATCTAAACTAGGCTTTGACATCAAGAACAATAGATCGATAATAGGGTACACCAAATAATTTACTTTTTAAGGATGATTTAAAATTATATGCCAATAAAAATACAGATTTACTTATGATAGGAAATTACAACATCATTTTCGAAAGACATTAGAATGGATTTTGGACTAGACAAATGCCGAAAACTTAATATAGAAAAGGGTAAGATTGTGGGGGGAAATTACTCAACAGATTCGGAAGAAGTAATAGAAGCAATGAAAAATGACGAACTTTATAAATAGGTACTTAGGATACTACCAAGCACGACTTTTAGAACACAAAACTATTAGAGATAAACTCAAACAAGAATATTATAAAAGACTTCATTTACTATGTAAAATGTATCTAGCCAGTAAAAAATTATTCAAATCCATAAATACTTATGCTATACGAGTACATATACTAACATATTCTTTCGGAGTGATAAAATGGTCCAACCCAGAATTACATGCACTCGAAATTGAAATATCACACCTACACAAAATACAAATAATAAACCTAAAACAATTTTTCAATAGGAAAAAGAATACCAGCCAATTGCAAAAAACCATAGATAAGTAGAGATAGATAAAAAATATTCACCACTGAATAAAGAAACAATAGGACACCGGTAACGGTTATGCATACGTGGACATGACCAAAGCTTTCGACCATGTGGATCATAAATTGCTGGTCGAAAAACTGTATAGATACGGCATACGGGGTAATGGCTCTAGACTTGATAAAATCGTATTTAAGCCAGAGATTACCAATAACTGAAATAAATGAGCTTTCTTTTGCGACGAAAACTGAAGTGCAGTATTTATCAAGCCCGAGAGATGTTACATATGGCGTGCCGCAGGGAAGTGTCTTGGGTCCCTTGCTTTTCCTTATTTATATAGGTAAACGATTTACCAAGAGCCGTAAAAATTCCGTTTGTCCTTTTTGCGGATGATAGCACTGCTGTATTTTCTCCGACTGACATCAAGACAACTTTTTTATTTTTTTATTAAAAAAAAAATTGGTTGACATGTAATAATCTCATAATTAATTTAGATAAAACAAAAATTGACAGTTATTCCCAAAGAAAAACCCTTTGACATTAAATGTAAATTATGAAATGAAAAAAATAGAGGAAACAGATACCATCAAATTATAATAATAATATATCCCTGGACATTTCACACAGCACCATTTGTCCCAAGCTAAGCAACCTAATGCTTGTGTTATAGAATAGAATAGAATAATTTATTTCGGATAATTAAAATCCATATCTTGTTAGTATATATTAGCAACAATATTAGCTTACAATTATGTTAGTATTGTTAGTACTTATCTTTATGTAGCCTATTATACAAAACCATTCACTACCCTCACCCAGTGCTTTTGAATGGGGCAGTCAAATCGAGCAGCAATGACCTTCAGAATGCTATTTTTAGCACCCCGCAGACGCTGCAGCAAAGAAGTCGATTTTTTACGAATTATGGTATTAGTTATGGTAACAAGATGGCTGATAAACTACTTATATACATTTTTTTTTTTTTTTGTAAATACCTACATACATATTATAGATAGAAAAACACCCAGTAAAGTTTTCCTGTCAGCTGTGTAACGTATGTGTCGGAGTCATTCGTTTGACTATTCGGAACGCTAGCGCCATCTCCTGGCGCTAGACAGAGTCTAGCCTGAGTTCGTGGTGGGACCAGAGCAACAGCTACAATAGCGGTGTGAGCTGAGCTCTCGGGATGATTGAAACATTGGACATCGTACGAACAACATGTGCTCAGAAACTGTCAGCGTTCCGTATCGTTGAATGTGTGTGATTCCTAACCTACAGTGTGTGATTTGCTAGTGTGACTAACTTGTTCGTAAATTATAATCTGATTTGAACTGCAAACCGTTTTACTATTGTGCTATAACCAACACTACCCATAGTACGCCCACAGTAATTAAAATATGCCTGATGTTAACGAGAGACACACATACCATCTCCGTCATCAGAAGTGGGATTCGTGTTGGTTCATGCACAAAATGAAAATGAAATGCTTAGAGTGAAAGTGACTGTTGACATTTCAAAATCAAAGTGCAAGCATGCGAGCGCTAAATAATCGTGTGGATCTGTCCAAGTTCGACCCAGACAAAGCAGATACGGATGCGCGATCATGGTACATGTTGTTTTGGGCATAGGCTGTATGCAGAAATACCTTTCCTGAGTGACGCGACTGTTGCGCCTACCGTCATGTTTGAAAAAAAAAAAAGACTGTCGCTAACCGGCGTTTGAGTTCGTTCCCGCGTTTAGAACATACAGTATAAGGCGTGTGCAAACGTAACAGCGCACAACAGCTGATCTGTGTTTTGCCGAAAATTCACTGCAAGATGGTCAACTTGTTGTGGTCATCAGTAAGACGCACAAAGGAGCAGCATCAACGTGACTATCGCAAATAGCATACCAAGGAATGACGTGGAGTAACTAAGAATCGAAGCCAAGCAGCCCCGCAGCCGTCAGTGAAGCCTTTCGTGTGCTGCAAGTGAGGGAAACCAGGACATATCGCAGCCGGGTGCACGAGTAGTGGCAGCCAAGCCAAGCGGATGGTGGACAACGTGCTGGAAGTCATGAATGGCGAGTGGACGTCGTACAACTACCCTCAGACACATTGTAAAATAAAGGTGAGCTGTATTGTTTTGTTTACGATTCTGGTGCTGAATGCTCGTTAGTAAAAGCGAGTTGTCTATGATGATAGTTGTGCAGCCAAATTAAGTGGCAAACGGGTTAATAACGTTGTTGCGTTGACTGGTATTGGTCAAACATGTGTTTTCAGCACAGAACGAATCATATGTAACGTTGCGATTAGCGAGTAATAGCTTGAGATTTTATTACACTTCTACCCGACATTTATTTGCAAAGTAATGATATATGATAGTTCGTGAAATATTGAACCTAGGCTTTTCGATTAACATGTCTGCGACAGAGTTTTTGTTGCATAAAGCTCTTGTAATAAATTCAGTTTTAATCGGTCAACAGCAGAAAGCTAGATTTGATAGAACAAAGGCAGCTATAACATAATGTTTGGTTGACGATTTCGTGTTATTTTAGAAAACGAAGAGTGAAATCAGATTATAAGACTAAGTTAGATCCGAAGTTCAGAGGTCCGTTTAAGGTAGCGGAAGTTTTGGCGGGTGATCGCTATACGTTAAAGGCTTTAAATTCTAACCTTACAAGTATGCTCACGATAGGTAAAGAAAGATGCCAGTAGGTCATGTACTAGTCGAATTAGATAGTGATCACAGTGGTGATGAACAAGTCTACATTATGGGAAGCACGCGAGTGGAGGTTCTCTATCGGCCGTAGTAAAGTTGTGTGGTGTCACAGGGTGATGCACACGGATCCATGCGCTGGATGTGTGAGAGCAATACGATTGCTGGTCGGCTGGAAAGCCGTGGCGTTAGAGTGGTTTACTCGTGTGGGTTTCCAGGTGTCAAAGGCTCTTAGTGATAAAAATGATTGTTATTGTGGATAACGATGGTACATGGCTCTGGTTGATGATTTACGCTATGATTAGAAAATCAAAGTTAACATTACTCTGGTTGAATCAATACTCTGAAAGCCTTCAACTCCAGGCGTACGTATAAGTCAACTCACAATCGGAAACAAAAGATGCCTCTAAGTAATGTTCCTAACGAGTTAAACGTAGAAGACGGTGAGGAGAGTTCCTCCACCGAGTAGTAGAGCACATACCATGGCTATTAGGTCACTAATCTGTAAACATGTTGGGAGCAGTCATCGAATAATGTGAAGGTGGTCGAAGGGATAATGTCGTCCGGGCCATGCAGCTGATAGCGGCTGGTCGAAGGGACACATGCATCCGGTCCAACCTTAAGTGTTTACTGGTCGAAGGGACAGTGTCGTCCGGGCCATGCACTAGTGGCTGGTCGAAAGGACACACCCGTCCGGTCCAGGTTAATATCGTGTGGAAAGTTGTGCTTTTGTTCTGAGACAGTTACAGAGAGTAATGTTATGTGATCTATGAGAAAGTTGATACAGTTTCTGACCAATTCTTACTAAGGCTTAGAGGAACCTTTTGTTATCGATGATAGTTTGGATCAGAGTATTACTAACGAATTTGAGGATAGTGATAGTTTTTTTGATGAAACAGAGTAGAGATTTAGTTGAGTGTGTTGTGTGGGGTTCGTGAGGAACCATAAAGTCCAGGAGTGACTTGGCGATCCGAGGGGGATGCGCAAATGAATTTGACGAGTTGAGTAACTGGAGGTTACTAGATAGTATGAGACACATGCATCTTAGTTGATTCTTTTGATTGTAATCTTGAGATTTGGGAATCAAATAGTGGGTAATGCTCTGAACTCTGCTATTGTTAGTTTGTTCGAGTTTTCATTGTGTTTTTACCTGTACCAAATGTGGTCAGGAGTGACCGAGCGATGTGATACTTTGCGGCTATGTTTCTTTACAGATTAGCACACGAGGACGTGTGTATAGCAGGATGGCCGTGTCGGAGTCATTCGTTTGACTATTCGGAACGCTAGCGCCATCTCCTGGCGCTAGACAGAGTCTAGCCTGAGTTCGTGGTGGGACCAGAGCAACAGCTACAATAGCGGTGTGAGCTGAGCTCTCGGGATGATTGAAACATTGGACATCGTACGAACAACATGTGCTCAGAAACTGTCAGCGTTCCGTATCGTTGAATGTGTGTGATTCCTAACCTACAGTGTGTGATTTGCTAGTGTGACTAACTTGTTCGTAAATTATAATCTGATTTGAACTGCAAACCGTTTTACTATTGTGCTATAACCAACACTACCCATAGTACGCCCACAGTAATTAAAATATGCCTGATGTTAACGAGAGACACACATACCATCTCCGTCATATGTATAACTTGATGTAATTTGTGGAGATGAAATAAACATTTTATTATTATTATTTATTAGTTCTATAATTTTTGACACTGCCTCTGTCCCCTCCCTTATAAAGAGGGTGCTAGAGCTGTTTTGAAACTGTCTAGGAAAACACCGGTAGATTGTAGATATGTGTGATGTAGGGGATTAAAATATTGCGCGCTAACTTCAATATATATACTATGTCCAGAATTACCGTCAATTCCAGCTACAGAACTTGATTTCAAGTTGATTATAATTCGCTCTCCTTCCGAATCGTCGGTTTCCAGGACACACATTGAGTTACAAGTTGAAGTTAAACTTGATGGGTGAACTGGCATATTCAGACACTGCCGTATATTTGTAGCTAGGTATTTGCCTACATTAACAAAGTAATTGTTAATTCTGTTTGCTGATGCAAGTTGGTCAGGTTCGAGTGGTTGCAGTTCTTTCAATGGTGAGGGTGTGGATTTTGAGTGCGTTATGGATTTAATTAAATCCCATGTTGCTTTGGTGTTGTTTTTTCTTTTCATAAAATCAGTTTTCTTGTAATTTTATTTTCAATTTCCGGAGCAAAGAATTACAATAGTTGCGGTAGCGAGAATACGTTACTTTGAGGATGGGGTTGCCTGATTGTGTTTTTAAAGTAAGATGCATTGTATCCCTGTTTCTAATACAGCGAAGTAAGCCAGGAGTCATCCAGGGCTTGATGTTACGGTTCTTTCGTGAGACTTTGGAGAAGCGAGTGTGTTTGTCAATAATTTGAGTCAATAAACGTTGATTTATTAACGTCATTAGAAAAAAGGATTGGGGAGAAATCAGTACTCTCAATATCTTTTTGGATGTTTTCAAATATCAACAACTTTGACTTTGAGTGTAGTTGAGCTTGGGCTTAGGAAAATCTAGGTTGACACTCAGGAATACAGGTAAATAGTCGGTAATAGGTGAGTCTATGACAATGGATGTTCCTGGTTGTTTGGTTTTTAAAAGAATATGATCTAAACAGTTATTTACTCGTGTAGGTTTCGTCGATGATTTTAAAATTTAATCATCATCATCATCATTTCAGCCGAAAGACGTCCACTACTGGGCATCACCAGCACCGTCACTTCGACCGGTTACAATTTAATAATGATTTAATCTATATATTTATATATAAACCTGACTCCCTATTTCCCTTGGTCACACCATAACTTGAGAACGACTTTACCGATTTTATCTATCTTTTTTTTAAGTTTTCTAATACCTACTTTATAGAAGGTTCTTACGGAAAAAAAAAATAAGAAAACGTCGCTGCGCCGCGTCGCCGCGTCACGCGGACGAAGTCGCGGGCAGAAGCTAGTCAAACAATAAAATCGTTGGAAAAAGTGGTGAGATATAAAATTGAAACCTCCTACTTAAATAAAGATGAATGTGTTACTACCTAATTTCCTTCAGTGAGTGATTGAACCGGATTTGTTTATACTTTCAGCAGATAGCTAGGATTTTGGAACAGACGGTAAGTAGGTACATACCAACATTCTTTAGAGCATTGTAGATATTGTCAAGAGTGAGCCTTTTATTCGTACACTTGCTAGCTACGCCATAATGGTTGCAAACTAGATCACTATCTGCTGCAGATATAAAACTGGTGGTGTGCCAAACTCGCTATACCGAATGTGTGCTGAATATTAAGTCCACATGAATAATTCGATGCCGTAATATCGATCGCTGATGAATCTAACTAGTTAAGTGGGCTATAGTTATGGGCTATATAATAATAATAAAAATATTTATTTCATAAAAGAAGAAACACATTGCACTGTAGTGTATACACTGTAGATTATAAATTTAACATTTGTCACATTATAAGCACAATAAAATTTTGAAGACTCTATCCCATACACTAGGTCTAGCCTGTATCTTAAGAGATAGGGTTCAGCCATATGGGTACAGTAAATTGACATTCTGTAACAAGTGAAACGGTGTCGGTGTTACATAATGTTATTCTATGAAATAAATGATGAAGTATGGCTGTTAACTTCCGATGCACGTAAAGTTCCCAATTTGATCATGATTTCTGAAATCGGTAGGTAATCTTTTTTACTAAACCCAGCTCTAGCTGAACTGCGATAGCACTAGGAAGTGGTGAAGGGCGGGCGTTTTTGGGGGACTGTCTTTTGTAATTTTGACGTTCAAAAAGTGCTGATTCTCAGCCTAATTTGAATAAATGACTTTTGATTTTGATTTTGAACTCCTGAATAGGCTCTTGCCGAATCATAGTATCATAATCTGCTATAGGTATAGACAGTAAAAATTATACATATTTAAAGCTGCGTCTACGCTAGGTGAGCCGAGCGTAAGCCGAGCACGAGCGGAGCCGTTCTCGGCTTCGTCGTTCGCGGCGTCAAGTGTGGACGTCCAACGAACACTGTCCTCGAACGTAGTTTTCCGCAGTGTGCTCGCTGCTCCTGGCGAATATGGACGATATTAATATTGCAGCAGCCTCTGCTATTGCAGCGATTATTATGGTGGTAGTCATCAAAAAAAGAAAAAGGCCAAGACGATGGGGATCTAGAAATCTATATAAAGTGAGATCCAATAAACAACATTTAGATTTGCTAACCATTTTGAGAGGTCAAGAAGCAACTGGCCAATTTAAGAACTTTCTTCGAATGACATGGACAAACTTTGAGAATTTACTACGCTTAATTGGACCGCACATTGCAAAACAAAATACAAAATTGCAAGAGGCTATATCCATTCAACAGAGGTTGGCGGAGACACGGATAATATTACCGTGGCGGTGACGTTGCGTTTTCTGGCAAGTGGCGATTCGTTCACCAGTCCTTTATCAATGGATTATTTTGATATGATTCAATTAATTGCAAGGAAGCATCTTCTGTCCACGTTTCCATGATGCTCGGTTCGAGCGACCGACGACTGTCACTAAACACGTCCACGAGCGCACTGCGAGCGCGAAACAAATCCCTTTGTCTTCGTCAAAAAACCGACAATTGGCGGAGCACAGCCGAGTACGAACGAAATACTCGCAGCGCGCTCGTTCGAGGCTTGTAAGTTGGTCCACAATAAACGAATTGTGTTCGGCTCGTGCTCCGCTCGTGCTCGGCTCGTGATGGGCTCGCCTGGCGTAGACGCAGCTTTAGAGATCCATGATCCATGTTCGTAAGGGTAACGAATGCCAAACTAACGCTACGGAGCTACTATGCCATAGTGTTCAGGTCTAATATATTTTTGTTTTGTACCTACCTAGGGATTAATTATGTTGTGTAGGTAGCTTGGTAGACCATCGCCAGTAGGTAATTAATTCAGTAGGAAGTAGGCTACATTTTTAATTTGGTTCATGTTACAAAGCAAGTGATAAATTCGGTCTGCTAGGTAGAATATAGGGAATTGGACCTTTCATCTTCCACGTATTGACATTCCCACGTCGTAAACTTATGTACATTCATATCTACCGTGTATGTACGGTCCAAAGGAGATAAGTACTCCGAAGTGCAAAGGGCGAATATTATTGAAAAATGCGAAAGAAGTTCGGGTTGGCTCACTTGGGTCGGGACGATAGTCAATATTCGAAAGAGTGTAGGAGTGTAGGATCGGGACCGACCGAACCAAATAGTAACTTCGTAGCAGGAAACGGCCGAACATTCGGCCGATACTACTTCGGAGTAGACCCCTTGGTTACTTATATCTTTTGGCAACTGTACATTCAAGTAAGTTATTATTGTATATTTGACCTCCACGAGTGTTTACCAAACATCTAAGTGTACATAGATGGCCAAAGCTCCCTAAAAAGGATGTCTTAATCAAGACTGAAGAGGCATTGATCGATAGCTGACCCACGCCAGCTGAGGTGGCGGGTGAAGGTGAGCCTCAAATAGTCGAACTGACACGAAGACGAACTATCAACTACGGTTATAGGTAATTACCTACC
Organism: Apamea crenata; assembly: GCA_949629185.1. Classification (NCBI taxonomy): domain Eukaryota; kingdom Metazoa; phylum Arthropoda; class Insecta; order Lepidoptera; family Noctuidae; genus Apamea; species Apamea crenata. The sequence continues at coordinate 18,540,614 of OX451365.1, read as the reverse complement.
TATCTAGGTATCTAGTGTAGCGTATTGTGATGATGGCAGGTATCTAAATATAGAGTTTCTGTCTGTACCTACGTACTTATAACTTCGTCAATTATCAAAGCTAAAAAAGGCCAGCTACAAAACATTTAATGATCATTACCATACCAAATATGTAGATATCCTACTGGTTCTGATGACCCAGATTATATTTTGATATCTTTTATATATTAAATTTTTCTTTCCCAAAACTTTTACATTATCCACCTATGGAAAAGTTCACATTTTATTATTCATAGTTTTGTTTATTTATTTAATAGTAAGTGTTTTAGAAGCATAAAATATGCATGCTAGATAGTAGATGTCAATCAGAAATATTGTGTACTAACTGTTTTTTTACATTTGTGATTGTATACATCAGTTTTGTGAATTATATATATACCTATGTATAAAAAAACTGTCTCTCTTATCTTTCTTAACCTGCTAAAGTTAATTACAGGTGCTAATCAGCGGAATTACCATCCCACGATGATTTTGCCAACAATTTTTTTTAGATAATCTTTCAGAACTCCTTTGTCGACTGAGGATGCTGTTGTCCATTCTCTTGACACACAAAAACATGAAGATGCCTGTTAAGTCAAGGGATGAGAGGATGCTTGTTACTCTTGAAGTTAAATAGATAGGTAGGTAGTGCTACTTACATGAGAAAAGGTCTTTTCTAGGGCTTGTCGCAAGAACGAGTTTAGTAGGTAAGTAATACCTACCTACCCATCTTCAGATGAAAGATTCTAACTCGCGATTAATGAAAAAAATCGTTTGATTAATTAAGTAAGGGTCAGCACCCACTTTTACCCATATATACTTATATGTTTGTTTGTTCAGGAATGAATTAGGTACATCTGTAACCTATTTCTAAGGTACTTTTAAGTTAAGGGATTTTAAAGGAAATGCAATCAGTGTTGCATATTGGTAGGTATGTACGTTGCAAATTTTTCATTTAATTTTCTACAACCTTTGTTCCATCTAATATTGTATCAGCATGTAGCCACAAAACTTATTACTTACATGTTGGATACCTACCTACTTAATTGTTACACATTGATAAAGTATTAACGGGCCGTTTTGCGTAAATATGACGCATGTTTACCCCCACCTTGTTACTTTTTTTTTTGTTTCTTTTTTTTTATGCGTCATGTTTACCGCAAATAAATGTTTTTTTCTTTCTTTCTTTACATAAATTGTAGTTAATCAAATGAATTCTTGACAACGCACATATTTTTGTATACGGCTGTACCTATTTGTATTTAGAGGTTTTAAACTTTGTTGACGTGCGATGCAACGACGAACAATTTCTATAGTTTTGTTCATGTAACGTGGCTAATGGCAAACAAAACGAGCCCAGAATACTAAGGAACCCCAGACGCGGGCTCAGTTAGCGGAATATAAAAACGTTACGGCCGTTTGATTGACATTTATAACATAACTGCTTCCGAGGCCGTGGGCGCGTCCGCAAGGGTTACCATGTCGCCGGGCAATGGAGGACAGGCTTCCAGAAATAATAAATTAACTCTTATGTTTGTTGATTGTGCAGGAACTAGCAGATTTATTAGTAGGTACGTTGTTTGTATTTGCTGCTGACAAGAGTAGGTATGTGGGAAGATCGCCCTGACCCCTGCGGTTGTCACAATGTGCAGAGGAGCATCGGGGTCTAAAGGAGGTCACACCGGTGTTGTTTTGTCATTTCAAGCCACCAACCATTTCACAGCAACACAAGACCACAACGGGCTGTAATTCTCTTTGGGATCTCGAATTGACTTTTTTTTTAAGTTATCAGAAAAAGCAGCTTTAGGGTCTGAATTAAAGAATAAAAATAATAATCGGTGCATCCAAGTGGTTAGGACTGAACCATAACTACAGGGTAGGCAACTTGGAGGTAGGTATACAACTTTTTTTGCCGCCATTTTGTTTAGGCGGCAAATATGACAGTTGTTCAAGAAAATTATTTTGTGTAGATAAGGGAAATTTGTTATGGAGCGTTTTACGACTGAACAAATTGTTTTATCATTAAAACATTCTACTCAACCCAATCACGTATTGCGGAAACTCTAAGAAAATTGCAGCTAGATTTTGGTAGAAATCCCTTACCTTCGCGCCTAACAATAACTCTTTTAGTGATTAAATTTGAGCAGCATGGCATTGTAACAGATAAAGCAGTTTCCTTACATCAAGTGAATCAGTTGGGCTTAGGAAACGTGGTTCCAACAATATGTATGTGTATATGCTAACGGCAGTGAAAAGGGTTCACATCTGCCATATTGCCGGCCCTAAATACTATATTTAAAATTTTGAAAATAAAGTGTATACCTCTTATTTGCCCACCCTGTACTTACCCAGACTGAAAGAATCACTTCATCAATGAACAGAGAAAATAAGTTTCAAAGTTCTGTTTCAATACTCCTACGTGTCCTCGATTGGTACAGGTAATTTCTATTGACCTGAGTACAGCGCAGTCTACAAAAAGGTGTAATGAATTAACCAGTCTATATTTATTCTTAAGTTATATTTACCTTTCTATAAACTTTGCTTTCGTGCAAATTATGTAACCATGTTATTTTCAGAACATTATAGTTAGAAAATAATAACACCAGTCCGGGCGGTGTCAGAACGTTTGGGCGCAGGGCGGGGGCGCAGGGGCGCGTGCGTTGGGCGGCGGCGGCGGCGACGTCTCGGGCCGCGGATTAGCACCGGGTGACACTGCGCCCAGGCAAGGACACAACCTTAGCTTAACACCTGGACGGGGTTGCCACGGTTTGTAGAGATTTGCATATGTCTCTGCACAAAAATCACCGGTCAGTCACACCCTTTATTCTCTCGATAATACCCCTCTTGTTTATAATCGTTAGGTGATGATGAGCGTCTGCGTAACCATTTATTTTTGACGTTTAAACCAAGAGGTTTAAACGTCAAACTTTCTACAGACCTACCAGTACCTCGGGGAGTGTGCTCAAGAGCTACATGAGCTCATCCCGCCTTCACCTTTTTACCATCGAGAGTCCAGACGCACTGCGGGATACCACCCCTATTTGGTTAATATACCATATATACGCACTAAGCGCTTCTCATCATCTTTTCTGATGCGCACAGCAAAGGAGTGGAATTGTCTGCCTGCGTCTGCATTCCCGAGTTCATACAACCCTTATAATCTCTTCAGGGCGAGAGTGAATAGGCTTCTTCTGGGCAAGCTCGTTCCACCGTAGATCTCATCCCTGCCTCTGGGCTGGATTGAGGTCAAGAGTGAGCCCATTGTCAATAAAAAAAAAAAAAACTTTAAGCGACGTCATCCTAGTTAGCAACCCGCCCCTGCTTCGCGCGGTTTTTTAATTGATAAAACCTTAAGGTCGTTTCTTATGTATAGAGATTTAAGATACCTAGATACAAATTTAAATGTCTTTGAATAAATTAGGTATGTAAGTTTGATATTAATGAAACATTCCGGAATAACTTCTGTAAATTATGGTGAAAACCATATCAAAATAAGTTGCATAGACACGAAAGTAGGCTTTAATATGTATGCATAGATAGGTATAGATAAACAAAAATACTTACATATACCTAGCAACCCTCGTTTTACCGGCTGATGGAGCATGTCTGTGATTGCCTCAACCGTGCCAATTGGTTCCAAGCTGTTCAGCCACGGCACTGGGCGCACCGTGACATTACACGAGCGTACTCATAACTTTCAATTTAAATTATTTTCAATTTCAATGGGCTGTTCGTGAAGTGAAATACAGTTTTAGCAATGTTGTTGAACATTGGAATTAATAAGGTTCTATTTATGTCCACGAGTATCTACTACGAACATAACAAGCTATGGCTAACTTGTACCACTACTACAAGGTTGGTACTTATCACCAGTGTAATTTCATTTGTAGTGCAATACAGTCGTGACGTAACACCGTCTCGTGCCCTTTACCTTTCCTGATACCTTTCATAAGAAGCGATACTTACGTCCGCAATGCATGTAATAGTGTTTTCAAATCAAGGTTTCCACTACTTTTTGGGGCTATAATCGCCTTCGGCTAGAATATAGACTCTAAAATATTACACAGCCTAATATTTTTCCCTATTTCTATTCAGATATCTTCCCCAATATAGTAACAAAGACGAGAATTCCCTGCTATTCATAGGTACCTGCGCCGCAGACTCCATTTTCCCGAGATAACGTAGCTACCTGCGAGCTACTTTATGGTGAGAGGTCTCGAAGGGACCATTGACTCCGTAATTTCTAAGCACTACTTTACGCCGAAAGGGTAAAGTAGTGCATAACAGAGTTTTGTACGTAAGTAGGGGATAAAAACTTAGGCGTGTCTGCATTAAGTAGATAGCTTCTGGACTTAGCCTGGACTGAACATTCATGAGGTAGCTTGTGGTGTATTTTACAAGAAATGCGGTAACCTCGTTATCAATGTTGTTTTCTTTGAGACCGGACAACCACAAACTTCATAAAGGCTTACCAAGAATTTTCGCGCAAATATCAATTTCCCGTCAATACAAAGCAGTTTACAGCGAATTTCGCACAAACTAGTTTGATCCGGTAACAAGCCATTGCAATATGTACCCGCTATGCAGGCTGTGGGGCGGTAGAGGGGGTCACATGAATGACGCACCTGTGCAGGCGGCACGGCGCAGTGCGGGTCAATGTCGGGCCACATCCCCTCCACCGCGCGGCGCGGGGGTGGGGGGAAAAGGACAGCGTTATACTCCCTCCCCGCGGTAAAATTGGTTTACCTTTATAGGCATCAGCGAGTGCGATGGGATCTAAATGTTCCGTTTTCAATTTGCTTCGGCGTGCGTCTGATGAGGGTCAGGGGTGATACGTCATACCTTTGTGTTTCGTTTTATTTGTTCATGTTTTATGAGCTCATGCTGTACTGATTCTGATGGGTGAACAGGATGCATTAGTTCCTTTGATTCAATATTCAAAACGTGGCAGTAGAGGGTATTTTTGACACGGTTTGACATAAAGTTAGTCCACCTTGGAAAAACTACTGCAGTAGACGGAAGTTGTTGGTAAGTCCTATTGACAGACAGTAGGTACATATAGCTAACTTGGGACTGCCAGATTACCGCTTTTAGCGAGTCCAAAGACCTACATATAGACAAGATATGTACAAAGAACACTCTAAAAGCACTGCTTTCCGGAAGAATCATTATGCTCATTATTGATCAGGATTGGCAAACTATTAAGTGTTTAACAATACCATAAAGAAAGAACAACAGCCACGCAGCCGGTGATGGTCGCGGCGTGTCACGACATTGTCACGGCTAGTCACGGCGCAGTAAACGTCGCGACGGAAGGAAACACTTTATTAATGGCTCCGAGCGCCAGCGTGCGCGCGGCGCCTGTCAACACCCGGGAGTGTTAGTGTGCTTTTATACTTAAATTCGTTCTATAATATGGTGTGCCTATTTAAAGTAGATTATCTCAATATTATTACATCTTTTTTTCCACTTTGGCGACTTTTTAGGAAAACAAAATAGTAGATAGGTATGCTAATCTTAAACCTAGCCTCTCTTAAATCTACTGAATATGATGATGCCATCCACTTAGATATATTCTTTCAATGTTGCCTGTAGTACAATGGTACATTAAAATACATAGACATTTGTTGCATGTTCCTGTTATTGTAAAAACGAACCGATATTGAAAAGCCCGTTAGAAACATTACCAGCGTATCTGTGTAACTATCTGTCACTAAAACCGATCAAATAAAAAGGAACAGCTACCGCCATCACGCAATAAAATAAAAAATCCTCTGAATTTTTTGTTCCAACTTTGATGAGAACCTTTTTGTGGCACTTTCCTCGTAAGAGACCTTACTTGAACGCCAGTCTTCCAATAATTCACATTCCAGTAATGTCTCCATACATTCATCTCAATTTGGACGAGATCCGATTGAAATGGTTACAATCTTCTTCGCTGAGGAAATAAATATCAATGAAAAAAGTTCCGAATAAAAAAATCTTTTTCCCTACGCGAATAAGTTAATAAGTAAAAGTACTGAATGTTTTTATAGAATACTTACTTGAGTGTTTTATCAATAGGGTCATTTATATTCAGTTAGGTGTATTTTCGGAAAAGTTATTATTGGTTTTTCCTCACGCCGGTACTTTTACGGCTATCATCAGGATTATAACCTATGGACCGGACTATTTATTATCTTGAGAAGAAATAAACAGGATAAGAAATAGCAGTATTTTAGGTAATTTATAGTGTAAGTGTCCTATTCTTTAATTGGACGTAAACTTCCGTAGCAGTGACAAATCGTAAAATTAAGCATCCATTTGTTCAAAACCACATCCATTTGCATTTTGTAATTATTTGCCTTGCTTACCATATTATCCTTCCAAGCATAATATTTTTTTTTATTAAAGAGTGTTTATTCAAAGGCATAATAATTGTTAGAATACCTCCATAATTACCTTTACCAAACTGCTAAGTAGTTTATTGGCAGATGTAGCTCCCTTATTAATACTTATTTTCTAATTACACTTTTTCACTTATGAACATAAAATGAACGTTCTTGACAAAAAAAAACACGCTATCCTCACCTCAAAAACGTAGCCCTAGCCCTACAACGCAGTTCCCACCTTCCAATATTCGGCTAGTATTCGCCGCTGACGTATCGATCGGCGAGGATGGTGTCCTTGGCCGGTGCAGCTGCAGCTAACTACGCAGTTGTCGCTCCAACCTCCCAGAAATTAGGGAGAGTTTCTTGAATGATTGGATTATTGATTCAGATTTTTTAGGATATATCTTATCGGGAAAGAGTCAACAGATATCTCATTAATTTTCAGTGGTTATTCGCTTAAAAATAATGTGGATCTTATGTGTATGGAACTAAATAAAAATGCTGCTTGCTAATAATAATGGCTTTCTAATAGTAAAAATGATGTATGAACAGTAAACGAGGCAAAAGGAGTATGTAAGGATCGAACCAGGTGGTTTTCTATAGTTTCTGCCTATGGAAAAGGGTGTCAATTTATGTATGTATTCATGTGTAAGATGACTGTTGAGTTTGACAAGAGGTGCTATGTATGATAATCGAGCTGATTACGGCAATTCCTGTTGAGGCTCATGTTCGATTGTTGTAAACGTTTACAGGCAGACATGATGAAAATAAAGGGATCATGTCAAGTAGATGGCTGGAAACATTTTCCTTAACCGTTAATTGCAAAAAGCGTAAATCGACATGAAATAAAAAGATAAGCTATGTCTGTTAGCTGTTCGTCCCTAACATTTTCATCCTATGAGGAGATAGAAACTCAACTGGCACTCCTTTTTAAGGAGAGCCATTTGAGTTTCCGAATAATTTCGCCAAGGATGGTAGTTATTGTGTTAGGGCACCGCATACCCTCGACGTAACCTAGATTTATGGCTGGGAAGGCCTGTCGAGGCAGCCCTAGCAACAGGCGAGAGGCTGTGAAATGTCTGTGTGAACGTGTTACTTCAACTGAAGGTCTGGAATACTGTCGGTAAAATATAAACATAAGTAATAGAATTCTTAGTAGTTTATATTATAATATGTGCCTAAGTACTAATATTTATTATTATAATAAGGAATGCGACTGTTCCAATGCGTTGAAGCTGATCACTGGCCCAGGATCCGCAGAAATTGTTCTTGTGCCTTCTTCTGTAGGAATACATACTTACATTACCTATTGGCATGCCTTTGTTTTCTTTTACAGAGTTTGAAGACCTGTTGCGAACTCCAACTCCCTAAAGAATTGCTACAAGATGTTACATCACGAGCTTGACTGAGTTGTTTCTTTATCGGTCTTGATTTGTACTCTTGCAAATAACAGCTTTCACAGTTAATCATGTACATTGGATTGGAACTGTAGATGACTGAATTATTGAGAAAATTAAACGTGGTAGATAATCGACAAGGACCGGCGAGTTCTATTGTTTTTTTTTTTAATAGAATGGATTTGCAAGGCATGATCTTAGGTATATAAAACCAGATACTACAACTATGTAGTATCTCAGTAAGGCGTAGGTATATAACATTGACCGGCCCGGGCTGCCCGGGATGCCGCGCCGCAGCCCTCGTCCTTGGTACCCGGTGCCCGTTGCCTGCAGCAATACCTACGCAATACTCACCTATTCATACGTCGGTAGATATAGATAGCCTTAGTTCGTAGGTTTAATCATCTATTGTATACGTTCAAGCCGTAAATTCTAGATTCACAGTCTTCTTCTATATACTCAGAGTGTGTTTTATACCTACCTATTACCTTACCTATTGGAAGAAAAAAATATTTTAATTTAACGCCTATTTTAGATTCTAATTTAAATCGTAATGTAATCTTTTCTTCATTGGGCATATGTAGTGAGCCTAACCTTCATAATTTTAGATAATTTAGTTGTATTAAAATAAAAGCCTTAACTTTGTCAACGAGGTTGTAGTGTTACGAGATAGCTGGGAAGATTGGATCCAGAAAGATGAGATTGGATTATCGTAGCTGAACTCCGTTGTCCGGCAGTGAAAGAAGACGAGTAAACATACGCAACTCAAAATAAGTGGATACTAAAAGGTATACAGCATAGACGTAAGGTAAGCGATTAGAAGAGCGTCCACAAGAGAACATACTAAGTCAAGCCGATATTCAGCCCGCAGCCCCAGCGCCCCCAGCTAACCTTGTCGACGCGCTAATCTCTCACGACGCTATTCTCGCGCGTCGATACGAGACGACATTAATTCATAACCCGTGACTGTACATTACACAGGTATGAATGAGCTGAAGTATCGCTGTAATATTGAGCCGGGCTGCCGGGCGGGACGCGGGGAGCGCTGCGGGACAGACCCCCCTGTCCCGCGGCGCGCGGGAGACCCGCCCTTGACCCATAATTGCAGCGCAGTAATTTGTATTTACGGATAATTTCTCATGCAGACACGCACGTAAACAACGACCGCTAAAAATTCAGTTTTTGTTTAATAATTACTTAAATAGATTTCTACTTACTGTCGCACTACCGTCGTGATAAATAACCGCTAGATCTCCAGATCTGCAACGTCTTCCCACTCGTGATGCATCTAAACATCTTGCTCAGGAGACTAAATAATGCGATCCACGTATGACTATAGTTATAATTATCGAAAACATTCGGTAGTGACTAAATTAAGGTCAACCCTGCTAACAACTGTACCTACTAGCTAATATTGGCGTCAGAATCTTGTGCGATGACGAGAGAAAAATACCTGAGAAAACTGTCGGTAGCCGAGGAAGTGGTTCTGTGATCGTGAATGTGAGATATTACGATTAAAGTAAAGTGTAATAGAAGTAATGCTGTATTGAGCGGAGCTGTGACCGGGGCGAGATGCGGTAGTCGCGACCTTGACCTGCATCTGCAACACAGCGTCATTACAGGTGCTTCCGATCAGAAACATATTCGTTTAAATTAGGCAGAAATGTTTTACTTGCAGGTAGCCTCTTCCTATAAAACGCACCATCAACTTACGTCTTTTTGTTACCTATAAAAGTTGTACCCTATCATAGATCCTTGGCTGATCCTACTCAAATAATTTATTATCTTCTAGGAATTCTTCATCAGTGATTTTGTTTATGTAGGTAGGTATAGGATAACAAAACGCAACGTGATTTTGCACTCTCCCCAAGCTAACAATAATTGTAAGATGTCCAGTGAGGAAATATGTATGCTAAGAAACTCTTATATCTAAACTTTTAGTGAAATGTGTCATCGATTATTACAGCTGTAAATTGTAGCATACAAGTAAAGATGTACAGTTCCGCAGCTGCGTCCAGGCCGGGATGCGGGTGGACCGTCCTTGGCCTCCTGCAGTGCTGACGTATACAGAAGCAACTGGTGACCTCTCCCCGTGCCACCAATCAATTGAATATTGCAGAGAGTCTTGAATACTGGCCAGGGGAATTTAGGTAAAAAAAGAGTTTATTTGTTTATTACAGCATAGAAGACTTACATCTAAAAACAAACAAAAAAAGGAAACAATAGTCGACAGAAAGCCAATTACAAGTCTTTGCGTTTAAAAAAATATACTTGACAATCATGATAATATTATCATGATAATTGGCCTTTTTTTGTCACGACCTTATTATTAACTGTTAGTCAGCCTAAATAATGTCCCGATTCCCAAAAGTTTGCGTAGTCTTGTCGCTACTCGACAATCTATAGGGGAGAGCCTATAGATTGTCGAGTAGTGACAAGAAAAGCTTAACTATTAAAGCCAGAGGTGATGAAATTAAAGAAAGGGAGGTAGAAAATATTTAAAGATTTACAAACAATTAAAAGATGGAGATGGACTGAAGAGTGGTGTGTAGTATGTGGAGGTGGGGTTTATGGATGACGATGCGTGGTAGGTGAGGAGGTTGAGGTGGAGATCCAGTTGGAGCTGAGGAGGTAGACGCGAGGCAGTTGCTGGCATCAAGTGCAGGTACAGATGCAGGTACCTGCACCAGTTGCCAAAAACTGCCTCGCGCCGCACGGTGCAGGTGCAGGTACAGGTGCAGGTACAGGTGCAGGTACAGGTGCAGGTATAGGTACAGGTGCAAGTGCAGGTGAGGGCAGATGCTGGTGCGTGTGCGGCACGGAGGGCACCCGTAGAAGGGCCCACGCAGCATAACAGGAATCAGCACGGCAGCAGGAGGAAGAGGCACGGCGGGGATGCTGTCAGCCCACCAGGTGAGGCGGCCCTCGGATGAGGTACGGCCCGATAGGTTTAGGTGGCCTTCACGGAGGACGGAGGACGGAGGCGTAGGAAGGGTCCGTCAGGTACCGGAGCAGAGAGGTACACTGGGTGTTCCCAGGATAGGTGGCCCTGGAGTATCAGGTCTTATTTAAAGTGTTCGCTTTAGAGGCGAAACTCGAACTGATCCTTGCAGTGCGGGTACCTTGCATCTATAATGTAAGTTCGTAGAATAATATCATGTAGAAAATGTGAATTTAAGATATGATAGTGGCCAGGGTTTATTTGTCTAAGTATGCATGTATTATTCAGCTAAAAACATGCAGGCTGGTAAGGATTTGAAGGAAAAGTTGCATAATAAAATATATTATTAATAAAATACAATAAATTCTATAGTTACTTTGTATTAGAAGTATAGTGTTTATAGGAAAAATTATATCAATCAATGTGGGCGAAATTACCAACCCTTGGTTGTCACTCAATCGTTGTAGTCCTATGTTAAAGTTGGGACTGTTGTCTGTGTACTGATTATGGATATAAAACGTTTCGTGAGGAATGATCAGATCAGCGCTTAACGGTAAAGGAATACTTATTTTGACCTGGAGGAATGAATGAAAATAACTGTGAGTATGTAGGTACATTATGTTATAAGATTTCCATTTCTCTTTTTCTGTTAAAAACGACGCCAAGTCCTTGCGCCAGTATTTCTCATTTAAAATCAATATAAACTTAACCTATCATCATCAAAGAATATAATACGATATAAAGGGAGTCATCATCTTCTGTCACCAGAAGACAACCGCTGCGCAACTATCAATGCGACGCTCTGCTATATTAGAGTGACAGTAAACAACCAGCCAGTGTCACTCTTATCCCACCTTGTCAGTGGTTTCTAGTTGCTTCGTAACAGAACTAGGCGGCGCCACTTGCTGCGCCGTGCAACTTTTTAATATTATAACCTGAATAATCTCCTAAAAGTGTACATTAAATGGGTGGGGGTGCCCTGGCCGACCGGTAGGTCTCGTAAAACACGACTAAGGTATTAATTTAAGAGGCTAAGTAGATAACATATTTCCTTTGCGCTAATAAAAATGTTCTGCGGAATGTTTAGTACGGGACATTTATGATCTTTTATTAAGATGAACGTTACGAAAATGTAGAGAACTATATGTAATAGAGCTCGTAGTAGAAACCTCGAAAAATAAATCGAGCTCGCGTCTCAATAGAGACTGAATTAAATGAGTGTTATTTTTGGTTTAAAACTAAAACATTTCATAACCAATTCGAAATTATTTAACACTTATAACACCTCCACAGACCTGTCCTTGGATCGCATCAGGTCATCAGCGTTGACTTCCGGATAAATGATAAAGACGAATAAATTAAAGTTTCATCTACAAGATTACCTTACATCTTAATGGCGATAGAGTTTTCGTGTGTGGATAGAATCGGTCCACATAATCTGCAGTCATAAAAGCTAATAGTCTTCATAACTGTCTCAAAGTGAACACGTGTCAGTTTGAGCGCGTTCAGATAGTTCAGGAAACCCGCAGCTAGGTACTGCGTACAAAATCATGATAGTTACATGTATTATATGTAAGGTTATGTAGTATTATGTAACTGCGACTCCACCCCGGGGTGTGAAGTGCCTTTGCCAACTTTAATGCATTTTGAAGGGAAAAGTTCGACGATATTTAATAAAGTCACGAGATGGTTTCCTGTTTTTAGGGTTCCGTAGCCAAATGGCTAAAACGGACGACGACGACGACGACCCCCCCCCCCCCCCCCTGTAACTAAATCTAAAATGAGAGAATGGTAAAACTAAAAAAAATATATGATGTATGTGTACCATGTAAACTTCCACCGAAAATTGGTTTGAACGAGATCTAGTAGGTAGTTTTTTTTTAATACGTCATAAATCGTAAATTGTAATTGTACGGAACCCTCGGTGCGCGAGTCCGACTCGCATTTGGCCGGTTTTTTGGGCTGTATCTGGCAGTCTGTGTTTATTAATTGTTTTTTGTGTCTCGTGTGTATACAAAAGGATGAAGTAATTTATATTACCTGTGTATTTGAGCTGATTGAATGTATCGTATTCTTTTGTTAGGTATCAAAGCTTAGCTAATGTACGGCTTAAGTAGCTATATATAAAAATAGCAGCTTTCTCTCAAACAATGGAATATTATAAAGCAAATAATTTATCCATTACCTGAACGTAGCAACTTATTATAATAATCAGAATTCGTTATTATATTTGAAGCTGAACCTACTGCCAGGCGCCCGGGGCGCCGGGGGCGCCGAGGCGAGGCGCGGGCGGTCGCCGGGTTGCTTTTGTTTCAGCTTATTTACAAAAACTTTGCTTGCCAACTCCGGCTCTTTATGAAGCTTAGTACAAAGAGATGTTTGTTGTACGAGTTATTGTGTTTTATTTGAGGTACTTTACTGCAGGGCAGATTTATGTTGAAGGTTAAGTGTGTGTGGTAAGATAGTGCTGTTAACTAAATTACTAGGAGCATAAAATATTTATTGAATGAAAATAAATAAATAATAATAATAAATCTTTATTAATCATTTACAAGTATTGCAGTACATGGGTATATAAATTATGCATGGTAAAATTACAGGTTTGCTACAATTGTAGTGGGTGCAGTTCTGATCTCCTAACTAGGTTATAACCTGTATGAAGGAGTGAAGGAGTGAAAAGGAAACATTGCCTAATTTGTACCTACTTACCTATACAAAAAAGAAAGAAAAGAAAGAAAGAAAATACATTTATTTGCGGCAAACATGACGCAGAAAAAAGAACAAACACACAAAAAAAACAAGTTGGGGGTAAACATGTATCTAATTAAGGTCCTGAAGACTGCCCGTCCTGACCTGCAAATTCAAGGTTGCATTCACAAAAACGGTTTGTAAAAGAGATATTCTTGAAAACCTATTGCTTTCTTCCCTACGCCTATATTAAGCTTATCTATTCCACGTAGGTATATAGCATGTGACAAAAGTGTATGGTGTTAAAAGATGACGCCATTTTTCCGCCGAAAGAGCGAACAAAGTGACGATTTGCACGTAAATGGGGCCTTCGACTCCAAGTTATGCGTCAAGGGATCGCTTCAAAGGCTTTTTTGTCGCGAAAAAATGCTTATAGATCCATCTGAAATAGATAGAATGACGCTTTAGTATTTTAAGATGTGAATTCAACCTTTTCTTAATACGATACATGATAGTATCACGCATTAATGTCTCTTTTGTAACCATCTCACCATTTTCTATTTTTTAAAGTCGTCCTAAATGGACATCCCAATTTTCGCGCAGCAGCAGTAAGAATTGGGTTCTTACTGCTGCTGGACGAGACCTACCCATCTTGAGCTAATTGCATGGAACCGCACAGAAACCTTTATTAGTCTACTCTTGGTCGAAAAATTGTGCTCTCTATAAGTACCTATCGTGTGCATCATAGATATATTTTTTATAAATATTTCTCTGTAATAATCGTGTCAAAGTCCTGACTGACTGACTGATACATCAACGCACAGCCTAAACCGCTGGTCATGAAATTTAGAGGGTATATTCTTCGTGAAGAGTATCCAATAAGAAAGGATTTTTAAAATTCTACCCCTACGAGGGTGAAATGGGGCGATTTCGTTTGTATGAAAAATCTTATTCCTTGAGTTAATAGACTTAAAACTTGGCACAAATACTTATCTAAGTATATTATGAAGTTTGCTATTTTTTGTTTTTCTAAAGGGGGATTTGGGGGCTTCAAAGTTTGTATGGAAGAATTTTAGCACGCGGTCCAATTTACTCGAAACTCAGTATTTATACCTAGGATCGAAAGTAAAGAATAATGTATATCAGGGTTTTTTTTTAATTCCACCTCCGTAGGGGTGAAAAGCGGTAAGTTTGTATGAAAAATCTTATTCATTTAGTTAATTTTTTTTTTTTTTTAGCAAGAATACTTGCCTAAGTAAGTAATAAAGTTTATCATTATAAGTTTTTCAAAACTACCCCTCAAAAGGTGATATAAGGGTGCTAAAGTTTGTGTGGAAGAATTTAAATGCGCGGTCCGATTGACTCGAAACTTAGTATTAATACTTTTGAATGAAAATAATTAATAATAAGTATACAAAAAGGGGTAATTCAATTTTCAAGGGGAGGATTTTAGTGCGTGGCTTGATTAACTCAAAAAAATGGTATAAATCAATAAGAACTTGAAACTTGGCCCAAATGCCTATCTAAATCAATCATTAATTTTCAAAAAATACCCTTTGTAGGGGTAGTTAATAATAAACTTTAAACTTACAAGTTTTTGTAAATTACCCCTCAAGAATGGTTTAGGGGTGTCAAAGTTTCTATGGAAATATTTTAACAAGTGGTCGATGTCGAATTAACTTAAAACATAAGATAAAGAATCATGTGTTTTAAAAAAAGTACCTACAAAGGCGGACTTAATGCCTTAATTGGCTTTATAGGCTACTTTTTGTCTCGGTAGCGTGTTTCCGTGGGATAATTTCCGACATCCACGCGGCCGAAGTCGCGGGCAGAAGCTAGTTCTTACTATAATTTAGCAAAGTGTATGTAGGTACACTTGGCCCGTCAATATTATTATAAACCGTGGTTAAAAAAGCGCAAATAAACAAAATTTGTTCCACGATCAGAAAGCGCGCTCTAACACCTAATAACATAAAAGAAAATCCCACAGTAAAATTAACACGCTATAAAAGCCTGTCAGAAAACAATGTACCACATTAATAAAAGGAGGAGCCTCTAAACAAGAATTTATTCGCCATAAAGCGTGAATATGGCGCGCTCATTACCGCTAATTAATTTATATTGGCGCCGCAGCGCGCATGCGTCAGACACAGCGTCGTTTATGGCGCTGGTGTAAGGGCGTGAGTGATATGATCACTTTCTTAATGAGGTATTGACTGCCGGTGATGCTTTTGGGAATGGAATGATGCTCTATGGAGACGTCGTTCTGGGAAAATTAGGCTGACTCCTGCCTGACGGGTTCGTGTCCGCAATTCCACATCAATGCACGTATTTTGCGTACGGCTGCTTTTTGGTATTAGGTATATCTCTTTTGCCCTATTCACCAATCTATTTACCAGCTCCAGCGCGGTGATTTTGGCATCGTTCCATTCTGGCTTATGAAAAATACTTAGGCACTTGTTAGATTTAAAAAGGGTTAAAAGAAAATTATTCAGTTAAATTTCAAAACCATTTTTCTATTGGTTACCGAATTTATGGAGAATGCAGCGCGGACTTATTCAAGGCTATGACTTCATTTTCTTCTTTTGTCTAGACTTAGGGTAAGTTCAGATAGTAGTGCGACGTTAGAGTAATAATATTAACTAAACGAGGGTGGACTTGTTAGAACTTTTATATAGATTATAGTTATTATTTTTACGATTGATATTTTAGCTGTTTATTCATTATTAAAAACTGTAAAAAAGTATGTTTGTCTATTTACCTACATAATCTAAAACTGCTATAGGTTTCTCATCGTTTCAACCTTAGTGTTACTCGGTACTGACCTTTTTACTAGGCCATTTCTTTCCCTATTTCAGAGTTAGTATAGATATAATAAAGATGGTAATTTGGCACATAACGGCACATAAACAGTTTATTGCTATCGTTGTGCGCAGATCCACGAGACTCGTCCGGTTTGTGACTGGAGCATGAACTTGTCTACCCCAAACCTTATTAATGTTTTATTTTTCTAACTTATGTTGATAAAGTAATCTGTAAAAATATTTTATACACAAGCCACAACGTTCCGTTCCAGCTGGCTGCTACCGCATGTTACCGCACCTCACCGCATCTCATCGCACGGTGTCGTATTTTAGCGTATCCGCAAAACCACGCATTCATGCGGCCCAACCGCGAGTCATCTCGAGAATAAACGGACAGGCATCCACCACAGTGATACCTATTACACATTAAGGACATTGTGAAATGTTTAGTGGAAATGTACATATTTGATAAAACTTGGTTATACGTAAGTCTGCATTTAACGGGTGATTTTTTAAGAGGTATAGGATTTGATTTTCAAAAAAAAAACACAAAAAATTTGAAAAATTTGATGAAATCTTTATTGGAATCGATAGAACGATCAATATAATTTAATGTTTGAAGATGATTTCATGCAAATGCTGGCCGCGGCTCCGGTTTAGATGGCCCATTCGCAAGGCCCAATTTCGGCACACTCTCTCCAACATATCAGCCGGTATATCACGAATAAATGCTTCAATATTGGCTCCCAGTGCGTCAATCGTTGCTGGTTTATCCCTGTAGACATGAGCCTTAACATGGCCCCACAAGAAATAGTCCAAAGGCGTTAGATCACACGATCTAGGCGGCCAATTGACGGGCCCAAAACTGTTCACCGAAGGCGGCTCTCAATTGGGCCATTGTTTCGCGTGCCGTGTGGCATGTGGCACCGTCTTGTTGAAACCACATGTCAGGCATGTCCAATTCTTCCATTTTGGGCAAAAAAAATCGCCAATCATCACACGGTAGCGCTCGCCATTCACAGTAACGTTTCGGCCATTGTCGTTTCTCCGCCTAGATCGTGTGATCTAACGCCTTTGGACTATTTCTTGTGGGGCCATGTTAAGGCTCATGTCTACAGGGATAAACCAGCAACGATTGACGCACTGGGAGCCAATATTGAAGCATTTATTCGTGATATACCGGCTGATATGTTGGAGAGAGTGTGCCGAAATTGGGCCTTGCGAATGGGCCATCTAAACCGGAGCCGCGGCCAGCATTTGCATGAAATCATCTTCAAACATTAAATTATATTGATCGTTCTATCGATTCCAATAAAGATTTCATCAAATTTTTCAAATTTTTTGTGTTTTTTTTGAAAATCAAATCCTATACCTCTTAAAAAATCACCCGACTAGACAGGGCTTGTATCTGCTAATATCTTGGACCACGGGACCAGGACCAAAGCGAATATTAACAAACTGTGAATATCAATCCGTCTACTAAGCCTGAATATTTTTTTTTAACAGTTAATTGCAATAGTTATTTGAAGAACCTTGTGTAACATCTGAAATATGGGGGATTCATAAAATAGCTCTGTTTGTTACCGTTTCACGTCTTAACGGGTGAACATATAGAACATAGAATACTTTTTATCCCGGTAGTACGTTCCCGTTGGACAGTATCTGACTGCCACGTGGGCAAAGCCGCGGGCAAAAGTGAAGTGTTATTAGTGAGTTACAGTCTATGCGCGCCGAAGCGCTGCAGAACCAACGCAGGAGAACGAGCTCCTTTACGTCGACTAATGGTAAGTTATAACGATAATGTTGCTGATATTGACATAATTATTTGCATTGTCACTCGCACAGTTTAAAAATAGTATTTATAAGAAATCCTTTTAAATAGGTAGGTACTGCATAGTTTTAGTTGTGATATTCACACATCTAGTTTGTCACACGTTATCTCCACAAACCTAGTTAATCTATGTTAGGCAATAATTGTTTGCTAAGTTTGCTTGGATTTTGCTCAAACTATTCTTAATTAAATAACACGATGCTTGTTGCGTGATTACTTAAGTGTTTATAAAATATATGTACCTAAATAATTGTGCGATTGCTTGTTATCCTGAAGAAATAAAATAAAATTATTAATAAAAATCCAGTCCGTTTACCGCGCGGTATCGCACGGCTTCGCGGCGGGCTCCGCGGCGCGCGCCTCTCGCGGCCGTCGCCCGAATTTACAACCTCCGTTTTATTACATTTGCTTTGTCGAGTTTTTAAAATTCATCAACTTTGAATAATGAATGGAGAAAACGAAAAGTAGGATGAGCTGCCGTTTTATACGACTATTGTGGAAGCTATTAGGATGAAATGTGGCCGCCATTTTGTTCAGGTAACATTGTTATGCTAATTTATATGACTGGCTTCCGTCCTCGTATATTAGCACTTTTCTTTTAGGGACCTGTAAACAATAATGTTAGAAACTATTGTAGCATTAAACCCATTGGCTTTAGTGTCTAAGTGCTGTGTCTAGTAAGGTATCATATACATTCATAATGGTTTTTAGCCGTGCGAACGTCTTGATACTTAATTGAACAAACCCATACCGACACTGATGTTTGATCAAATACACTGTTCATTAGGAAATGGTGAAAGGCGGGCGTTTTGGGGGACTGTCTTTTGTAATTTTGGCGTTCGAAAAGTGCCGATTCTGAGCCTAATTTGAATAAATGACTTTTGATTTTGATTAAATTGTAGTTGTCCCTACAATCTACCGCATCATTTATTTATTTATTAAGCTTTATTCAGCATAAAAGGTACAAGGCAACTAGGCATTGCATTGGTACAAACATTGGCAAATGAATTCTTATCGTAACAGAGTTGACATATTTTTTATAAAATAAAAAATGTATATAAACAGTTACTGAACGGTTTGATTGAGGAAACCGTCTAAAATTACTGAAAGCTTCAGACAACAATTTTATTAGACGCTACTTACGTCAAGTACGAGCGGCATTCAGTCATGACCTCACTATACTGACATATCGGGACGGGAAGCAGAGTCGTGATTGAAGCCTTCGATACCTCGGGTATTAATATGGAGGCTTTTAGATGTGGCATGGTTATTATTCAGTTGAATGGTGGATTTATAACTTATAATATTATGTGCACGCTTTGGCTTCATTTGTTGGCAATGAAGAGCGGACTGATGGAAGTTTTCTACACGACATTTTTTCCATTCAAACACAGTATCTGATTCTATTTGTAAGGAAAAAAGAAATCCCGTCATAAAATTAATTAAATGGCTGGCAGAATGTTTAGTAAAATAACCCTCCGCCAAACGGTGTGAATAAAAGCAAAATTTTAACATAAATTCAGGCATTCACGTCAAACGCTACGAAAATCTCTCTCTAACTCCGCAGCCGGCAAGAATTCAATAAGAAATAATATGATGAAAAGATGATTAAACACTTTTCGCTCGCAATAACAATACAAATACACTAATTACATTGAAAGCTTCGTGAAAGGGCAGGAAGTACCGAGTCATGAAGTTAATTTAATTACTGAAGCAATTACCTGTCTTTGTACCAAATATACAGTTATAGCCGGTTATTTGTGAGCAAATTGCTTTATAACTATGAGCTATTATTTTTAACTAGGGAAAAGGGCGGCTTTTACAGTTAAATATAGGTGAGGTCCTACATAGGCACCAGAATATAAATGTACCTATATATAACACGTACCTATATGTAGGGCGATTTTGTTGACTACGCCCGGATTCTTCATGACTTACTTAGGTACATCGACTGTCTTCTTTCTTGGCTAATATTAAATATTGCGGAGTTTTAGTTTAGAAGCATTAGCAGAAACCTATTTGAATAGTGATGATTGGTCAAAAGAACCAATGGAATTGTAAAAACATTACAAAACATAGAATGTTCTTTTTGTTGGACGCAATCTATCTATATATATAAAATTCAAAGTCCTGACTGACTGACTGACTGACTGAGACATCAACGCACAGCCTAAGCCGCTGGTCCTAGAGACCTGAAATTTGGAGGGTGTATTCTTCGTGAAGAGTAGGTATCCACTAAGAAAGGGTTTTTCGAAATTCCACCCCTAAGAGGGTGAAATGGGGGGATTTTGTTTCTATGAAAAATCTTAATCCTTGAGTTAATAAACTTGAAACTTGGCACGAATACTTATCTAAGTAAATTATGAAGTTGAGCATTTTTTTTTTATAAACTACCCCCTAAAAGGAGATTGGGGGGTTTCAAAGTTTGTATGGAAGAATTTTAGCGCGCGGTCCGATTTACTCGAAACTCAGTATTTATACCTAAAATTGAAAGGAAAGAATAATGTATCAGGGTTTTTCGAAAATTTACCCCTGACGGCCTGAAAAGATTTTACAGCGTGGCTTGATTAACTCGAAAATTGGTATAAATAATCTTTGAGTCAAGATTTTTCTAAATTCCACCCCTGTGGGGGTGAACAGCGGGGATACATTTTATATGAAAAATCTTATTCGTTAGGTTAATTATCTTGAAAATTGGCATGAATGCTCACCTAAGTAAGCAATAAAGTTTATGATTATTAGTTTTTCAAAACTACCCCTCAAAGGAGATATAGGGCTGTTAAGGTTCGTGTGGAAGAATTTGAATGTGCGGTCCGATTAACTCGAAACTCAGTGTTTATACTTAAGACCAAAAATAAAGAAAAACATGTATCAGGATTTTTCGAAAATCTTCCCCTAACGGGTTGAAAAGGGGTAGTTAATTTTACAGGGGAGGATTACAATAAGTGGCTTGATTAATTAGAAAATTGGTATAAATAATCTTTGAGTCAAGTTATGAATATATCCCAAACGATATTTTTAAATTCCACCCCTTTTGGGGGTGAAAAGCGGGGATACAGTTTATATGAAACATCTTATTAATTTAGTTAATAAACTTGAAACTTGGCAACAATACTTGCCTAAGTAAGTAATAAAGTTTATCATTATAAGTTTTTCAAAACTACCCCTTAAAGGGGTATATAGGGGTGTTGAAGTTTGTGTGGAAGAAATTGAATGCGCGGTCCAATTAACTCTAAACTCAGTATTGATACTTTTGACAGAAAATAATTAATAATAAGTATGTAAAGTTGACAAAAATTGACCCCTGACGGGGCAAAAAGGGGTAAGGGTAAGGGTTAGGGGAGGATTTGAACTTGAAACTGTATGTTACATTTTCACGCCTAAACCACTGAACTTCTGATTTGGCAAAGAGATAGATGGCATCCTGGGGAAGCACATACTTTTTATCCTGGTAGCACGTTCCCGTGGGATAACTTCCGACATCCACGCGGGCGAAGCCGTGGGCAGAAGCTAGTCGATAATAAAATGAAAGTACGTGTGAGGGTGTGTGGGTGTATGTGTGGGATACTTAGCTACTAGTGCTAATTTTTGGGCAACAATAAAAAAAAAATACAATTTGTATGTTACTCTGCCATCGACCCACTAAGGAGTACCGATTTACTTACTGGAGCTACATAATAACAGCCAGGTGTTGTAATTCTGTGAGAGAGTGAACAGTTGGTAGTAACGCAACGATCAATAGGTAGTTCACTGCAGTGAAGATATTGTTTCAAGTCTCTTTACACTGGTCACAACGTAGTTCTATCCTTTATACAAAGCGCAACAATTTTCTCTATCCCCAGAGAGAGTTCATTGTACAGGCTAGCTAGACTAGCTTTGATTAGAAGCCCAATGGAATAACGATAAGATGAGAAGAATTTAATTTCACAGCCAATGTTACTGAAGAGTACATAATTTGACATTCTTTCATGTCTCAGCCTTTGTCAATATTAAATAAGATTTTCCGACGGCGGCACAAATAGTTAGAATCTTTGATTTCAGAAAGCTTCAAATTATTGAAATTCTGTTTATTGTTTGAAAATTTGGTTCAGGTAGAATATTACTTTCTATCGTTTACCTGTTATGACACGATGAGATAAAATATTAGCAATTTACTGTGATCTTAGGTCACAACCGATTAGGATCGTTATCAAGCCGTTCCGAATTACTGGCTGGTAATTACGTAACACGTACACTATCATTAGGAATTGGTTTTATTTTGACAGTTCAGCAACATTCATTGCGTTATTTACGTTGTTGAGCAGACACATTTTTTGAAAATATGAAGCAATGGATTAGCAATTTTCTTCAAAATGATTCGGATTGATAGTGTGTTACACAGTTAGGATGCTGGCGTGTTTGGCTCCACTAACAGTAGTATCAAAGTAATAACTGTTGTTTCAAAGAAATATCCAGTGCAATGCATCAGGTGTGTACATAGAGAGAGGTATACATGCAGGCTGTGTGTAACAAGTGCAATAATTGTAGTGCGCCATTCGCTGAGCATTAGCCAGCGCGTGTTTCATCATTATACTGGTCGTTAGCTGGCTCTGAAATGTGCGGGGCTAGTTGAAGCGGGTGCTGTATGTAACACAGCTAATGATATGCTAGTGAAATCATCGTTATCGCAGGCGGAAGACGGCCACTAATGGGCGATGAGTTCCCTAGGCATCGGCACAACAACGCTGCTGGCATACAGCGGATTCCCTTGAAGAGGTTTTGAAACATAGTAGATAGATAAATAAGGGGCTCGTGGTTAAGTAATAACAGCAGCACGGGGCGATTGATTAGGTTAAGCTGCCGCGGTCGATCCGTGGATGGGTATTTTTTTTCTAAACTATAGAAGTTAGTTTAAAATAAAAAAAACGTTTTATAGCAAATTTTATCAGCTTTCTTTCTTTTTTCAAAAAAGTTATTCAAATTTTAAAAGTGTGATAGGTACTTAGTTTTGCAGGCCAGCGTAGTGGGGAAACGGCTAGGCAGATGACATGAGAAAATCTTAGGGAATTCCCGTTGTTTATTTCATTTAGGTCATACTTAGGTATCCACTGAACAGCAGAATGACATTCTATGCTACTATGTAAGCACTTCAAGTTAAAAAGACATGAACGCTGTGGCCAGGCAACCTTGCCATTGCAAAAACTTTCCCTTTCTTCGTTTAGTCGATCATCCTTCTCCAGTTGTTTCAGATGTTTCTCCGTTATCACAAGACGCCCACAGCGCGGCCACGCCCGATGCGCACGGGTCACGCTTTGACCCACATCACTACACATTTTAGAGAGTGGCTCCATTATTTAGCCGCAGCGCTTCGCCGCCCATTCATACTGCGTGACTCTGAATTAATATCACTCTGTACAGCATTAGACGAAATACTATTGAAGAAATTCTGCGATGCTTTTAGGAAATAAGTAATTTATTAAGTTTTGAGCGCAACATTTCAAGCCTGTAATACACATCAGCACTCGTTGTTTAATTACGTAAAGTGTTCGTAATCATGAATGTTCGTAATTTACATAATAACAAGGTGACCGCCGGTCATGCCACGTGTCATAATAGCTACGAATAAACTCTACTATTTTTATTGATCCTTACTTTTTTTATTACTCGATCAATACGAAATACTTTTAGATATATAATACAAGTACATTACGAAGATGCAATCATACCTTGAATTTAATGACAACGACAACACCTAACCATATAAATAAAAACCAGCTCGGTCCTCACCATGAATGCGACACAATTAATCATACAATCCCATTCACGTCCATCCATTGAATTGTATCACGTACACACGCGTGCAAACAGCAGCGGCCCACCCTTTATAATGAACAAAGGGAAGTAACAAAGAGATTTAATAATACGGCATGGAGGGCAGCACTAATTAGTTTACTCGGTGGCCCGCTCGCTCGGCACACAGTGTACGTCGACTTTGTACATCAAGTGACACGACTGACTGTAGGGTAGGTATTAATTTAGAAACCGAGTTTAGGTTGAGAGCCTCTGCTCTATTGACGCATTTTCGATAGTCAAATTGTCACCTTTCAGGGGTATTATGTGAAAATTAATTGATTATACGAGTACCTTCCTTGTTTACACGTGGCTCTTGAAAAAGCTAGTCATACATATAAACTACGGAAAATAAGCAGTTTTATGTACTTATAATTTTTCGGCACTCTAAAATTCTAACAGTAGGTATAGCATTGGACATAACTAATTAATAGGGTGAACACGGAGGTTACTCATCAGCAGCACGTGACTGATTGCATAGTGATGAATCGCAGTCATTTGCGAGCACCGAGCACCGCGACATCAAGGTGAAACAGAAAACGATGAATGCACGATGGAAAGGTAAAAAACGAGAGAACTAAAAACTCCACGTAACAGATTTTTAATTTTTATAAAACGTTGCCCCACACTAGGAATTTCCCATGTATCCTGGGTGCGTTTACAGACATTTAAACTCATATACACAAACAGCCCGACCCGGAACAACTACTTGTAGGTTATACAAATATTTGTTCCGTAAGGGAATCGAACCCGCGACACGCAGCGCAGCAGGCAATCGCTTTACCACTGCGCCAACCGTACCGTCCGAATCGGAATAGAGGGAATGATTCAAATTTATGATTATTGATAGCCAAATACGAATTGGTCGATGTAGATTGGCAGCTGGATGAGAGTTGCCGAGAATTGAAGATAACATAATAAAATATTCATTTATATTCACAACGTACATCTTCTTTTATAACCCGTCTACTATTCCGTTGTTCGGCGTCTACAACCGCGTCGCATGTCACTCGTCCATAAGCTCCTCATAGTTTAGTGCACGTTTACGTGATCCTATCGTACGTTGATGACATGTTTAAATTCCGCAGTTTATGGCGCCGTAGTGCGCTTGCAGAGCAGGAAGTGAACAGCAACTGATGACGTCAAGTTAATTCTAATGTTTATAGAACACGAATGAATGGACTTGTGTTTCGTGTTGTTTTAAACTGTTCCATAATTTTCAAATATAACGACTTTGTAATATATAACATTTTATAGAATAATGTTTCAAGAATAGCTCTAAACACTACGATACTGAGTTATTTTACCGAAACATTTTATCGTAGGTACGTACTGTTCTGTACGTTTTATTACACGCAGAACAAAATAACTATAATTTATTATTCAAACCAAGTATTATTATACAATAATATCACAATATTGATCTACCTTACATCACAAAAATTGTATTTCCGACCAACGGATCCAATTTATCAGTGCTAAGTTACCATTTACCAGGTCATTATCCTTTCTCAGTGAATCTTCCTCCCACTGGGACCCCCTGGGACCCCCTGAGATGCCCCCGGTTGCCAGTAAGCGATCTATTGTGACCCCCGCTGCTACGCAATCACTGTAGCCTCGTAGCTCGTAGCGCTACGGCGTAGTACGAGATTGTTTAATTCGTGTAAGTCATGATTGAGTTATTCTGATTTGTATTTTATGGTAGTAGTGTAGATTGAAATAGTAATTAGTTTAGATTTTATAAAAAGCTTCATAAACCTCAAAAACAAATATTTCTTCACATAAAACAAGAATACCCAAAGAGAAAAAAAAGGATTCTTATCGTCGACCATCTTACACGTGTTTCCAATTTTGTTGAGAGCACTTAATATTGTCTCTGAAATACTCTTTATATCCAAGAAATAACTAGGATTGTTTTTAAATTTAGCTATAATCATGACCTTACCGTGAACAGTAACCTTGAATATGCGCAATTTAATTATCAAAAAATCATCATCATCATCTGCCTAGCCTTTTCTCGACTATATTTGGGTTCGGCTTAATTTAATTTAACTAACATCGAACATTGTGTCGACACCCTCGCGCCATCCCACCTTCCTAGCACGGTGAGCTGTGCTGGGGCGGCTGCTGCAGGAGCAGAAAACCTCAAACGGCGCAAATATAACAACCTTATTGGGAGCGATATGTTTGTTGAAACTCTAGGGCCTTGGGGTCCGAGTGCTCATCGAATTTTTCGGGACATCGCCAAGCGGTTGGTTGACTCTTCACGTGACCAGAAGGCTGGCCTATTTTTAGCCCAAAGAATCAGCATTGCCATCCAACGTGGTAATGCTGCCAGCCTTTTGGGCACCTATCCCATTGACAGTGATGCGGACGAATTTTTTGATGCCCAATGAGCCCTTGCCTTTTTCTATATTTTTTCGTATTATATAATTGTATATAGTATATATTAGTGTTAGTTCGATAAAATGTAAATAAAAGTGAATAATGAAATAAATAAAACAAAATCAGATTTAATTAACAAATAATAATATATCATTTTAATTTCAAAACATAGAAACGTAATCATAATAAAACCCTTAAAGTAAACATAGTAGTAAAAACATTCACTTAATTAAAATAATAAGATAGACACGGGGTTCCTACCTCGGGGAACAATGTGTTATAATAATGTGTAGCGCGTGCTACGAACTACGACGCTACGGCGCTACGGCGTAGGCACCACGTCCGTAAACCGTCGGGCATATTTCAACTTTATTGGTGAATTGAGAGTAAGGTAAGCAAATAGTTTTGTTGTAGGACTTGTAGGTAAGTAAAATTTATGGTAATATGGGAATGTACTGGCATAGTTTGAACATTTATTGTGAAAGGTACGATAGTACACAAGATATAATTGAAATATGAGCATACTCGTAGTCGTAGCATAATGAGTACAATGAATAATTATTTTTCCTGGAGATTTTCACTGTGTGAACCATTATTTATATCCAAAAACAGAATGATACTCCATAAAATGTTTTTAAAACAGTAAGAGGTAGGTGGTGGTGGTGGTGGAGGTAGGTGGTAGGTGTTGTTAGAACACAACACCTAACCACGATTGAAAAATAGTAAGAACTGAAATACTTCTACAATATCTACAAGACATTGGAATGGCATAAAACAATAGGTACTGAACTATTTACTTTACATATGGACGCAGAAGTAATAAGTCATAAGTAAATTATTTAATAACAATATAGGTACATTGTGTTGAAAAATTAAAAATTACATTAGATATACAATTGCAATTAAAATAAAATGCATTAAATACATTTAGAAAAGAGAATAAAACAATAACGGTCAATTAAGAATTCAAGTACAATAGATCATAAATAATAAACAAAGTAATAAAATAAATCATAAGTTACAATGTCATAACCTAGGAATTCATTGATACTGTAATAGCCTTTCCCCAATAAATTAATAAGGTAACACTGTATATGGTTTTGAATTCTATAGGCAACTTATTGTATAAAAGTACAGTACAACGTATTACTGTGGTATTACTACAGGCTGTTCACAGGTCGCTCACGATTGAAGCGCGTTATGTTAATGTTATCGTAATCGAACGCATTGACGATGTTATTACACGTAATAGGTGTTTATGATAGGGGGCTGTGTAAGTACGTGTTGTAGACATATGGTAATTTGATTGTATATTGTAATTGTAGCATCTGTCTGCGATAAGACCGCCCGACCGCATCTGTAATTTTTATGGTGTACATGTACATACTAAAGAGTATTCTATATATCTTTTCTTTTTATTGTACTTAACTTTACTATTCGGAATGGTATATAATACTAAATACCTATATAATTAATTATTATTTACCTTGCTGAAAATGGATTTCAAGTACGAGTAGGTAAGTGTATATATGTATAAAAAGTCCTTTGGTACAAATACTGCTGCCATCGATGCCTGGCGTTAGACTGAGTTAGCCAGAACGCCTTTTATTAGTGGAATACTCTGCCTTCTGACCATCAAAATAGTTTTCAGCTTGAGAGTACATAAAACTTAACGGACATTAAAATATTTACTTTGATATATGACGATTTTTTAAATAAAACGATTTTCACTGCTTATGACTCATCTAAGACCGCTCATCTTCCACAGATTCTTGAACCACATACAAAACTACCCCGTTTTCACACACAATCGATTTGCTAAAAGCATGCCAGAGTCGTACAAAGCTGGTCACAAGTCGACCACGTACCGCCTCTTGTATACAGTGCGCCAGGAGAGCGGAGGTACACTTCCTGGAGTTGTCGGCCATTGGGATGCATTACTGATTGGATATTTGAGGACAAAGGACTTGGTACAGAACATGGATTTCCTCGTATGTGAGTGATTCTAATAATTAACAGACAATTACTGAATTCCCTACAGGAAGATGTAAAGAAAAGATAGGGAGTAGATAGATAATGTTGTACATATCGTACGAGATGGAGAACATTGAGGCCTCATGAACACGAGCAAAAATAAGAATAGACTCTCTCTACTTCTGTACTGTTTGTCGGATATGTAATGTTCACACAAATCTGGTCGTAAACGAAGAGCCGATTTAACTTACAGCATATATTTTCCTTATAAGAAAATGACATGTGGTGTCTGCGGTGTTTCTAGTACCTATTAATCTGAAATTCAAAGGTGACACACAAACCTAGCTATTACTTAATATCTCAGTTTCAAACCCTATGTCCATTCACCAACAGAGCAAGTCACAGCCAAACTTTAGTCACAGTAATCCGAGAGAAGTGTCGGACACTTGTGTCAGGCACTTGTATCACACACGCATACTGATTGCGGCTTTACGCCCGTCGGAGAGTGACGTCATGAAATGTCATGATCCTAGCTAGGAGGTGGTAAACCGAAATATTCCGTTTATGTTTAGAAGTGACCTAGAATGTGCTGGGTTGTTAAAGTTCAAAGGCTTGGCCCTTAAATTGTTTCATGAATCTCGAGAGCTAACTAAAGGTTTATGTCAAAAAAATGAACAGCCGTATAGCATCTTCATGTGTGCTAATAGCGACATATTACGACACCCAATTTATATGACAAACGTGAGGATTATGGTCAATTTCGTCAACGATAAGACAAGATAAGATCATCATCTGCCTAGCCTTTTTCCCAACTATGTTGGGGTCGGCTTCCAGTCCAACCGGATGCAGCTGAATAACAGTATTTAGTATTAGTAAGACAAGATAAGATATGATCATTTATTTGACCAAAACTTAAGTATATACACATGGCATGCAAGATGTTACATTAAATTATATCACAGTCATGTTTTACCTTAATTGACCATAATCACGTATCGTCGTGTCGTCATCATTATCATCGCATTTTGGAAGCCCATTTTTAATCAGAGTATTCTTACAATTTATTTACGCATTAAAACTTATTGTTATTATATTCACCAATTCTATAATTTATTCTACCCCAGTACTTACAGTATATAAAATATATTTAACTTAAGTATTCCCACGTCTAGCCTACCCGCATTACAAAGTCAGTGCACAGCGTGCGGCATAACATCTTGATTAAAAATATAGCCAGGAAGACATCGTGATAAATACCATGCGTGTGTTCGGAGCGTGGTCAAGATGGCGTCATAGAATGGTCGAGTTTATTGCGCGGGCGTGGTTTGTGAATGAATTAGGGTTGATAAAGCTGTACGAAGTGAAAGGGTTTTTCGGAATAAATGAATTTATGGTACATACATGGATAACACCATATTTCCAAAATCTAAAACTTATGGTGACTTACCAATAATTGTAAAGCTACTGAATAAAGATATTATTAAATCTGTGTACCTACTTCATTATTGTCCAGTGTCACGGAAAAAGCAATAGACGTTATGTAAACAAAACTGTACCCGCTTTACAATTTATTGCTGTTGTGCTTCGTATAATTCATACCTCGGAACAAAGAAATTCATTTTATATTATGGTCAGTGGTTCGTTCGTGACCTTTTTCTGAAGTAATAAATAAACTTTGCAATTGTACGTACAAAGTGCTCTTAGTAGCGAACACCCACACCGCGCACCGTAGCGTCGTGTGACTCGCAGCATTAAACACTAATGCAGTGAAAATATAAATAACCCGAGAATGCATGCGTCACCGCACTGCAGAGAAGAAAGTTGCGGCACAAGTATAAATCAAATAGAATAAAGAACAAAGGCATAGGGATAAGTAGAGATGGACGCATACTGTCCGCGTGATCATTATTATTATCAATGCACTAAATCGTATTCGTCAGAAGCAATGTATCTTTCTTCTTGGCGCGTCAAATGCAAACTATTATGTCAGCCCAGAACTTATATAGCTTCCAGTTTAGCATTATGAGTAAAGTTCCCGTAGGGTGCGGGTATCAGGGTACGCAGGTCATTACGTCAAGTGCCCCATATGATCCCATCTCATTACCTCATTGATATACATTGCTGATCGTCTGTTGTTCAATTATAGGGAAGATTGGACGCTTCTCGAAGCAATTCGCTTTTCGAAGACAAAAGAAGATCTCGAGGCATTCCCTAAAAGGATGTCTGTTATCAAGTTTAGAGCAGCCCTTTCCAAGGCGTATCTCGTAAATAAACCGTAGTACGCCATTGAGGCGCGCATAACCTGGCGCCTATAACTGGGCTCCTTTACCCGGGCGCGTATACCCGGCCTCGTATCTCGCATCTCGGGCTTATTCCCGCCAAATCACGGGAATCACGCCCCGGGCTCCACCTAAAAGGTTTATGACTTTGAGTATGAAAAAGACAAGGTTTGAACTAAATGTGCTTCATGTGTCGCGTGTATTACAAGTGACGATGCCGGGCGCATTTAGGGCAGTCAGCCCTGCCGAAAATCTTGCTAACAGGCTAATATTAGACAGCGGCAAAAGAGACAGAAAGTACCAAGTACCTCTTTATGGTTTTTGGGGCTTTCCTTAGGGAAGGGTATTTGCGTATGCTTAATGTTGTGCTTTGTGTTGTTAATGTGTCGTTAAACATACGCAAATATCAAAACACCTCGCGTTACTTGTCTCATTCCTATCCTCTGGTGAACTCATCGCAAGTATGCTCGAGATAAAATAGGCGCGTGTTACACGGAGCGATGTCGTCGGAGCCGCGGCGAAGGCTTCAATTTACACGTGCTGAGCGTAAGCCGTGACCTTTGTGACCGCAGATTTATTAAACACTAGCTTCTGCCCGCGGCTTCGCCCGCGTGGATGTCGGAAGTTATCCCACGGGAACGTGCCACCAGGATAAAAAGTATGTGCTTCCCTAGGAGATGCCATCTATCTCTTTGCCAAATCAGAAGGTCAGTGGTTTAGGCGTGAAAATGTAACATACAGTTTCAAATTCAAATCCTCCCCTAAAAACCGAATTACCCCTTTTTGCCCCGTCAGGGGTCAATTTTCGACAACTTTATATACTTATTATTAATTATTTTCTGTCGAAAGTATCAATACTGAGTTTCGAGTTAATCGGACCGCGCATTCAATTTCTTCCACACAAACTTCAGCACCCTTATATCCCCTTTTGTGGGGTAGTTTTGAAAAACTTATAATGATAACCTTATTACTTACTTAGGTGAGTATTCTTGCCAATAACGAATAAGATTTTTCATATAAACTTTATCCCCGCTTTTCACCCCCACAGGGGTGGAATTTTGAAAAATCATTTGGGATGTGTTCATAACTTGACTCAAAGATTATTTATACCAATTTTCGAGTTAATCAAGCCACGCTGTAAAATCCTCCCCTGTAAAATTGATTACCCCTTTTCAGGCCGTCAGGGGTAGATTTTCGAAAAACCCTGATATACATTATTCTTTCCTTTCAATTTTAGGTATAAATACTGAGTTTCCATTTTCTTCTTCACAAAATTTCTAAAATTCTTCCATACAAACTTTGAAACCCCCCAATCCCCTTTTAGGGGGTAGTTAATAAAAACAAAAAATGCACCACTTCATAATTTACTTAGATAAGTATTTGTGCCAAGTTTCAAGTTTATTAACTCAAGGAATAAGATTTTTCATACAAACAAAATCCCCCCATTTCACCCTCTTAGGGTTGGAATTTCGAAAAACCCCTTCTTAGTGGATACCTACTCTTCACGAAGAATACACCCTCAAAATTTCATGTCTCTAGGACCAGCGGTTTAGGCTGTGCGTTGATGTCTCAGTCAGTCAGTCAGTCAGTCAGTCAGGACTTTGAATTTTATATATATAGATAGATAGATGAACGCAGTTTTATTAAATATGAACGCAGTTGGACGCAAGAATCGGCGACTAGATGTACTAAAATGTGAACTGTCTTAGACATTCAGTAAATGTACTAAAAATTACCCTGAAAATACTCCACAAGGATAAGATTAAGGGTAATTTAGTATAAAACTAGAGTACAACTTGATGACTTGTGGGAGGCTTGTGGACTGACTTTACTAGGGTTACTTTTACTGTATTCCATCTAACCATCCTAAACAACTATACAAAAACCAAACCCATGCCCCAAAGCGCAGAAGCGTATCTGATCTGTACAATACTGCAAAAGTCTCCTATTATCATTAGCTATTAATAGCTCAACGTTCTACTACGTCGAGCTTCGTGACATCACGTCGCACCGAACTCCGTGAAATTGCTCGCGCCGGATAATCACGGTGATTACCCGCAGCCTCCCCGTGACGCCGGCACTGTGATAGCACGTGCATATTGTGATTATGTTCCCTAATTATTATGACTTCATTATCATATTGTTATTATGGCGAAGGGAGAGAGTGCGACGGCTTGTGTTTGGATAATACTTGTGTTAAAGAGACTACGATTGACTGAGGTTATTGACTGGTAGCAGTGGTGGCCCAGTTGTAACGGCACTTACTAACGATTTTTAAGTCGTGGGTTCGAACTCAGGCAGGCGCTTTACTTAGTGTAATTTATTTCATCACCACTGTTCTCAAAACGGTGAAGGAAAACATCGTGAGAAAACCGGCATCTCCTAGAACTAAAAATTGGAGAAGATGTGACCAACCCGCACTAGGCCCGCGTGGTGGATTATGGCCCACTCCCTCTCACAGAGAGGAGGCCTGTGTCCCAGCAGTGGGAACGTAATAGGCTGATTATGCTATTGACTGGTCATACGTTCTTTGACGTTCAAAAAGTGCTGATTCTCCGCCTACTTTGAATAAATGATTTTTTATTTTGATATTATAGTCCTATTATGTACGGTCCCTTGGGTAATTGAGCTTTAAAGTAAACAGGTAATCTGCCAAAATAACCAAAGTTACTTATTCCTGTATAAAAGTTATATGGCACTTACTTGAGTTTTTCGAGTGTTTTTTTTTTATCACATTACCTACATTAGATCGTTTTCAGGAATTCTATCTCGCAATACCTGTAAGTACCTACCTAGTACAGAAAATTACGTGTTTAAAGAAACTACCTTCGTACCAAATGTAAATGTAATTTATTATTTCAGGCAATCTCTTCGGGTCATTATTATTTCGTTTGTGCTCATAAAAAATAAGTAGCGCAAATTAAAACATGGATTTACGTAAAAAGGTGTATAAAGCGTAACAATTATGTCGCACGGGCCCAGAGGTTAGGGAGCTTGCTTTCCAAAGACCGAAGCATGAAGGAAAGTAAGTAAGTAAGTAAAGGTATGTTCAGAATAAGGGAAGAATCAATGGATCGTTCTCATCTTGAACACCAGTGACTATGTTTTTCAATGGGTAGTAATAAAAATTCCGAAAAAAAATTAAAATATGAGCATACTCAAAATATGAAATTTACTGCTTTAAATACTAACTTTTCGACAACTTAATAAGTGAATACAAATAAAGAAGCGACCGAATAAAATGCTGAAAATTACAAAAAAATAATACAATATTTAATTTTGCTGACGTTATATTTTTCCACCGGCTTAAATTGCGTTTTACCGAAATCTAGTCATCATTTTTATCGTAACTTACCTATTTTATATTATAAATTTAGAATCAATCTTACACATTTAATAACTGTGGCGCTGTGGCTGTGTGGTTTGGTTTTACATTAGAAAATATGTTTCTGGCACTCGCCGGCCGCTGCTGCGGCACCGCTCGCTTCGCTCGCTCGGCTCATGCGTTATGTGGTCACAGTTCTAACCTAACCTAACCTACCTTTTTCGATTTAAAAAAGATATATGCGTGTTACGTTGCAAAATTTCACTAAACTATAACTTTTCGGAAACTTAGTATTTTTTTCGGAAGTTAAGTATTTTTTTTGGAAATTTAGTTTAGTTGGAAGTATATTTTTTGTAGAATTATAATCTGAATCAGCTTCATGTTTGTTTGTTAAATACAACATTTTTGTCGGTTAATTTTGTATTAACTTTTCGGTAATTCATTTTAACACAGCTTAGTTAGTATTACAGTCAACCACAGATCGCTAGAAGTTAATTTGTTTGTCGGAAGTTTTATTATTTTCCTTTTTCAATTATATGAGGAAAATCGTCAAATAGCCAAAATGCAATGAAGAAACGTGTTCATCGATGCTCGTGCCTTTGGCGTTTGTTTTGTAGAGGCACATAATTCTGGTAACATAATGTTCGAAAAATAAACTAAGTAAGTAAGTACTTAATGTACAAGAATTGTTGAGTTCAAGCTCTATGTACAAATTGATAAAAGATTAGCCAAGCTAATTAGACTTTTGAAATACAACCTGTAATGCCTGACAATTGCGCTGCCTAGGTTCAAGTCACGCCTGTCAGTACCAGATTATTATGATTTAGGACTCTAACACGAAACAGTGGCAACACGAAACCATTTTGTTCGATGCTAAATGCTAAGTGTCATTTACGATATATTTACAGGTAGGTCCTTCGAATTCTGCTCAAAGCCATCCAAGAAAAACGTGCACAGGGCGGGTAACACCTGTGCTACAAAGATGTTTTAAAACGTCACCTTATGACTGATCGCACTCCCGTTGATCGGTGACAGGAGCTTGCTCGACACCGAGAAAGATAGCGCACTTCAATCAACTGAATGCTTTGAAACAAATCGTCTTGAAGTCAAAGAAGAAGAAAAGAAGAAGAAGAAGCGCCAAATACGCAAAAGTCGCTCAAAGCCTTCATATCCTACACATACAATGATGCTGATGAGCTCTTCTGTACATGGAGTAACCAGGTTTTCAAGACCTAATTTGGTTTTGCTAGTCATCAGAGAGCTCAAGAAAGAAATGAAAATTAGTCAGGGTCGCTGTCGCCGGAACGGTGACGAGGACTATAATAGATGTTTACTTGTATAGGTACTTATAATGAAACTGAAAACCTTGAAAATAGCTGAGAAAAGGCTGGGTCGATTAGGATTTTGATTAAGGCCTTGAAGGAAGTCTAAACAAAAACAGAAATCCAAAACAATCATAATAATACTCTACATAGAAATCGAGTTGTAACTTACCTAAAGTTACTATGCACCAAAACCAAACCAATACATTGTTTTTGCTTCAGCCAGCAGAAGCAAAAGTATAATCATAATTATGTAACCACAAGTTTTAATTAAAATATTCACTCTGGGTTTTATACGATCACTCAGTGAACCGCTCCGTTATCTCTACTGCGAAAATATTGAAGATATCCGAACATAAGCTGGAATAAAGTATTCAAGTAAGTATGTTCAAGACATATTTTTAAAAGTCACTTAAAGAGGATTACAAACTAAAGCTACGTACAATGAATGAGCTTACCTGATGTTATATAGTATGTTCTCTTTCAATTTGTCTGCCTGTCTGGCTATTAAACTGCTACAAGTACCTTTTCTTTTCTCGAATGACGTAGACATGGTGCTGTTGGTAAACATTTTTGTAATTATTTTGTGACATGTCACTTAAAATGTATTAAAAAAACAAGATGGCGAGGATAGTTCAAAGGTCACGCGCAGAAATAACATTGTAGCGCTATATAAAACAGTCCATGTGCACTGTAGTAGTTCTAGAAACGCAATTTATCAGCCCAGAGAATTTCTATTTTCTATGTACCATTTAATTAGATCATTCTCAATTAAACAAACGCACGACGTAAACCTGCTTTATACTAAATGGGGCAACGTTAATATCTGCTTAATAGGATCGAATGCTCTTCATGTTGACATCAAAGAAAGAAAGGAAATATAATTCTACCCAGATAACAGTCAATATTAATTCATTCCATTATAATAATTAAATCTTAGTAGGTAAACGAATAAAGAAAGCTGTTCCCTGCAACAATCGTTCACAGTATAATTAAATGTTGATATAGATACATAAACCTCAAAAATGTTTCTACATGCAAACAAAGTCGCGTGTCTCTCCTAGTCTCATATAAAAACAATGTAATTGTGTTTGTTTGCCACATCGGTCACATATTCTGCGGCCACCGTTGTCCTCGGTTTATTGCCAAACTTTATATTCATCGATCCACCAGCCATCCCCCCCGAGCATCCCATCCTCCCAAGCGACCCACCACCGGAATTTTAGGATTTTATTAAAATCCCCCACACTGATAGACAGGGTTTTTTATAAAGAAAATAATACTATAAAAAGTTAAATTACATTCTTTCGTCCGAATTGTTATTGTCTGCAGGTGTTTTTCTTTTACTTTGGAGATGAAAATATTATTGTTATTATAAAAAGGATGTTTCTTTGATATTTTTGTTGAAGATTTATGTCGCTGCAGATGAGTAATGTGTCCCACGACGCTCGAGTGACGACGCAAAGTGGCGATTGTGACGCAACTGAAAACGTGCAAATTGATGCGTGTTATTTACATTCTCAACAGATTTCACAGCATCGTCTGGGAAAACGCGAAGTGGGGATACAAATAGATAAACATGGGCATTTTATAAAGGTTTGCCTTTTAAAAATGTCTTTTACATCTAGGAATCGTTGAAGAATTAATTATGCAATGATTGCAGTAAGCGAATTCATTGGGTACATAAATTAATGCCTATCCACTTTGCCTAACTTACCATAATCACTGAAGCTCCAAACAACCTTATACCAATCTAGCTCGGATCTTCAAAACTAGCTAACTACCGAACTGGCTTTACCTCAGATCGATGCCTCTCACGTCGGTTGTGCCTCTTGACCCGGTTGCTGAAGTGGCTGACATCATCGAGGCGATACCTCGCGTGATGTACTCCAGATCCGATCCACCTTCGCTCAAGGAGAAGATTGGGAAATGAGGGGCTTAGAAAGTTAATGCAGTTATTATGCAGTTGGCGGATTAAGGCGCTAAAAGATGGCGTTTACTCACAACTATTACATCTCGAATACCGGTATAGTACCTTGTATCTAGCAGAAAAGTGTTTCATGTCATTTAGGCACACTTGATATCCTGCCACGCACGACTACCATTAGCAGATTTGATTGATTATGTTTACCTGTCGTGTTAACAAACACAATGTTTTGCCACATACCTATTACATCAACTAATTCTATCAGTCACCGGTTTTCAGTCTTGGAGGTTCGAAAGCTACAAACTCGATATGAATTTATTAGCCCTATTTTGTGAATAAAAATGATCTTCAACTGTGTCAGCGGAGCTTTGCCCGCTACCTCTTAGAGCTACAATCAGTACAGTCGACAGTTTCTTCGAATCGATGCCGAGCGTGGCATAAATTGAACCTTATTTACATTTGAACAAACGATGTCGGTGTATCTATCAAATAAATAAACCCAAACACAGCAACACCATTACTGGAACAATTGTAAAGATAAAGTAGTATTTGCATAGAGGTAATATATTCAACACATTACGTACGTAATTTGCATGCATCCACATGTTGCAGGCATACGTACTTCAGAAAAAGCCTATTCACCTTTTTCCGCCATATTTTTTTCAAGTGAAGGTGACCGGGAGGAGATAAAATGTGCAAAGCCTTTCTCATGAAACATCCACACACACACATTCGTCATGTCGTCCTCTCCCTCCTCCAAAAGAAAATGAAACTCCTTTTTTTCAGAACGCTGCTTGTTTATTTTTTTCATCTAGCAACATAAATCAGCTTATGAATACTTACCGAGGCGGAGCGGACGGGTACAAGATAGCGTTAGGTGCGACCTTTACATATCTTTTTCATTTTCCGGTGCTAGGAGTAGGGGGCGGTGATTGGCTGTATTTTGCACAGATATCACACTTTGCAGGTGTTTCTTATGTTCGAAATAAGATCATTGTGCCTATAATAATATCGAGTCTGGAATATTGATTGATTGCTGTAGTCTCCTGCGTTTTCGTGTAGATCTTCCCCAAGGAGAGTAGTCTCTAAAAAAATTTGCTGCGGAATGATGGAATCTATATTCCATCATTCCGCAGCAGAATTTTCTTTTTTTTTTCATAGAAACCTCAAAGCCATAATCGCTTGCCCTCAACACGATCCCTCGACCTCTCTGAAAGCGTCGCATAAAGCGTCGGTCACACACTTAATCATGTCCCAAATCACACAGCAACAACAATGGCGCTGACCGCCGACCCCTTATCGTGTTCATGTTTATTTTTCCTCCTTTGTTACGTTTTCCATCGTGTTTATTTCTTTTTGTTAATGTTCGGGAGTTAGGTCGTTGACGCGGCGTGGCTGGGGGGCGATATTTGATACTATATTGTATTGTTTGGTCTACGGAGTTTTTTTTTTAATTTTGATCAGATTAGTATTGGGTTTTTGATTTTTATCCGGATGAGGTTTTATCCAGTTTAATATTATTTTATTACATGATAGCTCCTTCATGTTTGCGTATCACAGCTGGTTCTTTTATATTTATATAATGTAAGAATTACTACCAAGTGCATATCACGTAGTTCACAAAAGACAAGAAGGCACATTGCAACTAACAAAACACAATATCGACTGTATAGAAAACTACATCAATTCAACATCTGACTACCTAATCTAAGTTGCTTCGCCTCGCGACTTGTTAAAAGAAAAGTTGTTGAACGAAACAAGTGTCGGAGTATATCCGCGCTCGCTGCGCGCCCTTTAGGCCTGGGCATGTACAGCGTGCTCCGCCTGTACCGATAGTAAATATTGTAATATCCTAAGCTCCACTCATTGCTTTTGTAATTTCATTGCAAAATATACGTTTCGTTTCCCTTGTAGCTTAAAATAGAACGTTTATTTTATAACCCATGGTGAAGAACTGTCAGTGTCAATATTCCACAACAGTGATGAGTGATGACATTGACATCACTGTAACGCGATTTAGATGTCCTAATCGCGTTGAGTCTCATCGATGAAATTCGTCCTTAGATACTCACATTAAACGCATATTTGAATTATCATATTTTCTGTAACATTCAAGGACCAACAAATAAAACCTAGCGAAGTGCAGAAAATCTACGAACACTCAAATAAAATATGTAAAGAGCAACAAGAGTACAGATTCAATATTAATAATACATGAGTAAATAAAAAGGTCAGGTCTTACTTCGGAGCATATATTCAGCATCCTGGAAACACGTAGCGCGTGACGAATCCTGAAACTGTACTGAAAATGCAACTGAAACTAAGTTTATAGCAACACAACTATACACGTGACCCTCCTACGATCCTAGTTTAGGGATAAAGTATTGACAAATGCGACCAAAGTAACGCGATCCCATCGTCATTTATCAATATTATATTTGGAGGCGTGTCAGAGATCATTTGTCAACAATTTACTAATAACAATCTTATCCATTACCGTTCATTCAAAATTAAAATCAAAGGTCATTTATTTAACCTAAGCTTAGAATTAGCACTATTTGAACGTCAAAATTACACAAGACAGTTCCCTAAAACGCCCGCCCTTTACCACAACCTCTAGTGATTTCGCTGAATAAAAGAAGTGGCTCAACATAATCCCCAGTAGCACAGTTGTCTGTTTAGTTAGAAGTACTTGATTCTTTAAATAGAAAGTAATTAATAATAGCTATACCAACAAAAACATTGAAACTATACTAAAAAAAAAAAATATTTAAAACCTAATACAAGCCTCCAGGCATTATTGTAACAGCGGTCACTTAGAGGGTAAGAAATAGCCCCTTTATTTATTAACGTTTCCTAAAGTTAAGTAATGATTAGCGATTGTTTAACTATACATTTTTGACGTTTAAACGTCTCGTAACTTTAATCATCGTTATAAATAAACCCCTGTGTTTAAATCAACGTCGGCTTGACGGGTATTATAACTGTAGAGCCCCCAGCACAATTAATAAACCTGTGACAACATTGTACAAGTCTCAGGTTTAAATTTGTCTCACTATAGCAGGTAATGCATAAATGTAGTAGTAGCAGCAAGCTTATCTCCGCATACCTCGGCAGCCTCCAGCCCTCCACTAAAATTAGTACATTTGCGTTCCACCCAGCTTACATGATTCTGGAAACAGTGTGAAAAAAGACTGCTTTCTTAATTTAGACCAAGGAACTAGCTTTAAAACGTAACAACGCTAATTTTAGCTCTACTTGTATTTTTTCTTGGCACCGCTTCTTTTAAGCTTTAGCCAAGGCTGAATTTATTATATTAAGACCGTACTAGATCGTCGCCATATTATATGTATAGGCGAGCTCGTGTATTTTATGGGTATCGTAAAAAGTGTCTAAGAGATTAACTTAAGAGGGTTTTAGACAAGTACTATCCTTTCGGACACTAAACACACCAACCAATCCATTTGCCAAGCGACTAAATTCTTAGAAAATTAAATATTGATTTATTGCCATTCCTTAAATATTTAGAAATAAATCAGCTTTTGCCCGCGGCTACACCCGCGTGGAAGACGAAAATTAAACCACGGGAACGTACTTCAGGGATAAAAAGTATAATATGTGTTAATACAGGTTATAAACTATCTTACCTTTCAGCCCTTTTTGCGTGAATATGTAACAAACACACAAACTTTCACATTTACACTAGGATCCCGCTTAGTATGTATAGGTACACTGTATAGTCGGGGTGGGTCAGGTAATTGAAGAGGCTTCCATTGAGGTTTAAACTTTTATGTTTTTGCCACTCAATACACATCTCCCATCATAAGTGTCAATCTATCAAGCTGCCTCGTCAGTGACAGTCCGCCACATAGGTCTGTTATGACCATAGAAATCTTTCTTATATCTATGGTTAGGACGGAGGAGTTCGTACACCGCTTTAAGTAGCGGAACTACACTCTTTCAGCGGATGATTGCTTCATCTATTCCGTGATGATGATCATTTATATAACAACCAGTGTAATACAACTACAATACTACAGCGAGACATAAAAGAACACATTTACAACCACATATGATGTCCCCATCTCACAAAACGCGCGTATCCCTAAAAAACATATTCGTTCGGTTACATCGGGCGCTAGTGATAAATGTGAAAGGTCACAGCTCGAGGCTCGAGGCAGCTGTCGACCTAATGTTTATGTTTAAAGGACGCTTTTATGCGCCACAAAACTCACGATAATGTGCGTCGGTCCTCGTAAACATGGTCCTACCAGCCGCAGCCGCACCCAGCCTTTAGGACCATTACTGTTCTTTTGATGGTTGCAACTTTATTCGGACGGGTTATTTTAAAATGTAAGCGAATTGTGTTGTTTATTCTCTGGTTATGTCGGTCTTGGAGTTTTATTGCTTTATTTATTCCGTTCTTGGAGAATGTTCGAGCCTATAATTCTACATTATGTTCTTTTGGTAAGTCCGAAATTTATTTTGTGTGTGTATTTTCAGAAAATGTGTCCATTCACATACGTTTTAATGTTTTGCCAACATCGTCGGCTTTGAGAATACTTAATAGATTGGTGGCAAAGAATCGTGGGTTTCATTAAAACGCGCATTTGTACTTGTTTAGGTCGAATTGTACGATAAATAAAGCAATCTGATAGTGATATAAACTGCTCTACCGTGTAACAATACTATACATTTCAACCAGTAATTCTAGTTATCTTTTTATTTATTTATTAAGCAAGGCACACCAACGATATATTTACAAGGTAGTAACAATAGGTAATCACGAGTCTTCAATTCTGTGTAAATACATCACTTATAGGCATGCACAACATTCACATGAAAAGGTTAACAATAATTCATTAAAATATTAAACTAAAAATATTAGCAAAACATACAATTTTTACATAATTATATATCTAGTTCAGTAAGTAACACTTTGTGCTACAAGTAATTCTGAAAAGACAACTCATTAGATTTTCTCGTTTTCGAAGCCCTCACCTGAAGTGCTCCACGTTTTTGTAAAGCGCTTTCCAGAGGGAAAAATTAGCCGAAAATAAGGAGGCTTCCCTCCTCGACT
Source organism: Apamea crenata (assembly GCA_949629185.1). Taxonomy (NCBI): domain Eukaryota; kingdom Metazoa; phylum Arthropoda; class Insecta; order Lepidoptera; family Noctuidae; genus Apamea; species Apamea crenata. Next base: position 18,498,443 of record OX451365.1, on the reverse strand, counting down.
GTACGTGATAAGATTCCCGAGTGGTACGGGAACAAAGTACCTTCGTTGACATCTACCTGCGTTGCCGGTAGTAGAAACAAAGTGGATTACGTTCTTCAACCAGAAATATTTAGAGAGTAACCTCTTGGGATGGGACATTAAATAATGCAGGTCCCGTGCTTACCCCCATCGGAAAACGGTGTGAGTTTATAAAAGAACCAATTAGTTTTAAATAATTAATTCTGTAGGTTTATATTGAAAAAAAAAATGTAGTGGCCCGGTTTCGAAAAAAATATATTAAAACATATTTTATTTATTTATTTCTATTTATTTATTTTATTATTTGTGTACACACAGTAAAATACATAGGGTTATGACATAGTTATAATATGAGTACAAAGGTATTGCTTATTTCTTAAGACTACTGCTTATACTGGTACAGTACTGCTTATTTTTACTTTATTTCGCTGTTTAAGTATTCAAATAACCCTCATATATTTTAAGCAGATTCGTTAATAAAGTAAGCTAGTAGGTACATATTTGTTCTACAAATACCCGGCTTTGTTATAATGAAGGCTGTTAGTACTCGTGTTAGGGCGGACGGCGCCCTGCCGAGCGTATGTGCTGAAATCTTAAATGTCACGCGCTTCAATTTACATAGTCAAGGTATTTCTAAGTTATGTTACCAGGCTTTACGTAATACAAATAGATTGTTGAGTATGTGGTAGAAAGGCTTAGCTCTGTTTTGAATATGAATTGAGGGAAATTAATTGTTAATAAAATTGACTAACAACTAAAATGGTCCGTATATTAACAACTGTCAGTTTTTGACAGTTGTATACAATGGCGCTATCCCTGGCTGTGTCGATTTGCTTAACAATTAATTTTCCTGATTATATTAGGCTTTATGTTGTAGCAGAGAAAATAGCGATAAAAATACAAAGTCGTTTGCATTCCATCTGACGCCTGGAGACACTTAATGGTAAACCTGCCATCCTGATTGTCAACACATTTCACGATAAGACTTGAGTACGAACTTAGGCTTTTTTCTTTACATGTCTTTCTATACTCCATCTAATGAGCCCACAACTAATCCGTTTAGTAAACTGACTAGCTACAAATTGAAAACAAGCAGAGAAAGATCGAGCAAAACAAGCAGAGAAAGATCGAGCAAAATAAGCAGAGAAAGATCGAGCAAAACAAGCAGAGAAAGATCGAGCTAAACAAGCAGAGAAAGATCGAGCAAAACTAGCAGAGAAAGATCGAGCAAAACAAGCAGAGAAAGATCGAGCTAAACAAGCAGAGAAAGATCGAGCAAAACTAGCAGAGAAAGATCGAGCAAAACTAGCAGAGAAAGATCGAGCAAAACAAGCAGAGAAAGATCGAGCTAAACAAGCAGAGAAAGATCGAGCAAAACTAGCAGAGAAAGATCGAGCAAAACAAGCAGAGAAAGATCGAGCTAAACAAGCAGAGAAAGATCGAGCAAAACTAGCAGAGAAAGATCGAGCAAAACTAGCAGAGAAAGATAGAGCAAAACAAGCAGAGAAAGATCGAGCAAAACAAGCAGAGAAAGATCGAGCAAAAGGAACGCCTTCTGCTTGATCTTTTAGTCTCTTAAACAAGCTACGGTTCGTTACGCGCAAAAAATAACCCGAGTTTCTTTTGCGTGTATTTCTCTCCTAGTTTATCAAGCTCTAAATATACTCCAGTAGAATTCTCATAAACCTTCCCACATTAACTAAGTCCAACAAAACTAAAGATTCGGGTCCAGCACACACGCGCCGACCCGACGTATTAAGACATAACCGCTATCTCCCGTCCCACGTACAGCGCGATCCACCGGCGATAAGTGTGCCCTAATTTGCCGACTTCACGAACACGGGACGCGCCCCGGACTGTGGGATGCGAGATGTGGGAGTAATCCCCCGGGATCCGCGCAATCGCGTATCGACAAATCGACGGCTCGAGCTTCTTTGCAGAAGGAGATTGCAAAATTTGTATGTGATTTATGACTTATGGGTTGCATTTAAAAGACTGCAAATGTTTGAACGTAAAGTATCTAACTTATGTATCAGACGGATTACATTTTGAACTAGTCAGGCAAAAGTTATACAGTTTCCTGCTGGTCAGGTCAGGCATAAACTCCCGAAATATTAAAAGTTACTAGTTACCAAAACATCAACCAAAGAAACTATAAGAGCGTTAAAATGTATTATACCCTGATACTCAATATTAACAACAATAATGACCACTAAAACGTATACTTAATTAATTACCTTAATGACGTAACGCCAATAATCTAATAGCTCCTTTGTAAGCGCCATCAAACTTCGTTACATTGACCCCCGCGGGGGTGGTGGGGGACCCCCATCCCCTAGTGAGCATCAAAGCCATCATCTGCATAGCGGATGAGGCCGAAAGCCGAGGCCGAGAGCGTCGGCTAATGGGATCAGCTCAGTTCGACGATCTCGTCTGAGCATCGTGATGAAATTCAGTGTAAAAACTGACCAGTTATGGTAAGCAGTGCTGTGTATGCTAATTTATATAAAATATATGCTGTTCTAAGATTGCAAGGGCCAAGTATGAGGGAAAGACGAATAATTTCAGCTTTTATTCGGACTTGGGGACCATTCCAATTGCTTTTTATTGTTTTTATGTCCGAGATGAATCTGATTACTTCTTTATGAATATTAATAATAAATCGTTTATTAACCAAATGGTGTCCTTACATTTCCTTGTAACTAAAGTACTAAAATTTACATGGGAAATATTTTTATTTTTTATATGGTACCTAACACAGAATCGTTTCTAATTCTTATTCTAATAATTCTTTATTCAACCCCATTAGAAGATGAATCATCAAAAATCCTTCCACTAAGGAATGATTTTTCATTCGTTTTATTTTTTATAGATTTCTAAGCTACTAAGTTCTAGTCACTTTCGTTTTATAAGAAACTCTTGATCAAAACTTCATGCTCCTAAACCCAGCGACGTAAGCAGTGCGTGGTCTGTCAGTGAGTGAATGAATCATTAAATTTATGATTTCTATTAAGTAGATTCCTGGTATCTCTGAGACCCCTCTTTGTTAACTTTGAAACGTTTGTAAATAGCAACCAACTTAGACTTTCCAAACATACTAAGCAAAGCAATGTTAAGTCGCACACAGTCCTGCAAACACAATAACGTGTACTTATATTCCTAATAATGAATAGCTGTTTACACTGCAAACTGTAGCACACAGTACTAAACAGAGCCGCTCTTTGTGGCAAGGTCAATAGACATACGATTAGTAGTGAACAATGCGAGCACACAGTCCAGGGACGGCACAGAGCTGCGAGTCTACATTTCCTTCCTTCGCAGAATGAGCTGACCGAGCTTCGAATAGCTTTTAAAATGAAAGTTTTTTGCCTATGCACACAGTTTCAATAAGCTGAAAGGGAACTTTGTACCACGGGGATGAAACTCCATGATGTCTAACATACGTGAAGTTTTAAAACATCAAAAGGAATTATCTATGGCCTGCCGGAAACAGAGTCCAATTTACCCACAGTCAGTGTCCCAGAGAGAGAGAGAGATTATTACTAAAAACACAGCAAAGATTGAGTAAAAATATATTAGAACCCTTGTAGGCGCCAAAATAACATACTCCAGCAATGTTTAACAAGATTTACCATCCTTCAAGCCCTAACCTTTTATCCGAATATTTTCCTTTACTTCCTTACAACAACACCCCAATACCTAGTCCTGGAAGAAAGTAAACATCAATAAGGTTATGTACACAAGGTCAGCAAATAAACGTCGTTTGTGGTCCTTGGAGACACATGTGATGCTGACGCTCCTGAGTGGTCGAGTGATGTCTGATTCGATCACACATAAGCTGATGTGACCATGGGAAGATTAATTGTATCTTAATAATTGTGGTTACGTGGTTGTATTTCGCTTGGGATCGAGAGATAATGAGACAGTGGAGAACAGTTTCACTGGGTTTTTGTCCTTGATAGGTACTATTTTTGGAAAGTATTAAGGGAATTAGTTGTCGTTTTGAAATGATCTTCAATCTACTTAATTTTATGATAGATTAATGTACTTTATAAAGAAAATGTAGTGGGAACTTTATGAAATCAATCATACCTCCGAAACCATTAAAAATAACAACTTCTATTAAATAAATAATAATAGCTATTTCTACAGAAATATACGATATATGCCCATTGTGCACACGTCCCATAAAATAATAACTCAACCAACAATACCTAATTTGATATTCGCAGCCCGTTTTATATTCGCGTCTACGCTATCGTAGACGTGCTACGATTCGCTACGAGGCTGCTACGAGGCTCTACGAATTTATGCTACGTCAATACGGTGTATTATTACTTCTTAATAATTCGATGCAGACATTCGGTATGTCTGTGTGTATGTTAATATGTTTTAGTGCCTCATTTAGACTGCAATATTAAGTGATTTAGTGTTTAGTGCTGTAGTACGTTGTAGACGTTTTATTGGGCGATAATTTAATTTTGTATTGCCTGTTAGAATGTGGAAAATAAGAATTTGTTGAAGTCAGAGATGAACGGACGACGAGGATTTAATTATAAAAATACGAACTTCAACTATAAAAAGAAATACCAAAAGAAAACCCAATATGGAGAGGAGAAAGTAAAAAAAAAAGTTGTTACAAAAAATATGCTGCTTACTCAGCTGAAATAATAATGGGAACAGGCTTAACTGGAATCTAGCCTTTCAAAATTAATTATTTAATTAGACAAGAAAATAATCACTTTCCTTCATTAAAAAGTTTAATGCTTCATTTTAACACAATCAGTTTGGAAATCTTATCGTCTCAATCGATTAATAACCATAATGTACATCGCAGGTACATCAAGTACGTGTGTAACGACAGGTATATTTAGTATAATAGAGACGCGATCATATATCACCGTCACTGTGTGAATACTAACCCACGAAATTATGTGCCGACTCATTATTCATCATTTTAACAAAAATAGACACTAACCTTCAACATGTAGCGAACAATACCGACCGAAACATTACGTAGACACGATAACATTAAAATTTTATAATTTAAGAAAAATTGTATAATATATAAAAATATGTAAGTATGTTGCGTGGAGATTACTTTGATTATGATATTCTATACTAATAATAAAGCTGAAGAGTTGGTATGTTTGTTTGTTTGATCGCGCTAATCTCTATATCTACCAGTCGGAATTGAAAAAATATTTTTACATTTGATAGCCCAATTCTTGAGGAAGATTGTATGCTATTTCATCTTTTAAGCTCTTACCCTTAGGAGCCGAGCAAAAAGAAAAAAAGACACAAAGAAGGCAAAGCGAAAACGAAGTAAAAGCGCGGGCAGGCGATGCGATGCGACGGGGTGGGGCGGGGAGTAATAAACTTCGCGCGGACGAAGTCGAGGATATAAACTAGTTAATAATAAAAGCTAAATTATAAACGAAAAACAAAAGTATCAAAAATAGCTCCAACAATTACCCTCGCTGCCTTATTATGTTTAAAGACATAATTAATATACTCAAGGGACCACAGGGGACACCGCCGCGCGGCGCTCCCTGAACATAAAAATACGCAAAAAAATTAAAAACATTTCCAGTGAAATGACAGGCACACGTAAACGTGTGCACTCCAAACGATAAATAAAATTGTGCACGGTGTCAGGGGGGGAGGTAACCAACGTGCCTATTTATTATACGTAGGTAGGCACCTGTGTACATAAGGAAGGAACTGTAATTTATAAACAGTACAACAGGACAATTTTCTGTTTTTTTCTGCCTATATTGAGAAATATTACTGTTTACGTTCTAAACAGACAGAGACAATTCCTGTATTTTTAAGAACTTTCGCATACAAATCTCAGTCTCAGTCTTTCAAAAACACCTCTGATTTTCCTACATTTTTGACTAAATTTTGAGACATTGATTATCTCAGAGATGAGAATGCCGCTAGATTTTTAATTACGAGAATATAGCCATAACAGCCATCAAAGATCTAAGGGGTGACAGCCGGGACCAATATGTTAACCAGGCTTAACATGTTTTCTGAGGCATGGAGAGGTCTCGATATGTAATGGATGTTCACCCATCCACGAACCGACCATTTTTATTATTAAACAATTATTATTATTATTATTTCCCTTTTTTTACGCCATATTATGTAATAAAGAAGAGAGACTGCTACAAAGAGACCGCCAGTGTCTACAGTCATTTTTGAAACTGAAACACTTACTTACTGATTCTCTAAAATCGCTGGTCCTAAGATTCAGACATTTTAGTTTATGGAATGTTTCACCATCACTCCCCATGGGAAAACTACGAGCCCTACACGTGTCGTAACACCACTCTGTGTACTTTAGATGAATAATGAAGTAGGTAGACACAGCGTGTCAGATTGATGCACGTCGTTCACGCGGGACGTACACGTTTTAGCGTGACTTGTAACAAGGCGTTCTGTTTTCACACGGCGTGAGCTAGTGCTAACACTTTTTTATACAGCCAGTGACCATGGCATGAATGACCTAAAGGTGACATAGAGATCATTTAGATTCAAGGGGAAATAGCCTCCTCATTCATTAAATTCTGAACATTGACGTTTTTTGCAAATCAATAAATCGATCGCAAGGGAATCCAAAACAAAAGTCATTTATTCAAATTAGGCTGAAAGTCAGCACTTTTTGAACGTCAAAATTACAAAAGACAGTCCCCCAAAAACGCCCACCCTTCAACACTTCCTAGTGCTATCGCTGGGAAAAAGAAGTGGCGCAACAAACTCCCCAGCAACACAGCTGTCAGTTCAATTAAAAAAAATACTAGATTGTATACTAGGTACCTATGTTCGGTAATTAACATTACAACACCAGAACATAAAATTAAATTATTTGCCATATGTCAGCTAGCCACGCCAATATACCAACAAATATAACAAAAACTATACGGTAAAACTATACTCAAGCTAAAAAATAATTAATTAAAATTAAAATGTAAATATAAAAACATACTAACCAAATAAAAGCCTCCAGGCATGAAGGGCGTGACAGCTTACACATTTATGCATTGCTGGGTTCTGTTCACATAGCTGTCACTTGAAGTCACAAAATGATAAACTAAGACCATCGAAGTAATAAATGAATAAGTTAATAACAATAACCTGTCAGTAAGCTAATTCTGGAGAAAGGACATAAACATTGTCTTGCGTTAAATTAGGGCGACCAACTATTCATAACGTGTAAGTAGTCGTTGATGGATGGAATAGTATGCCTTTGAACAAAGGTTGGATTTTACTTGAGCTTTAAACGCATTAAAAGGCAAGTCTAGAAAAGAAGAGGGTATCTTGTTATAAAAAGTTATACCAAGCCCAACAAATGAGTTATGAAACTTATGAAGCCGGTGAAAGGGGGCACGTAGTTTGTCCTTATTTCTAGTGTTAACACTGTGAATATCACTGTTTTTAGTATACAAGTGTACATTTTGCCTAATATACATATAAGATGTTGGCAAAGATGAATTGTGATGCAACCGTGAGAATACCATTATCTTTAAAAACATCTCTTAGAGAAACTCTGGCACCTAGCTGGTAAATTACTCGAACAGCTCGTTTTTAAAGGACAAATATTTTGTATATCAGCGGCTTTGCCCCACAGCAGAATACCGTAGGACATAATGCTGTGAAAATAACTAAAATAGACTAAACGAGCTGTATCAACGTCAGTGTATTGTCTTACTTTCCTGACGGCGTAGGCAGCCGAACTGAGCCTTCCTGCTAGACTTGATATATGAGGTCCCCACTGAAGTTTGGCATCTACTGTTAGTCCTAGAAAAATTGCCGAACCTACAGTTTCAAGCACCTCTTTATCTAAGACGATGTTGGGTCCTAGATTTCTAACATTCAATAAGGCGAACTTTACACGGCGGTTTTCTTAGCTTTGAGAACTAGGTTATTTGACGTAAACCAATCTCTAACTATTGAGAGTGCACTGTTTACGTCTCTACATATTAAACCCTATTATGTAAATAAGAAATGATTACATACGTTGAGAGCTTCGTTTTGGACACCGTAATGACGTAACTTACGCAAAAGCGTGTCATGGTGCACGCAATCAAAGCCTTTGGAGAGAACACAGAAAACTCCAATAGCATTTTGCGATTTCTCCCATGCGTCAAATATGTGTCTCAGTAGAGCAACACCCGCATCTATAGTTTAACGACCTTTTGTAAATCCATATTGCTCATTATGGAGGAGGCTATTTAAATTAAAATGTCTTAGAATATTGCCATAACCACCCAGGTTACCAAACGTATGAACGTTATTGATCATTGAAGTAAAGGAGATAGTTTAAGAGCAGCACTCTTAAACTATCTCCCAGGCATAGTTAAGTAACGACTACTTAACTATGCCAAGAAAATTAAATAGTTCTCGTTATTGCACCTACCGCTATTTGTCTCTGCATCACCTAAAGGTTAACGGGCAGAAAATGCCTGTGGCATGAAGTCTGCCTCTCTGCATTTATGTACTCAAAGTATTAAATGAATAGTTAAATACAGCAAAACTCAAAACCTTTAAATAGTGACATGGATCACTTCGGTTGTGGGTAGATGGGCTGCCGACACGCATGCTTACTGCCATGTAAATGAGCTGGTACCGAGTGATGAATTGCTACCATTCGTGTCGCTTGCTCACGGATTTATCAAAGTACATAAAAAGAAAACAAATACAGTAAGAACATTTTTTAAAGGGAATAAATTGTAGGGACGGGTTTCCGAAGATCCCGCTTTATTCTTGCGGAGACAGAAATATCGTTCTCATAAATATTCCGTTCGGTTCTAAAAATGTGACTTTATTAGTATGAATAAAGTATGCAGACCGAATTTTATTTTACTAAAATAACAAAGTTCCAACAAGTTTATGTCTCTATCAGTTTATAGCTTTTTAAAATGGAAATATTTCTTTCACATGACTCTCGGTACTTAGAACTTCTATATTTACGTAGTTTCAAACTCGGTAAATAAAAATGCTTATTTAAATTAAGTAAACATAAATACGCTGAAAATATGAAAACTTTTGAGTCTCAACTTTAACTCACAAATAACAACACAGGCAAACTTTCCCTTATTATAATGTGCGGGGTAAATATGTAATGCGGGCACATTTCCCGGGGGATGCCGACAATCGCGGGCCATCGCGCAAATCCCGGAAACCGAGACTAAGGAACGTCCCTTTTTAGGCCTCGCAAACTTACGTGCGTATGTGTGCGTGTCACTTTCGTACATGTATGATGTATGTGTGTGTGTGTTTCGATCCTCCTCGTCTCAAGGGACACGCTAAATTCCAGCGATAGTGACTTGTATGTCACGTTGCGGTATTATAAGTTTGTTGGGGAAATAATAACGAATACCGAAAGTAATTTGTTCAAAGGAAAACTATGAAATTGTTGCGGCAAGGTCTTTACGTCGTTGCTTTTCTATGACACAGTAATGTACCTAACTAGATGTTAAATGTTAATTAATTAATGTGCGTGGAATGAAATAGTAATCTGCAGTATGTGCACTTCAAATCTATCAACGAAAATAAACAGTTTCCGATAAGCATCATGGAAGCGTGTCCCATGATGCTTATCGGAAAATATTTTTTTTTTTTTAATACTATACTGTCCCGCTGGGCAAAGGCCTCCTCTAAGTCCATCCAGGAACTCTTTTACCGCGCCACCTCGAACCAGCCAACCCATTGTGTAGAGACTTTTACAAAAAAATATTACTATTATAGAAACTTTATTTTCTTACTAAAACTGTAAGCTAAATAATCTAGCATTTTAAAAGTGCTCGACAATTTTACGTCCTTTCTAAAACAATGTACATAATAAATCCGATTCCTTGTCGCCACCATGTCGAGGTTCCCCCAACTCAACTTTACAAAAGAAATTATAACGTTAGTTTTACAGATATAACCTCGAGATAAGAAGAAGTTTGTCAAGTCCCGCCTCCCTGACTTTTTGTTTTTCCCGCAAATCATTTTCCGTGGAGTGATGCCGTGTTGGGGGGCATAACCGGGCGCTCGATGAACACGCGAGCCCCGTGCAAACCCGCGCAAACCCGCGCACTGCTCGTGAAAACATTACAGAGTTATAGGCACACTTAGATTTTATGAACGTCGATTCTCCCTTATTTAGAAAGCAAGAAATAAATTCGCTTTACACGGTAAACAACGCTGTTGTTTGCTAGCTGCTGCTTTAATATTAAATGGCAGATATTTGGGAACGCAAATACGGAGCGTTGGATGACGTCAATATCTGTTGCAAAAAGAATGCTGACTATGTATCTATAGCTTATTGCTTTTTCATTGTTCTTTATTAAATACATCACTTTCCAAGAAATTGTACTAAGATCTATGTTTCGTAGTAGTAGGTACTAAAAGTAATCCATACATCCATCAATACATTGTAATAACTAAGTTTATTACTCGACCTTTCTTACTGCAGAAAATAATCGTCGTACAGACGTCAAACTTTTGGGCTTTTGACGACCTGTAACGACTGCCAAAGATCCACGAATGACAGCCGGGACCAACGGCTTAACGTGCTTTCCGAAGCACGAAGGGATTGGTATGTAAAGATCGCCCACCCACGGACCAACCACGCCAAGCGTAGCTTAACCTAATTGATCGAACCGTGCGGTTGTTATTACTTAGTGCACTAAAATAACCAAGACAAACCAGCTTACAAGCAACTTAATAACGAGAAAGAATACAAAGCACAACATATCTTAATTAATCACAAACTGTTCTACGAGTATAATGAGTTTACCTGTTTCAAACAGAACTCTCCACATTGTACAGATTGAATCATTTATCAATCACCGTATCACTTCATCTACTGAATCGATTGACATTCAATCGTAATGCGCCTGAATAATACATCAATATGCAGCACAGCACAGGTGGCCGTGCCGCTAATTGGAAATCAATTGAAAAATCCAGCGTGTCTTTAAACTCCACGTCGGGGTGGAGCGAGCCCGTACACATCGCGTGACGAACACGCTAATTCTTCCCAACATGCGACACAGCTTAACACTGTGTACAATAGTGGATTATTTTAATGAGCATAGCACAATGCTTGAACTATTTATGTTGTGTACTTGTTCAACATTGTCGCCGACTCCAACTTCGTAACATCAAGTTTTATTACTTCGGAAGTATAACTGATTTTAATGGAATTTGTAAGTAAGAAAACCTCTTGGGGATTAGCTCGGCTTCCTCGGAGATTATACCCGCTGGTTGTTGTAGTTTATTAAAGAGAAATGGAGAGAAAATATGCAAGAAACTTGAATTTTAATAAGGTTCACCGGGTGTATACCTGTTTGTAAATAAGCCGTACATAATTCACAGATTGTCTGTTGTACCTATCTCGTGAATGTAGCCTAGATTCCGTCAGCTATGGCGGCTATGTACCGCATCTCATTATTTCGTACCACATAAAACATTTGTACCGTTATGAAAATTCTTGGTATGCGGGTTTTCGCGTCGACGAAAATTCTACAGTTGAGCAAAATGTGGTTTAAAAATACTTCAGGGGGTTAGGTAGTTTGTATTTAAATTGGCTCGTGATAAATTCTATTAGCTCCAAAATCGCTGTGCAGTGTTAATAAAGTGTATAACAAACGACGAGAGCGACATGCTAATGTGGCTGGTTGTCCCACCGTGTCGTATCGTGTAAAGGTTGCGTGCCCCGCGTCCCCGCGGGCCTGCTCGATCAGGCAATGACAATTTTTTTGTCTTCCAAAAAGCACGCAATTCCAACGAGTTTTTTTTCCCTATAAAGAAAATATATCGCCCATTTGTTTTTCCTAAATGTTCCCTTTCAAGTTTTGTCTGAATGTTGTTTCGTTAGATTCCTTTTGGCAAACTTTTACTATTGTTCTATTTATTCTCGGATGTTGGGTCGGATGTGTATTTCTTTTGTAAGAAAATATGAGGCTTCATACAAGATCTCTCCAGAAATGATTAAGTACCAAATATGTATTCTATATACCTCTAGAATCTCGAAGTTCTTCATATATTAAAATCGGTACTTTGAAACATAACAAACAAAGCCGCTACTTAATCTTTCGGGTATCATTGCGATCATTGAATCTTCTGACTCATGAAGTCATGATCGAGCTTTTGTCACACATTAACGATTGAAGTTTCAAATAACATCAGCCACGTTACTCACGCTAGATTTATTCTACACAAAAGTGTGGGATACACGTTTGTCAAATTATGGTGCAGAATTATGTTATCATTCCATCATCATCTTCAGGGAACGCCCGAGATATATCATTTGTCTCGTACAATTCAAACCAGTTCACCAAAAAACAGAGTCCTACCGAAAATGTTTTTTTTCGAACGGAAAATGTAATTTGGCCTGATTTCCATTTTCGGAACGAAAATTGCCAAAAATTGGTATCGGCCGAAATTTACCGAAAACAAATAAAATTCGGTGGGTCTCTACCAAAAAGACGGATTCCAACAGCAGTCATTTTAAGCATCGAGTAGTCACAGCCGAAGAGTTCCGAAGTGCACAGTCGTCGAGGGACCGACTGCCGACTTCACCCGAATGTTGTAAGGACTTTAACTTTCCCTCTGCGCTGCTATTAACTTGCACAACTGTCTCTTACTTGATAGAAGGCGAAGGGGGACTTTTATGTCCGTTGTTAGTTTATTGACTGGACTGTATAAAAGATCCAGAATTAGGCAATGTTTTGTGTCTCTTCATTTTATTAGATGATCCTAATAGATTAGAAGATGTCTAGAACTAAACGATCTGATATACCTGTGTGTAGGTACCTAGTAGTTATTATAGGTAACACTTATAAATAATTATATCATATTATAATTATTTGGTTTATGTCTCGATAGATTTTGAAAAGGATTTATTTTTATATGTAAGTAAGTATAACAACACCCCTAATATTGCTGCGATGAGCGAACCTGTTTGGTCGATACTTCGATATTTGATTCCGTTACAAATGTTTTATTAATAACGAAATGTTTGCTCTTTTAATATATCCATTACCTCGTCTTTTTTAGTCTCGATTTTACGTTTATTATTTAAAAGGATAACGTAGAGAATAAACTGATAAAATCTGTTATCATATTACATGTAGTTATGTCTCGGGATCAAAGGAGAAACTTTGTAGCTTTTAATGAATATTTTTACATGTTCTTACGACTTCAAAGGCTATAATCTTATATATTCTGATGGAAAGAATTTTTATAAGTTGCATTGACAAAGTAATTCGCTTTGTATCACAAATTTATTTGAGTCATGCTTATAACAACTTTGATCCATCATGATACAACGTTGTGTTACGTAATAACCCAACATGATAACAGCATATCGAACACTTATTACTATTACACATGTATTGCTGTAGACCCAGTCGCAGTTCATTCCGTTTTATTTTACGAGCGAGCACATCCGAGAAAGAAATGAAGCAATTATTACTACGCACCCATCCACTCAACCGTAACGACGTACAACGCTCGTCCGCCAACAATAAATCAATAGTTTCACAAAAGAAAGGCGGCTATGGACGTCGCTCAAAAGGAAAAATTGCAATGAAAATTGTAGTGAGTGGTAGGAGAGGCGGCACCGCACGTGGTTCGAAAACGCGATCGATACTACGTGCGACAACTGTTGCGCTAATCTGGCATCTCTCTCCCACGCAGCGGAAAAGCTGTGGAAAAGCGAGAAGGAGCGAAGGACTCCAGAACAAGCTCATAGCGCAAAACTCACGCACCACATCACCCGTTTCACGTGCTCGCCGCTTTACGCCACATGTGTGAGAGAGAGGGAAGATGCGGCATCGCATGCTCCTAAAACGTCACAAAGGAGGTCGCCCGATGAATAACAATGCGGACTGCGGAATGATGTCCTTATAGAGGAGCGGCCACCTCGCCTCGCGCTTAACGTAAACGCTCCGTTTCCGGTAATGCCGGCGTTTATTAATAACACTTAATTTATCGGCTCCGCTGCGGGGCGGAGAAACATATTGACACGAACTCACATTAATATGCCTATAATTTACTGAAGAGCCTGAAATAAAAGTGAGTTCCGGAAAGGTATTGATTTCCGGAAAACAAACTTTTCAGTAGGTTATAAGAGTTAAATTAGGGTAATTCCAAGTTAATGGGAAGTGAAAGGAAAAGGCAAAGTGAATTATCGAGTTTGGAAGTCCAGTGGAAGATGGACGAACTTACTTGTTTTACATACAAGTACATTACTTGACAGACGACAGTCACACTGAACACAAGGCTGCTAGTCATGGTTCTCTTTAGAATTCCATCACAACTTCCATAAATGATTCATGGTGATTCAGCATCCAACAGTAACAATAAATCATTTAGTTGACATGATCTACATGATGTTACACTGAACAACCAGCGCTGACAAATTACCACCTCGCTTAGTATGCCTACCCATTATGAAATTAAAGGACCATATTCGCCTAAGTATACATAATATATGAAACAGGTAACAAACACATTACAACATTCTCACTAAAACAGCTATAAAAGGTACCCACAGACAACTAAAAACGTCGTCACACCTTACCACAATACACGTGTTTGTATCCTCAAAACGATCCTTTTGGAATTCCACGACGCAGCGACAGTATCGAAGCAATTCAGTGGGACTTCGTTAATTACAGTTGTGTCGTGAGCGACGGTTAACGACTCTTTGACGGTCTCTTATCGAGCAATTACTGGCCGGTTGCTCGCGCGCCGAATGAACTAACGAACGGTAGGTGTTGTGGAACCCACCGTATGAACTAACGAACGGTTAGCTGTTATGGAACCCACCGGCTGAACCAACGAACGGTCATAGAGGTGTGGTGAAACCCACCGGCTGAACTAACGACCGGTAGATGTGGTGGAACCGGGCGGTAAAGGAACTGGTATACGGGGCCTCTAATTACGAGGTTTTCTTGCTTTTAATTAAACTTCGTAATGTTGCTTCGGGGAATTGGATTATGTTGGTGTGTCTTTATTAGGTAGTTTTAATGGTAGCGTAGTATTGTTTTTTTGCTGAATTACCTAGGTAATTAGTTCAGACAATTAACATTTTCATGAAAATGAAACTGAAAATATAAAATAGTGATTGCTTTTTTTTAAAGTAAACTGTAGATGTAATTAATTACATAGGCATTCACGTAAAGAATACGTTTTTATTCTATTTTATATTTTCTACATCAAATTCTATACGAAACGTTTGAATAAAAATCTATTCCAGAATAAAACAGGGATTCGCAAACAGCGCCAAGGGAGCGCGCTACCAATTCAATATACCAACATTACTGTAAAAAGAAATTCTTTTTCAGCAGCAAATTAAAAACGTTAGCAAAATGGCGCCGACCTAACAAAGGGGTATTTGTGCATAAATTAAAAGTCATTGAAAGCAATTGTATAATGACAGGCGCTGCGTCCACGCACCCTGAATATTAAAAGGCAGTCGCCATCAACTTTGCATATACACCGTGCTTTTTAATGGCAGCGAACACTTAACAGGGTGATTATTATCTGAGTAATTAACTACTGAGCCTTGGACACAAGAAAAATAGTCTTTGGTTTTATTTAAAAAAGTCACAATAAGCACGCTAAGTATACGAAAGTGTATTTATAACCACAAAACATCGTTACCTACTTCTGCTCAGACGGGTGTAAAAAAACCACCCGAATGAAACCTTAGTAGTAGTAGTGATCCTCATACAATCACTCAATCATCTCTCGCGACGCATACGTATCACAGGGCCTATCACAGGGCATACGTATATTTATGTGAGGTAATAAGGCATACAGCGGCGGCGCTGGCTGCTGGCTGGTCGGCATTACGAGTAAATCTTCGTTACCACCGTCTTTTGTTTTAACTTGCTATGTCAGAGTCCGACCGCTGACGATGAAATAGCGCGCTTTTGTTTTGGCCAATTTATTGAAAACTTTGTGGATGCTGAGCTTTTAGGGTTTATCTTGACGTAAAAGTTTAGCGGCTTTTACGGGGTATGTTTTATAAACTCTAACTTTAATAATTTAGTCGTGGCTGCCTAAAACAACGCTGTGGGTTTAATATAATCAGTCGCGCAACCATTGTTTTTGTTGAAAACTGAGCCAATTTCAATTTTAGGTAAGTTAAGAAAAGAAAAGCAGTTATCTAATTAAACCATTTAGAGGCACTGTGACCGACTCCTTGGTAATTGTCGGTCAGATATCAGGAAATGTTGAAGCTAAATGAAAATGGAAGGAGGCGGATCCTTGCATTATCCGGGATTAAAAATATTCAGATGAGGATTACACAAAATAATTAGATACCTACTTACCAACCTACATTTTCATTTAACTTCAACATTTGCTACCGACTCCTTGACAATTCAAAATAAAGTTTAGTTAGATAAATGCTTTCAGTTTGATTACTTTTATTCCCCAAAAGATAATAAAAAACTTTACGTGTATGTAACACATGACAAAAAGTCCACGAGCCTTAACATTTTACATGGCATCGTTAAAACATCGTCCCATTTCCCGGCAGGAAGTTTCACTGAAAGCGGAGCGACACTACATGTATTATTGACCCGCCCGGCTCCGGCACACACTAACTGATTTACTGAATATTTAAATGAAAGCGACTCGCTCTGCCCGCACGTTATAAGTTTTGGTGCAAAAGTTAAATTGCTCGCGCTACATAAACTGTCGCGCGGCGTGCGGCCGCACTTATTTGTACAAAGTGTACAAACCTCAGCCACCATCGCGTCGGAATAGAATGCAGCTAATTTAAATGCACGTGAAATAATTCCGGCTGGAAAAGGTAATTCAATTGTGTTCCCGGATTTTACACGGAATTTTCCTTTGTGGTTATGGAATTCCGTTGTATTTGTAGGCAGTACTCCCACGCTTAGGTAGGTACTTTTTTTGTAAACTTCTTTAGTACCTACAATTTTGTATCGAGCGTGTAGGAGTGGGCACCTTTCCCGCCTACGACATTATTGTAAGTTTAATAGGGTTTATATCAATTTCGGATAATCTTAGCTTAATATGAAAATAACAAAAAACAATTAGTTATGGAATAACTAATAGCACTACATTTCGGTCAAGGTCATGACGCTTATTAATGTAAACCACAGCTTTACTGTTTCACGTAAATCTGATTTACTTAACACTGTTGTAAATGAATGTGAACCAATCAAGCACACGCTGTAGTTCCCAGCACTTCCCTGTACCTGCCACTGCAGCAATATATCCGCAATATTTTTATGTATCGTATATATGTATATTTACACCGCAAACCTTCGTCGCAACATCACCATTTTCTCAAATACGCTCCGGCACGCAACTCGGTAGTTACGCAAATTCTCCTGGAAGGCATTATCAAAATACCGCGGCATTCCTTTGGAGGACGAATTACTTAGCTACCTACCAGTTAATTTAATGAAATCCCTATCTGTTTGTATCAAAGGAACGCAAGAAAGGGATTTGTGAACATACTTCTGTATGTAGGTGTGTGTGTGTGTGTGTGATACGGAAACGGATCTGATTACAGATGTCATTGTACTCTTTATGAGACTGCAGAGCACGCCGAAGTTAGCGAGATGTGTCGTGAGATGCGAGAACTTCTAGCTGAGAGTTAGACTAGAGTGACGTTCTGTCTGAGTGAATTAAACGTTCATTTATCATGCTGGAAGCATTTATGACGTTAACGCTGTCTAGACAAATACGTATATTTTAAATTACATCAGCGTAAACGGCCACCATAGTCAAGTCTTTAAAAGTAATTGAGCTACACCTTCCATACTGAATGAAAGTAATTGAGCTACACCTTCCATACTTAATGAAAGTAATTGAGCTACACCTTCCATACTGAATGAAAGTAATTGAGCTACACCTTCCATACTGAATGAAAGTAATTGAGCTACACCTTCCATACTTAATGAAAGTAATTGAGCTACACCTTCCATACTGAATGAAAGTAATTGAGCTACACCTTCCATACTTAATGAAAGTAATTGAGCTACACCTTCCATACTGAAAGAAAGTAATTGAGCTACACTTTCCATACTGAATGAAAGACCAATGAATAATGTAATTGAGCTACACCTTCCATACTGAATGAAAGTAATTGAGCTACACCTTCCATACTGAATGAAAATAATTGAGCTACACTTTCCATACTGAATGAAAGACCAATGAATAATGTAATTGAGCTACACTTTCCATACTGAATGAAAGACCAATGAATAATGGAATTGAGCTACACTTTCCATACTGAATCAAAGACCAATGAATAATGGAATTGAGCTACACTTTCCATACTGAATGAAAGACCAATGAATAATGGAATTGAGCTACACTGTCCATACTGAATGAAAGTAATTGAGCTACACTTTCCATACTGAATGAAAGTAATTGAGCTACACTTTCCATACTGAATGAAAGACCAATGAATAATGTAATTCAGCTACACTTTCCATCCTGAATGAAAGACCAATGAATAATGGAATTGAGCTACACTTTCCATACTGAATGAAAGTAATTGAGCTACACTTTCCATACTGAATGAAAGACTAATGGACTGGTATTATTATACTGGGTGGCAGAACATCTATGCGCAACCTGTTATCATGGAATCAGTACATAATTCTGAAAACGTAGGGGTACGTTGAATTTTTTTGCGGGTATTAAAAATAATGCTGTTTCATACATTTTGGTAGGTATTGCAGTTTTCTATGAAAGAGCCGATTTTTTTTTTGATAACCGATGAAAAATTTCTTCGCTTCGGATTCAGAATCATGTGCTGAATGCATGGTTACAGTGTTTGCGCGTTGATGTCCCTGCTACTCTGTATTATTGAACAAAATCTATACAGAGGAGTTAAAAATTACTCATGTTCCATTCCCATAAACAAGGCAACGACATAGCTTTCATTTCAATAATTTATTTGGCAAACATTTGAGAATTATAACAGTGGTCCCAACTCCCATCATGTTGGATACCTACGCTTCATCAATGTTACAAAGCCAAAGCCTCACATCCGAACCTTCTGCTGCCACCCATACATCTCCGTCCAATGTATCGTTTAGCACATAACAAGACTATTACCGCGAGACAGACTACATCATTCATGAACCGATCCGGAACAATTAAATCGATTGTGCTCAGGTGTGTCTTGCTCGTAACACTGAGGACAAGGTCAGAGGGACCAGGAATGTTATTATAGTACTTAGGACTTTATTTGTTTTAGTACCTAATTATTTGTGTTTATGAGGAATATTTCTTTAGTATGGATATCGTTTTTTGGGTTATTCTTTTTAGAACGAAGATTGGGTGATTTCATGATATGCATTAAAAATGGATCGTCGCTTTACAAAATCAATCAATATTAAGGTCACGGTTTCAGTCTATGTCACGGAAGTACTAGTAGCTTTTCCACTGAAAAAACTAGTTCCGATTGCACCAGCATCGTTGAAACATCTCAGCAGTATCTAAGCAACAAGAGCATGCTTATACTTGTAGGTACAGAACAAAAAGCGGAGTGCACACGAGCGGTGCCAACAACATCTACATCCAGACAAAGGCCTGGCAATTAAGAAAAAACTGTTTGGCAAATGTGCGCACAGAGGCTGCCAGGGGCGCTCGCCAACCGGCCTATTATGCCAAGAGCCACGCAAATTCTGGCTTTATTTTAGGGGCCAAAGTTACTGCTTGATATTCCGGTTATGTTAAAGATGTAGGTTATGTGAATAGTCCCGAATTTCATATTTGGTAGTTACAGTTTCTTTAAAAATTAAATGCAATTAATTAATAATGTGTTTTATTTAAAAAAAGTAAGTAGTTTTTTGCAAATTGACTTGCAGGCCTCAAACGAATAAAATACTTTTTGTTAGCTAGTCTAAGTTGCAGGCAAATTAAATTGCTATAATAATGGCATTTCCAATTATGTAGGTAGTGGAGCTGAGACATTTTCTTGAATGCATGGATTAATTATTTACGCTAATGTGTTGACATGTTTGTCTATGTTTAATTCATTTAGATAATGGCCACGTGGACAGGTGACACGTTGACCTTATGTAGCAATTCCTTTGAAAAGGTCACGCGCATGAATGTAAAAAGAGTTAGTGATACGTGGCGTACCTGTGGTTATTTATTTGACTACCCAACATCAAACAAATTAAATCTTATTAGGTTGCCACTATTAAAACCTGTCTTCCTGTGTGTTCGGTCAGTGCGTTTGAAAATGCTTTTAGAATCTAAATAAATGTTGTATTCTATTACTACAAAAATAGAGCAGTGGTGGTGGCCCACCGGTAACGGCCACGACCTACGTCATGGGTTTTGGAGTTTTGGGTCGTGGGTTCGAACCCAAGCAGGCACTTTACTTTGTATAAATTATTTCATCACCACTGCTCTCATCAAATTGATGTCCTCGTTTAACGCTCGCTTATATAAACTAGAAAATAGCGCCACGCATGCTATTTCCACACCGAAAAAATGAATCCATTAAAAATAATGGCATGGAACTCAAACGGACTACTTAAACATCAACAAGAATTAGAAGTAGTCCTGATCACAGAAAACATTGATGTATGCCTTATATCTGAAACTCACTTTACTAAGCAATCATACATAAAGTTCCGAGGTTATAAAGTGTGCCATGCACTGCCCCCTGACAATTCTGCCCGAGGTGGTAGTGCGGTTATAGTCAATGAATATCTCCGTCATCATGAAGAAGTTAAGTATGAATGTCATGAAATTTTAGCTGTGGCGATATGTATTCAATCCCAATTGTATCCAATCTCCGTAGCGGCCATATACTCGCCTCCGAGATACAATATCAAAAAAGACCATTATGTGAGGTTCTTACAGCAACTCGGACAAAGATTCATCTTAGATAGCGACTTCAACGCTAAAAATACGGATTGGGGGTCAAGACTAACCACTAAGGGAAAGGAACTTATGAGTGCCATGAAAGAGCTAAAGTGTGAAGCTATTTCTACCAGAAAACCAACTTATTGGCCAAGCGATCCATGCAAAGTCCCAGACCTAATATTTTTTTTATTACTTAAAATATATCCAGTAATTATTTGAGCATCGATGAATGCTTTGACATGAATTCCGACCACTCACCAATAATTTTATCACTATGGCATCGGATCCTACGCATAGAGAGAAATCCTACACTTGTCAATACCTATACAGACTGGGAAAGTTTCAGAATAGACTTAGATAATAATATAGAACTAAGAGTGTCATTAAGGCTGCCATCAGACAGACTGCATCGCAGCAACCACGCGCAGTCGATTTATTCAACTGCATGCAGTTATCTGCAGTCTGATCTGACTTTGCGCAGTAGACGCCAGGCATCTAGACCAGGAGCTCAGTGTAAGATCAGAGAGCGAGAGTGTGCCAGGAGCTCAGAGTGTGCTCCACGGTTTTCCTTGATGTTGCACAGGCGTTTTATAAAGTATGGCATGATGGCCTTATTTATAAACGAAGAACAATGCTGCCTCAACAATTTTCAGACATCATAGAGTCCTATATATCGAATAGATTGTTTAGAATAAGACAAAGAAATGCGTATTCAGACCTTAGGCAGATAAAAGCTGGAGTACCACAAGGTAGTGTCCTAGGTCCGGTCCTGTATCTTCTATACACCTGTGATATTCATGAGCTAGAAAATAATTTCATTGCAACCTTTGCTGATGATACAGCTATCATGGCTGTTGGAAATAGTCACGAGGAAGCCGTAGAAAAGGTTCAAGAGTCCGTAAATCGTGTCTATGAGTGGACTGCAACATGGCGTATCAAACTCAATGAAAGCAAGTCTATCCACATTGACTTCACCAATAAAAAGCCACAATACCTCCCGGTATTCATGAATAATCAACAAATACCATTTGCGAATACTGCTAAGTATCTTGGCATGACCCTGGATGCAAAACTGCGCTGGAAAGAGCATGGCAAAAAAAAAAGAACTGATTAGATATTAGATACAAAAAAATGTATTAGCTACTTGGTAGACAGTCGCTATTGTCAATACCTAATAAAATGGTGTTATATAAAAAAGTCCTAAAACCTGTATGGACCTACGGTATTCAACTGTGGGGTTGCACCAGCCAAAGCAATCGTCAAATTATACAACGCTTCCAAATTATAGTACTCAGGGATATAGTAAACGCGCCCTGGTACATTAGAAACAGCGACCTTCACCGGGACCTCAAGATGGATGTCGTAAACATTGTTATACAAAAATATGCCGAAGCTCATGAACACAGACTTCATCATCACGTGAATGTCGAGGCGATCCAACTCCTTGACAACACTGAATTAGTGCGAAGACTAAAAAGGGTAAAACCTTTTGAGTTAGTTAAGTGCAGTGTAAGTGAACTCAAACTGTAGTGCAAGTGCTGAATCTTATAAAGAACACGTGAAACAAGTGTCTTCCCCATAAGTTATAGTGAATAAGAAAGACGTTATTGGACGATTTCTTAATTATATAGTTACTTAACAGTTTAAGTTATATTTAAATGACTTATTAGCTAATTGGCTACATTGTAATGTAAATAAAGTGTCACCAATTGTGATACTTTATAACAGGAAAAAAAACCACTGCTCTCAAAACGGTGAAGGAAATCATAGTGAACCAAAAATTCGAAGACGTGATATCCGCCACCTACACTGGGCCCGCGTGCTGGGTTATGGCCCACTCACAAAGAGGAAGCCTGTGACCCAGCAGTGGGAAAATTATAGACTAATTATGCTACAACAAAAATAACTCAAGTACCTATAACTCTCAAAACAAGAATCTTTTAACGTTAGCTATGTAAATAAATTAGCAAGCATGGCAAATAAACTGCAAATTCTAAGGGCATGAAACGATATAAGTAAGTACTGCTACCTATTGTACAATTTCCATGTGTGAGTCTAGTTTGAGGACATGAAGCCTATGAAATGTTCAGTAACAAGTACCTACCGTTAAAGCTTGACCCCTTATTGTGGCGCTGGTGGCTAAGACCTAACATACCGAGTCGTCAAATCCAGTACATTTATTTAAGTTTCGATGTTCCCCGCCTGTCAACATATACTGGACAGTTGATATAATGTATGCAGGGCTAACTTGAGAGCTGCTTTTATTTAGAATTATGTTTCAAATGAGATTATACCTACACACAAATAATGCGGAAGATGTCTAGTTTTAAGTAAAATTGAGGTACTTGTTACTTAAAAGAATACCTAACCTATAACTTAAAATAAAACTTTTCGTTATTTTAATTGGTCGTAAAAACCTTGATTTTCTCTACTAAATGTCTAGTCAAACCAGACTTTTCTTAAATTGATTGTATTTTTGTAACCAAATTAGTGAGGAATTCACCAATGAAATTGATCGCAATCATCAGTTCTAGATCGCGTTCAAGAGCTGTCGGTGTCAATATTCTACAATAATTTTGACTCTGACAGCTCTTGAACACAGTTTAGCTGTGCTGACCGCGTTCACTTTCATTGGTGAAATTCGCCCATAATTATACTTAAAGTTCGTTTTTTAAACCCATTTACTAATTTGACAGGTGTAATGTCAAATTTCTGTAGGTACTAAAAAACGCAAACAAAATAAACTTAAATTTCAGATTAGGTAGTATCTGCAATTAAAAAACGAACTTGTTTAATTTCCTAACTTACAAATAACTCCTTCAATCAATCATTATTTATTTGTGAACACAGATATTACAATAAGGTCTTAAATATACATTTTGGTCGAGCTCTATGTCCTACCAATAAAATTGGTGTACAAATATTAGTTTTTTCAGTAATAAGTATGAATCTATACTATACAAAGTCACGTTCAAGTAAATAATGTCAATTAAATGTTTTATTAATACATGTTGGGGCGTAACTCCCAACAGTGAAATGTTATGTTGATGTTGTGTCTTAGATGTTATGTTGAATGTTATGTTAAGTGAGTAAACAACCAATTGGCATAAAGGTTTTATTGCTACTAAAAATAACATTTAATAATGTACAATTTATGTTGTAAAACAAACTGCAACGTTTCACTGTAAGTAGGTTAAGTTAGTTAGGGTCAATGTACAGCGTAGCTCGTACAATACATAAATAATCAATTATAATTTATTATTAAATGCATGCCAATGGTAAATTATAATAAAGGGCTAGTAATGTCATATTTCATCATATTGTAAATAATGTCAATTAAATGTAATATTAAATAAGAACAAGTCAATTATAATTTATTTTTACAGGCATGTCAATTGTAAATTATATTAAAGAGCTAATATCATATTCTATCATTTAAAAATTCTTCGATAGAGTAATACCTACGTCTTGTCTATTAGAAATAAATACAATTTACTTTTGAGCTTGCGGACACTATCTTCACTCCTTATACATTTTGGTAATTTATTATAGACCTTCGGAGCCACTACTACTACTACTACTAATATTGTTTCTGTATAGTGCGGTTCTGGATCCGACTGTTTGTAACCGATCACAACGGCGCTGACTAGTTACTCGATCAAATTTATGTGAATTATTTTTGACGAACATAGACATTTCATAGATGTACAGCGACGGCACAAATAATATTTTCGTATTCTTGATAAAGGTCACGCATAATTTTTAAAACACGTGGCCTAATGTATTAGGTAAACTCTGGATCTAGTGATGTGTACTTTGACTTATAATTTTTCTTGGAATTCAACTCGATTTCCATTCCACCCCCAGTTTTCAAAACGACCTCATCATTAACAATTCATACTGACCCCGTCACGGCTTATAAGTAGCAAGAGACATTGTTACCACGAACACATACATATCATAATTATCCTACCCATACTTCCCACAGCCAAAGACTACGATATTCTCGCCCTTTGAGCCAGTAACACAAGCGAACAATTTAATTCTCACTCCAACCTTCGCATTGTCTTTTAACAGAGTCACTATTAGCTTCGAACACTGGCGTATCTGAAAAACGCGGCCCTTTTCCTGTAGGCTATCGGGCGGAAATCGTCGGTAAAATACTACAGATATCGCAGCTTTTTTGTGTGTTCGGTAGGTTTGTTTGGGAATTTCTTTTTAGTTTTTTGGTGTGAAGCCGTTATCGATTATCAGGGAGTTTACTGTGAAAGATAAGCTGAACATGGGCTGATGATATCTCTTCATATTTTCGACTGGTGGACAATGTCCAAGGCATTTAAACCCGTCGCACTTTGCTCTCACGTTCCAATGAAGGCCCGTCCATGAACGTACGCGAGAAAGCAAATAATACGGTGTTCGGTAAGTACTACGCCATAGGTTGGTGATTCTGATCTGGTCGCAGCGCTCATCCTTTATCTTCTACTGAAGATGAAGGATGAGCGCTGCGACCTTTCATTTCATTAACGAAACATTTAAATAAAAAAAATAATATCACCCACGAGTGACAAACGGGTCCAACATTTATCGGGAAGCACTACTTAGAAATACTTCTCGCTAATTGTTGTTTAAACCCAGAATATGATACTGTCTTCACAGTTTCCATTGAACGCGTGGGCTGTCTCTAATACAATAGATTGAGAGGTTGTTTCTATACATTGCGCCCACGCTGTCGCAATTAGTGATAAGTAATGTCAGTGTAAACTTTATGAGAACAAAGCTTTGTTTTCCTTTTCTTGTACGGTTCTAGAAGGATTCTAAATAAATCAATAAATAAAAATCTTTATTGATACAAAAACCTTTGACATTGCTTGACTAGGACACATAGCTTGGTTAACTAAAGGTCATACGGATAAGGTAAAGCCTGACTCCTAAACTAGGTGATCCTGTGACTCAGGAGTCAGTGTTCTGCTGTCACTGTGATACCAAAAACCTTTTATGTTGTGTTATAACATTACAAAAATAGTCATTGACATTGCCGGTTACTAAGTGTGTATATTAAAATTAAAGTTAACAATTATGGGATATAAGGGATTTAGAAACGACTTCTGAGGTGTATATGTGTGTGTATGTTAGAGTGGGGGTGTATATGTTAGAATGAGGACGTGTGAGTAGTAGTGTTTAGTTTTTGTTTAAGGTTGTGTTGAAGTGTTTAAAATTGTGTCGTAGATGTGCTGCTGATATGCTCAACATAAAGTAAAAGAGGAAAAATGCACACAACAGAATATCAGGTTTATATATATACGAGTATATACGCTTACTGCTGGTGGTGTAGTAGTTCTTCTGTTCGAGCATAGTCTTGATCCTGTAGTCAACTTTGTACTTTGATCCTAACTTCATGGTGATTAAGCCCAGGTATCTGAATGACTTTACATATATTTTTATAAATTAATATACTAAGAACATAAAACTGGCGCCTAGCGAATTCAATTTTGTGGCTTACTGTTGGGCATACATTTTTTGCTTTGCGCTTGGTAGGATCTGTTTTTTTTATGTGTTCTAAGAGTGGCTCGAAGGACAAAGAGCTGCCTCACAGTAAGTAATTTGCAGTCCGCATATAACTCAGTAGTGGGGAAATGTGTATGGTCTGCCAAGCATCACCTTAAGGACAGCTCTCTGTGCTCACTCCATTACAATAAACTTGATTTTAGCAGCCCCTCCCCATACCGGGCTGCAGTAGGTGATAACCAGTGATCGGATAATCGGATGCATATTTACCTAAAGTTCATTTTTGGTTAGGAAATTATGGAAGCGGCTTCATAAAACATATTTTTTTAAATATAAATCCCGGGATTCCAGAAAATTCGGGAATGCGAAACTCAGTGAAGTTACTTATATACTTTGTATCCTAAACTTTCAACTTAGTCGTTTAATACGATAATAGTCAGTCAGACTCAGTTGAGCGCGGGAGTTTGTTGGTGATGTTGTTGTACGTTAATAATCATTAAGAGAAGAATTATTATTCGTTTTAGATAAATGTTTTAAAAATTTAAGAAAAATTAAGAGGAAGTTATTATTTCTAGGTTTTTTTTTTAATATAAAAGTTAAAATAAGTAAATATACCAACACCCGATTTGATTCTATAATAAAAACAGTAAATTTGTTGAATCCGAAATCCCGAGATTTTTTCATACAAAATTGCATTCCATAATAACCAATACCTACACTTTAGGTAAATATGCATCCGATTACCCGATCACTGGTGATAACGGACTGACCGAGTGCTAGATAAACCACTTTTAAAATGTTACTGTCTGCGCAATGGCTGAGAGATTTGAAAATATAGATAAGTCTTCTGACTTTTGAAGCATTGTTATCTATTTGGTAAATATTATACAAATAACTGTTGTTAATTATTCAATTTTAATAATCACTCATTCATCTGGAGTTCATCTGAATGAACTAAATTAATGATGGAAGAAATATATAACAAGAAGAGAGAGGAAAGGTTTTGCAGCACGCTGCCCACCTGGGGGCCTAGTACGTACAGTCACAACTCACGTCACGAGCACCAATATGTCGACACAACACTTACCTAGTTGGTAAGTTGACGGCGACGTTTTCGTGAAATAACAAATGCAAGGTTGAAATATGACACATTACATAAACCTATGGGTTCGAAAATGCTATGTTCGTAACAACATAAAATTTCATTAAAGAATAAAGGAGTAAATTGCTTTTGAATAAAGCCGAGTGATACATACTTTTACTCGTGACTGTACACCCGAAGTAAAGGTTTTTTGAATAGGAACTAGGTACCTACTCGTTTCGCATACAACAAGTTTGAAGACTTTAGTCAAATCGATGATTATCTACTAAGTAATTGTGCTTTTCGCATTTAAACCAAAATAGAAAAGAAACATATTTTATTATTCAGGTAATACAGTAAGCAGATTCACAGGTTAACAGCAAGTTAAGATGACATGACTAGCTTAAAATACTACCTACAGCCAGTTAGCCCCAAACTAGACGGTTAGTCTGTATCTTGGGGCTCCGGGTATGAATTCCAGAGTGGAGACTAGAGAGGTGATTTCAGGTATGGTATGATACGTGTGTGTGTAGTGTTTGTGTGGTATTATATGTGTGTGATGTGTGTGTGTGTTGTATGTGTGTTGTTTTATGTGTGTATAAGTGTGCGCGTTTGTTCCCTATAAGTACAACTATCCTTCAGCATATCTGAAGCACAATGCTTCAGACATGCTGAAGGATAGTTGTACTTTCGATGTAAATTCGATCGAATTTACGCTACCTACCTACCAACGGCATCGCAGGGTGCAGTCCCATTCCCGGACACAAAGCTGTGTGCGTGTAGTTTGAGGCACACGGTTATCAAAATCAAAATCAAAATCAAAAGTCATTTATTCAATTTAGGCTGAGAATCAGCACTTTTTGAACGTCAAAATTACAAAAGACAGTCCCCCAAAAACGCCCGCCCTTCACCACTTCCTAGTGCTATCGCTGGGAAGAAGAAGTGGCGCAACAAACTCCCCAGCAGCACAGCTGTCTGTTCAATTAAAAAGAAAATACGTGATTGGATACAATACTAGGTTACCTAGATGTTCGGTAATTAACATTACAAAACAGAACATAAAATTAAATTATTTGCCATAACATGTCAGCTAGCCACGCCAATATACCAACAAATATAATAAAAACTATACGTACTCAAGCTAAAAAATAATTAATTAAAATGTGAATAAAAAAAAACTTACTACCCAAATAAAAGCCTCCAGGCATAAAGGGCGTGACAGCTTACACATTTATGCATTGCTGGGTTCTAAGACCTGGCAGTAAGCTAATTCTGGAGAAGGAACATAAACATTGTCTTGCGTTAAACTAGGGTGACCAACTATTCTTATCGTCTAAGTAGTCGTTGATGGAATAGTATGCCTTTGAACAAAGGTTGGATTTTAGTTGAGCTTTAAACGCATTAAAAGGCAAGTCTAGAAAAGAAGAGGGTATCTTGTTATAAAAGGTTATACCAAGCCCAACAAATGAGTTATGAACCTTATGAAGCCGGTGAAAGGGGGCACGTAGTTTGTCCTTATTTCTAGTGTTAACACTGTGAATATCACTATTTTTAGTGTACAAGTGTAAATTTTGCCTAATATATAAAATGTTGGCAAGGATGAATTGTGATGCAACCGTGAGAATACCAATATCTTTAAAGAAATCTCTTAGAGAAACTCTGGCACCTAGCTGGTAAATTGCTCGAACAGCTCGCTTTTGAAGGACAAATATATTTTGTATATCAGCGGCTTTGCCCCACAGCAGAATACCGTAGGACATAACGCTGTGAAAATAACTAAAATAGACTAAACGAGCTGTATCAACGTCAGTGTATTGTCTTACTTTCCTGACGGCGTAGGCAGCCGAACTGAGCCTTCCTGCTAGACTTGATATATGAGGTCCCCACTGAAGTTTGGCATCTACTGTTAGTCCTAGAAAAATTGCCGAGCCTACAGTTTCAAGCACCTCTTTATCTAAGACGATGTTGGGTCCTAGGTTTCTAACATTCGGTAAGGCGAACTTTACACATTTGGTTTTCTTGGCATTGAGAACTAAGTTATTTGACGTAAACCAATCTGTAACTATTGAGAGTGCACTGTTTACGTCGTCAAAATCTTGTCTATTCCTGTCTACTTTAAAAATAAGAGAGGTATCATCTGCAAACAGTACAACATCACAGATGCCCGTCAAATGGAATGGTAAATCATTAATGTAAACTAAGAACAAGAATGGACCCAGTATTGAGTCTTGCGGAACACCTAACTGAACTGGTAGCCCGGATGACTTCACACCATTAACATCTACACATTGGACCCTATTATGTAAATACGAAATAATTACGTTGAGAGCTTCGTTTTGGACACCGTAATGACGTAATTTACGCAAAAGCGTGTCATGGTGCACGCAATCAAAGGCTTTGGAGAGATCACAGAAAACTCCAATAGCATTCTGTGATTTCTCCCATGCGTCAAATATGTGTCTCAACAGAGTAACACCCGCATCTGTAGTTGAACGACCTTTTGTAAAGCCATATTGCTCATTATGGAGGAGGCTATTTAAATTAAAATGTCTTAGCAGCTGCTTGAGTATTAACTTTTCAAATATTTTGCTAAATGCAGGTAAGATAGAAATAGGCCTGAAATTGCCAACGTCATTCTTATTACCTGTTTTAAATAATGGTATGACTTTACTACTCTTCATGAGGTCAGGAAAAGTTCCTAAATCAACACATTTATTAAAAGTAACAGCTAGATAGGGGGCTACGATGTCTATTATATTACTTATAAGTTTAGTGGAGATGCCCCAATAATCACCGGTGTTTTTAGACTTAAGTGTATTAAAAACATTAACTACATCACGCGGGGTTACATGTTCGAAACTAAATAAGGGACTACATTTAGGTACACTACTGTGCAAAAGGTTTTCAGCTTTAGACGAGGACGAATTTAAGGAGCGAGTCGTAGTTATCGGTATGTTGGCAAAAAACTCATTAAATGCCTCAGCTACGTCAGCTGCTTTGTTAACTAATTTGTTGTCGACCATAATCTCAAGTAGTTTTTCTTGTTTAACCGATTTTCCCGTTTCATTATTAATAATTTTCCAAGTGGTTTTTACTTTATTAGTAGAATTTTTTATTGTATCGCCTAAAAATTTTGATTTAGCAAAAGCACTAATCTTTTTGAATAATTTTGAGTAAGTTTTGACATACTCTAGGAAGGGAGTATCAAACCTGTATTTTTTCAAACCATATAACTCGTATAGTCTCGCTCTACTTTTATAAATACCGGGAGTAGCCCATTGGTTAAAGCCAACAGAGGATCCATTAATGTTAATAGTTTTGGTCTTGAAAGTGGATTGGTATTCTTTTTGCACAACATCAAAAAGGGCACCATAAATTTCATTAGGATTCTCGTATTCTACTATCGATGGTGTAATTCTATGAGCTATATTATTTTTAAACATTTTGCAACGACTAGCTGTATAAGGCCTGCATTCAAGTTTATGTGGCTTTTTATGTAATGGCATGGGGAAGCTAGCTAATAAACCACAGTGGTCGGACGTTAAGTCAGTTAACACTAATTTATTTTTGGCATCACAATCACTAAATATATTATCAAGACAAGTTGACGAAGAAGCTGTGATCCTAGTAGGTTCAAAAAACAAGTTAATTAAATTATAAGACCTCAAAAGATTGAGAAGTCTAATACTTAATGGAGTAACATCTAAAATATTAATATTGAAATCTCCACATAAAATAATACTTTTGTTATTTGATTTTAACCTATTGAGAGTATCTTCCATTACCGATTCGAAACTAATAAAATCCCCAGAGGGGGGTCGATAAACGCAAATTATAACATATCGCTCAAGTTCAACACAAGACAACTCTATAGTGCGCTCGATTGAAAGATTAACTAAATCTAAACGTTGTTTACATTTCAACTTGTTTGAAACAAGAACTAAAGAGCCACCGCGAATAGCACTTTTTCTCACAAATGCACTCTGTACGGTAAAGTTTTCATCATTTATAAACACTACTTCATGTTCCTTCAACCAGTGTTCAGTCAAACATAACACCTGAACATCATAGTTCTCCATAAATAAACTTAATTCTAGCTCTTTGCCGGACAGACCCTGCATATTTTGATGTACAACATTCAACATATGTGGCTGACCCGTTGTCGCACCTAATAGTTTAAACTACAAGGCGTATCAAAAGTAGTATTAGTATCAGTACTAACAGTAATCGATGGTACACTACAAGTACCAGTGTCACTGTGTATATTGTATGCTAAAAGATTAGCAATTTGTCTCCTACAACTAGGTGGCAAATACATAGTATTATTTGTCAGTTTGTAATCAGTAATGAATTGATTACAATCAAAATATAAAATAGCATCACTGTGACGACAAGTCCTATTATAAATGAACATATTTAAATTATAAATATGCTTATTTTGCTCATCAGTTAAATAATGGGAATAAGGCAAAGCACAAAAAATAAATTTACAATTATTAGTCTCATTAAGATGCAACATCAAATGGACACATTCAATTATGTCCTTTTTTCTTACATTTAAGCTATCCCCATATAATAATATAACAGTTGAACTAGGGTTAATTTTTGTCAATTTGATATTACTAATTAATTGGCTAATACTGGCACCAGGTAAACAATGATTAATTACATATTGTTGCGAGCACTGATTTAACAAGCTACCAAAACCTTGACCAAATTTATCAGAAAAAATATAAGTAGTGTTCATCAAATTATTCATACTATTGCTATCATCACTAATACAGCTACCTACTGGCTGGGCTACTGAGGGTGTGGGTGTAATAGGTTGGGGTCCCTGGGAGCAGGTACAGCTAAAAGAGAGGTTATTTGTCAAAGACTCATACCTCTCCGCATTATACTTGACCAGGTCTGCCAACTCATTAGCCTCCTGCATGCGCTTACTCAGGTCTTGTTGAGAAGCCTCATATTTACTAAAGATATCCTTTAGAGCGTATTCCCTAACAAACAACTCATCCTGAAGGTGCCGAGTGTCTGTGTCATACATAGCATTACACAATTCTAATTCACTGTTACAGTTTTTTAATTCTTGTATTAAATTTACTTTTTTTTGCCTAAGTTAAACATTAGTTAAACATTAGCAAGTACTTTATGCAAAACGTTTTGTCTAATATAATTAGTCTGCACGAAGTAGACATAGTGACGTAACGTTCAGGCCGGACGTAACTTTAGTCAATGTCATGGCGATGCGGTTTATGGCGCGTATAAATAAACTCGTTATCGTCTGGCCGCTATCGACTGCTAATATTGACGGTAAACTAACAAACTACTCAATTAATCCTCGTAGTCTGTGGGCAGACATTCAAATCTGGTAAATAAATAGATAGACATCGGAACGTTCAAAATCTAGTCGCAGTCTCATCTCCGCCACAAACAATAATGTCAAAAAATTGTCAGAAATGTATGGAAATTAGAGGTATTTTTGACAGATTGAGACTGAGATCAGACTGTGAACATTCTTAAATTGTCGTGAGAATTGCCTCTCTGCTATCAATCCTTCCGATCACTTCTCAGTCAGTCAGTAAGTTGACAGCACGATGTAACTACTATCATATTATTACAGGATTCATTTTATTTTTAACTAGTTTGCCCCGTGGTTTCACCCGCATAAGTTTCGATCCCGTGGGAATATCGGGATAAAAAGTATCCTATAGGTATGTTAATCCTAGTTATAAACCCTCTGTGTGCCAAATTTCATTCAAATACGTTCAGCAGTTTTTGCGTGAAAGAGTAACAAACATTCATCCATATATGCAAACTTTCACGTTTATAATATTAGTAGGATATAGAGGCTTTTCTTCAATTTTCTTTCAGGAGAGTAGGTATGAAAACTGCACGACGCAGAAACAAATCGTCTAAATTGAATTAGGGTGAAACAAGACCCGGGACGTGAACACAATATGTTTGGTATCCCGACACTCAACTCACTGAGCATAGGGGCGCTGAAACTGATCGAGTTATCCCAAACTTTCTCAGGATCACGTTTCTTTTACCAACAACCCATTTATTTCCAGCCAAGTGAATTACGATCATGATCTTCAGAGATCCGAACAGAGTCATCGCGATAGAATGAATACATTAGCTCTGTTACGGAATGAATAGTTAATAATGCTGAACATGAGTCAGAAAAACGTAGATGGAGTATTTACTGTAATGCCTGCTTACAGTTGCCGGGCGGGGGCTGGGCGCATGCGCGGTGCGGGCCTCCCGAGCGGCGGGGGGGCAGGGGGTAGGAAGGAAGGCGATAATAAAATAAGGAGCACCGTCGCCGCCGCCGCACTGATCTCCCCCCGCGCCCCCTGCGCGTGCCCCTTCCCCCGCCCCTGCCGGTGCCCGCTCTCCGCCACACCCGTGCTACTGAATCAGATACTACACGACTTACTAATCATGGATCTTGTAAATTTAACATTTGGAGCCGATAGATAGTAAGTTGGGCGGCATCGAGCTCGAGCCCAATTTTACGTGGAGGTCCCGGGCTCCATTGTTTAATCGTTACATTGTCTCTATTGGCTTTAGAATAAAGAACTCGGGGTGTTCTCAACCCACGCGGTTTGCTAAACTTGGCTTAGAACAAAAATGCCTACATTTTGTGAAACCTACTTAACATAGCCTGCGACCCGGAATAACAGGATTATAGGTCTTCGACCTAATTACCGAGTAAGCTCATCAGAATCACGGTCCGACCCAAAATGTTATTAAAAAATAACTTTTAAATACGAGCACGTTTAACCCCGTTTAGCCTTTGTGTCGGTTCAATTTATTTTACATTGTAACGCGTCCGCTTCGAAAGGAAGCATTCATTACGAATGTTCGTTGCGATCGCGACGGCAGGGAGCTCTCATCCGTTGTCGACTTACACTGGGAACTTTCGGATCATAATTTAATTTCATTGTTAGCGAGTTTTCACGAATGTGATCACGTACGAGTATGTGCAACGTGTTCATATATTATTCCGGTTTTATCTAGACTTAGAAAGAAGTCATTATGTATTAATTTAACAGCATCTGCACCTTCCAAACATATGGTATATAGAGTCTTGATTATTACAACACGATTCCCACAAGATCGTTGAGGAACTACTTTGTGCGGAAGGAAGACATGCTCACTATTAAATATTTACCTAAGTGAAGTGGCAAACCATAATAGGTAGCTACCTATATGTTCTAGCTAAATGAAACATTACTTACAACAAAACATATACCTAAAACGTTTATTTGCTAGAAGTAAGTACAAAGAACAACAAGACAACTCGCACACAACACGAAAGAACATAAAAGTATAACGTAGTTAGTGACGTGAATTTGGAAAGAAAAAGACACAAAATGTTTTCTTTCGGAAAGTTCTTCAGAAGTCAATATCAGCCCCCGAGGACTTTGCCAATCCTGCCTTAATATCCTCCTCTGAATATTAAAATAGGCTTCATAACAAAATAAAGAGTCACCGGATTTGAGCTTAGACATTCATTTCATTGGAAATATTAGTAAGGCAGACCGCACACCAGACTTACACCACCGCCACATTTGAAACGCCACACATTTAACACCGCCCTATATCTGCACGTAAGCACACACTGCAAGGACACATTGGTAGCGGGTGCAGTTTGTGGCGAGTCGTCTGCCGCGCTACACGAATTCAAGATCAAACACGTTCGTATTTTGTGGCGCGGCAATTTGAAATTTATCACGCACTAAAAATTATAAAATATTTAAATTGAATGAGCGTGGGGCGCTTTTTAAATTAATTAAAAGTGTGCTCTACGCGTTTTGAATTCAATTTAAGTCAATGTAATTATTTTATAATTTTTAGTGCGTGGTAATAGCATTTTTTTTTTTCGTTTTTGTTAATCTACACATTTTAATTTCTAACTATTGCGTCTAGTATTTTCGTAAGTTATGATGATTAGGAGCTCCTAGCAAACTCGAGGGGTTTACAAGTGCAATATATTGAACTCGTTAAAACGAATCATATGACCCCAAACTCGACGGGTTAACTAGTTACCACTGAAGAGTTCCTCTATCCACTCCTAGTTCCATCATCAGGTCAGCTCCAAGATACCAAATTATAGTTTTGTCATCCAAACTACATATACATACAAAGTTTCATTTCGATACGATAATTTTAGAAGTAAGATAAAATTAATTTCTAATATTTTCTTGCATTGGTAGTTAGTTACAACTCAAGTGACACTAATAAAAGCGTGCTAAAAATGAAAGACAACATTTTATTTTACGTTGAGTTTATTGCAGAGGGTGAAAAAACCCTACATTATGCAATCATTTATGTGTTTTGAGACAATCGATGACAAAATGAAACTTTTCTTCGTCGAACCGTAACTCTTGTGGAATTTTGAAATTACTGTAAATTGTAGTATCTTGATTAAACGGGTGAACCCACCCTCAAGAAATCTGTATCGTCGGACGATGATTTCGACATTCTGTAAGCTGCGCCACAACTGTGTGTGTGTCCGAGGTGCACGTACACGATACATTTACTCTGAGCTAAAATGTAGCGCAGGTAATTGTGGTGACGAAAATGTAGGAGAGCAGTGGCGGCCCAGTGAATTACGAGTTGGGTCGCAGGTTTGAACCCAATCAGGCATTTTACTTTATGTAAATTATTTTCATCACCATTTCTCTCAAAACGGTAACAGTAAAACATCACGCGCCCTCGTGGTGGATTACGTCGCGCTCCCTCTCAGAGGAGGCGTGTGTACCAGCAGTGAGAACATTGGCACCTGTATGCGGCTTCACTTAGTGTGTCTTTTTCGATTAAAGTAACAAAAAAAAGATTAGTTAACCTCTAAGTATTAGCTGCATAGCAATCTATTATTTTTTAGTTTTACCCGATGAAACCTGATAGATACTTAGTAATAATATTCAGACCAATCAGTCATTACTCAAACGCAACGCAGCACAAGAGAGGTAGTGACAATGTATGTATTTCTTCTAAAACAAAGCAGTAAAGAACAACAGAAAACGTTCCACATATCGTTGTTTTTCACAAAGAAAAAACTCAATGAAAAGTTGGTGAAGTAAACAAGATTATAGATACATCAGCGAGCCCCACAGCCCAGCGCGGCCTGGCGGGCACGAAACACGCTAAACTAATTTTATGTTGGCAAAGTGAGGAAGTTGAGAAATGGAGTGAAAAGCCTCCCACTGCCGACTATTTGAACGCGGAAACAGCTTTCGAAGATTACAGCGAAATAGGTGAGGTGAAAGGTTGTAGAGGTATAGGAACTGCTCTTATTATAAGCAGTATTTGGGTCAGGTTCGAGAAACTCTTTTGATTAGCTCCTTAGTAAGAAACAAACCAGGTAAGTAAAGGTTTTTGATTTTACCCAATGTAAATGGACTTACTCCATTTACATTGGGTAAAATAGAACCCAGTAGAAGAGAGATTTGAAGGCGATGAGGAATGTTTTTCCCAGCAATAAGACACATATTCACCTACTATTGGGTACATTACCAGTAGACATCATTGCGGAGGAATTTTTCGACGCCATATTTTACATAGTTTGTTATTAGTTTTACTTAAGTTAGAATATTATGTTTTTTATTTAATAGATGGTACGGTTTTATTTAATAATAGCTAATTGAGTATAAGAAGTTTATTCAGTGTATATATTTTAATCGTATAAATAAATAAATATTGTTGGGCTTGTTTCGTCTATTTATAAAAATAAGTCAAATTCTAGTCTAAATATCAACATTATACAAAAATATCAACCAAAATTGCCCCAACCAAAAGCAACAGATACCTCCTAAATATTCAGAGGCACAGAATCTTACAATTTCCAACATCACGTGACAATCGTCGTCCCGAGACCGCGCGGTACACAGTGTCATCTTACTAGAATATCAGAAACAGCTTCAAGAATATAATGGGTAGGTACTCCTGGGTCGGTGCGATGTCGGTGCTATCGAATTGAATAACATTTTATGTTACTTGTACAACGCCTGGAGGAGACCGCTTCACTACTAATGGTGTGTGGTGCGAACGAGATGCAGGAAACTGTTATAGGTACTCTTCGAAGTACTTAACACTTATCCCTGTGAGATACCTGTGAGGTAATATACCATAATCTGGTTCAAACCATCCCTAGATTAACTAACAAAACGGCGTAAAGGTTTTAAAAGCGCCCTTCCTTGTTATGAAATATTAGGGTAAAAAGTTTTTACAAAAGCGTGAAACATTTTCCTTTTGATCATAAAATATCTTAGGCTTAGATAATATCTAAAACACAACCTTTTACAAGCCGACGCTTTTATTTATTATTCCCAACACAACTATCATTACAGGTTGCCCCAAATCGGTAACGTGGTATTAAAAAATATTTGTTGCATTCGTTATTTCACGAAAAAATCGCAATTGAAAGTTGCCAAGTGTTGACATATTGGTGCTCGTGACTGTACAGCTTATCACAGTATGTAAAGTAATTTTTGTGAACTCATTCAGAGAACAGGTAAATAAATCTACCCTTTCCGCGATTTCGTTGAGTGTATGCAAGGCGCGCGTCAAATGTGCTTTACCCAGCAGGTCGGTCCGCGAGGCACCGCGAGGCACCGCGAGGCACCGCGAGGCACCGCCAGTAACCGCGGTCTCCGTCGCCGCGACACGTAATTATCCGGCACGTTTAGACACACATCCTTTAGTACACCCGGGTTAGAGATCTTTCCACACAATAACATAAATTTATTTAGATTTTTTTTTATTAATTTATATTCTTTATGTATTAGGCGTAACTTGATTTTTCATTTTATTTGGTGTGTATTTGCTAACCACTATTGCATTAGGGTCATCCTGTAAAGATAGTGTGTGTAAGTTTTTAATAAATAAATAAAAATATACATATTATGTAATAAGTGCCAAATCCCTTCTTGTTTCCCGCTTGTTGTACCCAACCATACCTAACACAAATAGGAATACATCAATGGATAGGAAGTTTTATGTGGAGCCCATACAGCCGCATTGAACTCTAATTGCGATCTTACGAGTGCGTTATACAGGATGGCTATAGCTTTTATATTCCTAAAGACTACTGCCCTACGAAGTATGAAACCTAAGCCTCTCTATAACATTTCTGCAAACCGATGTAATATTTATTTATTTATTAAAATCTCCAATTACTATCATTACAGGTTATATACCTGATGCGATAGCGTGGTCTTAAAATTAATATACTTACAATTTAAAACTATGAAAAACGTAAGAAACTTAACGTAGTTCCCTATATAAAAATAAAATAAAAACACAAAACATAGCCTACTCTAATCTATGTACACTATAACATAAAGAACGTCAATATTTTTGCGAATTTACTCAAATGGCATGTAAATACATCGATCAAACTCAAACTCAAACAACCCGAATTAGGGCCAATGGTGTTTTGGCGAGAAGGTTGGTCCTGGCAATCTGCACGGCCAGCAGTGGCGGGAGGCACCGCGCTGCCTCCACACATAGCGATCTGATACACATAGACTCAGGCGCTGCAGTACTCCTGGGTTATGCTCAATGCCACGAAGTAACCTAACCAGATACGCCACAAGCGTGAATTTCCGTCGTACCCTCAGTTGGACCGACGTCGTCGACCAGTCAGTCGACCATACCGAGCACATACAGAGTGGGGTACATCAACGGGTAAAACGGATATACCCCATATAGTTTCTTGTACAAGTGGCGCGTGAACTTAGCCTCATGCAGAGCCCATATGGACACCACTATGTTCCAGATGACTCCTAACTAGTGCGTCATCGGCACTTGACTAACATCGCAACAGTCAGAGTCCTGCTCTGACTGTTGCGATGTTATGTTATTGAGGTGCCTTGTCTGTCTCAGAACAAATCCCAAGTTTCTAAACGCCCTTTTACAGATCCTCGTAATATGATCGCGAAACGATAGTTCGGAAGTGACAGTAACCCCCAAATCCCACACCTCAGAGACTCGCTGCATAGGCGCGGCCCCCACCACGTACTCGTGCACTATAGAGCCACGCGCGCGTGTGAAACTCCACAAACTGCCGTCTATCTCTCAAGTAGTCATCCAACCGCCGCCAGCTTAAAGTAGGCAGCATCTACTTGTACTCCCGCATCCACCTGCCTCACCTCCGACATGAAGTTTAATAAGTTGCTAGTCGTGCTGCACTCTGGCCGAAATCCATGCTAAGCGTCAGACAACAAGTTGGACACTTGATCGAATACGCTCTTATGTATTATTGACTCAAAAACCTTGGCTGGTGCTTTTAACTCAAACCATTACATCCATTACCATCGAAGGCCCCACTTTCGTTTCACTCTCCTGAGTCCGAAACCTCGCCTACTTTTTCATACACTGCGCTGCTTCCAACCATTAACAGTAACCATCTCCTTACAAAACCGTCAATAAATGCTGTATTGAGTTGTAAATCTCTAACATTAAAGTACTGCAGATACCGTGGTTCGGGGAGCTAAGTAAATAGCGAGATGACTGCTAAATCTGTGCATTTAATGCTTTTACTTGACTGAGGATTCGAGCGGAATTCAAAGTAGGCACTCCGCGGTGGAAGTACCTAAGGGGTAAAAATGAAATATTGCGGCATAAATGAATGTTTGAGTTTCTACTGGAAGCTTCTAGAAAATACTGTGCTGGTATATTTTCTCTTAGAATACTTTATATATTATGGTTATATATTACATGAGAATCGGGACAAATAGGCGTTCAAAGACTGCTCAGAAATACGCTACCATCTAAATATACTTTAACATTATGCTAATAAGAAGGCAGGCTAAAATAATAATGTTGTTGCAAAGTACAGAGGCATGAACGCGCGACGTAAACGTAACGCAAACGAAGCGTAACGTAAACGTAACGTAAGTGTAACCTATTCGTGCTAGGACCACTGAATACGTCCAACGTCAGTTTCCCAGAAAATATTAATTATTATGCTCTCCCAGCCAGACACTACACCGCACAGGGTTCTAGGAAACAGTTATTGCTACGAGTATATGAAAGTGAAATGTAAACCT
Organism: Apamea crenata; assembly: GCA_949629185.1. Taxonomy (NCBI): domain Eukaryota; kingdom Metazoa; phylum Arthropoda; class Insecta; order Lepidoptera; family Noctuidae; genus Apamea; species Apamea crenata. The sequence continues at coordinate 18,457,895 of OX451365.1, read as the reverse complement.
TGCTCTTGAAACAGGAGCAATTTTCAGAGAACTTTGACAAATTTCCGGAAATCAAAGTTCTTTTTGCCCACTATACGTACCTATCTCGTACGTATATCTCTACGTATAATGTGCTTCCTCTGAACTAATGGTTAATAAATAAGTATTTATTTCCAACTAGTTATTTATTAATGCTTTATGCACAAGTAAAAAAGATACTATACAAAGGCGAACTTAACGCCTGAGGCATTTCCTACCAGTCAACCACAGGGTGATGCAGAGACAAAACATGCCAGGTGCAAGTTATGGGATAGATGTGTAGCTCAGAAAAAACTATAAAATACAAAAATAAATACTAATACATACCTACAATCTACAAAGATATAAATAAAATATTCTATGCTTCCTAACTACATAGTAGGTATGTTTTTTAAAGTACCAAGCCGTAACTGAAAGTCGCATGCTGTCTCTTTCATTTTAAGGTGCATTGCAGCGACAGTAATACTTTAAATAACGTTTTAGTACTACGGCTAGAGAATTAATAAGTTGAAGATATGAGATCTATTAGCGAAAGCTTGAAATCATTAATTTCTCGGAGTGAAATCACCAATCACCACCATGCATAAAATGTAGTGGGACAATAACGTGCTGTATAAAATATAACTTAATCTTTACTGTACGAAACTATTGTAGCGTAACATAAAATACCTATACCTATAGCTATCGCGGCGTGCTATAGTTCTTTCTATACCTATTTATTGCTGTTGTATGGCGTCTGCATGTGATGGGACACAGGACGAGCACGTGACCGTGTCAGGGGAGTCTAGACGCGACACAATCGATGCTGCCTCACTACACATATTGATGTTGCACCGCATCTGTGGGGAGGGTCACGGGAACCTGTGAGCGTATGGAGGCTATGTTGTAGAAACTTGTACGGTTGAATATGAGTTTTATTAGCGTTTGTACAGCGGCAATGTCACCTAGCCGAAGAAAACGCAAATAAACAATAATAAAATCCCACAAATAACGGTTTTAGAGATTGGCGGTGTATGAAAATAAGAAACCCTGATCAACACACTCACAGTAAAATGCAACCCTTCTCCATCGTATACACTATACAGGGTGTCACGGACATCGACGCGCAACTTGTTACCATGGATTCAGTACATAATTCTGAAATCTAAAATAGCTGACGAAATACACATTATATACATGTTGATACTTTTCTATGAAATAGCAGATTTTTTTATAACCGACGACAATTGGTACGGTAGGAGATCTAGAATCATATGAATTCATTGTTCAAGTTTGCGCGTCTCACTGCTACCCTGCACACAGTTACATTATAATTTTAATAAAGGGAATAAATAAATCCCTGGACATTATACCAATACCTTTATTAAAATTATAATGTAACTATGTATTTTCCAAAATCGCAATAACGAACAAACTCCAGCAACATGAATCACGTCCATATTTTAAACATAATTCACTTTAATCAAAAACGCACCGCCGCTCCCGAAAACTCATTCCAGCTATCTAGTAAAATGTTATATGAAAATAATTAATATTCACCGCGCTCTGCTGCAATTACAGCGAGTATTAGCATGCGTATCATATCAGTTAACGTGCACTGGACGTGGCCACTGTTCATTAAGGAGTTTATTCATCTAACGGTGTATTTCCGTGGTTTGTTGATGCGACATTTAGATTATGCTGGAGACGCAAAATGCATTTCGTTATCTGCCATATGCTGTGTTACTAGCAACTGAGCAATAGTTAACATTCTAAGATAAGACCGATGATCAGACTGTCTGACTTACGATTGCTATTAGTATTCGTGCGACTACAGGGACCAATAACTAACACTGTCTCCCGAAGCAAGGACTTATATAAATGGCAATCGCCACTTAATCTTGCAGATCAGTAAATTTGCACTGAGCTGCATCATAATTTGATATGATGATAAAGCTAGAATTAACTAGCTAGGGGCTGGGAAAAGGGAAACAAAGGAAAGGAGGGTTTGGGAAACTCAAATCTAAAAAAATACTAGTACTCTAGAACAATGCTCCAGTACAAACTCAACTCACACTCCGCATAATTACTCTGAATACCTGTCAATGAGTTTTCGAACTATCGTACAGCCGGTCGATTCTGTGGAAATGTCACCGTGAAAACTCAAGTGAAGTGAGCTTGATGTGAGTTGTCAGTAGTGTCAATCCCTAGCATTATTTGGAATGACAGCTCACTCCACGCTCACTTCACCTAAGTTTTCACGGTGAGATGGTTACAGAATCGCACTACACCTCACGAATTTTTTCAAAACAGCGTGTGTCGAAACAAGTGAAACAACGTGATTCGAATCTTTATATTACTGACATTCAGATTTTATTTAAAAACGACTACTAGGTAATACTAGTCTCAAAATCTGTACTTCAATCTAGATGAATGCTTGAGCATCGTTATAGAACACGGGCTTTAAAGTTAGTTTACTTTGAATGTTGCAAGAAGTAATGGGGCGAACTTTTCTCATCCACTGCGTTGCAGCTTATTAAAAGTGCCTAAGCACTAATAAAATATGCCATACTCCTGCCTGGAAAATATGCCATAAAATACGGCCTAATCTATATATATAAAATTCAAAGTCCTGACTGACTGACTGACTGACTGACTGAGACATCAACGCACAGCCTAAGCCGCTGGTCCTAGAGTCATGAAATTTGGAGGGTGTATTCTTAGTGAAGAGTAGGTATCCACTAAGAAAGGGTTTTTCGAAATTCCACCCCTAAGAGGGTGAAATGGGGGGATTTCGTTTGTATGAAAAATCTTATTCCTTGAGTTAATAAACTTGAAACTTGGCACGAATACTTACCTACGTAAATTATGAAGTTGGCAATTTTTTGTTTTCATAAAGTACCCCCTAAAAGGGGATTGGGGGGTTTCAAAGTTTGTATGGAAAAATTTTAACGCGCGGTCCGATTTACTCGAAACTCAGTATTTATACCTAAAATTGAAAGTAAAGAATAATGTGTATCAGGGTTTTTTGAATATTTACCCCTGACGGGCTGAAAAGGGGTAGTCGATTTTACAGGGGAGGATCTTACAGCGTGGCTTGATTAACTCGAAAATTGGTGTAAATAATCTTTGAGTCAAGTTATGAACACATCCCAAACGATTTTTCAAAATTCCACCCCTGTGGGGGTGAAAAGCGGGGATACAGTTTATATGAAAAATCTTATTCGTTAGGATAATAAACTTGAAAATTGGCATGAATACTCGCCTATGTAAGCAATAAAGTTAATCATTACAAGTTTTTCAAAACTACCCCTCAAAGGGGGATATAGGGGTGTTGAAGTTTGTGTGGAAGTAATTGATTGCGTGATCCAATTAACTCGAAACTTAGTATTAATACTTTTGACAGAAAATAATTAATAATAAGTATGTAAAGTTGTCGAAAATTGACCCCTGACGAGGCAAAAAGGGGTAATTCGATTTTCAAGGAGAGGACTTGAACTTGAAACTGTATGTTACATTTTCACACCTAAACCACTGAACTTCTGATTTGGCAAAGAGATAGATGGCATTCTGGGGAAGGACATACTTTTTATCCTGGTAGCATGTACCCGTGGGATAATTTCCGACATCCACGCGGGCGAAGCCGCGGGCAGAAGCTAGTCTCAGTATAATGCGCGCTGGCTTATTTATAGTTTTTAATTACAGCGGCAGACAAGGGCAGGCGAAGTGCATCTATTTAGTGCAGCGCACTACGGCTGTACCTTACTGTTCACGGATAAAGCACCGCTTGAAACGCGAACCACTAATTAGAATATAATTAAAACAAAGAAGGATTTTCATATTAAATATAACTGTATAAAATTACCGCAATGAAGGTAAAAGTGTGCTATCGAACGGGTACCGACGTCGCCTTTATAAAGGTCTTATTGCCATTTGTCGAATACGATAAGAACTAGGGACCTTCGATTTGAGAAACATCGTGCTTAGTTTAACTGTTCATTGTTAAACTACTTCCATAGTGCTTATCTTGAACATAAACTAGAGATGCCAAGCTTAGATATACGCTTTTTTTACAAAGGGTTTTAACTTGTTACTAACCCATGATAACTTCGTTTTCGACTAGTCCGAAGCCAGTCGTGACAGTTAAGAAAAACACCACACAAACAATACCTCATTGTACGTAACTAAATAACTACACAAACAAAGTTGTAACATGTTTGTACGAAGTTAATCAGTAGTTTTAACAATTCATTAGCAATAAAATGGGATTGGCCATTACAGTCGGCTTACTGCCCTCGCTAATGCAGTGTATTCCTTCGGGGACAGTAACTCGGGCGCGTACCTTACCTTATCGAATGAACGCATTAATGTTGGACGATAGTCGGCCACCTTCAAATGGAGGTAGGTTTTTTTACATTTTTCGGGAATATGTTACGTGTGTAGGTATTTTAAGTCTGAAAAATTAATTTATATTTTTATGAAGTCTAATGATTGTATTTAACATTTTAGATGTGGTCGTTCTGTTTGCTGGTACTTTCACGTTTAAGTACTTGTGATTTCACATTAAAATAGAGATTTTAACGGTTAAAATTAATCTACTAGAACAATGACTGAGTGCCTACTACTGAATTATGTCCATATAATGAAACGGAAAGTTTTACAGTACGCCTACGTATTTATCTACCTTTCTGATTATCATAAACATCATCTGTCATGAAAACAATTAACACACATATTTGTTTTTCTTTTACCATTACTTAATTACCCCAATCTAACTCCCATATGTATCACCATTCGAGCCTACACTAGCTCCCACATTATGCCTAGTCTAAATTCACCCGCACTCTATCCTCATTAACAAGCGAGTCCCGAGTCCTGTGTACTCAATGCTCAGTTGAGTTCCTCACACTCAGTTCTGGGTACGACTAGTACGAGCCTAGTAGGTACGAGTTCTGACGAGCGAGTATTTAGCGTAATTACCGCGAACACCTCGTGCTTGCTATCGCGCTCCGTATGCTAATGCGCCTGCATTGCGTCTGCGCTTCATTCAGTCACCTAGAAGTAGGGCTGCTGATGGCTGACTTTTACGAAGAAGAATATGACGACTACTCATTTAGATAGATAGAATACTTTTATTATGTACACCATAAAAATAGCAGACATAAAACGAAGACATTTTACACAGGGTGAGACAATATAGACGGTCTCGTCGTTACAAGCGACCTTTTAAAGACAACCTTTAGATGGATTTAAAGGGGAGAGACCATATTGCAGGTGCAATTTATTAATTGGCAGAATATTTTGTCTAACCAACCGAACTATTAAAGTAACAGCCGCGTATAATGCAGGGAAACACTTAGAAGAGTTTGGAAGCTGTTTAGAACTTTCAATACCAGTTGGCAAAACTTTATTATTAACTAGCTGCGCCCCGCGGTTTCACCCGCATAAGTTTCGATCCCGTGGGAATATCGGGATAAAAAATGAGATGGATAGGAGATCGGGATAAAGAATATCCTATATGTTAATCCTGGTTATAAACCATCTGTGTGCCAAATTTCATCCAAATCCGTTCAGTAGTTTTTGCGTGAAAGAGTAACAAACATCCATACATCCATACAAACTTTCACGTTTATAATATTAGTAGGATTCTCTCTACTCACTACTCTACTATAATGAAAATATTTGTTTGTTTCATACACAAGATCAATTAGAAAGAAACGCATTAATGATTAAGTTTACATCCGATTTTTCAATAAGACTTTTCTTTTCAACTTGCTTAATGTTCGACACTCCATAAAGAACAACCCTATCGTTAGGGGCGGCCCACGCCAAAGTATTTCTCTCATATTTTTCTTTCGCACCGCTCAAAATGAATTCCGTTTTAATAAGTCATTTATTATGGAAATAACCCGGGTTTTCCGTGTCGACCGAGCTCCTCCGAAGTATACCGAAGTGCTCCACTGCATTCTACCTTTTCATACAATTTATATGAGCTGAGCCTTCGGAGATTTTATAATAGATATAGGAAAGTGAAATTGGGAGCGTTTGGAAGTGGCACAAGTGGTCGAAAGCTCCGGGGAGGTAAGTATGTGTGTCGTTCACTCGACCTGGAACGAATTGAGACACGATGCAGCAGTCTTTGTGACTCGACTATTGACTTTATTCTAGACCTAGAGCTGCGTTTCGAAACTGTAAACGAGCCACGAACAAAGGAATAAAATAAAATCTTGTTCTCTTCATTGTTTTATTTTATTTCATGAACGTTACTGCTGGTTCTCAAGTTAACAAGGAACTATTTCGGTTTTCTTATAAAAATGAAACATCAGCGGTAATGACTTTATACTGAACTAAACATTATTGGTGATTCATTTTTAGCCCTTATAATATAATAAACGGGAAAAGATACACAGTGGCTTAATTTTTCTTATCCGGAACAATAAAAAGATATTCAGTATGCATCTCATTTCTGCAGCCTCCCTGATTGAAGCTATACTGTGACTCCGCTTCTGCTCAGTATTGCGATCACGGCCGCCATAAGTACTTTATCTCCAAATCAAGCGTTTTTGGTGTATGGTAATACCGATAAATTAATATTTATGCCGTCATTAGGCGAGGAAACACGATGCGCATGTGTCTGTGGACAAGTTATGTACGTTCTTTATCGTTTTTTTTTTTTTTTTTTTTTTCGTCTTTTTTTTTATTTTTGATTGTGTTTAGTTTAGTTTAGTTTTATGATCTTTCTGTACGAGTCGCAATAAATACTTTTCTTTCTTTCTTTCTTTCTTTACTTGTAATAAAGTACATGCTTTTCCCTGGAAAGAACATTGCATTCTGTCATACTATTCATAATGTGCACCACTCACCACTCATTCACTCATCACTCTGACCAGTCATTGAAGCTATACTTACTTAACCTACAATAATTTCACTACTTCTTATCATAAGTATGTACACACAAGTTATGCATGTAGCAAAGCAAGCGGCTGCTCCTGCCAGACTCATCTCGTATTCTATCGAGACTGGCGAATGTCAATTTTTAACGATACGTATATGAGGCTTCGTTAATGATTTTGGACGAAAGATGAGCGTAGATTGTTTCAGTGGCATACTATGTGATACAATAATCTACCATTACTGTCGAAAGCCTTTGAATTTTATGAAAATTAAGGTATTGGTTTTTGTTATTTTTATCAACCAGTAATAACAGCTTACATGACGTTTGACTGGTAATTGAATGATCCAGACTACATCAAAGAAATCTGGTGTCGAGGCTAGGGTAAAGTCCCTTGGTAAAGAGGATGTTTGAAGGAATTGCTAAGCTGAAAATAAACTTCCCATATTACAATAAATTACTTACCTACGACAAAAATAATCCGAGTCCAAAAAGTACAAATAATTTCTGGGTGTTCAAGCGTTACACACTTTGGTAACTGCTCTTTTAATTAATGTTCCTATTTACATAGATCTCATAAATATAATTTACATATGGATCATTTAGCCCACTCCTGCATGTACAAGGTCAGCGCGAGCGGATGTGACGCGTAATTTCCGTCCATCGGTTATTTGCGTAATTGCCTACGCTGTAGCCGCTGCTACGGCGCTACGCCGCCGCACCGTAGCGCTGTAGCAGCTACGAGCGGAATACGAATCATCTAGCGAGATATGTGTGAATTTGGTTACATAACTCGTAAATAGGAAAGTAGCTGATAATTACTATGACTATGTTTATGAATAATGTTATTAAAAATTTAGATCCTATGTAATAATATGGAGTCACCGAAAATTTATCCTAGTTCTACTGTAGGTCTTGTAAAAGGCGACTAATGAAGAGACATAAGCACGTTCTTATGTGCAGCACAATCACCCTGGCTAGTTGTAACAAGATAAAATTTTATGTTTAAACTCGTTAGGAACACCTCACATAATGAGGCGGAACAGAACCAAGAGAAAGTATTAGCCAATCAGTTAGTATGATACCCAACCAGCGAGTGACTTCAGGGCCATGTCTGAAGCATGATTGATGCTCGGGGCGTGTTCAGCGCGTTTAATTGACACATTGAGCGCCGCTGTCTGCGACTGTCCTCGTTTTTATGGTCAAAGTTGTAAGTACTTACATCGATAAAAGTACTGTTCATCAAGACGACCATTTAGGCACACCTTGAGCTCAAGATGAGCTTTATCATCATTTTGTTTGCTTCTAAAATCCATAAGTAATTTATAAAGTAATTAAAAAAGTACTAAAATCGCTTAATTGCAATTGCACGCTCCAGAGTTTGATTCGCAGGCAAGGCAGTAGGTACTTACTTTGGAATTGATATCTAACAATCTTAAGACAGATGTAAAACTTAAAGGAGACAATTGAAAATTCCTAAAAAAATCAAAATCAAAAGTCATTTATTCAAACTAGGTTGAGAATTAGCACTTTTTGAACGTCAAAATTACATGAGACAGTCCCTCAAAATGTTAGCACTAGGAAGTGGTAAAGGGCGGGCATTTTCTAATGAATCCTTTGAGTATTTCTAGACTAAAATATCTGATATAATCAAGGTAACTAGCCCTCTACTTTTAATTCAATCCGCGACAACCTTCATAATTTCCGTGATGTAATGCCCTCAAGCAACCAGCCGAGACCATATCTTATTTAGAAAACACTTCCAGTAATAATTAACGAATCTTTTAAGAATAATTCCCCAAAGTAACATCTTACAACAAACCTTAAAAAAACTCACTTAAGAACTCAGAAAATTCTTCAAAAATGTTTCAAAGTAAAATATTAAAGAAGCGTTTCTTTTTCACTAGCTTCTTCCCGCGGCTTCGCCCGCGTGGATGTCGGAAATTATCCCACGGTAACATGCTACCGAGGCAAAAAGTAGCCTACAAAGCCAATTAAGGTAAGTCCGCCTTTGTAGGTACCTTTTTTTTGTGCGAAAAGTTTAAATAATTAAATATATGTTACTCCATAACATCGGCTATCTGCCAGTGAAAGTCCCGTCAAAACCGGTCCAGCCATTTCGAAGACGCCGGAACAAAAAGACAAAAATTTAAAAAAATGATTTTCCCTTAAGTTTGTAGCGTATATATTTTCCTACGCATTTAGTAAAATCTTTTATTTTGATATTACAAACAGACACTACAATTTTATTTATTTTTATAGATAGGTAATCGTACCTTTCTATACAAATAAATAAAATAAATAGATATCAATCTATTTAAAAATTAGCATCCGGTTGAACTGGAAGCCGACCAAAATATATTTGGGAAAAAGCTAGGCAGAAGTATTCTGTCCTAATCTATTTTTTTATACATACTCGTATATCATAGCACTCCGCCCAACCCTTCGTCCACGTGGATTTCGTACTTGCTTTTAAATTTTTTAAGACCTCCGCCCTTTAAAAGGTAGTTTTTGAAAATAATGATTAAGATCTTATAATTTATTCAGAAATGTTTATAAATTATAGGAATAAGATTGTTCATATAAACTATGTCCTCCCTTTTCACCTCGATAGGGCTTGTTTTTAAAAAATCGTTTGGTACGTTTCAATTATTTGACTAAAACTTTATTTGTACCTACCCATAATAGCGGTAATTTTTTTTCCCGTTAGACTGTTTGTGATTGAAAAACCCTAAAACAAATTAAATTCAAATATTTCCTAAAAACTTTGATACCCCTTAACCATTCTTGAGGGGTAGTTTACAAAAACTTGTAAGTATAAACTTTGTTATTTAATACCCCTACAAAGGGCAGTTTTTCAAAATTCATGATTAATTTAGATAGGCATTTGGGCCAAGTTTCAAGTTCTAATTGATTTATACCATTTTTTTGAGTTAATCAAGCCACGCACTAAATCCTTATTTTCTGTCAAAAGTATTAATACTGTGTTTCGAGTCAATCTGACCGCGCTTTCAAATTCTTCCACACAAACTTTAACACCCCTTTACCCCCTTTGAGGGGTAGTTTTGAAAAACTTATAATGATAAACTTTATTACTTACTTAGGCAAGTATTCTGGTCAAGTTTCAAGTTTATTAACTAAATGAATAAGATTTTTCATATAAACTATACCCCCACAAGGGCGGAATTTTGTAAAATTGTTTGGGCTGTATTCGTAACTTGACTCAAAGATTTTTGATACCAATTTTCGAGTTAATTATGCCACGCATTATAATACTCCCCTGTAAAATGAACTACCTCTTTTCTCCACGTAAGGGGTTGATTTTCGAAAAACCCTGGTAAATGTTATTCTTTATTTTTGGTCTTAAGTATGAGCACTGAGTTTCGAGTTAAGCGGACCGCGCGTTTAAATTCTTCCACGCATTGTTTAACACCCCCCAATCCCCTTTTAGGGGGTAGTTTAGAAAAACAAAAAATGGCAAACTTCATAATTTACTTATTTACTTACGTATTCGTGCCAAGTTTCAAGTTTATTAACTCAAGGAACAAGATTTTTCATAGAAACGAAATCTCCCCATTTCACCCTCTTAGGGGTGGAATTTCGGAAAACCCTTTCTTAGTGGATACCTACTCTTCACGAAGATACACCCTCCAAATTCCATGTCTCTAGGACCAGCGGTTTAGGCTTTGCGTTGATGTATCAGTCAGTCAGTCAGGACTTTGAATTTTATGTAGGTATATTTATGTAGATTGTTTACGGTTATTATTTCCAGTCGAGGTGTTTCATAAAATAACAATCTGGTGATAATATGGCATCGGACAATGTGCTATCATCAATAAAAATATCTACGAAGAAAGGTTACCTCCACTGTATAATATTGAATAAGAAAACCGTAAAAGGTATTGAGAAGAAACTTTTAGAGCAAGTCCTATCCGCGGTCACCTCTGTTTTTTTTTTATAAACTTCTGAATCTTCATGAATTCTTGGTAAACAAATGGGTACCTGCGTAGTGACTGCTATGTAGCTAATACTTATGAACAAAGCTCTAATTCACCACTAATCTTTTTTGAATAACTTGCTTTACTCCTTTAATTTTAATCCCGTAGGATGTTTTCCAATATCCACGCAGGTGAAGCCGCGGGCAAAAACTAGTTAGGTATAAACGTTTAACTTGTATCCCTCGCTTGTCACATTGCCATCTCCTATACTCGTAGCCTACGATCGTAGCATCAGTTTCCCGTTCATGAAAGGTCACGGGCAATTCATATAATTATACGCAACTGACGCATTGGTCTTGCGAAAACGTAGTTTTACTAAAGGTCAACCGACAGTTGCCCTGGGACCATGTTCAATTACTTTGAACACTACGGATCCTCAAGAGAAAACGCTGTAATACTAATTTCAGCGTGTTCTCTTGAGGATCTAGTCTTAGGTACTAACCTGAGGCGAGCCAAGAAAAATCTGCTGATCATATTCTTCTAACACGTCGATAAGTATTGAGTTTCATCAGACATGTTGACTTGCTGACAGCACTTTCGTCAGCGACAGTTCCTCCCGAGTTCAAGTCAAGACATACAAAACAAGATGTGAAATGGGACATGATTGGTAAAAACAAAATCATACCACATTGAAGGTCAAACCCTTTTTCAAAGCTACCGATTTTGACCCGGTCCCTTAAATCGTATTTTAATAAAAATCTATAATAAAATAAACTTCCAATAAATACATATATATCCACAATAATAGAATTATCTCCTAAGCCCAAGGAAAGTATCATAAAAGTAGGCTGGCTCCCACGCACGTGTTACAATAATCGTTTCAAAACTTTCTACATCATTACTTTTATACGCGAACTTTTCTTATCAAACGTTTTATAAGGTGCAGAACCCATCCAAATCAATTCCACGATCCCAAGTTTAGCATGTTATTACTTTACGGTTTATTTGCAACTTTTTACAGGCGCACGAGTTCCCGGAAGAAAGTTAATGAATTGATTATTGGGCGGGATGGGAAAAGATAAATTAAATTTCCTCAAGTCTTTGGAAGATATTTTAATATTTATTCAAGTTGACAGACGATTCCGTCTGTCAACTTGACGCATTCTGGCGATTTTTCATAAGGTCTCGTGTAGCAGCCTTTTCAAAATGCGTATAATTTTCAAAATAAATATTAAAATATCTTCCAAAGACTTGAGGAAATTTAATTTATCTTTTCCCATCCCGCCCAATAATCAATTCATTAACTCATATAATCATGAATAGGATAATGAACATCATCCCTTATACCTAATGCCAGCTAAATAAAGGCTGGTTTAATTAGCCTTTTATGTTCTCACTGCTGGGACACAGGCCTCTTCTCTGTTAGAGTCATCCACCGAGTTCCCGAGTGCGGGTTGGCGGATGTCACATGTCTTTGAACTTTTGGTTCTAGGACATGCCGGTTTCCTCACGATGTTTACCTTCACCGTTTTGAAAGCAGTGGTTATGAAATAATTAAAGTAAAGTGACTGTTTGGGATCCAATCCACGACCTATACAACTCGTAAGTCGCGGCCGTTACCGCTGAGCCACCACAGCTCTCATCAAGATTAATCATGAATAGATTAATGAACTCCTGCACAATATCATCTTCTAAATAACCGCGAAATAAAGGCTGCTTTGCATTACCGAGAACCATATCGATACTAAACAGCCCTCTGCCACTCACTCTGTCAATCACTAATTTAGACTCGTCCAGCACAGCATCGAACAGTAATCACGGACTCGGACTCATACTCAAAGCATTTATTTCAATTAAACCAGAAATAAGAAAGCTAGTTGCCCATTCCAAAGCGTAAGTGTACCTATGGAGAAGAAGGGACAAGAAACTCCATGAAATATTAATTAGGTTAGGTTAGGTAATAATACATCATTAAATTTATATGTGAGAAATATGTAAGAAAGATGTACACGACAAAAGCGTCCAGAGCACAGAAAATAGAAACAATAAAAAACAATTAATAATATGAAAATGAACATAATTCAGGGCAGCAAAGAGATGACCAGTCCCTACTGACGGGCGCCCGTACACGAACATGACGCATGGATCAGCACCATTCAGCTCAACCATTTTGAAGGGAGCTAAATGATCCAACACACGCGCCACATTATCTATATATATATATATATATATCTCACTATATATATATATAGTGAGATATTTGAGTGAACATGACATAATGAAAAAAATATTTCCCGGTAAATGATATCTCTATTCAGTCTCTATAGTATGTACATTACTCACACCTGTGATAAGCAATTATATAGTAAGTTCAATCAATCTGAATTGAAATCCCTCAAAGTACAAAATAATGGATAGACAACACACCCAAATTATGCCAATCTAAAAGCTCCCATCACCTTGAGTACAAAAAGCGTTCGAGTAAGTCCAATTCAGTTATCGGCGTAATCAATGTAATCTAGAACGTAAACGCAATTAGGTGATGACCGCACTACGGCTGGTAATGGGGCCCGCCTGGCCCGCCTGGCCGCGCCTCGCTAATTACTTCAAAACTAATACTTTTATCGCTTACCATACGTACTTACTTAGTTGTTTTTGTGGACATTTGTTTAAGTTGTTGACTGGCTATGTGTACTGTTGTGGGTGGAATGTGTGTGGTAGATAAGTAGGATGTTAGATACATATAGATAGCTGTGCCTACGAAAACGTTCGTGCTAACAAGATCGAGCTAAATAACAAACCCATGAATTAAAAAATATGTGAATCGGATAAGAGGACCTCGAGTTATTATATCGAACACTCCCGGACAGACAGAGAGTCAGAGAGATATTTTATTGTACTACGTAACGTATCGTATCAATTTTTAGTTGACACCGAAAAGTGGCTTAATTCTTTCTTTTTAAAACGAGAATAAAGCGCATTAGATGGGGGCAATAATGAGATTTCCAGTCTTCAGTGTTTGAGCAAGTTATGGTTCCTTGCTGTTGGAACGTACTTACTCGTACCCAGAGCGCAGGCCACATATAAATGGCGTCGGGCGCGGACATGGCACGGGCGGCTTCCTATTCCATTCAAATTCAGGTGCGGGCGCCGAAATAGCGCGTCATAACTACGTCCGATCAACGACATACCGTGTGTCCGAAATTGCGCTTTATTTCCATGCATTTTGTATGAAATTTGAATGGAATAGGAAGCCGCCCGTGCCATGTCCGCGCCCGACGCCATTTATATGAGGCCTGCGCTCAGGATTGCCAGGTCGGGCAAAGTGTTAGGTTAGATATTCAGATAAAAATGTTTATGTAAATATCTTTTTTTTTAATTTAAATTATTTGTAATTACTCACCTATTCTTACATAAACTCCAGTGGCAAAATAGCATTATGTATCACAACTCTGGTCCCCAAGATACAGGCGCCGCCTAGTTTGGGGACCGCCGTAAAGATTCAAATGATGATCGCTAACGGTTACAGACCGATGTTAAGTTAATTTTAAGGTTATAACTTATTGTAACATTGTTGGTTCAATAAATTTATAATTTAATTAATTAAATCTACATAATTATAAGAACAGTGGCTGAAAACTTATATCTGAATACAAAAATAATAAAACGAAGAATACCATCTAATACCCTAGCCCAAAACTTTTTCTTCTAACTTCAGTACCTAAGTAACATCATCTGGCAAACTCGATTTTATGTCGCGAAACTCGTCAAAGTTAAGTAAAATAAAGTATTCCCTTCAGAGTCTAAACAAGTTACAGTTTTCTCTTGAAAATACTGAAATCAGAAGGCATCGACTTAAAAAAGTGCCCGCAGACTCTTTGGAAATATTCTCAAAGTTTATTGAAAGTTTTTTTGATTATATTTCATTGTTATCGAATCAGACGCATGGGAACTTTGTTAGGTAGGTACACTGTTTTGTACGAACTGTAAGTACCTACGATCTTTTGAATGTTCTATGAATAAAACATGCGGGTTTAGATGTATTCGTAGCGAAACTGCTAAGAATTTACATGCGATGGAAAGTGCGCATGTTACATGTAGAACGATCTCGGGTTGAGAAAATACCGAAGATAGGTAAGGTTACAATATTTATCTTTTGCCAAGTGAGAGTAGGTAAGAAAATACGTTTGTATATTTCCACATTTTCCAATATGCTAAAAGAACAATAACGTGCTGTACAAGTTGTCATAACTTAAGTTGGCATTTACTTACCTACAACTAGCATTTATATGTTTAGTCTCATTAGACATGTTTAGGTACTCATATTACTGATTATGGTTATACTCACGTATTTATTATTTTTGGAGTTTGCCCGACTAGCTTCTAATTCGAACGGAATAATTAGGCGCGAGCTCGTCACGCGGTGCAGTCACCGTCAAACTCTTCTTTCGAACGAACTGAAAATATACAAACATTATTGATTGTAGATACCAGCTAGGTGCCAGAGTTTCTCTAAGAGATTTCTTTAAAGATATTGGTATTCTCACGGTTGCATCACAATTCATCCTTGCCAACATTTTATATATTAGGCAAAATTTACACTTGTACACTAAAAATAGTGATATTCACAGTGTTAACACTAGAAATAAGGACAAACTACGTGCCCCCTTTCACCGGCTTCATAAGGTTCATAACTCATTTGTTGGGCTTGGTATAACCTTTTATAACAAGATACCCTCTTCTTTTCTAGACTTGCCTTTTAATGCGTTTAAAGCTTAACTAAAATCCAACCTTTGTTCAAAGGCATACTATTCCATCAACGACTACTTAGACGACAAGAATAGTTGGTCACCCTAGTTTAACGCAAGACAATGTTTGTGTTCCTTCTCCAGAATTAGCTTACTGCCAGGTCTTAGAACCCAGCAATGCATAAATATGTAAGCTGTCACGCCCTTTATGCCTGGAGGCTTTTATTTGGGTAGTAAGTTTTTTTATTTACATTTTAATTAATTATTTTTTAGCTTGAGTACGTATAGTTTTTATTATATTTGTTGGTATACTGGCGTGGCTAGCTGACATATTATGGCAAATAATTAAATTTTATGTTCTGGTTTTGTAATGTTAATTACCGAACATAAGTACCTAGTATTGTATACAATCAAGTATTTTTTTAAATTGAACAGACAGCTGTGCTGCTGGGGAGTTTGTTGCGCCACTTCTTCTTCCCAGCGATAGCACTAGGAAGTGGTGAAGGGCGGGCGTTTTTGGGGGACTGTCTTTTGTAATTTTGACGTTCAAAAAGTGCTGATTCGGATTCGGAAGTGCGGATTCTCAGCCTAATTTGAATAAACGACTTTTGATTTGGATTTTTGAGATACTTACCTACAGAAAAATAAAAAGGTTTTATAATAGTAGGCACCTACACTTAGACACACATTCAATAAATGTGAAATTAATAGTTCAGCAAATTGACTACTAAGTTAAATTACCGATCAAATCACTGTTACTGTCGTTCTTTGACAGTTTTATGAAATGGCAAGTTGACGCTGTGTATCAATTTGAAAAACAATTAGTTTCACTGACTTTAAATAGGTAGGTACTACTCTACCTACTTAGATAAGTAAAACATTTACGTACTTTATATGTGTATACACACAAACCTTTAGTCACAATTTAATACGCATACAGACGTCTATGTAGATGCGACCAGGAATTTCAATATAGGCACGAAATGCCTCATACGCAGTGAACTATATGCCTCCCAGCCACGGGGAATGGGCCTTATACGAAACAATAATAAGGGCTACATTAAGTGAGCACAATATATAATAGCAGCGACGTGAGTGTGTCCCATGTTGTAAAATAGAACCGAAGACTGTGTCTGGTACAGGCATTTACAAAAAATAGATAATGTTGTTGTATTAGCTGTATTGTAGTAGGATGTGAATGCAAGGGGGCTTGTGGCTAAGTACTCGTAATAACAGCCACACGGGTCGATCCGCTTGCAGCGGTTGGTCCGTGGATGGCTTTACATACCAAGACACTTCCGAGCCTCGGAAAGCACGTTAAGCCATGGTCTCAACTGTCATTTGTGGATCTTTGGCAGCCGTTACGGGTCGTCAGAAACCCTGACAACCAATCTTACCAAGAGGTATAGTATTACTCAGCAACTGGGTTGTGGAGATCAATTGGTTGGCAGTCGGCCCATGTAAAATACTGGTAGTCAGCTGCATCCGGTTAGACTGGAAGCTGACCCCAACATAGTTGGGAAAAGGCTGGGCAGATGATGATGTGAATGCAAGGTGTAATTGAAAAAAAAGAAAACCTCTTAAGGCGTCATCATACTCATCATTATGAACAACTTTTACTATGGGACCAACCACAAAATCGCGAAAATAAAATTGCTGCACCGCGCTCAGAGTGGGGAGTGTACCCGCTCAGAGTGGGGAGTGTACCCGCTCAGAGTGGGGAGTGTACCGCGCTCAGAGTGGGGAGTGTACCCGCTCAGAGTGGGGAGTGTACCCGCTCAGAGTGGGGAGTGTACCCGCTCAGAGTGGGGAGTGTACCCGCTCAGAGTGGGGAGTGTACCCGCTCAAAGTGGGGAGTGTACCCGCTCAGAGTGGGGAGTGTACCCGCTCAAAGTGGGGAGTGTACCCGCTCAGAGTGGGGAGTGTACCCGCTCAGAGTGGGGAGTGTACCCACTCAGAGTGGGGAGTGTACCCGCTCAGAGTGGGGAGTGTACCCGCTCAGAGTGGGGAGTGCACCCGCTCAGAGTGGGGAGTGTACCCACCGACGAAGTGATCGCAGGGAAGACGGCGCATATTGGTCACGTGCTGCCTTGCACTTCTGCACAGTTAGGTTTTAGGGAGACCCCTTTACAGTCTCCCCAGGGATCTATCTTACAGACGTTGCACAGAGGGGGTTTCAATCGGTCTTTTGCGAGGTAACAGCGCTCCTTCCATGTGCAGATGGTGACCACCGGGGTGGTCTTAGTAAGGTAAAAATCCCACACTCCCTGGTCTTGTGCCAAAGCCCAGGAGCATTCTGCAGGTGTCCTTCCGAAAAAAATAATTAAAGGGATACAAGTTACTTTTTGTTTCCGGGTTTGTCCCGATTCCCTACGGGACATATACCTACCTATTGGGCACAAATTAAAGCTCAAACAAAATCCGCAATAACACTCTACCCGATGTGGGAATCGAACCCACACTCAGGAGTCGCGCTTTGCTACCTCTGGACCAACGAGGCATTAAAGTATCTACCTAGCAGCACCAAAGATTAATCTGCAGTACCTAAGCTACATAAAAATAATGTTATAACCTATCAAAATTGTTTAAAAAACCCACCATCTAACATTACACGATTTACACGGGATAGATCGATGAAGATCATTTCCACGTATGTGATTCCTTCTACTTGACAACAGATGGCGCTGGACGTCTAGTTTTTTTCTGATTATATTTTGCGCAATTAACAATTTTAATTAAGACATCGTACAGTCACGAGTAAAAATATGTCTATACTCAACTCCTTTATTTTTAAATGAAATTTTAAGTTGTTACGAACATAACATTTTAGCTCTATGTAATGACTAGTGTGTCGTATTTCAACGTTGCATTCGTTATTTCACGAAAAAATCGCAGTTGAAAGTTGCCAAGTGTTGACATATTGGTGCTCGTGACTGTACATACCTACTTAAGTAAGTACAATTATTTCAGCGAACTTAACTATCTTAAAATTAAATCACCGTTAAAAAAAATCCGAACCGTTAATAATAATCACCGTTAAAAATCTGTAATAAAAAAGTTGTCAAACAAACTTTTTTAGTTGCCAAAATAGAGTAGGCCCTGTAATATTTTTTTTAGTAAGTTTCGTATTTGAAAATCGATTTAGAATAAACGTTATGGTCAGAGCTTTTATGTGTACCGTCAACATTCCTGAGGAGATTTGTAAATGATTATAACTATTAGTAAAATTCTTGATGACCGGGAAAATAAATATTGGGACGATAAAAGTGAATTGTTTGCGACTGTGACTACTTGTGGCAATGCTCTAAGCTTGTGGCACACAAACTTGTAGAAATGCAATGAAATCTGTACACAATGTCCAGATGTTGACTACTGTAGACTGATTTCTTACATCCTTAAATAAATCATGAGCATTATTGGATTGGCTCCAGGCGGAAATGAATCCGGTAACGCAAATAACATAAGTAGGTATAATCAATTTGAATGATGGTGTTACGCTTTTCATTTTAAGTTTTATTTCCAACTGAGTATCAGTTGAATTTATAATTATTATTAATCATTATCAGTCGTATCTGGGTATCATGATTATGTTGGCATTGGTGTCCTTAGGTTTTATGAATAGGTTTGTAGTTATCATTGCATAAGCATCCATATTGCGTCAGTAATGCGACGCGGCATGAACCGTGATGAGTGCGTGTGGCACGTATGATGGGCGGTGCGACGTGGCGGGAAGCCTGCGCCCGTGCGGCAGCCGTCACCCCACGTTATCTCGTTAGCACGGCCGGCGTCTGCGGGCGGCCACTGCGGCGCGCCCTCGCCTCGACCGCGAACTAGGGCATCGGGGTGACCGGGAGCAGCCGAGCAGCCGCCGCGCGCCGCAGCCCGAGGCGTGAGACGCCGCCGCCGGCCGCCACTCGCCGCTCGCCACTCGCTCCGCGGCCGCCGCTAGCGCCCGCAGTGACGCATTGCAGGTGCGCGACGGCCAATCGGCGCGCGCCGAACGCCAGTCCACGCCGCCGCACCAGCCCGATATAAAACCGACTATCCTTTGCGGATCAAATTTAATCCCGTGGCGTGCGTCCCGAGACATGGACTTGGACGTTCGAGTGATAAACTTTTAAAACGAAACGATTGTAGCGTAGTGTTAAAAACTATTCCGAGCGTCGGAAAACGGATATGAAAATACGGTGAATCGAATAGTCGATTCGGAACGATTCGTAACCGAGCACGAAGCGAATCGCGGTCGTGAGTTTCCCGGCGCTGCCGCTCGCGCGAGTGAGGGCGGCAGTATCGTTTCAACCGTCGATCTGTGCGGTCGCTTTTGCGGCGTAGTCTGTGATTTTTTTAGTGTAGCTCCTGATAATCCAAGTTAATCTACAATGGTGAGTGATATTTCTGCTGAAAGGTGTCGGGAGTGCATTCAGGGGATCATCCTGAATTGGTTCCAGGCTATATTTCTGGGATGTGGTGCATCGGTGTTTATAGTGATGACGGGCCTCCATTATATTATTGTGATGGCCGTTTTTTACCGCATTGCGGATTGGCGACGAAGCCGATGTCTTGATCAGGATGCAGGGCCAATGATCACAAATACATAGGAAGGATCGCGAGTGCTACGGGATTTCTAAACTTTATAAAACGACCGTTAGAACGGCTCGAGAAACATCCGTCGCCATAGTTTCGTAGGTGGTGCCGGCTAAATGACGTTAGTTTTTATTGAAGCCGGACGTCTATGACGATCTAATATGGCGTTCGGGATTTAGTACAAAGAAAACAAGTGGTTTAGTGCGTTGTTTCGATTTTGGGAGGCCTAGTCGCGCCCTGTTGACGGTGGATCGATCGGCCCGGCGCAACTGTCAAACGCCCGTTGACTCATCGCTACGCGCGCTTCTATATTTTTCATACGCAAATCGGTAAACGGGTCGCGTTTCTACGCCGGTCTGGGAGGCTGCGGTGTTAAACAATAGTAATATTGTGTGGCGACACGTAGTGTAGCCGTGTGTGCGCCGGCCGCTCGCCTCTCAGATAGTTCGTGGATCGCATTGTGTTGCTATGGTATGTAAATATCGTTGCATCTGGCACAGCTGACTCAAATCCGTCTTGTGTTCGTGATCGACTTTCTCTCAATATTTCAGTTAACTCGAAAAACATTCCCAAGCAAGGCAAACATCTTGTGCTAATAAGAACCTGATTCTTATTTGGAGGCCTGTCACTTGTAGGAAGAATGTCTTTGGCTGATAAATTGCCTCTATCAACTCCTGTTATGGCTGACATATTCAATTATGCTAAGGAAATGCATGATAATGAACTGAATGATGTTAATAAAGCACCATTTTTGTATGTAGTTGGTATAATAATGACAAGCCTGTCTGCCTTTGATATACAGAGAATTTAGTTTGATATGATACACTTGAATGTAAATAAGTTCTAACATCAATATTTTATGAAGGTTATCACTGGAATTGTTTGGAAAAATATAACTAAAAGCTCAAAATGTTAAGTTATTCAGACCTGACATTCTAAACCTGTTCCGTCTTATTACAAAACGAAACCTAACTTTAGTTCTAGCCTAAACTATTGAGCCAGTACTTGTATTTCAAACTTTATTTCGATTTAGGCAACATTCTTAATACTAAAATGACAACTTAGCACCGAAGTAAGCTGTCATTTTTGTATAAAGAACTGCATTTCTCTATCAGTTGGGTTCTTAATTCAATAACTGGGTCAGTGGTATAAACCTGATCAAAAGAAAAACCTTGTTTTGTAATAAGGGGGCATGTCTAGATTCCTCTGCTTTACCTTGATAATATTTGGCATAATTTATAATAATTTTTTATTCTTGTTATTTTCTAGTTAGGTAATCAGAATATTTGGATAAACTAGTTGCTGTATTATGGCTTCAATGATTAAAGTTCATATTACATGCAGTGTTTGCAATGTACAATTATTCTAACCATCATGATTACCTTGTTATAAAACCTGTAGTCAGTGGTATTTTTTGCCAGAGAACAATGGTGGTACTACATAATTATTATAGGCAAGGTAGCTGATAAGAGATGGCCTGTAGTATTTTTAGCCACTGCCAACACCACCGGGCGTATCAGCAGGAAAACCAGTGCCTATTATAATAACACAATATATTTTAATGATCACCTTTTAATGTTGAGGAAAAATGTATGGCATGACATTATTTGTGCCCATTTCCTTATTGCCAGCCATATTCAGGAATGTGTTTATTGACTGATGACTACTGTTACAAGTTTAAACTTATTTGTTTTAAGGCAGTTAAAATAATAGAGTTGAAGGTATTTATTTGAATATGGGCGGAGTCGATGTTCGACAAGTTTGTACTTCAAACTTTTCTGTTGGCCAAAGCTGGTATTTGAATGAATATGTAACCCCTTTTTTGTTAGATGTATCTACAAGGTTAATCATTGACTCGTTTATGTTAAGATTTTAGCTGGTTGACTTGTATAGGAATAAATTAAATTGAACATTGTAGGTTGGTCAAAGTTGTTAGTTGTATGGATACCTATATTTATTGTTGCGTTTGTGTAACTGTATAATCTGGAAGGATTCCAAAGCCACAGGACAACTACTGAATGCATTCTTGACATACCTATTGCTACTGTACTTATAAGATAATAATTACTCAATTGATTACACTTAAGGCTTTATTGATTTTGTGATGAGTTTGTTGCCTTGGCCACATCACAGCATAGGTATGTCTGCGTATCCTCTTTTCAAATAACAATCGTATTTATGAAGTGGTTGTTATGTTATCACAATAACATCGTATTTATTGATAAAAGTGGCAATGCAGTATTTTGTATCTGTGGCGAAAAGACCGCAGTGTGACGCGTCGAGGCCGGTCCGGTAATTACACATAATCTCTGGTGTAATCTTATCGCAGCTGATAACCGCCCGCGTTCGTCTACCGTCTCTTCGTATCTGACACTCATTAACAATGGTCGTCAACCAAACTGTACGTTCTTATTTATTTAAAAAAAAAGACTACGTATTTTTGTAAAACCTATGTTTAAAAAAACTTCCGGTTTACTTAACTAAAATGTGTTCTATTTTCATCAAAATAAGGTAGGTTATCAAACGATCGTGTTTGTTGGTTTCAGGCGGATCAACTGACAGAAGAACAGATCGCCGAGTTCAAGGAGGCGTTCTCACTGTTCGACAAAGACGGCGATGGCACCATCACGACCAAAGAGTTGGGAACCGTGATGAGATCCTTAGGACAGAACCCCACAGAAGCCGAGCTTCAAGACATGATCAACGAAGTTGACGCAGACGGTGAGTCCACGCACTTAACTACCCTAATCGCGACAATTCTTCGCATTCCTAGTGGCTAGTACCTACGTTTTCCGTCAAAGTAGTTACATATTTTTGCCAAAGCCGTAAATGATCTATGAGTTATGCTGTTTGCAGTTGTCAGAAAAAATACGTGACCGTAAGTTTGCAGCGAAAGTATGAATTTCGTTTCCCTTTACTTTAATTGAAACGTAAAAAGTACCTACTACACGATAAGATTAGATAACTGAAAAACGAAATAAAAAACAAAGTAAAAACCGAATGGCTAAATGATCGTGGTGGAAAATACTTGATGTATGGGAAAAAGAATACATTATTTCTGATGACATGATTAAATATCGATAACGGTCCAAAAGCAATCGGATAAAAATACCTACCTACTAGATGATTAGATTCGATTATTTACTTTAATTGTATCGAAATAACTGTAGCGTCGGTCTAGCGATTAGAAGTTTTATATATAATATACATATTAATGGAAAATACGTTACTGGTCATAATATGATTAATGTTTGACACGAAACATTAATCATATCATAACCAGTAACGTTCTTTACGACCTTTTGTTGGAATAACAACTGAATGATGTCGTCGTTTCACTTTAAAACATTTTTTTTTTCTCTACGTTTCTAGGTATCGGGCTGACTCGTATGTTGCCTGTCACGTTAAAAACAACGTGTTTTCAACTTGATACGCGAATTAGGTATTAGTGTTTGGAACAGCATACCTGTTTATAGCTAAAAGCCGTTGGAAATTATTTTTCCTATTCAGTATCATGCTCATGTGCGAATATCCATGAATCAGAGATCTTGTGCCCCTGTTATTGAAAGTTGTGTGATCAATTAGGTTTTAGGAGTTGATTTAACCAATACTAAAATATGGCGCCGGTATTTTTTTTAGCCAAATACCTGTTACCATAAAGCCACAAATAGGTAGTCTGTTTTCCTCTCATAGCAACGATAAAAGCAAAAAGTATGATACAATTAATTCGCTATCAATTCAATGTGGGCACTTACTTAAATGAAGGTCCTATTGTGATTCATTATAAATGTAATAAATTTCATATCGCACTTGTAATCGATATTATTATCGTCTAAGGTATTATAGTGTCGATAAGAGCCATGGTTGAATATCTATGATTAAAGTTCTATGGAATGTGCTATGTGCCTAGCTGTCGATTTTAAGCCTTATACGGCGCTCATAACGTTAATTGACTGAGTAAATGCACATAAAAATGTAAGGGCTCATTTTTATGGTGTATGTAAACATGGAGTGAAATGAAAACATTTACTCAAAACTACAGTTTCGAGTAAATATTTTCACTCCAGGCACGATAAGTTTCAGTGGCGAATTGCGGTTTGATAACACATTAGTTGTTGATATTGGCACTTGGACTTTGAGCCACGATAGTGAGAAAGGTTAAGCGTAAACACATAACCGAAAGCGCGGTATCTCTTTCCCAAAATGAGTCCTGTTATCCAGCTAGTAAACTGCACATCTTCATAGCCCCACCCTTTCAACATCAAATGGAATTTGAGCATGTCCCATAAAATTTTCATATCGATATCGATCCACTCCGAGTTAAGCCTCTCTGTGACTGCTCTACTTCAACGATAATGAGCTCCTTCTGCAGAACTCAAAAATCAAGCTTCCGCGCAATTCAAGTGTTTACATTTCGGTACATTAGTTAATAACAGTTATAAGTTAATCTATACTGCGCGCGCGCCATAAAACATTATCACCACGTACTTACGTAGGCTACGTTTAACAGCACTTTATCAGTGTCCATGTGTGTGTAGCACTGTTTAACACACAAGTACACAACGCTGAACAAACACGTGATGTGTGTTTAATTGTGTCGCCAAAATATTGTACAATTACAGTGCTGTAATTATAAATGTTGATTGAGAATGTCCTTTACTTTTACTTTCTACCTACTTCAATGTCTATCTTTTAAAACAAAAGGTTTAAGTACTGGTAGAGAAAATAAATACTTTGTGGCATTACCAAAACTCCTCTTGTCTTCTGTTATCTTGAAAGTGTTAAATCAAGGATTCCTTCTAAATTGGTTCAAAGTACTTACGTCAAATAACACCCATGGGCCCACCTTGGATCGTAATAGAATGATCAAGTCAAGCACAGTGGCGCTTGGCACACGAAGGGAATGTAATCCGATGTTGTCTATAGGTGCTGTGTGAGATGTTGCCAATCCCTCGGTATGATATAATCCCCCTTGGTTTTCTTGCGACACAAATCAGACGAAAAGGTGTGGCTTAATCTGAGTAAACACCATCAGCCCAGCTGGCCTCAACGAGGACGGGTTTTGGTCTGAGCGGATGCGGGTCATTTACATCTGAGGATTTGCAACCATATTACCAATGGATACCGATATCAGCTTAGTCCGGTTATCAAATTGTCAAACTACGACTCTCACGGGCAATCGATAGCCGAGAATAAAAAAACTATACATTATAAACGCGCTCGAGGGTACGGACCACGGAATGCAAAAATTCTAAAGAAGGTTTTCGCTGCGAGGAAACGTGGCAGAAAAAAATGTTTCGTAATTCTACGGAAAAGTACACGGCGAACCCTTTATTACTTAGAAATAAATGATCTTAAATAAGTATACACATGAGTAAGACCGGGATAATACCGTCAGCAGTTGAAACCAGAAATGTTTGCATTTCAACATGAGACAACGTCTGAACAAACATACCTGATCAAACTAGCATGCGAATCATGCTAGTTTACACAAACTGTTTGAATTGAGCCGAAAAATTCGCTATCTAACATACACAATGTAATGATAACGGTAGGAGCATTGTCTTTAGAACAAGCAGTCACGCACACGGTATCTAATAATAATAATGTTTGAACAGATTCGAATGAAATAAATACAAAATTGGTTGGTGAAATAAAACTGCATGACGTGTTCCCACGGAAGAAGTATTGTGAGAATTTGAGTATACATTCTTTTGTGAATGTATGCTACCATTCATCTCTACGATTTCTTAGCCTATTGTCAGGGTTCAATCGCGCAAAAGAATTGACATAACCCTCATTAGTATGCAAGACGAGCTCCTTTTTGATCCAAGCAGCTACCCCATATAGAATCCTATTCGGAACTCGCCGACTTTGCGTGGGAAAACCTAATAAAAAAATTGGGAGCAAGTCATAACCAAACAAACGCTCATAAAACCAATAAATCTGGCTCATTATTTTCTGCGAGCTACTTAAAATAGAAATAACTCCATAAATGTTCGTCACTGTAATCTGAACTACAATTTAAAAGGCATAAGTCGTAAACCTCTTTAGTGGGTGCCTTAATTTGGCTGGCGGAGTACAATGCGGTGATGTCATCGGCTCAAGCGATTGAAACGGAGTCACCGGTACATTACAGACTAGAAATGGACTTTTCGGTTGTGAAAGTTTCACTCCGCGAATTCGGATGCAGCTTAACGACGAGTTTTGTAACTATTGAATCAACTGTTAGGTAGTTGAACCCCACACATTCATCTTTGGTGTGGTTTTTGCGATTAGAACGTCAAAATGTATAAAATCGAGATTAAAGAAGATTAAGAAAACTATTCAATTAAAAATAAAAAGTAACTAGACAAACAATAGCACGAGATGTTTACGGAATTGGCTCACTGGCCTCGTAGGTTTCGCTCCAATGACCTGTAGTATGTAAAAAGTGGGCGGCACCCTATTTCGAGCCATGCACGTCACATGGTCATTGTTTTTGTGTTTACAAGCTCGGTTCACATCGGCCGGCCCTGACATTTCCCTTATCAAGCCGATGTCGCCAATATTAATAGATATTAATGGTGTGTCGATCAACCGTCCCATCTCTACGATATAAAAGCAAAATCGAATCAACATTTTCAACTGGTTGAACGACTTGATTTACATAAAAAAATATCCATTTTAAACATAATATATATAATTTTATGCGTGATTGGATTCAAAATTTAAATATTTAAACTCGTAAACAATTTAATGCCGCCACGCAATAACAATTTGGCGCTTCGAGAAGATCAACCAACATCCTCTCGTCAGATTTTTTATAAATTATTCACGTTACATAATAATAATACTGTCGGCCAAAGGACAGACTTGTGGAACCTGTTTACAACTACGCCGTGCTGGGGCTGGGGCACAGTTAGCATGACAAAAGGGCGAGATGGGAACACTAATTACCACTACAATTGCCATCTCTTTACACTGGTAACACAATACCTCGTTTGCAACAAGACTGGTAATTGTTCAGTGTATCTATTCACACAAAGTGCGACGTTGTAGAACTAAAGAGATAGGGGTCTGTGTAGGCATTAATACGCGATGTGACTTGTTTGACATTGAGCTGATAAAATGTACCCAATTTAGACAAGAGTTTACAACTAGTTTTGCACAACTAGTTTACTATCAAGATTTATGTACATAATTCACTATCCACAAAAATAAATTGGATGGAAAAATTCAACCCTTGTTTCATGGTCGTATTCTTTCATCGTTTTTCTATATTATCTTGTCTCACCCTTGTTTCTGTCAGGGGTAGAGCCATCAGCTGCACGACATGGCTCGATGATTAGGTACAACGGCACCGAATCAGTCCAATATCGATTTGTACGTCTGACGTCGCGCTTTGCGATATCTAAAGAATTGTACTGATACCGATATCTAAGCAATAATACAGTAGTAATTTGAAATGAATAATTTAAATGATGGACGTGTTTGTTGATACACACTGAATTAGTGATCGGCTAATTTAAATCCGATAGTAAAACATCGTACATACACGTAGGCATCATAATTTTATAGCTGTTAATTATTATCATTTTCAGCAAATATGATATAATATGGCTCATTCATTATCAAGGATATTATGCTATTTTTTAAGGAAACTGATAGCTATACCTATAACGATAAACGTGTTGACTTATCCACAATCAAGACGATTTAGTATGAAGATATATATTTGTGGGTTTTTTTTATATAGTACCGGGTCCCGAAGTTTATCAGATTGGACAATATGCGCCTGCACACTTTGTGATAAAAGCGTGATGGACAAATTGTAAAAGACTTTTACCACACAAGCCAGTCACGTACATCAATTACCTGGTAGGTTAAAGATCGCTACACTAATGATAGAACATGCAGACATATGTAAGCACCAAGGCAATCCTTATATTATCAACAATGCAAAGGACCTACACATGCGAGGATGACGTAGACGGTGGCCATATTAAGTTTCCAGCCCAACAATACAATACGGCACATCCGGGAGACCAGCAAATTAATTCTCCGCTAACAAACGGAAGCCCGATAAACGTGGCGAGTGTTCCTGCGATATAAAAGCATTATTCATCAAACATACAACATGGAATGAGCTATTGATGCTCGGAACATGAGGCAACTGGACAAATAAGAATTAATTTGTGGCATTCAGTCACCCGAACAGTTAGCCAGAGCCTAAACATCCGACTACCGGCTGGCTAAGTAAATACAAACGTTATATTGAGCTTATGATGCTCGATAGATAAAACAGTTGCAATTGCTGCCAAAAGTCACGAGTATTTGCATATGAACTTTGCTGTTATATTATATCAAAGTTAGCTTTACATTAGGCACATCAAACCGTTCAGAAGTAACACCCCCTCACCGATCTCGTATCCCCATGTCTCGTAGACTCGTATAAATTGCCCCAGTTAATTATGTAAGTGGTACATTTAGTTTCGTGTTTTTTTTTTTCGACTCTCTGATGAATCGTAAATTAAAAGACCTCTGTGAAAAATGCGGCGTTACATCGTCTTGTATATCATTACAATTCCATTCACGAGTCGCTAGTCTGCAAATAAAGGTGGAAGAGCTCGATATCGAAGAATGCAAAATTAAAACACTGTATCGATGAAATCCCCAAACATACAGTTTACGCTGATTTAGCTTGCGCAATACCATAAACTAGGCTTGTTCCAACAAGTCTGTAATTTAGCTAATATAAAGCGGGCTGGCAATCAATTCGAGTAGCCGAGATATCACTTACGCTGTAGAACGATTCCAGTTTCACCTCACCGCAGTGAGAACAACTCTGCTTCTAATTTACACTATAAATTGATGCTACATAATACTAGCTAGAGATAAAGAAAAGATTAGTGAAAGAAGAATATCAGGAACTCTGGTTTTCCTTAAAATGTAACATTTCAGTTTACCTAATGCTTTCCTAGAATAGCTGAAAATAGCTTTTGACAAGCGACCGAGACCATAGAACCCAAGAGACCGAGAAAACCATAGTCTTGAACACGTCTTATAAAATGATGGGAACATGCATTATTCTTGATAGCTCTTAAGTTTCTATTTAAGTAGTCCAATTTGATTTAGATCAATAAATATTATTTTGGGCAATCTTCCATCCGTAATGAACGTCGTCTGACCGTTCTGCAATAATTATTTTAATGTCCCACCGTACTATTGGTGATTGTTTACAACACCACCGCATTTGCTCTTAGTAAATCAACTGACTTACTACCACAGTATTGCGGACACACGCCGCTGTGGGGACACCTTACATATAGATCAAACCATTCGTATTTTTAGACCACTTGACCAGCACGATACCAGTTGTTAGCAGACTCCGCCGGTAAACCCACAGTAATGAGACCACAAAAACTTGTCACCCTACATATTTTTGTGTATTTTATCTGTGAATTGTGAAGTATCGCAAAAACCTTGCACTTGGCCGCTTTTATGCAGCAATCAATTGTAACTACACAATGAATTATTTACGTCTGTCTGATAGAAGTGTATGAAGACCAATGTCAAGTGGATAATTTGCATTGGTTACATGTAGTCCATGACGCGTATCGCGCTCTTCATCATGATGCACGGATGCGGTGTCTTCCGGAAAACAAAATTCTGCGTCGGCGCAGCTTGACAACCGCTCGTAACACTATTTTCGGTGTTACTAACAACAGGAACCCCTCATATTGGCGTAAATGTGGTGTAAATTCGCGATCGATTTTTTTTCTTCTATTGGTGTAATCACACGTGGGCGCCAGCGTGAGTTATATCCACAAAGACAGTGTCGTCCAACCAGTTTCAACGACCTCAGGCTTAGGAATGTTGAAAGGTCGTTTTATAGGATTTCAAGTGCACTCCTGCACGTTGCGAGGACGAGTGCACAAGAAATGAATGCAAAATTACGCCCGCAACGTGACAGCCAAATATCGTGTACTGTCCATCATTTCATCGATAGTAAGACGAAGTTACTAGCACACTGCCGGATGAATATTTATAGTTCACATACGAAAAGACAGCAAATCGGAGTAACAGTTCTCTAGTTGGCATGAGGTTTGCTGGTGATGTCACGGACGTCGCGATAAGGAGTCGTTCACTCGTCAGACAGAGATAGCCGCCGCCGAGCGCTTCCACAGCGCACACGCGCTATTTGTGGAACAATGCTAGCGAGCATCAAACTCGAATCTAACCGACGCCGACGATTCATCGACAGCTGACCACGGCTTGTGTTGCATATGCGTCTCATCTACGCACTTATTACAATCTGCGGAAATACGTAATTGGCGTCCATGGATGGAGTGATAAATTGCTGCCTGTACACATGTTGACTGAAACATTTGGGTATGCTTCACTACTAACCGATGCAAACAGATTGTCGTCTGCAAATGACACTGCAGACGATAGTTCGACTGAATAAAATGAGCACAGACCTCGTGCTCTATGTTAATTCGTTCCAATTTCTCTTGTTGGCTCTGGGCGATACACTTGATGGGGTTTTAAAGATTCCATTCCTACCGACTGGCATAATTATTATATTGTCAGTGTGTTACGAGGGTGTTGGGTAGTCAGCTGGGAGAGGCGGGGGTGCGATCGATAGCCACACGTGTCAGGGGTAATTGGGCGACGAGCTTCACGGCCCGCCCGGCCGCTGAAACGTCGGAAAATATCCCGTCGTCCGTCGGTAATCCCCCCCGTATTTGCGCTCAATGTTTGGATTATCGTCGTCCGTGTTTGCAATCTGGATTTTCCACGTTACGACCTCGGTTCTCGTTCCAACAACCTTCAGTAAACTAATCGTGTTCTCCTATTGTTATAAAAATTCTAATTTGCAATATAATCATAGGTGGGCTCGACCCCACAGAGTTCCAGTCCATAGCCCATTATCATGGAGGCGAACGACCAATTAGCTCGATTGTATTGTGTCCATACGAAGCGTCTCGCTTCGATTGACCCGATACCTCGGCCATTACACTTTTGATTCTATTGACTATCTGTCACATAATCGATTACTATTACAACCATTCGATTCATGTCGAGTTCCCTAGAAAGCTGTATCATGAGAACTGATTCATTATTTATAACCGCGGTCGTAAGCTCGTTAGCGACCGGTTCACTTTCAATCAAACCGGCTCGCGTGTCTCCGTCGCGTCGTGCCCTATGTTTATTAGCAATCACTGCCCATTTCCGAGTAACTTGACAATGACATCTGTACTCGTCGTCGTCGGCCACTCGACCCACCTTTGATGTATGGCTCGTAAAAGATACTGCTCACAGCGCATGCGCCTGTTTACCCATCTAATCCGAGTTCATAATAAAAATAGGTTAGGGGCCGGTCAAGCAACTCTGCCATCGATTGTACTGCAAACAATTTACATCGTATCTCGTCACACAGAGAATACCTACTTTCTCGTGTTACGGACCGGCCGAGTTTTTTAAGCACGAAATGTGATGTTGTGAAAACTGCTCACGTATGTAATTGTACATACAGTTGAGGAGAGAAACGAATGCTTATTGAGTTTCGGATATAACATGATTCAATCTGTGTGGTGGGTTGATAAGAATATAAAAATTATGAAGTATGTATTATTATTTTCATATTCTTATCAACCCTGACATTGACATCAGAAGAGGACGTCAGACATAAATGACCTATTGTCTCCATTTACAATAGTCTTATACATACATATTGTTATACAGCTTCAATGCTATATTTTATCAAAACCAATGATGGTAATATAATTGGCGTTTTAACTAAACGCCAATTAAAGCTAGCATTTTGCTATGATGTCATCATCAACGAACATAATATTGCAGAAAACTGCTCAAATAAAACTAAAGCCGGTACGGAAAACTTATCTTTATAAAAGTCGTATCTTTTCCGCAACAAAGTACAAGAAATTAAACCAGAACTTAATGAAACAAGTTGGAAACCGCAGTCCTGGCCTCCTGGGTACTGTTATACGCAGAAAAACATCATCATAAATATCATGCCCAATTCTCACAACCAACCACAGAGCAGTACAAGGTACTGCCGCATTGTTCGCCAGATACAGAATTATGGAGATATGCAGAAAAATAGAGCATACTTGTAGTACAAAAACCAAAGCAAATGGGAGACATGAAATTGATGAGGCATTAGGCAATGCATCAGTGGTTGAACTCGCTCGTCCCATTATTATGTATTTCGCGCCTTTGCTCCGCCATTTATTGTTCTTCTTCCCGGGCGTATCCACACAGGATCATTTGTTTTAAACACGCCAATTAGCATCGCACTGTTATTATTTAACTTGTTTCCTCGTTTTATCTAACACGTACCTCTGTTTTGTAACTAGTCAGAGGTTTAAAGTAGACGTTTCGTGCTAACCAGACGTGAATGTTGTCCCGCAGAAATTCTCGCCCAACTTCTGGTTTGTGTCGGGTAATTGCAACTGTGATATAAATCAACCAAGATGGCGGATAATTGATGAACGCACAAATTCCCGGTGGCATGTTACGTTATGTTTTGGTGACATAGTCGTGGACATGTGGACATTTGGCTACACTGCATTGAAATACATATTAACGTTCTGGATGTAAACACTAGTTTTACTAAAACTCAAGTTATTCGCTATAAATTAGCTTTGCATACATTTCATTGCAATTAGCATAAAACCTTGGTGGTTAACAATGGTTGTTCCATAGTTACTTCAACAGTCACAACTATTTAAACGGTGGGTATGTAATTATTTCATGCATCAATTTCCTCTCATCTCATCGCGCATCTAATCTCATTCAGTGTGCCTCCGAATTGATGGACAGCACCCCGCTGTCCATCATATATGTCGTGATGTAATTTACATATTGTGAGTATTTAGCAGGCAGTGTTGCATGACAAACCACAGCAGTATTGAATAGACTGGTATTAGTCGCGAGCGCAACCTACCGAGTATAACTGCATACAATTGTGACATTTTATCCCATTCGGGCTTTGGATTATGACACTTTGTATATCCAGAAGCACCAAAAACGATTGGCTATTTATCAAAACTCTACAATCTTGCTGATGTCTATGTGACACCTATAGTTTCAAATATCAAGCAACAAGAAAGTGTCATTCATTCGAAGGAAAAAAAAAACCGTGTGTTGTTGTAACGTATACCGTGAAATAGTACGAGGTTTAGTCATTGGTCGCGCGCCAAGCCACGTATCGATCAAGACACCTCACTCTTACACCAGGAATACCTCCCCCGTACATTGTCTACATCACTGACCCACTGTCGTCCTAATTGCACGCTCACTGCCCTTTCCGATTCTGAATCACATGCCGATTTAACTCTTTGGAGCTAAACTAGTCAAACAGATGTCCGGAGACCAGTTTATTTTGAGGAATAAACTTGGAGCAAAAACGCCCAGACTTGTTACAGCAGTTCGATCGTTTACAGTTATGAACAGACTACTAAAGAACTGTAAAAAGACTGCACTTTCAAAACATACTTTGAACTATCTCTATACAAAGCAAAGGATAATCAATGTTGACATCCCGCGTACCCACTCAAACTTGTCTGGAATCCCTGTGAAATTGCAAATGAATTTGCATATTCTGCTGGCTGCATGCCAGCGTGTTTGTCGCGATTTACTCGCGTGGTCGAGCGTGTGCGTCGGCCCGGAGCATCGCCCTAACTTACCTCTCGTTTACCTTGTTTATTATAATAGAGAAAATGCTTACAATCATGTTGCGAAGGGTTCTTGACTAAATGGCAGATGTAAAACAATCAATATGAGAGTTCTTGCAGCAGTTGTACCTTGTACGAGGATTCTTCTACATCTTATGCATGTACGCCTCACAGAAAGTACACAACATCTCTGGAAGTATGCTAACCGTTGGTTTCCGCTACTATACTAATAGTTCTATATGTTCTTAGCCCCCTTACCTCCTAGTGTCCTTTTGGCTATTCTGAACTCCTCCCTAAGTTTACCGAGGGACTAGAAAGGCAAAAAATTCAGTGTCATTAAGTGGCACATGCGACGAGTCATTTATAACTTCAAAGCTTAGAGGTTATCTTATTCCTTATGCTGATGCGTCACTGCGTGTGCTTCTATTCTCAAGACTGCATGCCTGCCCTGCTCTTCATAAATACCTCGTCATAACGCGAGCAGTAACCCGTGCATTACTTCATGAGCCATCCGCCATTACTCCCCAGTCGTAGTGACTTCTTCCGCATGTTTCTCTAGCCAATTCTATTGTTACACTGAAATCTACAATCGTTTACATACCATCGAGCTACATTTCTTGACATTTACATTTTGTTTTCCGGATGATTGCTCTGACAAAGTCTCGAATTGCTTTCAAATTTATCAATAAATAAGCCTACGTAGATAGCGTATCGTATAAGGAATGTGTCTGCGGTTCGCTAATCGAGTGTTCAATGCTGACGTCATGTTGAGTCAGGCGTCCTTGCCGGCTCGTTTGTAAGGCTTCTCAGCCGTCGCTCACATTAGTTACGCCTAATTTTACCCGGCGTTGAGCTAAAGTTTGAATTATTGAGCTTTGTCATTGTTACATTGACTACCACGCACAAAACCAGCAGAATAATGCTTTTTCGTTTCAGTGATCTTCCAAATTAACTACTTGCATGACGCGCCACCGAGCATCGTATCTACTGTTTGTTCCTTTATCCGGTTTACGGAATATCAAGAAGTATTTCATCATTGTGTTACACTGATTACACAGGCGACAACTTGGATTTATACGCTAGAACATCTCGGGTTGTCTGGATAATCAACTAAAGCCGAATCACTGACTGGATTAGTCCTTTGAATTATAAGAATCTGCAGATTGTCACATTCATGTGGTGGCTATAAAATTGTGATTCAATTCTTCCAGTGGCTGGTTGATATAAGACAATAGGCCGGTCGAGTTCATCAGCGGATATAGCCGTAATAATTTAGTGAACGTGGGGCTGCGTGGGCGCGATATGTTTATGGACTATGCACGCCAATCTAAAACGGCTTAATCGAACTTTCCCCGAAACAACTGATGTTTACACGATTGATTTTAGATTGTTGGTCCGGCTGCACCGCGCTTCACCGCCTTCGTGGCGACTTCAGACCACACCGAACCGATCCATTGAGAGCAAGATAACGTTGACTGCTGTCACGTAATTACAAACTTGTTTGATGTTTACCAGAATAATTATGAAACTGTGGACACTAACTGCAACATTGATTAATGCGAGCAGATGGAACAGAAAGATAGAATAAACACATCATAAATTATACTGCGCGGAAACCACACGGGCCCTAAAAACGAATTTAAACATATTTAAGCAAGTAAATACTCATTGTTCCCAATAAACCCCATTACGCGTGTTTGGCTATGTCCAAATATTTGTATAAAGTACGACATATTGGAATAACAAACATAGATCATAGCTTCTTATGTATATTGCAACTCATTTCCATTTGTAACATTTCTGGTTTTGGTCGAATTCAAACGTCTGGGGAAGCATGCCAAGTGTGCGCGTTCCAGGGGTGGATATTGATCGTGTTTCCGTCGTCTCGCGGTGCCAGCCGGGGCGACCGCAGCGCGTTGCCCGACCTCGAAGACTCGAACATGTGTAGCTAGTAACATAACATTTACGAATAATGTATCCAGACATTCGAGAGGCCGTTGATTCATTTGCAAATTAGACCTTGAACATAACAACTCTAATTTAAACGCTCCGCTTATATCTCAGAGAAGTGTTTTTTTGTATGAATAGTAACTTTGTTTGAAAACTTCTGTCCATTACCAAACGTTGCCCACAAGCAATAAATAAAAGAAAATTTTGGCAACAACGATACTTATTCTGAATCATAATTTAGTGGAAAATTCTTGGTCTTTCCTTATCACATGAAATCAGCTCATGAATTAATCATTCCGCCATACACGATGATGTGATATCTGGCATCATAGGACGTGAGCGAGACAAGGTTATAAGTTGACATGATAAAATACTATGTTATTACATAGGGAGGGTGCCGCTAGCTCCGCAGGGTTGACTCACAGTTTATGAGTCGTTTGTTAATTGCTATGCGCGGAACAGAACACGGAACTGCGCAATTGCTGTGAACTGTAGGCTAACGTTTGAAGAGTACTTCAAACGTTAGCCTACAGTTCAGTTCAAAATTAATGAAAGCAGTAAGGAGTACCTTACTGCTTTCATTAATTTTCAACATGAAAATGTAATACACAATAATTTCAGTTTCCTGTAGATTCTTCAAGGGATAAAGCGTTGTGCCAGACAAATACTCCATAGTCGTGAGCACACATTTAAATACAAAAGGATCCGGTTTGCCTTACGCACACACAAACACGCAAGCTAGGGCTGGTCTTATGTTACGGCCACAATGGGGCTAACAACTAGAAGTCCCCTCTCTAATCCAGACACGTAAGAATCTCTTAACCACCAACATACGAGTTCCTCATAGCTCTTACAGCACATGATCAAGGCGTTGTCAAATTCAGGAGATGAGTAATGGTGAGCATCTTAATGATAATATGAATGTTGCTAACGCCTATTACAACACCTACAGACAGGAAGATAATCTAAGATTTAAAAGCATAAGGAATAACAGATTATCTAAAAAGTTATTGTAGTACTAAAGCATACACGAACGTGACAGATTTACAGCCTACAATTAACGGGAGTGGTTCAGGTGCACCCGCGCGGGATCAACCACAGACTAGAGAGTTACAGAAGATACGTACAGCGCGGAGACAGAAATCTCACTCGTAATGCAAAACGAAATGACGAATATCACAAAAATGAGTCGTACTTGAACATTGTCCACAGAAAAACTGGAAAAGCGATTGCTATAACTAGTCCTAAGCATTATCCTGAATTACCAATCAGTGTTTGTGTTTAGCTGAAAAGCATAATCTACCATAGCAGCTGTTTTTAGAAAGTCTAAATAAAGGCAGTAATGCCTTCCACGTCTGTATTCCTTATCACGCCATCCAAGTGCGCCTTCTGTACTATTTCAGTAGCGTTTCTATCGAGTATGCGGCGTGCATTCTCCGAAGCTCACCGTTTCGCTCGCACTTCTATTATTAGTCCGCGAACCACCTCGGAAAGGTTAAACCCAGAATTAGACGGGCCAAACTTAACTCGAACTTATTTTTGCAACGCCTCGGGCCGGCTGTTCGAGCGCGGAAGGAACTGATTGCATCTAGATCTAGATTCGTTTAGAATTCAGGAACTTGCGTGTCGTTCGTTCGCGTGTGGTATCATTCTGATTAATTTGGGTGCTCCAATTTGACCCCTTTTGGAGTAAATAGTATTTTTCGCCATTGGGTCGCGGGGAACAGAGTTAATTAAGGTCGTGTACAAAGCATTGTTTAAAGGATTCGTGATATGAATATGAAGGATTAATAATTTGGAACCGGTTCGAAATACTTATTTTGCGAATTGACAAGAATGGTATGTATATTATATGATCATGGTCAATAAAGCTACTAGACTGGTTTTGTAATTTATTTCGTGAAAATATAAATACCCAGTCTGTATGAATTAAAATATTAATGATCGTTCTGCAAATCCTTAATTTAACTATAAATTATCTAACTTTACGTATTCCCGTCCGTTTGTTGATAACGTCGATCAAAACCGAGCGTTCGTTTCGTCTCTCGTTCCAACCACGCCACGTGTGAAACGACAATAATTACTTTTAGCTATAACATACTATTTTTATTACGTTTACCATAGTAATAACAGTTTGAAGTGCAAATAAAGTTCGATTCACACGTCTGTGAGATACTGACGGAATACTTTAAACAAAACATGTTGCTGAAACAATGTCTCGTTGTTCCTATAGCTACACGTTCGATGGCTGAATAATGAAAAACAGCATGATGATAAGTATTAGTAGTTTTAAGTTGCTGTAAACGATAGCTACTGTAATTAAAAAGGAGGAAAAATGTTTCATTTATCTACGATAATTATAATAATACTTCATAGAAACCTACATCATGTCACTTACCGTCAGACACATTTTATGGTAATTTAACTAAACGATATAAAGACAAAAGATATTTACGTTGTTTAGTTAGAGGCTTGAAGTCAAAAGATTTGACTAAAACTAAAGTAATAGCAGGAAGAAATGGTCGGCGCGCGTGGCCGATTCTATTGATACAACGTAACATCACGCGGTTTGTTGTTCGATGTAGCTAAGTATCAATTACTAAATCCCACGTTTGTAATAATGGTAATAGTTGTAATAATTGATGTTACCTACTTTTTAACGAGAAATATACAAAAATCTTCAACATCCTGAAACCAAAAATAATGTCGTGTAGTATTTGTGTTAGATAGGGTCTTTGATTATGTTTACTAACGGACGGAAATCACGTGGACGGCGACTTGGCTTTCGTAGCGTTCGCAATGCCAATGTTGTTATAGAAAATATTTATTTGCGTTTAATTATTTTTTATCCCACTGACATAACAATTTAACGACGAAAAAAGTATAGAATGATTGGAACTTAGTACCTACTTATTAAAGAAGAAGAAGCTGTTATAAACGTACCTGTGAATTAGAGAATCGACGCTCAACTTCTACGACCCTAGCCAGGAACTAATGCGGGTTTATTATATTCCCAGGCTATTGCGGATTTTAATTCATTTGCAGTGAGATCATCTCGTTCATTAATAATGTTTTTAAATATATGTCGTATCACAAGCACATCATGGCTTGTACCGCGAGGTCAGACAATACACAGATTCAGTCAGATGATATATCTGTGTTTATAAGTCGCCGTGTTCGTGGAAACGCCAACACTTGCCGTCAAGCAAAACAAACAAGCCTCGTCCCTAACGCTGATGCGTGCGCGCATACTTCTCGCGTCTACGCGCATTAACGACTAATAACAATTATACTGTTCATTATGTACTTTTATACATCGTAAATCTATTCAGCGGCCCCTTGATCTTCATCCGATGCTAAAATTTCCATTGATTGTTTAATCTTAATCTATTTATCCGTAGGACGCACCTGTGTTTCAAACGATTCCTTGTTTATTTTAGAGATAAAATGCTTCACCTTTTTAGCTACTTTTTCTTATTCAAGTCGAAAATGTTCTCGTTTTATGGTTTCTAGTGTTTAAACGGTTACTTTTAGATCAGAATTAAAATAGATAACAATATGCGGTTAGTTGTTCGTATCGACATAAACCCATATCTTATAGACTAGAAAGCAGCCGCGTGAATTGCGCTCTGCTTCGCATCTAAAAAATTTATGAATTACTGAAGTCGTAACGAATCACTTACATTAATATACCTACCGTGTTAAGGTTTAGAAACTGCTCTAGAATATTATGCGACTTACTAAATACTTTAAATTCGTTCTTCATGCCTTATCACGGCACCAATGTAAAAACGAACATCAAAACTAACCACCACCCTTTTCAAATTTCAGGCAACGGCACGATAGATTTCCCCGAATTCCTGACGATGATGGCCCGCAAAATGAAGGATACGGACAGTGAGGAGGAAATCCGTGAAGCGTTCCGCGTCTTCGACAAGGACGGCAACGGTTTCATATCCGCGGCCGAGCTTCGCCACGTCATGACCAACCTCGGCGAGAAGCTCACCGACGAGGAAGTCGACGAGATGATCCGCGAGGCCGACATCGATGGCGACGGACAAGTCAATTACGAGGGTCAGTACAACCGCACCACACGCTTTGACTGCACACAACACCGCCACATCAACACGACGATCTAGGAACAGGTGTAACACGGCAATTGTCGTTAGTTCAACCGACTTGTTCCTTGATTGCCAGTGTACGTGGATCTTTATTATGCAATATTATCACTTTATTCACGTTTAGTTTTTATAACGTTGTAACCGCAAAGAATTTGCAGTCACTATGACGCATGACAGATCCACATAAAAAATGTTGTACCGTCGACATATGAATGTTACATACTCGATGTGATTATTACTACCCTCTTGTGTGATAGTACCCAGTATTATAACGATGCTCATACGAGACTCCAGCATGTAGTATATAGTACGTGTTCACACTAACAGTTGGGTTTGCTTGTTTCCAAAAGGTCCACTTTATTTATAAACTGACTCACAATGAAGTTATCTGCCTATAATATTCACTCTGAAATCCCATAATATATACTTTCGAGTCTTGATTTACGTACACCAATAATGTTAAATGCTATCATGCGTAACGTTGACTATTGATTGAATCCTTGCAATGTACATTGTACTGTAGCCCAGTAGTAAGCAAACTGGACGGTCACGTGAGCTGCACTCTCAAGATTGTGGATCTCTGACGTTCTGGTTTAGATTAGTTTAATTTTGAATCTGTTAAACACCTCAAGAGTGGTATTTGGATCACTAGTTAGATAGTATCGCTTGTTGAATAAGCTTGCTGTCCCGTTGTGCATGGATTCAGTGTTACGAGTATGGGCAGTTAGGGCTGGACAGTCGACAGCGCCCCGTCCTGTGCGACAACAGACCTCGCCCCGGGGCCGGTTGTAGTTCTCGTCACTGAACGGCCACAAGAGCGTGCGGCGAGCATGCTCTTTGTCAACTTGCCCGGCGTCTGCTCGCCGCACGCTCTCGATACGTTTCACCGCGTCCCCTGTATGTGCAGTTTGTATTCCATCATCCGACCGAGCGTTCTCTCTCTTGCAGACTTCCATGCATTCGCCAAAATCATTTTCGATCGCGGCGACGGCAGCCGTTAGCGCACGGCCCGCTGCCACACTTGTGATATTAGTACCGTAACTAACCATAAGAAAAGACTCTACGATAAAGCTGTGATCTCGAAACGATTTTCCTTAGTAGTGTGTAGTGATCGATGCAATGCCATGAGCCCAACGGCCTACGTCGAGTGCGGTACGACAATAGGTATATCCCAGTGTTAATCTGAATGGTTTGCTGCTCGTTATTAACTGTTCCTTCCCTTGGATATGTTAGCTGCTCCCGCCACTCCCGAGCTGTCCCGCCCTCCCCTGCCCTCTCACTCTCTCGTTGGGATCTCACACTTGACTATCGATTGTGTCTATTTACTCACTATTGGCGTGGCGGATCGTCTGCAATTTTGTTCTTACCTTCTACACGAAGATGACAAAATTACACGCGTCCGCCTCACAGGGACATGTTGAATATTGTTTTCCTGTTGATTGGTGCATGTGTCTAATAACTGTAATCTGTATAGAACTATTCCTATAGAAATACCACCTGGTGATCCGCCCCGTTGTTCCGAGAAGGCGATAGCTTGGTCCTCAGCTTGTCGCGTGCCGTGTGTCCGGTGCTTTGCTCTCTCGACCACACTTGCTTTGACCCACGAACACATCCCACTCACACACACACCACACTGTGCCTTACAAACGAGCAGCAAACGTTGACGCGCCGATATGTGATCGATATTATATCGACACAACATGTACATGACTGTATAGGTTTCGCACAACACATCGGGATATGTTCGCAGCACTAGTATCTAATCAAGTGCTTCCGCCCATCATTTATGATTACTTTATCATCAATATAATATATTTTTGTGGATATATCCAGAGGGTGGTATTTCACATAATCCCATTGTAGTGGCATGATGAGGTAAAATACGGTTTATTTATGTTGTTCGTCGCTCCATCAAGTACATGCCTTGCTTTGTATATTTTCATAGTTACCAGAGGCATATGTTTGGTGTCGACTCGTCACTTAATACACCTAGTGGTTATCTGTCTCATAGTGGTTACATCTTTAGTGCATCTCTATCTCTGTCGGTTACTTTCGTTGTGTTAATGATGTTTGTGTTAACATTTTATCTTAGACATAAACCCTTGCATAAACAGGGGTTTATGTGAAACTTTTCTTGTAAACCTCGGCACTGCTCCCCTGGTCCGCTCACTAATGCTGTGTTGTGTTTCTTTTCAGAATTCGTCACCATGATGACGTCGAAGTGAGCCGCCGGCTAGTGTGTGTGTAAAAAGCAGAGAATTTAAATATACATTTTGTTTCATGACACACAATATTACCATCGTATTGGACCTGCATTTCTCTAGTGTTTGCGATAAATTAAATATTGTCATCGTTTCAGTTTAATGATGTACTTGTAACGTATGTGCGCAGACGACGGACAGAGGGCGGCCGCGTCGCCCGCTGTCCGTCGCCTCCGCCTTCTCTTTTTATTTAGATTTTAAAGTATTCCGTTAATTTTACTATGTAAGAAAAATTTTAACTGTAGCGGTACAAAGGGAAAACGAATAGGTGTGCGTCGCAATGTGATGGTATAAGTCTCGGGTTCGTGTCGGCTCATAATTTATATTTGTGTATATTTCGGGCGCCCGCCGTCCTGTATGTGTGCGTGCGTGCCTCTGTTTGCGTCGCGCCCTAGTGTATGCGGTGCTAGCGTCCCGCACCTTTCCGATACATTTTAATGTAAATTTTTTTCAAGTATGAGATATTTATAAAGTACGTGAGGAATAAAAATTTAAAAAATCCCAAAAAAATATAGTGTACCCGGCGGACGGTCCCGGCCGCCCGCTCCACTCCGTGTACATTATGATCGTAATAAATGTTTAAATTTAACTAACTCAGTAAACGAATAAATTAGATTTATTGGTACTGCATTAATTGTATCTGTAAATGACTTGATAAATATTATATTTCTATTGTTGGTGAAACTAATTCTATCGAAATGGAAAGTAATCCGCTCTGTTATTCTCTTACCACATTTGATTCATTCTGTTATTAAATTTTACAAAAGACATACTGAAAATAAATGTTTCTTCATTTTTAGGTCAATAAGCATCGGTGTTTCATTTCGCTCCCGTTGATTTAATTACGCGTTTCTTTTTGTTAGCCATTGTATGACCTCACACTTCCTAATGTTCTGTTGATTGTGTACACTAGTGAGATCACACTGAATGTTGTGTGCTCGGAGAACGCCTACACGCTGGTTGTGGAACGGTCGATTATCTTAATGTATGTTTCGTGTATAACTTATATCGATAAAGATCTCATTGACATGGAGTTGTGTATATTTGAAGAGATAGTCCTTTAAATTAAGTTGACTTAATACATTATATTATTTAACCAAATAACACCAATGTGTCTCAAGATCTATATATTTGTTGTTTACACAATTGGAAATACACAACATGACACTAGTTTACGTAACAATTTATAAAAAATATGATTTCATTCATCAACACAGTTTGATCTAAGACTATTAATTTTATAAAAACCATCACAGAAGAAAAGAATCCTACAGTTTAAACTAACTGCACTTGTGCTTTGTAGGCGCAGAAGTCTGTGGTTTAGGTGCACAAGTCTTTGTTGAAGGTACACATGTCAGCGGTTTAGTCCCACAACCCTGCGGCGAAGTCGGACAAGTCTGTGATAATGGCGGACATTTAGGCCCGCCACTCTGTGGCGGAGACGGTGCACATGGTGTACACGGTTGGCTACCCTGTGGCGAAGACGGTACACACGGTTGGTTACCTTGTGGCGAAGATGGTGCACACGGTGTACTCGGTTGGCTAC
The DNA here is from genome assembly GCA_949629185.1 of Apamea crenata. Taxonomy (NCBI): domain Eukaryota; kingdom Metazoa; phylum Arthropoda; class Insecta; order Lepidoptera; family Noctuidae; genus Apamea; species Apamea crenata. The sequence continues at coordinate 18,414,173 of OX451365.1, read as the reverse complement.
CCTGTGGCGAAGACGGTACACTCGGTTGGCTACCCCATGGCAAATATGGTGCCCACGGTACACACGGTTTGATACCCTGTGATGAAGACGGTACACATGGTTGACTACCCTGTGATGAAGACGGTACACATGGTTGACTACCCGGTGGCGAAGTCGGTGCACACGGTACAGAGGGATGGCAACCCTGTCGCGAAGGCGGTACACAGGGTTGGTTAACCTGTGGCGAAGACTGTGTACACGGTTGGCTACCCTGTGGCGAAGACGGTACACACGGTTGGTTACCTTGTGGCGAAGATGGTGCACACGGTGTACTCGGTTGGCTACCCTGTGGCGAAGACGGTACACTCGGTTGGCTACCCCATGGCAAATATGGTGCCCACGGTACACACGGTTTGATACCCTGTGATGAAGACGGTACACATGGTTGATTACCCGGTGGCGAAGACGGTGCACACGGTACAGAGGGTTGGCAACCCTGTGGCGAAGGCGGTACACAGGGTTGGTTAACCTGTGGCGAAGACGGTGCACACGGTTGGCTACCCGGTGGCGAAGACGGTGTACACGGCACACAAGGTTGGCTACCCTGTGGCGAACACGGTTGGCTACTCGGTGGCGAAGGCGGTGCGCACAGTTGGTTACCCTGTGGCGAATACGGTGCACGCGGTACACAAGATTGGCTAGCCGGCGGCGAACACGGTGCACAAGGTCGGTTACCCGGTGGCGAAGACGGTAAACAAGGTTGGCTACCCTGTGGTGAAAACGGTTGGCTACCCGGTGGCGGAGACGGTACACACGGTTGGCTACTCGGTGGCGAAGGCGGTGCACACGGTATACAAGGTTGGTTACCCTGTGGCGAAGACGGTATACACGGTTGGCTATCCTGTGGCGAAGAAGACTTGCAGGTTATTGCTATCTGCTGGATCAGAACGGCGAGTGTCCGGGTGGGCCGGCCCGTCATGCGGCACGTGTCGAGGTAAGGCGGCGCGCCCGAGTGTGCCACCTTGCCCACTCCGGTGATGTCCATGTGCACCCAGTCGCCGCAAATGAAGTTCTAGAACATAAAAATATGGCTATTTAAGCAACAAACAGCCGAAAACTTATTGAATCCTGTAATACTTAAGAATCTTCATTTTTCCACGCGAAATTCAATATTAGCGAAATTTGTTTTTCGCTGTAATTATTATACAACGGTACGGTATATGGTAATAATATTATAACAGGCAAATAACATAATACTACTCATTGAAACAGTAACCTTGATTTAATTGAAATATTCTATTCAACATAAGTCGGTCTACTAGATAAATCATAAATGTACCATGATCACATGATATGGAAGAGCCTATAAGCTACTGACCTTCAGAAAAGCAGCTCCAAGACAAGGGGTCGCATGTCCACAGCCCCTGTTTCTCAAATCGACAGAAGGGTCATCTGCAACATAAAAAAAAATACTATTGACAATGGCAAAGCCTTGACTTCCAAAGGTCCGAACTACATACGTGAGACATTACTGTGCACCTACAGGTACTAAATAGTAAATACACGCATATACTACTACATGAATGTGCTCCCGCTAATCATAACTGCATCTTAGGGTCAGTTCACACCGAGACGCGACGCTGCGCGCACACTTTAAAAGAGTGACTCAAAATATACTTTATTTTCTACACGAAAAGGTACACATAGCATTGTGAGAGTTCAGAATACGTTGCGCCGTGCAGCGCTGCGCCTGGTGATGCCTCGCGGTGTAGAGCGACGCAGCGGTACTTCGCCGGTAAGCGCGGCGTGCGAGAGCGGCGCGACGCCGCGAGGCGCAGTCGAGGCTGCCGTGGCGACTTGTCTCTACTATTTCCGTCCAGACTTCGTGCAGTACGGTGATATTATAATGATAGACCTTGTTATAATCGGACTTCTTGCAGAAGAGGAAGAAGAATACAAAAATAAAATTAAAAAGAAGACATCACAGGAGTATTTGGGTACATGATTTATGGAGAAATAGATTAATTCATGGTGAATTTCATACCTTGGCTTATGACCACATTGCCAATTATCCAGAAAATTTTTATGATTATTACAAAAAGTTTCTAAACGCCGCACGGCGTCTAGCTGCGCCGCGCGGCGTCTTGCTGCGCCGCGCGGCGTCTTGCTGCGCAGCGAGGCGTCTAGCTTCGTCTTCGTCGTGTTACCAACGATTTTACGATGCGCCTTGCCATGCGCAGCGCGAAATCACTGGCCTCTTCCAGTATCGTCGCGTCTCGGTGTGAACTGACCCTTAGTTCGACAAAGGCCAAAGAGAACGGTGGCATGTTGATAATGGTATTATTGTCATTTGTCGGCCACATTTGGACAAAAATTCAAATCATGTTTTATTTTATTTGTGTGATTGTGACAATCCATTCATACAATTTCTAAACACACTGTTATTTGCTAGGGAAACATTTTTATTCGAGGCAAATAGAAGATGGATAAGTATAATTTATTGCAAAATGACGAGTCAGGACTTCATAATTACCATGATTATCATTGCACTATGCCTCACAACCACCACTTCCGCTTCTCGTCATACGTACCTACCTACTTTTCTAAAAGATGGTAATGGGCTATGAAGGTAACTCTGACACGACATCTAATAAAGAACTAGTATAATAGAAAAAGACGTGCTGCGTCGCTCCAAATAAGAGATATTGAGAGACACGATATTACTGACTGGTGAGCTGCTTCTGGAAGTACTGCCACAGCGGGAAGCGCCAGGCCCGGTCGCCGCTCGCCGCGCCGGCGCAGCGCAGCGCGCGCCACGCCGCGTCCGAGTTGCTGAAGCATCCGAACGCTCCGCCGCCCGTCGCCATCAGTACTCCGTCTGGAGGTGCACGGAGATAGGAGATAACCATATGGTAATCGCTTATTTATAAAAGGGACGTATTTATGCTTTGAAACTGTGTTTCAGGCTAGAAAGTGCATAAATACTATTAATGTAATAAATTAACAAGGAGTATAAACAATGCCGTGGAAGTGGCAAAGTTTTGGGAAAACAGCATTTAAATCTATTTTTATTTATTTGTGGATAAAGTGTTTATAAATTATCTGTACCTAAATATTAAAACTATTTGCAGACAAGTAGATTGTACTTAATCGATAATTATTATATTGTTTCTAATTTCCACTAATGGATAACATTTTCGTTCCACTTTAATTAAAGTAGAAAATTAAGTGCGGAAATCACACGTTCTGTACAACATATAATGCCCGGCACGAGTCGTCAGCACAGATGGGCAGTAGTGGGGGCAAGCTCGCGCAGGTACACTTTCGGCCAAATTTATTTAATACCGCTGCTGCTGCTGCTTTGACGGCACGGTTGGCGCAGTGGTTAAGCGATTGACTGCTGCGCTGCGTGTCGCGGGTTCGATTCCCGCACGGAACAAATATTTGTATGACCTACATGTATTTGTTCCGAGTCTGGGTGTTTTTCTATCTATAATATGTACGTATTTACAAAAAAAAAATTGTATGTAAGTAGTTTATCAGCCATCTTGTTACCATAACACAAGCATTAGGTTGCTTAGCTTGGGACAAATGGTGCTGTGTGAAATGTCCAGGGATTTATTTATTTATTTTATTTATTTAAAATAGTGAAGAAACAAATGTAACCGTTAGTTTGACATATCAAATACGAATTAACAAAAATAAACTATTTCAAAATTAAAAACGTGAGTCACTAAAATTGCACGAAAGTGTACAGTAGCCGAATGACACGTGAGAGTCCAATAGACGACGAGCATCAACAGACGAACCAATCGCGTGCAGCCTCGGTGCCCCCCGCCTTCTTCATTCCGCCAAAGAGACCGAAAAATGAACTACTGCGCAGGTGTCACTTTGTGCTCACGACTCATGCCGGTTACTATAGGTACGTACGTGTAAAAGTAGCGACGTCGATGACCAGCGAGGGTTTGTATATCGACTGGCCGTACACCAGCGCGTCTGCCATCATCAGACGACCCTCCATGTCTGTGTTCTCTATCTGAAAACAAATAGTACCTAGCTTAAAAAAATCAAGGTAGTGTAGTCTACAAGCATTTCCTGGCGCCTGAATTACATTGGCAGGAAAGACTTGTGAAGTTGTGTTGCACAGTATAATTATATTGAAAAGACAAGATGGCGGATTAGGGACTAACCCATTGACATAGAAAATCAATGGACTAACCACACTTATTCAGCTCTGTTCAGCTTTTGTCCATAGAAAACAACGATTTTGTATGGAATGCGTACGCGTCCGTTCAGTTTTACGGATTCCATACAAAATCGTTGTTTTATAATCGTAGTAAAAAGAGCTTATTAAGTGTGGTTAGTTCCGATTTCCTCGAGAAAGATCCTCGTAGGTACTGTTGTTAGTGCCTATCACTAATGCAGACCCAGAACTATGTATCTGCTGGTCATAATATGAAAAAAAAAAAAAAAATTAGAAAAAGGAAAGGACGGGAGGGGGTAGGAGGAGGGGGGGCGGTTGGATTTTGAAATTAGTCAGCGCCTGACGTTAATTGATGTATTTTTAGTGGCCATGTTTATAATCACGTCTAAACTTGCTATGGAGTATCTTAATTTGACAGGACTAAACTAATATTTATCTTCTGTCCTTTTATTAATGAAATTGAAAGAAAAAGATGCACTGAACTTAAATTTAGTTTAGTTTGTGAACAAGGGAATTGGCGCCAATATCTCTTACTTGAATAGACAATCCGTTGAGTGCTTGCACGACGTCGCCCACCTTCATGCACTGACCGCTCACCATGTTCTCACAAATTGGAATGACTCCCGCTACATTTATGGGCATCTGTAATCAAACTACAATTTATAGACAGTTTTAAAAGGCCCGTGGGGCTAGCTAATGACTTCGGTTCATAAATGTAGAATGCGGTGATCCCAGTGGGATGATACTCCTGGAAATAAGTCGTTTAAATTACTGCTTTATCGATCGCCTGTCCCTTCATCGCCGTTGCCTTTCGTATCTATGTTTATATAATCAGCCTCTAAACACTCGTTACATAATAATTATGATTACCAGGCACTGCATTCGAGTTCGATTGAAGATTAAAACAATGTGTGACAATACATTATTTTAACGCACTATAATGGTACAGTAGTAAATCATGGCTGATGAGAGAAAAGCTGGCAATTACTAGAGGAGGCCCCTATACCCGTCGACGGGTCCTTAATTAATTAGTGTTAGGTAGGTACTCAGTAGATTTGAAAACTTATTTTTTTTGGAATTAAGGAACAATAAAGGTTATTTAATTCATTTATTATAATAAGACCTACAGAAGTCTTTACGGAGTTTACGGTATCTAGGTACTCAATCGTTTGGTAGGGACATCGACGCGCAAACTGTATAGTAACCGGCATGAGTCGTGAGCACAAACTGACACCTGCGCAGTAGTTCATTTTTCGGTCTCTTTGGCGGAATGAAGAAGGCGGGGGGCACTGAGGCTGCACGCGATTGGTTCGTCTGTCGATGCTCGTCGTCTATTGGACTCTCACGTGTCATTCGGCTACTGTACACTTTCGTGCAACTTTAGTGACTCACGTTTTTAATTTTGAAATAGTTTATTTTTGTTAATTCGTATTTGTTAAGTCAAAGTAACGGTTAAATTTGTTTCTTCACTATTTTAGCAGTTACTTGAACGAAGAAAACATTTGCCGTAGTATCAGTAAAGGTCAAGTAAAAGTTAATACTTTGACTGATTGTGTTGATGAAGAAACTGGCTGTATGTCACAAAGGCCTACAACATTACTATATCAAAATAAAATTTCAAGTACCACTAATATTTTAATTATAGTTTGCGTAAGTAGCTATCAATAATTTGAGCAAAAGCGGTATTAAAAAAATTTGGCCGAAAGTGTACCTGCGCGAGCTTGCCCCCACTACTGCCCATCTGTGCTCACGACTCGTGCCGGTCATTATAACCATGAATTCAATTTCAGAACATGATTCTAGAAAAAATATCGTCGGTAGTAAAAAAAACATCTTCTGTTCAATACAAAAGTGCAATACCTATGCCGTAAAACTGTATGGAATAGCAATTTTTTTTTTAATATCCTGCGTAGGAAAGAGAAATTTCAACGCAGGGGGTTCAGAATCAAGTACTAAATCCATAGTAACAGGTTGCGCGACCATGTGCCGGCCAGCGTGTATTGTGCATAATGCAATATACATACATCAAATCAAATGCAGCCTACCTTAAGTTTGGCTATAATCTTGAAAGCGGCCAGCACGACGGCGGCGCCGGCCATACTGCCGCGGTTCTCCTTCATGGAGTGGCCTCCCTTCAGGCACAGACCTCCGCTGTAGGTACACGTGACACAATATTTTTATAATACAGTCTTGCGATTTAGTCATCTGCAACTTTTACTTAAAGACTATTTGCACTAATCGATGGAAATTGTACGCACGCTTGTTGCGTTGTGTCTATACCTACACTGCTAAACAATGGTGTAGTAAAAAAATAATCAAGGTGGCACTCCCCGTCTGCGTCGTTTCCGAGATATTGACGTTCAAAGTTGCTCACGTCACATCCATATTTTTTGAACTTGCTTACTTCTTGTTACATACATGTTTTAAATAATCACTCTGAATATTTCAAGTTTCAAACATCTATAATAGAATCTAATATAACGAAAGTGAGCATTGAGGAAGAATATTTGAAAATTATGAATTGTTTTAAACACCTTTTAGGCGTGGTCTATCATAAGACAGTTGGTACCTGTCGAAGGTGACTCCTTTAGCCGCCAACAGCACGGGCGGGACGTTCGGGCCCGCTCCCTTGTACGAGCACTCCAGGAACATGGGCGTGTCGCACGAGCCCTTGGCCACAGCTAGGAAGGCGCGCATGCGCTGTGCCTCGATCCACTCGCGGTCGTGGGCCTCCACTGCGACGCCTAAGGGACACAGGCAGTCTAGGGCAGCCTGCAAGTAACATGAACTAGTTATTAAAGATGAGTGTTGGAACTTGCAGGGATTTGATTGATTAGGATTGTTCTGATTGTACACACTTACATATGTACTGCTGTTGGTGTACCAAATAAATAAATAAGAATTTTGTGAAACTGATAGGAACTGATGAAAACTCGTTAGACGTCAACCTGTGCCACTATTGATTGCGTGGACTCTTGTAGAAGCTTTTTTTTTTTTTTTTGTGGATGGGAAATCATCAAATGACCCCTCCCGCTCTGGGTGGAGCGGAAGGGAGTGTCAGACTTTTACTGACTAAAACCCACCCGTGTTCCTTCCTTAGCCCTTTCTGTTCCAGGGCAGCGGTTAACCTTTCGGAAAATCCCACCGCCCCGGCAGGCTTCGGCCCTGTGGGGCCCCGTCCTCTGCTGACATCTCTTTGAGGCGCGCGTGGAACACAACGCGCCGTCCGGCACGGGCCTGGTCCTGATCGGACGGTGAGCTACCCATTACTCACCGCCCGCAGGCCCGCGCCTACGGTGGCCGGGAGTCGTCACGCGGCTCCCGACGCCCGGAGCGTCTCCCGCGGCGGCTGAGGCGTGAGGTGTTCTCCCTCAGCCTCCCCGCCACCTCCTTCGCTAGCATGACTGCTTCGCAGAAGGAGGTGACTGCCTCCCATTCTCTCTCGCCCCGGACCATGGCTTGCACCAGGGCCGGGCGCGAGAGGTCGCCGCCGTTGCCGATCGCCTCTACGAGGACACGGCGGGTCTCCGCCCAAGCAGGGCAGACCTCCACCGTGTCCTCTGGGCGATCCGGGCAGTGGTGACACCCGGGCGTCTCCTCCCGCCTGATGATGTGCAGGAAACTCCCGAAACATCCGTGTCCGGAGAGGACCTGCGTCAGGCGGTACGTGAGAGCGCCGTGACGCCTCTCTAGCCACTCCTCAAAGAGGGGTCTTATCGCCGCTATCGCGGCGTGCCCTGCGCTGGGTTGCGATAGTCGCGCCTTCCATTCCGCCATGAGATCGCGCCGGAGGTCCGTCCGCTCCGCAGCGATTTGCCGCGGGTGCGGAGTTTCCCCCCGGCGTAGTGCCTCCGCGCGCCAATCATGCAGGCGCGCAAGCACTATCGCCTCCAGATCCCATGGCGGCAGTCCGGCAAGGAGGCTTGCCGCCTCGCGCGAGATCGTGCGGTAGCCCCGGATCAGCCTTACGGCTACCACCTTCTGGGGCGCGTTCAGATAGTGTGCGGCTCGAAGCCGCAGTGAACGCGCCCACACCGGGGCGCCATATAGGGCAATGGACCGCACGACCCCCGCGTAAAGCCTCCGGCAGGAGGCGTTTGGCCCCCTCAGGTTGGGCAGGAGCCGCTTTAAGGCGGCCCCAGCCCGTTCCAGTTTGGGAGCCAAACGTCGGAAATGCTCGACGAAGTTCCACCGGCTGTCGAGGACGAGACCCAGGTATCTCATCGTTGTCTCGACGCCGATGTGAACCCCTCCTACCATCAGTTGAGATCCCGTAGGTGGCCCGTACCGGGGCCCATGAAAGGACATGGCCTCGGACTTGTGCAATGCCACCTCGAGACCCAACTGCCGGATCCTATCCACGACTATCGCAACCCCGCGTGTCATCGCGTCGGCCGCCGCCTGATGCGACCTCCCCTGCGCCAGGACCAGCGTGTCGTCAGCGTAGCAAACTACGCTGACGCCATCAGGGAGGTCTGCCCGCAGCACCCAGTCGTAACCGATGTCCCACAGGAGCGGCCCCAGAACCGATCCCTGTGGGACACCGCACGACATCTCTCGCCGGCTCCAGTTCCCGTCGCGACCGGGGTAGATGACGGCTCTATCCGTCAGATACGCCCCAACTATTCGACGGAGGTAGGTCGGCACCCGGTGATACCGAAGTGCCTCCCCAATGCAACTCCAGGGCAGGGTGTTAAACGCGTTGGCGATGTCGAGTGACACCGCCACGACGGCCCCGCCCCGGGACACCGCATCCCCCGTCGTGAGGGCTCTAACGCGCATGATGGCGTCCACCGTCGAGCGCCCCTTGCGGAAGCCAAACTGGCTATCCGCAAGATCCGGCCCCGTCCCCACCAGGTGCCCGACGAGGCGGCCCGCAATCACTCTCTCGAAGAGCTTGCCAACCTCGTCGAGCAGCACAATGGGCCGGTATGCGGACGGAGAGTCCGCAGGGCGCCCTGGCTTCTGAATGAGGACCAGCTTCCCTGTCTTCCAACGGAGTGGAAACTGGCCTCTCTCCATGCATGCGCTTAAGAGCGCCTCCAGTCGAGGCCCGAGAGCCGTCGAGGCCAGGACCCAGGCTTTACCCGGCACGCCATCGGGTCCTGGGGCGGTATTTTTGGCCTTCAGCCTGCCTACCGCCGCTCCCAGCTCTACCCCGGTCACTTCAGGGGTGTCGTCGTCGTCGTCCATGTGGTCCGCTTCGGACACCGCTATTGGCGGAGCCATAGGCGGGGGAGTATGCTCCCCCCGTGAAGGGAACAGAGCGCTCACCACCTCCTCCACCAGCTGTGGGTGGAGACTCTGTGTCAGCGGGGGGGCCCAGGTGCGGAGTTTATTCCGCACCATCTTGTAAGGGCGCCCCCATGGATCTCTGTTCAGAGTCTCCAGCATCTCCTCGCGAGCCAAGTCCTTGGCCCGCTGGACAGCCTCTCGGAGGGCCGTCTTCGCCGCTCTGTACCCCCCGTACAGCTCCGCCTCCGTGGCTTCCGCATCCGGAGGGCGGATGCGGCGCCTGCGGTGCCTGGTATACCGGTGTCGCGCGTCGACGCACGCCTTGCGTAACGCCGCGATCTCCTGCGACCACCAGTACACCTGACGTCGGGCGCGTCCTGGCCGGACTCGGGGCATTGCCACGTCACAAATCTCGGACATGGCCTCCCGGAACCACTCCGCCTCATCGTCGATATCAGCAGGCCTGTCCGGTGAATACACCCAGGCCTGCACGATCGAGGCTTCCAGGAGAAGCTCCCGGTCCAGCTGCTTCAGCGCCCACCGCGGACCACTCGGGGCCTGTTGGACCAGCGCGCTGGAGGTCTGGGCGGAGACATCGAACCGGATATACCGGTGATCGGAGTAGGTCTCCACCTCCTCCATGACGCGCCAGTCAATGACCTGCTGCGTCAGAGCGGGGCTGGCGAACGAGGTGTCCACTACCGACTCGCCCCGCATCCGCACACACGTAGGAACAGAACCCCGATTTAGGACGACCAGGCCTGTCTTGTAGAAGCTTAGAAGGGTTAAACGGTAAAAGCAAAATACAAGTATAATGCCCCGCCGAAACTGTAGGGGAAGAAATTATCTTTTTTTTTTTATTGTTTAAACGTGGGTAACGTTGGAAACACACTAGGATTTTTCCTTTAAGCAGCCAGACCCGGAAAATCTATCTGTAAACCATAAAAAAACATTGTTCAGGAACCGATCGCGCGTCACGCGTCGCAGCAGTCAATCGTTTAGCCACTGTGCCAAACGTTATATCAAAGCCCGAGTTCAATGGTGATTGAAGCGGGAGTTTCACTTCAATATAAGAGTGCTACAAGGGTCCTATACCTACCGCCAGAATGATATTGACAGGGGGGCGTTGTTGGTACACATTTGTGAAATTGTATGAGCTGGACTCCTCCACCGAGAACTGGTCCTTGGCAGCTTTAAACAGAGTGAGAGAAGTGGAAAGAGAGTAGGGAGGCATTTGCCGTGCAGTGGGACATCACAGACTGATAATAATGAACAAAATAGCGGTGTTAGTTCCGTTTTATTTTCGAACTTACAAGGTAAAAAGGTTGCTATGCTAAGATTGATACCTGTGCCAGATCCACAGGCGTCATCTTGTTAGCAGGCATGTCAGACAAGCAGCGCGCCCAGTTCTGCGCGCGGCCGCGCACGGAGCCCTCGCACCACAGCTGCGAGTTCTCGCCGCCGAATACGCTCACGCAGCACGACGGCTTACACGCTTCCGGCGATTTGAACACTTCGAATCTACAATTACAAATAATAAAATAATAAGCAATGCTTTAGCTGATTAGATTGTAAATAAAGACCATTACTGTCTGGATTTTATACTAATGACATATATTCCTAATACTTACAAAACTGCGTCCTAACCAAAAGCGACTGTCCCGCGACTACGCGCGATCGTTTAGGTACCCGAATAGTAGTCACCTTTCGTGTCTGTCTGTTCTTCTAAATTACGCAACGGAGTTTGATGCAGCTTTACCAACATTTCGAGTATTTATTCTAGAAAGTCCATGTGTATAAAAAAACCTACCCACCACCACCACCACCACCACCACCTATAAAAAAATAGAATTAAACTAACTTATTATTGAGACACACACAGAGAGAGAGAGGAGGCCTGTGTCTCAGCAGTAGGAACATTCTCAATGTTTGTGATGTGAATGTGAAATCTCGATGTTTTGTCATGTCGTAAAAACGGTGCGAAGCAGGGACAGGTCGCTAGTACCTATTCATATAAACGAGCGTGACGATCACATATTCGACAATGGTTTTCGGTTAGGACTCGGCTGTAACCATTAACATAAACAAATAAGCAGAATGGAGTACATACTTCCACGCGGCGAGCTCAGCGGCTTCGGCGGCGGCATCGGGCGCGGTGGCCGGGTCCACCTCGATGGCGTAGCAGCCTCGCTCCTTCAGCAGCTTCACGCCCGCTCCCACGCCCCAGCGGATGTTCTCCTGAAAGATAATAATAATAATTTTATTTAAAAATGTCCATGGAGCTTCTTGTTTGAAATGGCCCACTAACTTCTATACAGGATACATGTTTAAGCAGTGTGCAAATTGTAACCATGAATTCAGCACATGATTGTAGATCCCCTAGAGTAGAAACTTTTCATCGATTACCAAAAAAAAATCCGCTGTTATATTATCCGCTACATAGTAAACTGCAATACATACGCGGTCAAAATGTATGGCAGAGCAATTTTTTTTTTTAAAAACCTACCTAATATTTCCACTCCGGGGTGTTCAGAATCATGTACTGAATTCACGGTTACAGTATGCGCACTGTTTAAAAATGTATTCTGTATAACATTCATATAACACTTCATAACAATTGTAACAATTGTATTCCAGTTTGGGGAGGGGCAACTGTAAACGTGTTTATTAGGCTTGAGCGTGCACAACGTGCGGTCATAAAGGTTATGCTATCGCGTCCACGCAGGTATCCCACTTCACAGCTTTATGCTGAATGTGACCTGTTGACTGTCAGGCAACTTTACGTGCACCATATGATAATCCGAAAACACTCTTCCTGCCCCCTCGTTGAGCCGGCTGGTAGAACAATGCATAGGCATAAGATCTTCAAACTAGAACCTCACAGAACATCTTTTGCCAGGCGCCAGTATTATATCAACAGCATAAAAGTGTATAATTATTTAAATAAGGAATTAAAACTATTTTCAAAGACAAAATATGAATGCAAACTCGTATTAAACAAATACTTGTCAAAACTGACTCATCAAAAAACTGAGGATCTTCTTTTAGGCCATCTACCTTAAAATGTAATGCTTTTTATTTAAAACATTTTTCATACAAGTTGCACTTACACATACTCCCCCCTCTCACGCGCACACCCACTCACCACTCACGCACACGCATACATACACACACTCCACTCTACTCCCCCCCCCCCCCCCACACACACACTTACTCCACACACACAAAATTGTAAATGAGAATAATATAAGGAAATATTTTGTTTCGTTTTATTTTGTATTTTTGTTTTTACTTGTTTTTTTTTATATTTTTTATTTCTCTTTTTAACTAACCATGTAAAGAAATACTTTGTCAAGTGCCATTGAGTTACAAATATTGGCTTGTGACTTTGCTGCGGAGGGACACTGATCTCTAAGATACAGTGTCACCCCTAGTTTGGAGATCAGGGTTACAATGTATTGTGCTTAGCATAGCCACTCAGTTGTATAACATTTCTTTAGAATGTACTTAGGCTTTTCTTCAATAAACATTTTTTTTTTTTTTTTTGTTAGAACAGAAGAATGCTTATCACAGTAATTAATTTGAACTTAATTTCATTAAGTAACGGTAAAACGGGGTGAATAGGGATGCAGGGGTGAATCGGGACAAAACTTTAAAATGGATTTGTACTTTAAAATAATATAGTTTGTTGCTAACAAGGACATTTAATCTTTAATTAAAAAACAGTAAACACATTAGAGTCTTTTCTGGCAACAAACCATATTATTTCAAAGTTAAAATCCATTTTAAAGTTTCGTTCCTATTCACCCCTGCATTCCTATTCACCCCATTTTACGGTACTATCTTCGTCTTTTCGTGTCGATGGTAGGTATCTACTCTTCTTCGATATTAAGTACTAAAAAATTATTATTTTAAACACTGCGATTATTTCAAACATCTGCAACAAGATGTAACATGTGAGTAAGGCGATTATCACACTGCCACGCATCTCGCTGCATGTTGCGTGTCAAGGCACCTACGCGCGTACTTGCGGGAGTGCAGATCTGCGTCATCGTCATCGTGCGGGTTTTTTACGCACTCACGGGCGTAGTTGCGTTTTGTGGATTCACGGCGTCTCTGACTCATTTCATTCAGAGCCGTTCAAGCCCATCCAAAATCACGCACGGGCACTGCGAGACTCGGTGTGCCATACCTTGCGTCTCGCCCCGCACCCACGCGCGAGTGCGCATGTATCTTCGCTTGTAGGCGCGTGATCTGAATGAACGCGTGTGGATGCATTTTCTGTGTGTTGGACTGTGCGTATTTTCTATACAAACGGAGATACCTACTTACAAGCAACGTTAAAACACGCATTCTCGCGCTATGCTGCGTGGTGCGTGGCAGTGTGACGCCTTAGTTTGACTCTACTAACCCTTGCTTCATCGAGCGACTCCAGCGCATCGTAAGAAGCGTCCTTCGGTCCTATGCAGGTGATGGCCACTGCGGAGTACTCCATGATGCCGGTTATCGCGAAGGCCTTGCCTAGTTTAAGCTCACACGACAGCCTGAAACATTGGGAAAACAAATGGTTACAAAGAAAGAAAAAGAGGTCTATTTGTCACAGAAACTCGTTCATATAAAAAAGGTAGGTACTTAAGTTAACTCGAATAAAAAAAGACAAAAAAAGATCTTTAATGTTAGTAGTAGTAGTAAGACGGGCTGGTGTGCGCAACTCCACGTCCAAAGCCAGCTGATAGCACCTATAGGACTTGTGAACTAAAGGTCATAAATTCGAAACCGACCCATTGTATTTGTAACTTGAATGTACCTACTAGGTACACCAACCATGGTCATATTATTTTATGTAGGTACCTATTACTAGCTTCTGCCCGCGACTTCGTCCGCGTGGGATGTTTGGTTCCTCCGCCCCGAGCCGTCGCAACGCGTCGCCTGCCCTATTACTTCGTTTTCGCTTAGCGTTCTTTCTTCTTTCGGACTTTTTTTCTTTCTGCACGGCTCGGAAGAGTCGAAGCGTGATGTTAAATAGCCAGAGATTTCGGTCAAACAAACTCTTCAGCTTTATTATTATTATTACCTCAACATGAGATAGTTAGATAGAAACAATCGTAAACCAGAATTACGAAGAGGAGAAGGAACGAAGTATTTAAAACAACCAAAACCAATAGAAATCAATAGAACAACATCCAATCAATTTACACACGCAATAACAATAGCGACAATCCGCATAGCGCGAGTCAGAAGAATGACGTATTGTACAACGCCATCTATGGGTGAATAGATAAAACGTCTGCACAAAGCAAAAGCATGTGTAGTTGTATTCGTGAATGTTTTAGCGGCATTTTGCGTTTTAGTAATTTTCTATTATCTCCGAAACTATATGACCAATTGACATACTGTAAAGGGCATATTATCTTATCTTTAGTGTCCTTGTGATCAAAAAATAATTTATTTTGATAAGTATTCATAAATAAAAATTATATTTTCATCCAAACGTAAGAATGTGAAAAAAATACTTTTTTAAAACCTTAGAGTGATACTTTATGATAATATATAAAATATAGAAATATGGTGTCGCGGACTTTTTTGTAAAAATATTTATGGCGGACCAGATTGCCATAATTATATTGTTTTTAGTTATTAAACAACTATTGAGGCAGCGCATGCAAATAATTCTGTTTTAAGAGGTATTTTTTTCCGACTTGCTAGACAAAAGTTGTGTTAACTCAGCTAAAATGCATGATATAAACATAATTTAATAATTTATAACCTTTAGCACTCACACATAATGTAGCTTTCTACCAGTGAAAACCTTTTTAGAATTGGATCATTAACTCCCGGAGATTAACCCCTACATAACATACAAACAAACACTTCCGGAGATTAACCCCTACATATATACAAACAAACACTTTATAATATTAGTATAGATTATTATTTAGCATTTGCTAGTTGTAGCTACTTGTTAGAAAATATTGCAACCAAAGAAGTAATGATAATAACTAATATAACTATGTAAACCAGAAACTAACGCATTTAATTGCTGTGATATCTTGCCACCACACTTCTCGTCCACTTGTGCTCCGATCGGCGTCAGTTCTAATTTGTTATTTATTTCATAAACGCAAACAACAGCACCTTTCTGTAAAAAAAAAAAATAGGATTTTTGACACACATTCCAATAGCATGTATTTCTTAAAATTCTCTCCCTAATGAATGTAGTAGGTAATAAGAAGGGCTGGTGTCCGCAACTCCACATTCAAGCACGTATTTTGCGTACGGAATATGAATTTATTATCATAATATCAAATCCTTAGTAGGCAGTTATAGTTTTCTTAAATAAATAAGATATAATATGATAACGCCTTCCTTGCCTGCCTTCTTACAATAGCTTGTTCACTTGATCAAAAACAAAATTATAACTTGATTTACCTTCTCTGCTCCCCCACACCCTGCCCCTGCACTGTATGCTCTTGAAACGACCTTACCATAATTTGGTTTTATGTATAATATTCTAACACTTGGCAATAATTTTGTAAACCTCATTTTGATAAAAAAAAATAAAAGCTTTAGGTAAGTAATTCCATTATTTTATTTATGTAAAAATATAAACCATCTAGATTTGTATAAAAAATTTGTTTGAATGTTGAATTTTATTAAGTCCTTCATAGTGTAAAGGCAAGTTAAAAGTAAAAGATGCATAGTGTGTGCAAAACAATCAAAAAGAGCTTTGTAATAAATAATTTTGCCAAATGACTTTCTGGTACAGTTGGCTACCATTGTTGGTGGGGCACCATTTTTAGTACTTCTATATAGAAGAGTAGGATCGAAATTGGAATTTATTTTAACCCAGCTGAGCAATATATGGATACTAGTCATACCTTTGGTTAAGCATCATTTTGTAAATACATAATTTTAAAGAAATTTTCTAATATTTGTAGCTAGCAAAACAAATTGCTAGCTACTTTTCTATCTTCTTCCACCAGCAAAAATTCTAAAAGAAGTTGTTTTTGGCACATGTCTTATGGTCAATGATAGTCTAGTCTCTCTGGGTACTGTTATATGCCTAACATATTTATCGGAACACATATTTATGTTTACTATTGACGCATCCAGTGAGTCCTCCTTCACTTCTTTTATACAATGCAAGTATCGAGTGTAAAGCTTCTCTTGCAATACTAACAAACTTCTTGGTTCAAGTAAAAATGAGAACACAGGCTTGGTATTAATAGTGTCATCTTCAGTTGGTTCAAGGAAATTTAATACTATGTGAGATCCAGCTGATATTGTAGTAATAGTTGGATAGAACAGTGATCCATCTAGATGTGGCATGATACCCTGCCCTGGCAGATACTCATTGACTAACACATGGTTGGGTTTTTTACCATCCATGACATTAAGACCATGTATTTTCTCCAGGTATTTGTCCAGCCACTGCGGTATTGACTCGGCTATCATGCCTTTATTGTGAGGTATTCCACCCCAGTTCTGCAATCTTCTGTTTGAGAGTTGAGTCCATTTTGGCTTTGGTGCTGCGTAAATATTCGACAAAATTCCCTTTTCTTCATTTGTAGTTATGAACTCTGATATGTAGTAGGCAGTCTCCGGAGCCTGTAGATGAAAATATAGTGTTTAAAAGTAAAACTGTAATAATCGCTTCAAAAGTAGGATTACGTTGCAAGAGTATTTTTTTTATTAAAACCTATAAATTAATACTTACAGTTATGACTCTGTAGTCTTCTAAGTTAGAATCAAAAGAATTCATTTTGCAAATTGTGTTTTTATTTCTTGTGATGGAATGGAATGGTTTGTTTTGGAGACATGTGATTTGACGTTTCTCATGTAAACATTGTAAACTTACAATAAATGACAAACAAAAAAAGTATTAACGTATTGTTACTGCTCAGTGCTAACTTGGGATTATTCGGGAAAAACTATTTTATTGTGATATATAAAGTGAATGTCAATTGAAGTTAGAAAAAAATTACAATATAAGCTGAAAGCAATTAGTTTTCGCTATATTATTGAGTGTTTGACTTTGACAAATTCGGATATGTTTGAAAGATCATGAAAATAAATAAAACGTGAAACTTTTGATGTTACCACTAACAAAAAGCACGCGTTGACATTTTATGAAGTTTAATGCGTTTCGTTTACAACAGTTTACAATGATATTTCCCGTTTTTATAGAAGATAAAGCTATTTGAAATCCCATAGCATACTTTTTATTGCTTTATCAAAAACACGATATTCTACAAGCATTAAAATTCGACCAAAGTTGGACATTTTTCATGACTTTGTTGGGAACGTGTTTAATTTACACGCGACCTTTCAAAGAAATAACAAAACATATACAGCTAATCTTTTTTGACAGAAGCGTACAGAAGATAAAAATGTTATTTGTTAATAATTTTTTTGTAAATATTTGTTAAATGAGCAATTGTAGAATGTGATCATAATGGGCGGTTGCATAGGAATAACTAGAAGTGGTAGCGGACCCATAGAGGAATCTTCGGCTACCGTGTCTCGGCCTAATTCAGGTGGGGTAAGCGATCATCTGTCTCCGTGGAGACGTCGAGTGCGTGTTCTCATAACTCTTTGTTGTAGGTGGCCTGAGGAAGAACCAGTCGCTGTGCCACGAAACCATACGATGGAAATCAGACGTGCCATTGACGGAGGGACAGTTACGTAGTAAAAGGGATGAGTTCTGGGACACAGCGCCGGCGTTCGAAGGACGCAAGGAGATCTGGGATGCGCTGCGGGCGGCCGCCGTCGCTGCTGAGGCGATGGACTTCCAGCTGGCGCAGGCGATACTCGATGGAGCCAGTGTGTCGGTGCCCAATGGCTATCTCACTGAGTGCTATGATGAATGGGGCACAAGATATCAGGTACACACTTTGTTTTACTCTTAGGTTCCCAGTGTGGCTGTGAATGCTTACTCCTCAGCTGCATTACAATTTTATGTGAGGTTGAATGACCTTCAGCAGATTCCTATTTATGGGTAACCGGTATTGACTGTTTTCTTTATATTATCTATGTTTAATGTCAAGCGTATAATCTTGTTTCATAGCTGAAAGAAAAACTAGTTAATTTCCTCATATTTATCTTACCTGTAATTATCAACAAACAATGGTTTCTTTCCTCATAGTCCTTACACTTAGAAAATCAGAATATAAATGTAACAATTGTGTATACCTAATTGTTATTAATGTATGTATGTTGGTTTCCTGTTGATCCTTTTTGATGCTGTTTTTATGTGGTTCCTTATCAAGTATGGACACAATAAACAATGTGATGTTGTCCTCAAGCATCATTGTATTGAATTAAAAACTTAGATTTTGGTATCACCAAAATAATCATAATTGTTATTTAGACCTACCATTTAAAGGATAAACAAAGTCTTGATGTAATCTGCCTATTTATTATTACATAATTTAATTTAATTTGCAATGTTTAAATAAATCTGTATAAATATCATTATTCTTAATGGCAAACAACATTGTGGGCGGCCCAGACAGAGATGGTGGAGTGAGCTAGACTCGATTGGTCCTTGGTAGCTTTGGACAGAGAGAGGTGGAAGGAGAGTAGGGAGGCCTTTGCCCACCAATGGGGCAATGATGGCTAGTAAAAAAAAAAACATGTTCTCCATTGTCAATAATATGTTATTCCACCTACAAGATGATTGCATTTCTAATCTAGCATTTCTAATGGTACAACAATCCATTCTGAAGCTTGATTTGATAATTATTATTGGACAGGTCCTATACTCTTCCTTCTTCTGGTCACTAACACCAAACCATTGCTGTTTTTTCTTGAAGACTCGGGTTAGCTCCATGTCCAAGTGGATTATGGTGTACGATAATCGGCTGGGACATGGAACCTAATATACAATACAATAGCTGTGTTTTTCTAACTTCTTACTAAGAACCGGTTGAATGCCGGAAATTATTAAAAAGCCATTGTGTCTTGTGTGGACCCACATTCTCCCTAGTTTTTGTTTTTATATTTGAATTTACTCCTGCAGGTCCCAATATACTGCCTATCACCTCCTATAAACATGGTGAAGGAAGCGAGCGGGCGCGACTCGCCGGCCGAGTGGTCGGAGCCAGTGGAGGGCGGCACGGAGCTGTCGCTGCGCCTGCGACTGTCCAACACGTGCAAGGATGTGGATCTAGCCGTGTACTCCCGACATACTGTCGTACAGTGCAAGAATAAGTTACATGTGAGTGGGATATCCTTTTCTACATTAACGGATCCGATCTTTAAAAAAAACGGAACCTTTTTAACATCACGTTTTTGTCTGTCTGTCAAAGGGGTTTTTTTGGTGGTGGCTGGTGGTTTGTATTAGTGGTACCATTTTGACAATACAATGAGGTATCAGGAAATAATATGATGAAAATATTGTCTAGCTAGAAAATCCCAGTGTTAATATTGTATTCGAACCTTCAGTTAAACACAGATCTCGACCTTGATCTTACAAATCTATACTTACGGGAATTCCCGCAAAGTAGACTACTACTATTTGTTAATGTTTATGGGATTGTCAAGAAGAAAATAAGAATATTTTGGTATAAGTAAATATGTTTTCACAAAAAAAAACTTTAACAAGGAGTCTTTTTCTCCAGGGTGGACCTTGTAATAATCTATACATTATAGTAATAATGCCTTATAGATATTTAATTTTGCAATCTCTTACAAAGTCTGTGTTTAAGTGAAGACTGAACTGACTTTGTAAGAGATTGCAAAATTAAATATCTATAAGGCATTATTACTATAATGTTACTATAATGTATAGATTATTACAAGGTCCACCCTGGAGAAAAAGACTCCTTGTTAAAGTTTTTTTTTGTGAAAACATATTTATACCAAAATATTTTTATTTTCTTCTTGACAATCCCATAAACATTAAGAAATAGTAGTAGTCTACTTTGCGGGAATTCCCGTAAGTATAGATTTGTAAGATCAAGGTCGAGATCTAAACGACGCTATGCGATTTAAACGTTACCTGACTTTGTCTTAGCCTTGTTCCCGTCTCTGTCTTGCTATTGACATTTGTGCGACAGTGATAGGAATAACATTTCACCAAAGTTCTTTGTAAGTAACATAATGTAGATCTTGGGCTTAAGATAAATGTAAAGGAGATGATAGCTGATAGCATTCAGCCTTGTATCAGAGACCTTGATAATGATTGGTTATGGATGTGTTAATGCCTATGATGTTAACACCTTTTAATTAGCTGTTCGCAGTCAATATGGTTTCAATATAGTATTAGTAAACCCTACAAATACAGTTTGCAAACAGACCGAAAATGTAGTTTGCTTAAAACTGTATTGTTGTAGGGATGCCGACTTTAATAGATTTTTGGCTTTGTTCGCGTTGTCGGTGCCGTTTTCGGTCTTTTCCTAAGTCATCAATCATCATCTGCCTAGCCTTTTCCCAACTATGTTGGGGTCGGCATCTAGTCCAACCGGATGGAGCTGAATACTAGTATTTTCCATGCGACTGCCTATCTGACATCCACAACCTTGTTACTGGGTAATAAGATACCCCTTGGTAAGACTGATTGTCAGACTTTCGGGCTCCTGACTACCCGTAACGATTGTCAAAGATCCACGTGCTCTCTGAGGCACGGAGGGGTCTCGGTATGTAAAGATGGTCATGCATCCACACACCTGATCGTTCCACCTGTGCGGCTGTTAGAAGTGCAGTAACGTATTTATCACGTAATTAATACCAGCCTGTAACCGTTCCACTGCAGGGCAAAAGCATCTTCTCATACAGAGAAGGCACGATCATAGATCACCATGTTTGCTCAAGTCAGATTGGTCAGAAGTGATTGCTTTTATTAATCTCTGCTGTGCACTACGAATTTATTATTTCAACAGTATCACTCAAAATATTTCCAAACCTGTTTTTACCTTTATATTCTATTTGACCTTATGAATCGTGTATGTAATTTTTTACTGGATGGGCCGCGATCAAGATTCTAGAGTACCTAAGGTTCATTGATTAAGAATGTGTGCTCACTGACTATGTTAGTTTTGACCAATTCGCGTCCAAGCAAGCACTTCTACTCTCCATGACGACTGGACAAGTTCATCGATAAAATAAATAACTTTTAAATCACGTCCTTTGTAAAGCAACCGCTAACTGCAATTGCTTTACTTTTGTTATGAGTCCTCTTCTAAATCTCTATTATGCACCTAAATCTTAATATAATTAAGTTGCCATTTACATACGCACTTAATATTCCACTGATGTATGTGGATTGACTTGTTATACTAGTAAATACTTAAGAACCCACGTCAGTAGCTTTATTATTATTACTAGTGATACAATAATATTTTCTCAGGAAACTTGTCATTTAGACCATTTTATGAATATCCTTTGTCAGTTCTGAGTTGTACTACAGTTATCAAGATAAAACAACTAATAGTTCCACACTCGGTGTTTATGTTCCCACAAACTTCTATGCTAGAACATAATAGTTTATAGATAAGTACAGTAATAAGATCTTAACCGAAACTTAAATGTCATATTTATACAACAGGTAGTAGAAAACCAAAACAAGCTGATCATTCGTGAGGCCGTGACTGCATATTATTATAACACAATAATAGACCGGCGATTATTATTATTATCTTAGAACATCGCCCCGCTGCAACACAAAGACCGTTTCCTCTTTCCACTTGTCCGTGACTTGTGTCATCTAGAGCCAGTTATTTAGATAGAAGTCTTATTCATCCCGCCATTTCCTAGTTCGACATCTATTAACATTTTAGATATTTTTTAAACCTTTGATCTCCTAAAGAGGCTGTTTGATCTTACATACTTACATACACTCACGCTTTCTTCCCATAGGGGTAGGCAGAAACTAGAACACCACCAGCTACGATCCTTACATACTTCTTTTGTCTTTTATATGCCGTTTGATCAGTAAGATCAAAATCCTGATTAAGGAAATGTTGTTGCTGGAGACTGGGAATGACACTTGTATTAGGAGGTTTGTCCTGACCATCAACAGCTTCGACACCATTCTCAACACCTAGTTTTTTTTATTCCTATTTATAGATAAAATTTATACTTTTAATGTTCAAAGAATAAACAAAGAATATAAGTTCTTAAATAAGACCAAAAATTCCTGTAGTAGGTATTCGTTATCAGCAAGTAAACTACTACAATACGATCGTACTACTAAAGCCAGTAATAAAAATATGTAGGTACATTGTGCAGCAGGTTAAAACACGGTCAGTCGGTGACGTAAGAGCATGCGAACGATGCGAAATTTTGCAACCATTTGCTGTCGCCTGCCTTCGTGTGACGCTATGTAGTTTTATTTAATGATAGGGCTGCCATTTCATTGTTTGTATGGGAACTTTCCAATTTATATTGTTTCAAAAATCTGACCTTGCTACCTGCAACCTTTCTTGGTATAAAGGTAATGAATACCAGCCTATTATTGTCCCACTGTAGGGCAAAAGCCTCTTTGCACACAGAGAAGGCACGCGATCATGGATCACTACACTTGCTCAAGACAAGTTTAGGTTTCCCCACGATGTTTTTCCTTTACCGATGTAGTAATAATATACAGTTAATTTTATGGATTTATCACATAGTAACAGTATGGGTACGGTTAAGTATTCATGTATACCTACGGATACGGTTTTAATTTCTAGACCTTGATAAAAATATTCAACTAATAAGTTAGATTTAAAATTTAAGCATAAAAATAACAACTATTTTAAATTCTGCCGTTAAAATAAGGTTCTATTTGCATTTTCGCGCGATAATCATGCAATTTCCGAAACTAATTTTGCTCTTGTATAAATGTTTGTTTTACAAATATCCTTACAATCATAACACCTTGAGCATTATGATGTTCTCCTTCACATTTCAACAGCACAGCCCTGAAACGTATATACCCATGTACTTATGTAGGTACTCCTCAAAGGTCGTAGTCACCTGTTTAATGTCTTACAGTTTTGGACGCCGCGACAATTACTGTCCGTTGACCTACATTAGTAGTATGCATGCGTGGTGCATGTGTGGTGCATTATTATTAGTGAACCGTTCGAAGTATCGCTAGGAATATGATTTCATTGTGCTTTCTCTTTGTGCCGGCCGAACTTAATGACATGGGCATTAGGCACATTAGCTTATTCTACGTTATAAATGGTTCTTGCCTTCTTGGCTTGCGGCCAAGGTCATGTTGCTTGGAATGGTCGCACTTTAGTTAGTCCATGACTTTTTGTCCTTTTCAAATAAAGTGGTTTTATGATAAACTAGCAACCCGCCCCTGCTTCGCACGTGACATACAATGACGATATGGCAAAACATTGAGATTTGTGTTTCATATCTAAAAATATTAATAGGTATTTTATATTCCTTCCGGAATAAATTCTCTCAATGATGGCGAAAACGCATCAAAATCCATTGTGGAGTTAAGAAGAACTTAGCAAAAACTGTATGTCAGTGTGGTTACACGAAATATTATTTTGTTTTATAGAAACTTCAAGTAAATACTTTATATCTGATAGGATGCAACCATCTATGTCGTCAGCATCAGCACTTATTTTATGACCACAGATTTATAGATAATTGATGACCGAAAACCAATCGTATTTTACCTCCCTTGATTATTCCGGAAATTGATCATCTGACTAACTTATTAGACTGCTAATAATTTCCCGTATAGTTTAGTAAACTAATTAAAATAATTTTTAATCAAAAACCAAATACTGTAGCTACGTTGTTGCTGTGATTCTGTTTTAAGACTATATGAACAATGCCACAAAATGTAAGCTGTATCAAAAATAATAAGGCCCTTTACACAATCCTCAGGCTCAAGAGAACATCGAGCCGTGGCGGCAACGCTGGTTCTATGGCGGCAAACTCCTCGGCGACCGGCTGCTAATCGAGGAGGCAAAGATCACGCCAG
Organism: Apamea crenata; assembly: GCA_949629185.1. Taxonomy (NCBI): domain Eukaryota; kingdom Metazoa; phylum Arthropoda; class Insecta; order Lepidoptera; family Noctuidae; genus Apamea; species Apamea crenata. Next base: position 18,389,820 of record OX451365.1, on the reverse strand, counting down.
GATACGTGGTCCAGGTCATCGTCAGCACTGACCCACAGCCGCCGAGCTAGTCGCGCCAAGTCAGCACCGCGCACTATTGCACCCACTAGCGTCTTTGTGGTACTTTGCATTTATTTTTAAAAGGTTTTTTTCCATTTTATTTACATTTGGAAGTCGACTGTTCACGGAGTTTGGTTAAAGATGAGGCAGAAAACGAGAGAATACTCTTTCGAAGTGGGGACTCGTTAGTGGAATATTCCTCTCCCGCGCCTCACACCCCTGCGCTGTCGTACTTGTAGTTTTATTCCTATATATTCGATGTTTGTCTATTTATTTTTGTATAGGTTGTAGTTTAGTTCGGGCCATGTAATACGCTTTGTGTGAGATGAATCGTAGAACGCACAAGCGATTGTGGCGCCCTCTGCTAAGTTTTATGTCGATATTAAGGGAGGTTGATACATCAAAATAAAGTGCATTTTGCAAAACATCTGCATAATTTCATATCATGAGACGGAAGATTTTATACTGAAGCTGTTATAGAGAATTATTTTGATTGAATAAAAATGCGATATAGTTTATTGTAGCTGATTATAATATAGGGATTAACACACAATATCAAATCTTGCGCTGAGTCGTAGAAGTCCTGAGTGTAATATTAGGCTTAGGTATATGTATATCATTTTCCCACATAACACTAATTGAATCGCCCAGTGAATAAATAAATACATAATTTAAAATGGATATCGGCAAAATATCACAAAGACGCTTCAGTGAAGGAACCAGAGCAACATAATCCACGTAATAAATTTATTCTAAAGTAACGTAACAGCGTAGGTTATAATGAATAACCGATTTGTACGGTAATGCCCCTAGCTTATACAATGGTGGAGTGTCTGATTGAGCAGCTTTTTGCTCGTAAATATGTAGTACTTAGCGTAAAATTGGCTATTTGTGTAGTAATGAGCCATACCCATTACCAAACCATATATGCTAAAAATATTAGGTACTACTGGATATTTTTAAATTCTCGTTTCCTTTCCCTGCGTATTTGATCAGGTATAAGATGATTCTAGAAATGCCACTATGTTATAGGTGTCTTCATTATTGTAAAAGTTACGGGCTAAATAAAGTTTTATCATTATTAGTGCGCTCGAAATCATCCCCGACTCGAGGTACTCGCGGTGTCTTCGTTTATATCTGTGAACGCTTTCGATAGGGTGTCGCCTTGATATTACATTCTAATTTCTCACTTTTGATCGCCCATTCAATATGTAACATTGGTAATAACAAGTAATGTTTGATAATGTACCATCATTTATATGATAAAGCCACTTTGCCCCATATAATATAATCAGATATAATTTTATGTGAAATGTTACATGTTTTATGGACGATCCCTCACTCAGCATCCTTTATCATCTGAACTAGATTCGTATAAAATTGTTTATATTTATATAAAATGCCCCAATTGTAGTAATTAATATATTATATGTATATTGCAGTGAGAGCGATACTTTAAGGCTGTATGGTTATTACGATACACAAAATACAAGTGGAATTTATTATATTATGTATCAAGGGAAAGATTGATAGTAAATATTTATAATTATGTGTTTAAAATCGTCTGGAATTAATTAATTTATGCGATAAAATAGATACAAGTGTACCTACCATTAAATTAGAGATACTAACAAAATAAGTTGCATTAGGTTGTCTCAAAACTGCAGAAGCGATAAACGTATAACATTTATAACAGACAATAACACGGCTCAAGATATTAATGCTTTAAGCGACCACAAGCATCCAGCAAATTATTTACTACTGATATTATTATCTAAAGGCATTATCCCACTGTCGTTGATTTGCATCACTTACGGGTTTGCGTTAGTCAAACGGAATGCAGCGTAAACGCCGAAAATTAACCATATTATGCTGAAAGTGTTGAAACCAACATTCTACTAAAAGAGGGCTCGTGGGATAACGCGTTTATATTATGGTCGACTTTATCATTTATAAATTACCTATTTATATTTAAATGACTGGAAGATTTTTATTTAATAAGAAGCTTATATACCTGATTTTTATATTTTCTAATGTGTGTTCGATGTATATTTAATGTTATATGGCCGCCCGTGGCATGCTTTTTCAACAAAGAACCAATTTAATAACTAATTCGAGATGTCCCAATATGCTATACAGTAGTAGTGTTATAAAGCTATATGTGTAACACTACATAGCGTCTATAGTAGTCTTTATTTTTACGCCCTGTTTGCAAACCAGGTTTCCGCTACTAAGGGGACTTTCTCGATTATATGGGGGAAAAATACGAGACTTCTACAGGCATAAAATGTAACATAATAACATAAACATTTGAACGCAAGTATTAATCTGCCATTACGTACATAAAGCGACTGCCATCTATTGTGATGTGAGAATTTTCTTTATATTATACTTACTGAATTATTATTATATAATAATATATTGATTATTTTGAATATGTTAATCGATCGCTAGGTGTTAATTTTGCATTGTAATGGCAAGTTGGAGCTTTGGTGGTATATATGTTTATAAATTGATTGAGCAACGGATGAAGGCTGCCTCGCGAGGCAATGTTGTTACTCCAACCTATAGATGAAAACCGAACATTGTACTTGTGTTTATAGGAAGCCAAGTCTCACTCTCAATAGACTTAGGTACATGTCATGATCGCATGGTGAATGTGATTATTTCAGTGGCTCGTGTGTCTCTCATATCAAAGGCAGCCGTTCCGTTGCTGTTCAAACTACGCGCCAGTGTTTCGTTAGAGCTGCTATTTATACGGATCCCTTGGTTTGTTCGCGCGTACACATTGTAGCCTGTACAACGTTTAGCGTTAGAACTTGCACACGAGTTAATAAAAGCAAAATTATAATGTTGTTAGTGATTCGTGGAATGTATTCTTATAAAAGAAATTATTAATGTAAGTTTCGGGTTAAATTGTATTTTGTTAATAAGTGAATGGACATATTGCAGGTAAACAAATGAATCTTCAATGTACTTTGTCTCAGTCTAATATGGTTTATGTAATCATCTGTTGTTTATTGCGATTATTTTACTCACGGAAAAATAGTAGAGTTAATTATTATTATTTGGTGGATAAAATGTTGACTGGTTGAAAAAATATTCGCAATATGCTTTAGGACAAAATATTATTTAGTTATAAAAGATAAATTAGTTATTTTCTATGATATGATGGCCTTATATTATGATACTCAGTTGGACTCCGATTGAAATAAGATAAAAACACAAAATCGTACTTATCACTGTTAAAACTCCTATAAAAATAATTGCTATCGTATTCTTTAGGGCTCTTGCGAATGTCAATAAAAAAAAAGCTACGAAATTACCCCCTTACTCATAGCTTCCTTCATCACCAAGTAAATTATATCTGTTCGTCTTATTATGTCCGCAATACAATTAAATGGCAGTATTTTTTGTTTTCCTCTTTAATTACGCGTTACTAGAACACACGCTTATATTCATCGATAAATGTGAACCTATTTTCTACACTGATGGCCTAAAGCCATTACTGACAATATTATCACATATCGATTTCAAAGTGTCGATATCAATGTTGTTGTTTTAAACCCTGTAGTGATATTAAATAAAGCCTCAGCAGCATTTATTTATAAATCGGAATAATTATATGTCTATGATTATAGTTCGTTTATTTTTTGTATCGAAATTATTGATATGGCGATATAGGTTATAGAGATATTTAAATGTTGGCAGTTGCAATTTATATGAACTTACATTTTTTCTATCAGTTTGAGATGTACGTGCTCACGCTACTCCCTTTTAAATACCGGCAAACCAAAAAAGTATCACATTTCAATAATTCCTGACTATAACCATTTTAGGTACCTAAACTCTTTTTACCAGCCATTTAAATTGTAACTGCTACAAATATATGTTATATTTCTAAATTGTAATTAGAGGATTAAAACATAGTACTAACTTATTAGGTTAACTTTAGTATTTATACATACTTATTTTATAGTTCAATTGGGAAGAGGCTCCAGATATTATTTAGTTGCGACAATGGTGTCTCTGCAATCATTATGATATTTTTCAATTTCAATCATTAAAAGTTTTAATTATTGGCAAACTTCTGTCCTACGAGACCGTTAAAGATAATAAATAATACAATAGTGATAAACTATATTTTATAAAATGTTGCAGAGTTATCATTGTTACATAATATTATTACGTATACATTTCAAGATAAATCGTTTTTATTATAGAAAATTCTAACAATACGTTCATGTAACTTGTGCACGCTACACTCTACTATGTAAAGATATTAATGTCTATAATCGCGTTCACGACTTCTGATGTTAAAGTGCGAACTAAGGCTTGAACTGCATTGACAGACTACGAACCATCTCACCACGACACCACTCCGCCTATTCTAATTGTCTCTGAAACTTGTGTAGTTCACGCCTTATCTCACAAGACTGAAATTGCCAGTGAAAAAAAGTATTTGTTATCTGTGAACAATTCCTCCTGTGTTACCATCAACAATATAGTGTTGCCTCACTTTACGCTAATAGTTTTTCAGTTATATTTAGGTTACAAATTGCAGTCGGCCATAGCTAGATTATACAATAGTCATATACGGTCTAAACATGTCTGATTTCGGACTAAGGAATTATGTATGGTGCTACCCTTTTGTTTTCACTGAAGGACTTATTTCATACTGATTTTATGCATTTGACTATGAGGAATAGCTTTTACTCAGTGTTGATACTTTGGATGTACACGATAACACTGCTTTTATACTACAATTTCTTTTTCATAGTCAAGGCAGTGAATAGTAGGAATAGGTCCGCCATTAATGATTTCTCACAACTAAATGTTATATCTAACAGATACGGGTAATGTCCAAAATTATAAACTTTATTCAAATGTCATACTCACATCTTTATATGTTTTCTCTTTTATTTATCTTAGCACTTTACTTGTTAAGAAAATGTACAGTCAGCACCACATTTGTTATTTTGTCACTGACTGTACATACCCTCTGAAATGTACCTTAAGCAATAAAAAATATTTACGTACGCAAGATATTGTAGAAAGATTTATTTGATGATTTTAGAATTTTCCTAAGATCATAAATCCATCAACGTTTTGCTTGTAGTGTAGTTTTATACTTTGTGTGCGCATATCACATTAAAATCGCTCAATATGACAAAATAATTTCAAATTGGTATTTTTGTAATTTACGATCAATGTTATTAATTTGTTTTAACCGACGCTAGATGGCGTTTCATTATTTTATTTTTGCTATATATTGTTTCGACTAATAATTATAATTATATTTTCCGTTCAAAATATAATTTTTAACGTGTATGTAGAAAAGAATTAGATATATCGAAGCTAAAATGTCCATCTGTTATCCGTAAGCGCGGGTATTGCTAATATTATACTTAGAAGCACAATAACTAAAAAATATTATATCAAAATTGATGTGGGTTTTGACGCGCGGAGTTTGGATCATGCCTGTATTGTTACAAGTATGTAGATAGATAGATTTATATTGAATAACAAATTCACTGCGTGTATCGTAAGGCTATAATCAAGTTGTATATTTTGAAGGAGCGCCGGCGCAGTCGGCCCGAACGCAACACATCTGCGATTTGTCTACACACAGTTTTGTACATAAAACAGTTTTTCAGTGTGTAAGCAATATTAGCATTTTAAATTTTCAAATAAAACACTTTGTGAATAACATTGTTTGTGTATTGTATTTTGTAGAAAGTGTCCCTGAACATTTGCAGGCCCTGGTATTGTGAACAGGGTGTAAAGTTCACTTATCCTCCATAGAAAAGAAAGGATCCTAAGACCAGACGGGTGTCGTGTCTGGTGGCTACTGCCCGATTGATGTCGGGACGTTGTATATATGCTAGTTGCGCGGCATACTCTGCTTGAATGCGCGTTGCAGGATTTTGCGTGTCGCTAGTGTATTGCATAGTTCGCATGTGGCGTGTAGATGGCGCCACACTAATAGCTGCTTTACTAGTACTACTACTACTACTTGAATAGTGATATGATGAGGATATCACAATAAAACGCCGTAACTTCACTAGCATAAAGTTTAATTTACAATATAATAATACAGTCTGTTATCTACTTTGGTATGTACTTAAGCAGTTTGATCTCGTGAGTCAACCAGATCGCGAGGGTCAGGAGGACGAGTGATCCTGACTGATGTGAGGCAGCTAGTGGTGTGGGCACGTAGTATAGGAGTGTCGCGATTCCGAGGGCAACCTGGGGAAGAACAGAGGAATTAGCATAACATGAAGGGATAGGCAGAGGTGTAAAGTATACCCCCATTTCGTCAGTTATATTGTGGCGAGCCTATTGTCAACCGGCCAGAAATTCAGACGCCGGGTTTTACTAAGCAAACCCATTTCCATTTGTCACGAGGATCGACTGATGACCCTCAAACAGAGGAATTATATCTTAGTGCTGATTTTTCCAACGCCAAATAATTTTTTCCGAGGTATAATTTTGACAGTTTTTGTACGAAATAACTGTCAAAATTATTCCTCGTATAAAGTTATCAGATGGTTGAAAAATCAGCCCTTCATAATCAAAATAAAAAAAAGGTAATAAACAAAAATAAAAAAGTTTATAAACCATTTTTCTATTCTTCACCTCGATTTCGCCTGATGGACAACGACGAATTATTATTATTTATTTATTATAAGTTAACAACATACTAAACAATATAATTAAAACTAAGGCGAATGGCGTCTATGATGGAACAGGCACACCGAAAAGTTGCCTGTCATTGTTTCTTTCAAAGTTAACGGCTTCGACTATAGTAGCCATAGTAGGGTAGGGACACATGTGACTGGCTTACAGAAAAATGTTGAACATAATAAAATACGTTATTTAAAAAAAAAAATGCAACCGACTTCCGAAACTAAAGTATTTTTTTGAAACTGATATCTGTGTTTCCGTCCACAAGAATGGTGCAATAGTTCGCTAGTGCCCATCTTCAAGAATAAAGGTGATGTACAGGACTGCAACAACTATCGAGGGATAAAGCTCATGTCACATAGTATGAATGTATGGGAGAAAGTTATAGAGAAAAGACTGCGAGAGGAGAGTGAGATTACCCCAAACCAGTTTGGGTTTATGCCAGGTCGAGGAACAATGGACGCCACTTTTGCACTCCGCCAGTTGTGCGAGAAGTACAGACGTGCACATAAGAACTTGCAGATGGTGTTCATTGATCTGGAGAAAGCGTATGATAGGGTACCTCGGGATGTTCTGTGGTGGGCCTTGAAAGAGAAAGGTTTGCCCGGGAAGTATGTAGAGTTAATTCGTGCTATGTACAATCGATCTCGTACCTACGTCCGATCGGCTGCTGGCAATACCGACGAGTTCAGTGTGGCTGCAGGCTTGCACCAGGGATCGGCTTTAAGTCCTTACCTCTTCCTGTTGATTATGGACGCTCTGACGGCGGACATACAGGAAGAGGCCCCCTGGTGCATGCTGTTTGCCGATGACATTGTTCTTGTCGGTGAAGATGGATCCGAGATCCAGAGCAGATTGGAGAAATGGCAACAGAAGCTGGAGGATGTTGGCTTGAAAATCAGCAGAACCAAAACTGAACATAATATGTTCTGCGATTTCGGCGGTCTCTCCAACTCTAGAGCCATAGAGCTTGATGGCGCGCTTCTCCCAGTCTGCTCCGACTTTCGGTGTCTCGGTTCACTCGTGCAAAGCGATGGCGAAGTAGATCGGACGGTTAAGCACAGAATTAACACTGGATGGATGAAATGGCGGCAGGTCACGGGAACAATCTGCTACTTCCGCATTCCCCTTAAACTTAAGGGGAAGATATATAAAACCATGGTTAGACCTGCTGTCTTGTATGGATCAGAATGTTGGGCCACAAACGGGATGAATGAAAGGCAATTGCATGCAGCTGAGATGAGAATGCTGAGAGGGATGTGTGGTGTTACACGAATGGATAGAATAAGAAATGAGTATATAAGAGTGTTAGGAGCTAGGGTGATGGAATGAAACGAGCAAGGCACTAAATGGTACTAGTTTAATGTGGGTAAACTTGGCTATTTATACAGAATAGAAATGAGTAAAAACAATTGCGGGCAACTTAAAAACATAACATTTTGGTTAGGCCAATCACTACACAGCACGTATAAGTCTGTAGTTCTCGCAACTCACGACGGGGGCGCCACCATCGCGGTGGCGGTAGCAGAGGGCTAGGGCTCCGATCGTCAACTCTCGGACCCTTCAAGCGAAGCGTACGGGTCGTCGGACGGTCCGTCCGGATAGGGTCTTCTGCACGGGAATGTCAGGTGCCAGTGCTGACAAGGCGTCGTCGTTGACTGTGTATGCAGGCTTCAGCCGATCTATCGACACTGAACTTTGCCGGCCCGGTAGCTGCAGTGTAAACACTTTGTTTTCGCGCTTCAACACTGTATAGGGCCCGTCGTACGTAGGTTGCAGTGGTTTGCGTACGGCATCAACTCTGATGAAAACTGCGTGGTATTTGTTTAGGTCTGAATGCACGAATATGGCTCGGTTGTTACTGTGCGGCTGGTTGAGTGATGGCTTGAGACTGTCTATTGTTCTGCGTATGTTATCAACGTATTCATAGTTCATTATTTCACTGCGTGGTGTTGATGTAAAGAAATCACCTGGGAGTCGTAGGTTACAACCGTAAGTGAGCTGGGCAGCAGTAACTCCAGTATCGGTGCGACAAGCGACGCGTAGTCCTAGCAGTGCGGTCGGGAAGTTTGAAAGTGGCACCGGTAATTGAAAAGTTGTGTGGAAACCGGTTGTCATGGTATGGGCATGTATTACGGAGGAATGAGGAAAGTTTTGAGTATGAATGTCGATGGCTATAAGAGTAGGGGACGACCAAAGAAACGATGGATGGACTGTGTGAATGATGATATGGTTAGAAAGGGGGTGACTGTCGAGATGGCGGCTAATAGAGGAGTATGGAAGAAAAAGACATGTTGCGCCGACCCCAAATAATTTGTGATAAGGGCAGGAGAATGATGATCTGTGTTTCCGTGACCACCGAAACAAACTCGACAGGTCAGTCTCTTTTTTTTTAATTCCAGATATTGTCTTGTGTTAGGACTATGCAGATTAGCGTCAGAGCTGGTCTTTTGAGGAAAGAGCCACACGAATTTTGTGTGGAATTGTCCATTCAGTGGACGCATGTGTCAGTAAAAATATATTAAATAAATCTTACCTGCAACCACGCCATAGCCCCAACTCCATTGACGACCCTCCTGGCCATGGGCGACAATGGCTTCTTCCTCGCGATAAACCACAAGCCAGTCACCAGCGCCAGAGTGGTGGTGCCCAGGATCCTGTGGTCGAACTGCACCGTGGTGGGGTTCTCCGTGAAGTTACGCAGTGTGGGGGAGAATTCTAGGATGTCATCTGGTATCCATTTGTCTCCCATCTTAGGGAATGAGCTGTACACTAGGCCGGCGTCCAGGCCGGCTACGAAGGCGCCTGAAATAAAGGGAAAGGATTTAGATTCAAAGAATTTATTCGTAGAATATGGTACAAAGTATTTACCCCTTTACCCACTAACCCGCCGTCAAAATCGGTATACAAATATTAACAATTTACACTTATATATGATTGAGGGCTTTTTGAGGGTGATAGTTGTAGTTCTGGTTTAGCTACTTGTGCAAGTGATCCTGGAACTACTAGGGTATTTATTACCTGCACCAGGCTGCGACCACCACCAGGTTAGGTAGTAACGGTTAGGTATCCTAACAATTGAAGCAATTAGAATAGAAAAAATGATTCTCCTTTCTGCTTTTGCGGTATTTTAAGATTTGGAGGTTTATTTATAAACGATGATTAAAGTTAAGTAACTTTGAAAGGTCCAAAATGTATGGCTAATCACTACTTAACTTTAAGCAACTTTTATGAATAAAGGTGTTAATCTCGGCTAGAATTTGATATAAACAAATGTCTATTATTTTACGTAAGAACTACACCAAAAGCTGTTACTGGAAATTATAAGGTAATTTAGGGGTTTATTCATAAACGATGACTAAAGTTAAGTAACGCTTAAACGTCAAAAATGTATAGTTAAACAGTCGCTAATCACTGCTTAACTTTAAGCAACGTTTATGAATAAAGGGGTTAATTTCGACAAAACAAAACAATAATGACATACCTGACACAGCAGTAAGGAACGCCATAGCCTTAACAGAATGCGCAAGTGCAGTGACACTCTTCAAACCCTTGAGAGACTTGAATGTAGTAGCCACGGGGAAGGGGCGAAGCACCCTCAGGGCTCCGGCCAGCAGCCCCGTGTATAGAATAAATGCTAAACTCAAATGTGCTGCTAAACGGTACTGTGATACTCTGGGCACATCTGATGGTCCTTGGAAACGGTCTTCTAAACCTGACTTAACCATGTACCAGCCCATTAGACCCTATGGAAAGAAGAAGTATGATTAGTGGCAGTAGAACATAGAACCAGTAAACAATAAGGGCCGGTTGTTTCTAACCACTGTAATTATTTGATGTAAGTCAAGGCCATAATTTTGTAATTTGAAACAACACTTTTTTTGGTTTGAGGATAGCTATAGTTCGTTCGCGTTAAGAATGCAGTGAGTCATCAGTGCAACTGCAAGATAAAGGTGTATTCACAGTGGTGTTAAATTCAAACAAATTATATTTTAACAAAAGATTAAGACTTTGTAATTTGAAAAGATTTGATTGGTTAGGGGGCGGGGCTAGGCCGACGGATAATGATGACTCACTGCATTCTTAACGCGAACGAACTATAGTGCCATGCCATTTTTGACGTATACGCGTACGTCAAGTGGCCGTGAAACAACCCGCCCTAAATGACATGTCTATCTGTAGATTGAGCGAAGTTTTTAAAGAGGCACCCGCATGGATTTTTTATTTGATAATCAAGTCCTTTGCAGAAATCCCAGATTTTTCGCAAAAAACCTTTATTTTTAATTATCCCACGTAACTTGCAGGATAATTACAAAAACAGCTGATGTGGGAGACTGGGATGACGCTTTCTTCAGTGGTGATGTTGCATAAAGAAAAGTAGCGCTACTATAGCAGTAATAAACGAAAGTGCCTCACCTGTGCAGCCACAAGCGCGCAGTACACCCCGACCCTGATCTTCATGGGCTTGTCCAGATAGCCGCGCGCCCAGAAGAAGGCGGCGGGCAGGAACATCACCGCGCCTATCGCGCGCCCCCACGTGCGGTGCGCGAACTCCATGTACCAGATCCATTTGAACTCCGATACTGTCATGTTTTGGTTCTTACTGTGGAGTAAACGGGATGGGTTAGTTAGCTTGTAAGTCATAATAATAATATTTTATTATATTTTGCGTGTATGACCAGATGAATGAACGTATACAAAGCAAAAGGAGTATGTAAGAATCGTAGCAGGTGGCACTCTATATTTCCTATATTAACTGAAGCATATAATAAGGTAAATTCTCAATCTTTGAAACCCGATCTCCTAAACTGGGAAACAGCCTACATATACCTATCTTTGGAGGCGGTGTGTTTGCAATACAATAAACACACACACAAGCCGAATTAACGCCCGTTATGCCCGTAATTAATTATCTAACGCCCGTTGACATGCAAAAAGTCGTCAAAATCACTTCCGTTACCGAGATTGAGAGACCAGCGAAAAGTGGTTTTTCAAGTTGGCTGGACACGTTTGCGATCGATTATCTAGGATTCTGTAGCGTTACAAATTCTGAAATAAGAGTGTTTAGCTGTCATATAAAGTGGCCCTATTGACCTAGTTAATTGCGAGCTATTTTGAAGATTTGTCCAGCCAGCCTGAGTCATATGTAGAAACGAGAGAGAAGTGTCAGAAAGTAGACTATTTAGTGAAAAAAAGCAAAGTTCCAACATACTAGATAAACTCGGGAAACTGCTTATATTTCTCAAACTCCTGTTGCCATTCCTCATCAGTCCTCGGCATCTTCTCTCCCAGGAGTTTCCACGTCACCATTGATAGCCCTGACTCAGTCAGCCTGGTCACACCACCTGCACATTGTGATAGAACAGTTTGTTATACAAGAAGATGGCTAGAGGGTAAAAATATGGATAAAATGCTGTAAAATAGCAGTTGCTGCTTGCTACTGCCAAAGAAATATCAACGTTGCGCAAGTTCAAGTAATTTCGAAACTAAATAACTTAATAATCCCAGAAGGCATCAAAGCGAACAGACACTGGTTGAGTGGTTAATTTTCGACTTGAAAGTTTACATTTTTGGTAGTAAAACCCCAAACCATGAAGATGTCAAACATCGTCTCAAGAAAATTCTAAGAGATTTCGTCTTACATTTTTAGAATTCGAAAATGAATAAGTATCTATTTACCGCAGTAAATGTACCTATCTTTGAGTGCCGTCTTATAAGATACCAAAATGTTTCATTGTGAGAGCAAGTTTGTACCTACTGTAAAAGACAAAAGTAGGTATAGTTATTTGTGTTTGATACAATGAAACATTATGACTTGACTGACTGAAGGACTGTATGATAATCATTGTTTGTTTTTTTTTTCATTCAGGATTGGAGCTTTATTGCACAATAATCCTAGCCTATACCTAATGTTCGCACTGCTGTGACATAGGCCTCCTCTCTGTGAGAGTAAGTAGGCCAAAATCCACCACGCGGCCCCAGTGCGGGTTGGTGGATGTCACATGTCTTTGATTTTTTTTCGGTTCTAGGACATGCCGGTTTGTTCAAGATGCTTTACATCACCGTTTTGAGAGCAGTGATGAAATTAAATACACAAAGGAAAGTGCCTGCCTGGGTTTAAACTCGCGAGGCCATGTCGTACGGATAGACGTACCTTCGGGTCACCGCAGCTGTATCTACTAATTTAAACATTTAACTGATATAAGTACTTATCTAAAATTCAAAAGAAGACAAATAAAACAACAATAACATTGAAAGTACCTTTATTCGATGTAAAACTTACAAATTTCTATTTTCTCTTAATACCTAATGTTCAAATAGTTTTCGGCCACTATTTTCCCTTCATAATACCTAGTTACTTAATAAAGAATTTGGCTCATAGAGACACTACAGGTACAACGGTAACGTATTTATTAAGAATAATAATACTAAAATTGCAGATCTTTTAGCGTGTTTATTATTTATGTGAGTGTGTACTTAAGTATGAAACTACAAACCCTTCAGGTACCTACGCTTTTGCTTTTCAACTTAATTGAATAGGTACAAATAAGTTAATGATATGAAACACTATAGATAATTATATTTAATAGATGTACTTTTAAACAATACATAAAATACATAAATATATTACCTCTTAATAATGCAACAAACCAAACAATGAAACGTCTGCAATCATAGCTAACTACACTACAAACCTAACAGCCTAATCCCAGATGAGAGGGTCGACGCGCTTAAAACAGCGGGGTGATTACGGAACACACGAACAGAAGCAATGGGTTTCATTTTGACAGTTCAACAACATTCATTGTGTTATTTACTTTGTTGAGCAGACCAAATTTTCAAACGTATGAAGCAGTGCATTAGCAATATCTTTCAAAATCATTCAAATTGTGATTGAAAGTGTGTTACGCAATTGGGGTGCCACTTTATAAACAGTAAATTCCAGTGTTTTTGCATAAAGTTGAATAGAGTTAGCAAAAAATACAACTACAACCATGACTATTTTTTTTATTGACTATTATAGAGGAAGGGAGTAAAAAGACCCATCACAAAGCGGTCAACTTCGCAATCTGTACATTATTATGGCTTATTATGAAATGCTTGTCAATTGTCATTCACACCTAACCCAGCTAACCCCCCACACCTAGCACCCCTACTTCTTCCCATTCGTAGCTTTAAGCGCTACTTCAATAACATAGTATATACTATACAGTAGTGTAAGATATCCTGCTACCATACCTAGGACTACTGCGGTGAACACCATTCCGGAACACCCTAGTAGCCAGTAGCCGACCACCTTGGAAGTCGCTTTAGGCTTCGGCGCGGTCTGGCACAGTCGGACGGCAATATTTTGTGGCTTCAGCAGGTCTGTTAGCTGCAGAAGAGGAAAAGTTAATGTGAGACTAAAACACGAGAACTATGTAGTCAAAACAGACTTTGGAAAGAAAATACATTTATTTAGCACAGCAGCCATCTTGTAAAACGAGCAGTTTACTGCAAATCACGGTGAAGTGCGCATGCAACCACATGCTCGGTGGACGTTATATTTTGAGTGCATCTCTCTTGATCTAAGCGGTCTATAATTATTTTGTGAAGTTTTTGAACTGTTGAGAATTATAAGTGAAGTGACCATAACAAGCGTTATTTTATTAGAACACTGCCTTCCTACCCGATAATCCACTCGTACCTGAACATGGAAAACATATTGCATGAAACTCGACCACTTCATGTATAATAAACAAACACATTTCAACTTCAGTTCAATGAAAACATTTTTTTTATGAAAAATTGTAAATATTATATAACTCAAAAGTCATTTTAAAATATATACTAACCCTCAGTCCCTTAAACTTGCTGGCTTTATTATTTTGTGTGATGAGTTGTCGGCTAATGATGTTTGTTATGTTGAAGCCATTCCTGGTGCCAGAGACCAGCAGCTTGCTCTGAATTGCCCGCAGTGACTGCGTGCAGCGGCACAGGTGTGATACACTTAACATTGCTGAAAAATTTATAACTAGGTAATTCATTTACTCCAATATCTTGTATAGTCAAGTTATGGAAGTATGTTGCTGGTGGTCACACAACACTATACGATTAATATTTTTATGGCATGGTAAGACATTGTGCTAATTTTTATTTCTAATGAATGTGTTTGTTAAACCCTTTTTCCGCTGCAGAGGTCTCCATGTGGCGTTTACAATCAAAACTAACTTGGTAGGTATGTAAAAAGAACATAATATGCAGGTGTGGTAGTGCTTATTCAAGAGTTTACTAGCATACAACTTTATAATATTTTCATTTAAACGGCTCAAACGAGGTTGTTTGAGCCATCATAATCAACTAATTAATTACTTAAAACCACTCAGAATTAACAAATACATCAAGTAATGTATTTATATAACTTTTTTAAACATATATAGGACCAGGGATAATTAAATAATAAGTTTACATAATATTTTGAAACACACAGGGTATCCATGGTATGGTTGCTAGTAGGCTATCAACTAAACCAACGTGACCATGATAGATACGGTACTTAACATTAATATTTTGATCAATTACTGTTGATAAGTAATAAAGATTAACATTCTACTTCTACTTTAGAGTAACATTACAAAATATTACTTACTTGAATTAAGTACTCCTATTCCAAAAAAACGGTGCACAATTTTATTCTAGTTATATTTTAGTTCTCTTGGCTTTCTCAGCACTTCACTTTAGCTTAAAGTACTAATATACATAGAGATAAATACTGTTCTGTTGATAATACAATGCTTCTGAAATCTGCCTGCTCAAGAATGCACAGGCAGGTGTAGTGATTTTGAGCATGCGTTTGACATTATTGACAGGAAACTAGGAAAGATAAAGATTGACTGTTGTAGTGTTGTATATCTTGCTAGTGTCAAGTTGACAGCTGTGACACTACAGAGTAAACCATAAACCATTTTTTTTCCTTCGCGCTACTCGGGCAGGCTAAGGTCTAGAAAAAATGACATTCTAAACCATAAAGCTGTCCCTTGCAAAAAACCGTAACACAGTTCTGCAGTGCGATTGTGTAACCATCTCACCGTGAAAACTCAGGTGAAGTGAGCGTGAAGTGCGCTGTCATTCCAAATAATGCTAGGGATTTACACTATTGACAACTCGCATCAAGCTCACTTCACTTGAGTTTTCACGGTGAGATTTTTACAGAATCGACCGGCTGCAGGGCTATTGGCTATCTTTTTCATGGTCAGTGACTAACAGGCTTCGGTTGTCCACCGAACTTTGATGATAACTGAGAATTTCGAACTATTTTATATTTTGATTAGATAACCTTTTTTTGGATTCTGTATCAAGATACTTTTTGTTGTACGAAATCATTGAGATATACAATAGTGTTCTGAAGTGTAAATCCATGTAAATCTTAAAGAGATATAATAAAAGTTTATTTTCTGTTTATCAATTTATAAAACTTTATTATTAGGTTTTTGTTGATTTTATGTTACATAATTATTAATAGCTAACGATTTATAACATAAGTGACAGACTAGTATATTATAAACGTTTTGGAAACTGCGTGTGCTTACAAAATTATTTCTTTTTCACATATTTTCTCTTAGCCTTCCATTTCCTTATAATCTCTTGCTAATGCCTTGACGTTTAAAAGGGCACTTTTAAATTCACCTTCTTCTAACCCTTCACCAACATAATGATGCACAAAGGCACGCTTAGCATACATTAAATGGAACTTTCTAGTAAGACGCTCCCAAGCCCCGCGTATTGCTGAAGTGTTTGATACCATCACAACAGCTCTCATTAAAGCAGCTAAGTCACCACCAGGAACTGTCTGTGGTGGTTGGTAATTTAGTCCGATCTGTGTAAATAAATAAGAAAATCTTACTGATCTTGCCAACATTCCTCATTTTATAACAAATACCTACTTGTTAAATAATAATTCTCAGATGCTAAAATGCTAATGCTAACCTATTACCTAGATAGTTTATGCGACCAATCAACGGTCCACACTACTGGCTCACTATAGAATGAACTTGAAGTAATTGTAGAAGGGCCGTAACCTATTAGATATCATCGCAGCCACTTTAACTTTTCATTAGGTACCTACCTTGAATCCAGTGGGAGACCATGACACGAATCTAATTGATCGCATGCTTTTAATTTGAGCAATAGCTGCATTAATGTCGTTAGGATTCACGTCTCCTCGAAATAATAAGCAGCAAGACATGTAGGATCCTTCTCTGGGATCACACTTGACCATCTGATTGGAGGGTTCAAAACATTGCATCATCAATTGTTGCGTTGTATTATCTTCATGCATTGCTCTCGCAGCTGGTACAAATGGCGCAAATGTTACCAATGGAAAATGAATTCTTGGATAAGGAACCAGATTTGTTCTAAATTCTACAAGTTGTACATTTAATGAGCCTTCAAACCTCATTGAAGCAGTTATGCACGACACAACCTGAGAAAAATATTATAAATATTTTATATAATTATATCGAATTACAATACTAGACGACTAAAGACATATAAATGTATGGTATACCTACCTGGGCGATAAGTCGATTCAAGTTAGTGTATGTTGGCCGTGGTGTATCTAATAACCGTCCCAAGATATCATACAAGGCTTCATTATCAAAAATAAAGCATACATCTTCGGTGTCCATAGTTGCATGAGTGGTCAGCACTGCATTGTATGGTTCAACGATTATTGGCGATATTCTTGGAGACGGATATATTGCAAACTCAACTTTAGACAATTTTCCATAATCCCTCGAAAGCCCTTCAAGTAACAATGCGGTGAAACCAGAACCAGTCCCTCCTCCAAATGAACGGAATATCATGAAACCTTGCAAAGAATTGCAACCTTCTGCCACTATTCTTACGCGATTTAGAGCCAGATCTATCATCTCGCGGCCAACACCAAAGTAACCGCGAGCGAAATTGCTTGCAGCATCTTCTTTGCCAGTGAGCAGTGTTGAAGGGTGAAATAACTCTCGATATGCTCCTGTTCTTATTTCGTCTGTAAGAGTTGTATAGTTTTTATTATCTAACTTTTGTATCGGTTAACGGTACAGTTTCTAGCCGCGCAAGCACAACTGCTAAGCGTGGCGTGTAAGGTCCTGGTTTTGATCCCCAACTTAGGCAAAGTGTTAGGTTTTCCATTTGCACATTCAATTCACAATGAATTATATAAGTTGGGTCATAATAATAACTATATAATAACTATTACACAACACAAACCTTTTGTTAAAATATTATTGGGCTCATCCACTTAAACTTACCAATTGGTGTTGGCTCTAAATCAACCATAACAACTCTGGGCACAACTTTTCCAGCGCCCGTTTCGTTAAAAAATGCTCCGCAGCTGTTGTCATCCTGATCTGCGTACGCCAAAACACCGTCCGCTCTAATACCATGTTCAAGACAGTAAAGTTCCCAGCAAGCATTCGCTATTTGTACTCCTGCTTGACCAATGTGTATGTGAATAACTTCTTTCTGAAAAAATAAAAACCAGGTTTATATCAAAAGATCAAACAAGAGCTTTAGGAAAGTCTCCGTGAACATTCAATGAGTGTAAACTTACTTTAGCCATTGAGTGAAATATACTGAGAATTTAGTTTGTAAAATAATAAGAAAAGTGTTATCTAAATAAGTTCTACATGTTTAATACAAAAAAAAATACTTACTTAAAAAATGACAAATTCTAGTCGCTTGACATTCACTTTCATAAAATTACAATGGTCTAATTGGTTGTGAGTTGTGAGTTGTGACATATAGTTATAATCCTTTTTTGTATGCCTTAAGCAAGATACACACGCAGTGACTTTGATCGCTGAAGACTCGCCAACGATGTCAAAATCACGCATATGTATGTACAATACACACGATGACATATTATCGTATCAAGTGTAGCGGTATCTACAACGCCACATGCGAACAACGCGTCATACTGACGTCATGCAATCCTGCATCTCGCAAGCAGAGTTTACCGCGCAATTTGCATAGGTAGATACAATTTCCCAATATCAATTGCCCGCCAGACACAACATTCGTCTGGTCGGAGGATCCTCCCTTTTCTATGGAGTATGAGTGAACTTTACATTCAGTTCCTCATACCTCCAAACAAGTTATACATTTCCAGTTTTAGTTGACCTCGCGGTAACTCGCGTAGGCATTTCATCCATACCATTGACATCATACTACACACAGATTTTGGTATCGCAATCGCTAGCCTTAGATTGAACACTTATAAACTGTCGGTTTGTCGCTAGGTATATACAAATCGGCTCTCGAAATCTGTGTGTGGACGTGAGATTTTGACAGCTAGCGAGTCGACGGCGACCATAGAGTAAAGTAATATATCGGGTAAATAAAGGCGCTGCGTGCAAAGATTCCATCCATCTACAAACCGTACTTTCTTGAAATTGTTGTATCACCACTGTCACAGTACAGCACTATTTGCTTCCAAGCCCCAAGGTCAAACTCAAGGTCACTTGTGTCAATGTGTTGGTTTGGTGTTTGTGTCATGTATTATCACTGTTATCGTGTTATCTTTGGACTGTTTTCATTGACGTTGTCGCTGCGAACATAAAAGTACCCCTTTCTTATTGGCTTAAATTGTATTGCCGTTTACCAGTTTTCCATTCAGACCAATTCAGAACGATCTTCAAAGCTTGTTTATATTATTCACGTATAATGCTACTTAGAGAACAGGTTGTTTATACTTTGTAGTGGCTTTGCGTAATTTTGATTTTTTAATTATTATGTAAGGGTAGTGATAAGATAATTGTGTGATTTAGTCGTTTTGCTCTTCAACTCTTGAATTGTCGCTTGTGTGGAGAATCAACCATAAACTCGCCCATGTCACTCAACAAAGGTGCCCAGTTTGCAATAAATACAGAATTTATGAATAAGATGAGTTTGGCCGGGAAAGTCGTACTTGTAACTGGTGCAAGCTCCGGCATTGGTGCTGCGACTGCGGTGTTCCTATCAAAATTGGGCGCTCAACTGTCCTTGACCGGTAGAAATACTGAGAACTTACAAAAAGTATGTAAAGACTGCGAGAATCCTGCGGCAACCTTTATAACCCCCGCTGATTTGACGAAAGAAACCGACATTGAAAAGATTGTACAAAACACGGTCGACCATTACGGGAAGATCGACGTTTTGGTCAACAATGCTGGGATTATCGAGATGGGCTCGATTGAGAACACGTCGCTAGCGCAGTACGATCGTTTAATGAACACCAACGTGCGTTCTATATACTATTTGACCATGCTAGCAGTCCCACATTTGGTAAAAACGAAAGGCAACATTGTGAACATATCCAGTGTTAATGGTATTCGCTCTTTCCCTGGAGTTCTAGCTTACAATGTGTCTAAAGCTGCTGTGGACCAGTTCACAAGGTGTGTTGCGTTAGAATTGGCGCCAAAAGGTGTACGGGTCAATTGTATAAACCCTGGAGTTATTTTGACTGAGCTGCAGAAGAGAGGAGGTCTGAATGAAGAGCAGTATGCAGCTTTCTTAGTGAGGACCAAGGAGACCCATGCTTTAGGTCGTCCCGGCAAGCCAGATGAAGTAGCAGCAACTATTGCATTCTTGGCAAGCGATCTGGCCAGCAATATTACTGGTGTGAGTGTCCCAGTAGATGGGGGCCGTCACGCGATGTGCCCACGATAAACTCTTATACACATCACATGTTGCAATCTTGTGCCAAACATTTTCTGATGTGCCTTAAGATTGTTGCAAATGCATTCTTCTTCTTAGAGTGTCCATAGCAATCTAAATGAACTCGGCCCAGAATTCTGCTACTTGTTTGGTGCAATCACCAGCGTCTATCAGTGCATTTACAAGTTTTTAATTTTTTGTTTGTTTAATTTTATAAGTACATGGTATTGTTGCATTATTTTATGTTTTATCTTTGTTTTTAATACATACATCTACATCTTAATTTGTTTTTATTTTTGTTTAACACCATTTTTTCAATTATTATTTTTTATCTTCAACTGGACTGTCTTATACCGATGTTCTAAGTAAATAATAAATGATTTTATTTAGTAAGTAGGTTTGTACAAACACTTTTACAGCTCAATCATATTTTAAAACTAGATGAGGGATCGAATTTATTTAAAAAGCAAATAAATTAATTATGGGCTAATTTTTCAATCATCTGATAACTTTATTCGAGGAATAATTTTGAAATTTTCACAGTTATTTTATACAAAAACTATGAAACATCAATTTTATTCCTCGAATAGAAGTTATCTGGTGATGGAGAAATCAGCCCTAAGTGGAATTAATTACCTACTTTGCTGCTTTTTAACTGCTGTTAAATAACCAAATATTTATTCATTTAAACCACAATTATTATAACACCTTTACAAATAGATTCTTATTAACCTAATAAATAGGTTCCAATGTGTTCCTACCTCCATTAATGGCGCTAAATATTCTGGGCTACCAGTTCAGTCCCCAAGGTGTTCCTCAAGGCTCAAAACTGGTATCATTCTTATTATTGTCGGATTCTATAGTCTACAATGTTGAATTACGAGTATACTCATATCTCTGCGCTTTATTGTACTCTGAGGCCCTTGAAATAGTTTAGGGACCTGCACCACAAGGAAAATAATAAAGCAAACTAGTCACGTTTTCACTAATTTATTTTTGAATAAATTAAATCTAAAACCAACTTAACTAACTTATGCTAATTATCACAATTACTATCAAACCAACTTATGTTATGCGCCTACAAACAAATGATCAAACACATACAGTCTTGTACAGGAGTTATTTTGTGCAGAATTACGAGAAACGTGCTCCAACGAACAAAATAGCAAAATTATAAAATTAAAGGTGCCTACGCAGTTATACCTCGATTTACACGATTTCTTTTGGATGTCCTAATCTTACATAGGTATGAAAAACTATAGTCCTATCCTAATCATCTGAATTCTGCTGTTCAGATAAGTAGGAATAGTATATCCAGGATTATAGGCCTTAGGAATTACATTGATTTGAATTACTTAATTAGCAAGCAATTAAGCTTGTATTAAGCCATGACCACAAAATAACTTCAACTCTAAGCTGAGGGGTGCAAAATTGTCTTTAGTACCTACACAAAGGTTGGCTTTAATTTAATAAAACTGCATAGTCGAGGTATAACTGCATAATTGATAAGATACTCAAGGTCGCAGCAGCTGGTTGAGCGGCACTGCTGCGAACAGTTTCTTGGCTTCGTCGACGCACGCTTTGATGATTTGTTGGAAGGCGACCGGTCCTATGTCCCGCATCACAGGCTCCCAGTTTATGTTTATTACTTGGTGGATTGTTTCACCTGGAAATAGAGAATTGTTATTAGGAAATTGTAGTTTCAAGTACCTACACAAAATATAGCGCTTTTAGCTATTCCTCGAAAGTGCGGAGATACATGACAGTACATCGGATATAGTTGAAGTTTAGTATGAAACCGTTGGATATTTTTGAATGAAATTTAATTTGATAAATAAACTGTTTGTTTTCTATTAATGAAATTAAATTTCATTCGAAAACATCCATCGGTTTCTTGCCAAACTTCAACTATATCCGAGGGCCCTGGTTACTTATCTCCTTTGGTGACCGTACATGACTGTTATTATACTTCCACATTTCGCCAGGACCAATGGAGGTAAGAGGGCGACACTTCTGCCATCTGGTGGTCTTACGAAGGAAACTTTTAGATTTAAGATTAGCTATCGTATTTTTTTAGTTTAACTTAAATGAGTGTTAGTTTCTTGGTACGAACATAATGATTTCGAAGCGTAAATGAAGCGAAAAGTGAATACTTGGTATCGAAAAAACAAATCGTGTATGACCTGGGGCTGCAGGCTTGACATTCATAGCGATCGCTTTACGACCGAATTCGGTCGCAAAGTCCCGGATTGACAGGTGTAATGTATGGAGTGACAGGACTTTGCGACCGAATTCAGTCGTAAAGCGATCGCTATGAATGTCGAGACTGCAGCCCCTGATCACCCTGATGTATGAAAACGAGCCAAAGTAAGGATCGTAGCACGTGGCGTTCTGTAGTTTCTGCCTGCTCTATTGGAAGGTGTGACTAATGAGTAATGTATGTATGTCTAGTACGTATGAAATTTTCATTAAATTAACAAGCATGAGATTTAAAATATCGAACTGAAGACAAGAGAGAGCATTTGCATTATTCTGGATTAGTTACTGAAAAATGTAGCCTGAAATCCTTGTTAATGCTTTAGCAAAAAATGATGTAAAATTCTTGTCGAACCGTTCAAAGCTTCAGGGTAGTAGTTCATTCGCCGGTATCGCTGCGAAAAACTTCTTGACTTGATCAACGCATTTCTTGATGATCTGTTTGAAGATAGGAGGTGCTATCTCGGTCATTATGATCTCCCAGCTCTCGTTAGTGAACCTTTCTGTCGTTTGTGCTGTAAATAAGTTGTGTATTAGGAAATGCATGTGTTGTTCTGTGAGTGGTAGAGACTAGGACCGTTAGGGTATTAAATGTAACGTCTGTAGTTGAGACTGTGAAAGAGAATTATCTTGGATTGTTGTGTTAATGATAGGTTTATACTTAGTTTGTCCAGTCATTAGATACTTATTAGACTGCAGTCTGCAGGCGTCTATTGCTCACAGCACTGCATATCAAAACCCTTATTAAGACGGCAATTTCCTATAGGGAAGTTGTAGGTAATGTCTATCAACGATCTTGTTTTCGTTTGGTAAAGATTACAATGTCATGAGATCACCCGATAACAGCACCGAATCTTCGTATTCGTCAGTTTGTCACATGTTCTTTTAAGGTCGAGGTCAACCAGGGCGTTTCCCATATATTATAAGTATGTTATTGAATAAAACCGGTCATGTGCGTGTCGGGCCACGCGCAGTGTAGGGTTCCGTAGTTTTTATAACAGCCAAGTTCGGGTCGTATTCGCTGACTGATAGTTTCGTACCATGCTCTAACTAAAAGCCAAACATGACTACCTACCTAATGTGACTTCCTATACAAAAACTCACCTGATCCGACAATTTTGCACGGAAAGTTTTAATTTTTTTTTTTTGAGGTTTGGATAAGACTTGTCATAGCCGGTGTTTTGAATTTAAATACAGGACACAGAGCTACACTACTGTACTCACTCGTCACAAAACTATAAAATTGAGGAAGTAGTTTTCTATACCTGGGGGAGCTTTGTGTTTGATACTATATAGCAAAATAATAAATAAATAAAAACATTAATTTGGATTCACTCTAAAAACGGGCCCACATAGGGCGATGGTAACTGAAGAAGGAGTTATAAAATCCAACTTCACAAGGGAAGTTCGAAAAAATATTATCTATTTGAGTACCACCGCGTGTAGAGGGAAGTGATTGTAATAAAGATTGGTAACCAGCGTCACGTATTAATTTTAATACTGCAGTATTGTCGTTACGGAGATAGTCTTCATTAAAATCTCCAAATATTATGCAAGGACTGTTATGCGATAGTAAATTAGGTACTTACAAAACCTACTGCGCGACTGTTGGGACATTTACATGATCTATAAAAAGCTATAGGTATACTTCACTGCATTTATTTCGAAAATTACTGCTTCACAGTGGTCACCTCCAGCAATGTCAATGTAATACCGTGGGTTGCTATAGGTATTCAATATCATTTTTTGCCCATGCACACACACCAAGACCTGGGTTTGAACTAGACTGTTTAGGGCCATTTGTTCTAATTATTTCCTTAAAATTAGTTATCCACGTTTCTACTGCTATGTAGATATCTGAAGCCATTGTTTGAGGATCGCTTACAGTATCTTGCAAGTGTGCACGTAATGATTGAACATTATGGAACATAATTTGGTATGGACTTTGGGGCTCCTTCAAAAATCGGTACATAGGTATTAGAGGATTTCGACGCCGCTTTTCCATTTCCATTACGACTGAATCTTGGTCGGTGGGTGGACGTGGAAGATGAAAACATTCAGTAACGATAAAACCTTCAGCAACTGACGCTTAGCGCCATCTATCGACATTTCTATGGAGTTGTTAGAAATTTTCGAGGCAAATACAATCTCGTAAACTTGTAAAGCCCACTTAGGTGTGATAGTTTTCTTTTTTTTAAATATAATTATGGCATCTCGTAGTTGGCCTTGAGAGGCCGTGACTACTTAACCGAACTTTCCTGTGGTTGCCTTAAGAGAACTTAAAGCCTGTGGGGTACGAACCTCGGCATAGGGAGTCGCTGGGAGAGGGCAGCAAAGGGACAGGCTGGATAGAATTATTATTGCTTTGATGAGCACGGCGTTTCCTAGGACTATCTCTGAGAAGAAAGGCCGAAACAAACTCAGAGGTGTGATAGTTTTCCTATAAACTTCGTTATATAAAGGTACTATTGCCGTGACATTTGAATTTCTAATACAACCGTTTAGTTGGTAGAGGGGGGGGGGGACACTTGACTCTAACGAAAATTGGTACTTTAAAGCTTGGTAAGTCACAAACGGTTAACTTATTCAAAAAACGGTCTTCCCAAACCCCTAATATTTTTAAAAGACCTATCCAACGATATCCCACGCTATGGGAAGGACGAAAAAAAAAAATGTACCATCCCCACTTTACATCTAAGGGAGGTAAGTACCATAAATAATAGTTTTTTTTTTAAATTTTATTTTACCACTTTTTCGGCGTCATTAACGTGTAGGTACTATACGTACCTACTCATGCCAAATTACAACTTTCTAGTACCAATAGTTTCTGAGCTAAATCGCGGACAGACAGACAGACAGACAGACGGACATGGCGAAACTATAAGGGTTCCTTGTTGACTATTACGGAACCCTTAAAAACTGGTCTTACCAAGTTCCTTGTTTCCGTTAAACAGATTGGTGAACTTGAACTGGGCTCGTTCCATCTTGTAGTGGTCCTTGTAGCTGGGCAAGATCCAGTGCCCGTCCTTCTCTACGAAGTCGTATTTTACGACGATGTTCAGGTTCGCTGTAAGTTAAAAATCAGTTATGAATTTGTGTGAAAGGGACTAAGGAAACCTAGATTGTATTCACTTTTTATATGTTTTCATGGGCTATTGCCAGGCGCGGTCCGAGGGGGGGGGGGGGAGGTCGTAGGGGTCATGACCCCCCCCCAAAATCTTGGGCTGCGACCGCGCCTGGCTATTGCCGGCTGTCGCTGAAAACCAGCGTTGGGGCTCTGTCTCCTACAGGGTCCTAGCATTATGCTGAGCTTTGGCTGTTTTGCGTGGATGTGACTCATGTTTTCGCCCAGCTTATTTTTTTTTTGTGTTTGTGTTCTTTTTATGTCATGTTTGCCGCAAATAAATGTGTGTTCTTTCTTTCTATTTTCTAACTCTCATCGTCTAGCTCTTTTCGTTTCCCTTAAAAGTTTTGCTACTCTAGGGGTAGCTATCTAGTGATTATTTAAATGGTTTTTAGAATTTAAATGACTAAACAGAATTTAAAGCCCTTCACAGCTTCACACAAAGGCACAATAGTCTACTATGCCAATTATTTATCAGCCCCAGTAGTTAAACGAATAAAATCGACGCCATTAACCAACCATAGCCACCTACCTATTATAATTGAGCATGAAACAGTTGCTTCAATCCTACCACACATTTCGTATAGTACGGCGGCCATCAATTACCTATTTGTTGCTGCTTCCTTTGCCAACCGAGCGAGCACTGAGCAGTGTTGCAAGTATGGATATTTTGTGTCGGTCTTACAAACCTGTTGTACGTAGGTAGGTGCATACTGTTGTTAGGCAAATGAGTCTTTATTCATGGCTGGATGCAAGTGAATTGAAGCTTCAATATTGGGTAGGTATTTTGCGATATTGAGATAAACTTGTTTGGTAATATAGTATGTACCAGCAAGAGTAGGGTAATATTATCTATACAGTATTCCAACTTCATACAAACGGACGAAGCGCGAGCTATGCCTACGCGCCTCGATCTCGGCGTGCGCTCGGCATGCAGACAGTCGCGACTGTGCTGCAGTGACGAACGGATGGTGTGTTGTTTTTTTAACAATAACCGCGCGATTTTTTCACTAAAAATAAGTTCAAGTACATATTTAATATGACGAGTAGGATATATTGTGCTGTTTTTGGTTGCATGAATTCGTCAATATCCAGAGATAACTTTTTTTAGATTACCTGGAAACTCTGAAAGGTAAGTCTATAAAATAATTTTACTTACTAGTAGGTAGGTACATAATGTGTGTCTTTTTAATGGATAAGTATTTCCTTTTATCTCCCGAAAAAAAAAGATGTCTGGATTAATAAATAAAGTGAATAGAGTAAAGGAAACTAGGGCCCTATCGCATGTTTACGTACCGCGCGGCTGTAGGCATTTATTTCAATGATACGTCCGAGTTACAATACTGTATAATAATATTACCGGTAGTGTGATCTTAAGTACGATTTGAATCGATGCTTAGATATTTATGGGCATTCAACATCATACACTAAGATATGGTATGGTAAGTACATACAACCGCACAGTAGTGCATCACTTGCATTACGAAAATCGCACTTTCTGCTACGAACTAAAGGCTTTAATGTCAAATTGTTACCACTGATGTGCTGTTGACTATACCACAGAAATAATATAGATAGGTAGGTACTTACTGATCTTGATCTTGGATTGTCCATCGCCCTTGATGGGTAGGATGAGGATTTGTCCATCCATGACGTAATGGGCCTTCAGTGTGACGTTGGCGGTGAAGTCCAAGGTAGCTTTACCTTTTTCTGTGTTAATCCTGGAGGCAAAACATTGGTTTAAATGTTGCAATCTTTTCATTAGCTTTACAGAGTTATGGGTTGGGAAATCGTCTACTATGACTGTGAGTGCATGTTCAAGACCAAAAGCAACTCGAGTTGCTTAATTTGTAGCGTAACATCATGCCTATACAGAGAGGGTCACCAACTAAAATTTTGCAAAATGTCTTTTCCTAAGAAGAAGAATGGAAAAATCTCTCCCATTCCAAGAATTAATTATTTTGGGTACATTTTGTTTCTTCCACAGTGTCATGAAAACTGTTCTTTAACTAAAATAGCCCGCAATAAACTTACTTGTAAGAATTAACCCTGAATCCTTTCAAGCCGGTGACAACGGTATCGCTAAAGGTGAGCTTCAAGGCAGGGTTGTCAACGAAAACCGTCCCCAACTCCACAGGGTCCAGGGGTGCGATGCCCAGCTCTGGGATGCCCTCGGTGAACTTCGATCCGGCTGCTGTGATTACCTTCTCTACGCAGGCGTTCAGTTGAGGGTCTGATCGGGAGCATGGCGTGATGAACGAGGCTGGAATGAAGAGGATTTAAGTTTTGAGTTGTGGTTTCTAGCAGCCTATGTTTTGGGTAAGGATTTGAATTATACATTTATGCTAAGTTGAAGTGCAGAATAACAGCGTTGCGTATTTGAATGAGAATCTTACTATTTCCCTACCACCCATGTGTCTAAAGTAAAAACTTGCCGAAATTTTTTGTCACCTATTTTCCATAGGGATTTTCCGTAAAAGTGTACTTAACTAAATAACTTATTCCTACCCGACCGCGGCAGTGCCCATAAGGAGGGTAATGATTTTTCATTAGAAGCATGGAAAGCTGGAATGTCGTAATAATGAAAACTTTTGAACTTTGAATTGATAAATAAATAAATAAACGTGAATAAATCTGTCCTGGAAAACATTGATGTTGTTCTATTTGTTGACATAAACAATTTCCGGATTATAAGTAGGTAGATAACTTGCTACTTAAGAAGTATTATACTGACTAAGTATTAACAAATAATCATTTTATTGCCGGTTCAATGTTTACAACGTGGTTTCTGTTTGTTGATCAATCATCACTATTACATAAAATATTCTAAGAGCTATCAGATAATGCATTTTTTATAAACAAGTAAATACAATCCTTGATTTTCTCGCGTATACTTAAAAAGGTTCGCTAAAGCCTATAATTTTTATGTGTACCTAAGTGGGATATTTTAATTATTCAAAACAAGCACTTCGAGGTAAACTTGTCCATTCGGTAATGCGTGCACAACTTGACCTATTGCGAGTTCGATCTAGTTATAAGACCTTCAACCTTACCTATAAACTTGCTTTTTATAATGACTAGCATTTGGAATTAAAATAAGAGAGGTAATGAAAAAATATTTAACGATGTTTTAGGCAATGCGGTTCTTCTTCTTAAAATAAAACAGCCTTTTACTAAATGCATATGAAAGTAGAAATGTACGATAGGTACTAAAAACAATATAAAAAAAATGTATTTCTGTCGGTAGGTATGTTCCGGTTAATGTCAGACACGCCTGGACCGATTCTGACTAGATTTGCACTGATAGATAGCCGATGTTTTGAGGAGTAACTTAGGCTACTTTTTTTATAGAAAAAGAATTAAAAGAGTTCCGCGCAAAAAAATGAAAACCCATGAAATCCAATTTGTTTTCCGACAATCCTCAACGGGTTCTTATTATTTGCCTACAACCATGCAAATATTACCTAAACACTTGGGAACATTCAATTGTAATACTTATTGAAGGTTCCAGTAAGTATTTAAAGATCACTTGACCGTTCCTACCTATTTAAACGAAACTTCACAACAATTGAGTATCTGACGTAAACTAAGTTGGTCTCTCAAAGGTCTGAGGCTCTATAATCATCTCGACTGTTGATTCCCTCGAGGTCACGGTCCCAATTCCCATGTGGAGCCGCTAAGCCGGGTCAATGTCGGTTCGTTATGGGTTACGTTAACAGACCGGTTGGTCTCACGTGCACTCTTTGAGCCGGTTAATATTGATCTGCCGATTTAGAAAACACTTGGTGCCACTCCCTTAGTAACAAGGAGAGATACATACTTGTTTGTGTTGAGGGCCCTTGCCTAATTGCAATCACACGGAAAATGTTTTGACTATACCTACAACACACATCGACTGCAGGGCCTACAGCCGGTCTAACTATCTATATACTGATAATAAAGCTGAAGAGTTTGTTTGAATGCG
Organism: Apamea crenata; assembly: GCA_949629185.1. NCBI lineage: Eukaryota > Metazoa > Arthropoda > Insecta > Lepidoptera > Noctuidae > Apamea > Apamea crenata. Next base: position 18,360,079 of record OX451365.1, on the reverse strand, counting down.
TAGTAGGATTTAAAAAATATTTTTGGCATTTGATAGCCCAATCTTTGAAGAAGGCTACTTAACATCACGCTAGGACACTTAGGAGCCGTGCAAAACAAGAAAAACTTAGAAAGAACGCTAAGCGAAAATGTAGAAAGGTCTCGGGCAGGAGATGAGATGTGAAGTCGCGGACAGAAGCTAGTTCTGTAATAATCTCACCATGAAGACTTAGGTGAAGTGAGCTGCACTTCCACCGGATGCTAGGGATCAATGACAAGTACCTAGGGATGTCCACTTCACCTACATACATAATGTTTTAACGGTGAGATTTTTATAGAATAGATCGCCTTTTTTGGATACATGGATAAGCTGTGGCGTGATTATAATACATAATTGTAAGTCCTTATAAAATTGGCCACGTGATGGTAGCCAGTTTTCAGACAAGGTCTGAAGAAGTCCTGATAAAGTGACTTTGAGAGTAAGCCCAAGTCCAGGGTAGGTAGGTGAATACCACGTCACTCTGGTTGGCCTTATATTTTGTTAGGATTAAATACGGAAGGCTTGATTGAATTGAAACTGCATATTTTATTGGCCCCTAGGTATTTCCTAAGTTAGAAATATACCAATGACACATAATTTAAAGAAACAGCTACAACTAACAATTTATCTATTAGAAACTTCTTAAAATGTCGGAATACCTGTATAAACTCTTTTAATTTTCATTTAGTTTTTTGCACAAAAAACTTATTTGGGAAGATATCTAATAATTTGAGTAATATGCTGTGTCAACAACCGTTCTCTTGTAGGTAATATTTGTGAACAAGACAGATCTATGCAGAAATGGCAGAAGTCCTAACCAAAGTCTAGCCATTAACCCCAAATAACCTAAAGCAGACCAGGTATATAAGCCGCTTCACTTTTTGTTAATTTTTGCCTTTCCCTCGAAGTGAAACGTCTAAATGAAAAATGAATTCATTAAATGGATCCGACGTTACTGGATTTCGGCACTCGAGATCTTTCACTCCGAATGATCGAAAATTAAATAAAAGAGGGTGAGAATACGAATGTGTCATTCCTATGTTATTTTCTCCGTGGATTGTATTAAAAAAAATAATCTTCACTCTAGTGAAACGCCTTATATCAGCTAAACACAACTGCTTCGATAAAAAAATACTTTTGTGATTTCGTAAACAAAATGTTATGACCGTGGCCCAAGTTCGGGTGTTCGACAACAACTATCACAAAAATGAATTGTTAAAGAAAGTGGTGGTTATTTAAAATGATCAAGACCAACCGGCGCGCGCGGCGTTTCAATAAACCGGCGTTCTGTCGCAAGCCCTGCCTATGCAATCTGATAAATTGAACGTCCTGCTATAATAGTTATAAGTAATAATAACGTTTAAATATTCGTAATGTTAATGGAAATACGTATAACGAATATTTTTATTAATTACGCAAGGCTTGAAAGGTTAAGATATATCTTGTAGTTGGCATAGGTCACACTGTGGGTCATCAATTCTTGGTTTATAAATAAGTATCTCGGTGACCATCAACTCAAAACTGGCGCTTATTCGATTGCCACCTGGTAATGAAATTAATAACAGAGAGCTTCTAGAATCTTCACGTTCGAATGCTTATTGCAAAACTTGGAAATATGTTTATATCATAACGGAACATCACGCCTTGTTTCCCCGAAGGGTTATGCAGAGGTGTATCTATCGTACATCCACATTTCACCAGTTATGTTTAAGTCCCATGTAATAGGGGGCGAGACTATTATGCCATCAACCTGGCGCAAATCCAGAACATAGACTGCTACTGAGATATTCCTGAAAGAAACACCCAATAACAATAACTTTGCCTGACCTGGGAATCGAACCCAAGACCTCATACTCAGCAATAGTGCTTGCGACCACTAGACCAACGACGCAGACATAATATACGAGAAACTAATTAAATGCATTTCTGAAGTTAAAAGTTAAATGTAGGAACGTGTGTGGTGCAATGTAAATGCAATGTTACGAAGAATTTGGTTTCATCAAGTTGTATCAGTTATTTATGATAAATTAATTACCTGTTAAGATCCGTTTTTTAATATAATTTCATTCATAAAGTGACCAACGTTACAATCCGCGATCGAGACTTTGAAGTCGAATAATTATGATAATACAGGACTCAAGTTTAACGGCATGTTACAGAGCTATATTGATAATGAAGCATTGTCATATTGCTCGTAAGGTAAGGCCGTTTTACGTGGTCGACACGCACATTTTCTCCCAAATTGTTCTTTCTCTGTGTTTGTGTTCGTTCTCTGCGTCGTGTTTACCGCAAAACACTCTCTCTCTTCCTAACTCTCTTTTTTTTTCTTTCATGTCAATTACGATTCGATGTCAATAGAAAGAAGAAAGCAACTGTGACGTTTGAATGAAAAATGAGTTATCGTAAGCTCCCGATTCCGTGGGGCTGACTAATTGGTAAAAATAATTTCTTAAAATATAGATTTCTTTTTGCTACATGATCATCACGAAGAAATATGATTTATGTGATTGATATACAAAACAATAGGTGATTTCAAAGCACTGCTTGTCTGGCAGATATCCTTCTAAGACAATAAACAGGAAAGAAATGTTCCCACAGTTCTATGTCCTTTATCAGCATAAGATTATAACAACTATAAATGAATTTAACAAAAAAAAAAATGAAGATCTTTTTATTTTTCTTACTGTATGATTATCAAGAAAAAATAGAGAATCTTGTCGAAAATGTCGACGGGGTTAAAACGAAAAAGTTTCAAAAAGGAAAGTTTTCCGTTTTTGCTCACAATTTAATGGACTACAAAAATAAAGCAATTGTTATTACCTAATTAAAAATTTATTAGTCACTTTCATATCCTACAGTCATCACTATAGTCATTACAACGGCACTCGAGAATGCAGTTATGCTTTAATTGCTAACTACCTACTTTAAGATAAATGGTTGCAGGAAGGAAAAGGATTTTTAAGATCAAGATTAAGTGTAATTAAAATTGTCTCATGATTCAAGTTATGGCCCCACTGCAGTTTCGTCTGAAACTTTAAGTAGGTAATTGACTTAGACAAGACCTATGTTAACTCACTATGAATTACGTAACTGCTATTATGAAACGAATCTAGGTTCTTACAAAGGTAGAGAATTGTTACAAAATTGAATTCAATTGTTTTATAAAAAAAAAATTAAATGAAATAAAAACTGTACCCCGTGCCTTAATTGTACCTTAGCTTTAAGCCATTGTAAGACATTATGGAACGCAAATCAAGATAAGAATAATATATGGATTTTCCATTTATCATAAAGTGTTTCAGAAGTGCTTTTGATACAGTGCTATGCTTAGAATACTTTTAGAACAATAACCAAAACAAAAAGTCTTCGTGGACAGGGACAAGTGTACCTGGGTCCCAGAGCCCTACTTGCTAGGTAGTGCGATTAGACACTCAATTAAATTAAAATGTGTTACGAAAGCATTTTTTAGGATAGTCTGAACCGGTGATTTTTCTGTTATTTTTGTAAAATATGTTCGTACATAATCGTGAAATATGTCGGAAAGAAGGGTTGTAGGTTTCTATGTATGTACTTTCTTAGAAAGTAAAATCTGTAAAGGCATAAAAGTACCCTTTTATGCCCAAATAATTGCTGAATAGAGGTATGAACTACTTAGTCCGGGTAAATACCTAGTCAATAATAAAATTATAGGCTCTTCAACTGTAGGTACAATAATATGATGCACCGGCCAACCTAATCATTTAATAAACAAGAAAATCGTGTATGATTTTTTAAACATTCTTCGTAAGCGAGTAAATAATATGTAATACTTAAAGCCTAGTTCTCACAACGCGACTTGTGTTTATATTAGAGAATTACGATAATTAGTCTCATTGTACACGTTCATTGAATAATTGAATACACGCGACTTTCCGACACTCCGAATGAAATTGTAAATAATTGTAATGTATGTTTATTTATGTATGTGTTGAGTCAGGAGATTTCCCATCATATTCTCTATTTCCCATGAAGTCATTTTCGTTGATTAATTAAACTAGATTTAAATAATAAATAAATTAACATGTACTTATACATTAAGTACATGTTAAGTACCGGTCATTATTTTTGTACCTTAATGAAAATGAAAAAAGCTATTAGATACTTGCATTACTTTACCTTACTTAGTACTTAATTTTAGATTTTTTCATTTTCACTTAGAAAAAAAAACAAATTAAAGTTAAAACTATAATTTGTTTTTTTTTATCTGAGTGAAATAATTAAATAAAAGAAACTTAATTTATAAAAAGAAAAATGAAAACTCACGCAGCGACCCAGCGTACGCGCAGGCGACGAAACTTAAAACGAGACACAAATGCACTTTCATCTTTCTTGCTTAAAATTACTTTATAATAAATATGTGTTATCGTTATCAAGGCTTGTGTCCGACTGTGCGCCTATTGGGTCACTATAGCCTTTTATACGTTGCGCAACAAAACCTACGTGCCGGCACGACCACTGATTCACAACTAATTAACCATTTTTCAGTGACCTGTTTGCAACTGTTCGCTTTTCTTGCCTGTAACCAAACGTGGTAAGCGAAAGAGGGGCAGGGCGGCTCAAGTTATGTTGGACAGGTAAGTAGTGTTTATTCAAAAATGTATAATTGTAATAAATAATTTTGTTTAGTTTAATTTTGCGTTATAATCCCCAGAGATGGTGGTATGTGGCGTATCTACTATTGTATCAAATATACTTATATCAAATGTGGTTCATATGTCTGCATGAGCATCTGAACAGATAGAAAATATTATTTCTTTGATAGTAGGTAAACTTTCTTTAGCAACGAAAAGTCTTGTTTTAATTTAAGTGAAATTCAATATATTATATGAGCTTTAAGTATAAGATATTCTAAGCCATGTTTTTGTGAATATTTAGTCTCATTAGATGTGTCACGCATGAGCAGGGAAAACGTTTTGAGTACCTACCTATAACTAAAAAAACTATTATGATTACAACGTAGACTAAAATAATTATAAAAAATTAAGATTTTATGCAAAAGAACGCATTTTAATATTTATTATTTTTTTATTTAACGATTACATAGACTGCGTCGAATATTCTACCTTAACATTTTGAATAGGTACCTATTATATTTACCTTATATACCCACAGGTTTGTGTCGGTTATTAAAAACGACGAAAAATTTATACGCGCGTTTTTTTTTTTGTCTAGAATCATGTGCTGAAGTCATGGTTTCAATTTACGCGTCGATACCCCTGCCATAGTATAAACCATGTATCTAGTAGGTACGTACTAACGATAAATAGGTATAGGTACCATTTTTTCCATTTAAACAAAAACAAACTAACATTGTTAGTAAAAAAAAAAATTACTGACATCAATACACTATGAAGAATTTGGGTTTATTTTTAGCCTGTACTCCATTGCTGGGCAAAGGACTCCTCCTTTGCCCAGCAGTGGAACAGTACAGGCAAAAAAATAGACCATGAGACTAAAACTAGAAAAGAAAGAAATACTAGAAAAGCGTGTTTATAGATTAACGAGTATGTATCAGCTTTGTTCTTAGTTTATACCCGACTTCAAAAAGGAGGAGGTTCTCTATTCGGATGTTTATATTTTTTTTAACAACTTTTTGAAGATACATTCGTGATCAGTTAATTACCTAGTTAGCCGGAGTAGGTACCAAGAAACGAAGGACCACAAAACGAAAATAATGTATATTTAGATGTTGCATTGCGTTCGGCTAATTGCCATAACAATTAACTAAGGAAAAGTTCTTTGGAATAAAGTAACTCTGGCAAGGTAAGGGGTGCTACACACTTGTTTGGGTTAGCGTAGATGCCGAACGGAGTTTGCCGATCGGCAAGAGACGAATGCCAAATATGTGTAGTAATTGCTTCGGGTTGACCTAGGATTGCTGAAACAAATGTGTTGAACCGAAAAAGTGTGTAGCACCCCTTAGAGACAGTAAACCTTGAAAACACAAATCTTGTAAAGTGTCCTAATAAATTTGAATGTAAATAACCAACTCTGCTTAAGAGTAGCCACGCGCAAGCGCAAATCATCGCTTGACAAACACAAAGGTCTACAAAAACTGGGGTATTCAGAACTCGATAATATTTGTCACGGACGATTTGTTTGTCGCATAGACAATGGGGAGGAACATCCGCGAAGCAATTGATGTTTTTGTGCACCCACGCAAGTCGAGATGTACCAGTGGAAGTTTTTGTGTGTTTACTCCATAAGTGATCGTTCTACATGTTAGGGTTCCACGGGCGTAGGAAAGGTCCTGCACTTTATACCTACACGTAACGATTTTTTCCGATGGAAATTAACTTAACACATTGACCATGATACTACCATCCCAGTGCCTCGGAAAGCACTCTAAGCCGTTGGTCCTGCACCTGATTTCTTTCCCGTCTAGTCAGATTTCCGTCCCATGGGACCATGAGAGTGAAGGAAGAGTGAGCACTATAATATCTCTCGCACCGAAGGCTAGTCTCCGCTGAGATTCGTCGCCTTGGCCGTAATTTGGTCTGCAACCACGAACTAACCATGTATGCAATCACGAACTAACCATGTATACAATCACGAACTAACCATGTATACAATCACGAACTAACCATGTATACTATCACGAACTAACCATGTATACAATCACGAACTAATCATGTATACAATCACGAACTAACCATGTATACAATCACGAACTAACCATGTATACAATCACGAACTAACCATGTATACAACCACGAACTCTCTACTAAGTGTGATAATTTTGAAGAACTTTCCTCTTACCATTATTTATAATGTATTTATTATCATAATTTTACAATATGCCTTATCGATCACCTTTCCAAATAAAAACCATGAAGTACTCTCTATATTGGCAGGCCATTACTTAGTGGTTAATCAAACTAATTTGATGACATGATTTTCAATTATGTCAGTGTCAAGTACATCGATGTTGGTGTAGGTTATAGTAATACTACATACTCGTAGTAAGTTATAATAATTACGATCAGACTCACTTATGCGGAAGAGTATTGTGTACAATAATGCGATGTATGCATTTCCTATGAGCGTACGATGTTTATCTATATTGATAACTTAAATAGATTTAATTGCCCATTGTCAAATTTTCGCGATCATGCTAAGGCATAATATAATATACTAGCAGCGCCCCGTGGTTTCACTCGCATAAGTGTCGATCCCGTGGGAATATCGGGATAAAAAGTATCCTTTGTAAACCTAACTTTGTTTTTTTTTGTGTTTTTCCTGGTTATAAACTATCCGTGTGCCAGATTTCATCCAAATCCGTTCAGTAGTTTTTGCGTGAAAGAGTAACAAACATCCATCCATCCATTCATCCAGCCATCCATCCATACAAGTCTGGGTGTTTTTCTATCAATAATATGTATGTATTTACAAAAAAAATAAAATTGTATATAAGTAGTTTATCAGCCATCTTGTTACCATAACACAAGCATTAGGTTGCTTAGCTTGGGACAAATGGTGCTGTGTGAAATGTCCAGGGATATTATTATTATTATTATACAAACTTTCACGTTTATAATATAATATTAGTAGTATATAGTTAGTTTCATCCAGCAATGGATAGCTTAAGTCAAGTAGTCTAATTAATAGGTAGTATATGAACGTAGATTACGCAGTAAATAGTAATTTAAAGCCCTAATAGCATCTTCGACCTAAAAGCTTGATTTCAAAAGCAATATACCTAAACACAATACATTATTAAGATTCTTCATGGTGAAGTAAATACGGCTGCGGTTGTATTGTTGGAAGTAAATATAGATAGTACTTACTACAACTGATGGTAAAGTACGTAGAGGTTTATTCATATTTTTGTTTGAGTATAGTTTACATTTAATATATAGGCGTGGCTAGCTGACATATTATATGTCAAATAGTTTAGTTTAATGTTCTGTGTCTCGTAATATTAACTACTTTGCATACCTACTATAATTGTACAGAGAGCTGTGCTGTGCCCAACGAAAGCACTAGGAAGTGGTGAACGACGGGCGTTTTGAGGGACTGTCTTATGTAATTTTGACGTTCGAAAAGTGCTGATTCTCAGCATAATTTGAATAAATGACTTGTCTTTTTTTTAAGAGGTGAAGAAGTATAAGTGCAGAAGTTCGTCCGTTCGTTCGAAAGTGTAGTGGTCTAGCTCATGAGTACCTACAAAACCTAGAAAGGGGTCATTGTACATTAATTATTGTAAAAACCTTTAACAATAGGACCAACACTGAAATAGTAAAAAAACAATCAAAAGTACATAGTGATGATTATATTTATTTATTTACCAAGGCACCAAGTTCCAACATACAAATCACACATAAAATAAATTGAATTCAAATTAGATTAATTATATTATTAAAATAAACCATATATTAAAATCTTTTCAGGTTTGAAGTCATTTCAATTACACCTTGTGCTTGCGTGTAGGTATATAGTACGAAATGCACCTTCTGTTCTTACCTATTTACTGTGTCACACACTCGTACACAAGCTACCCAAACTCGTTGATTTCGAAAACTGTATTAAATGTGGAAAAATTTAGTTCACATTCATGTCGTCCTTGTTTACTTAAACAAGCAAAATACGTAAACAAACATTCACCTTGAACTTTTAAGTTTGTTTCTAAGAATTGTTCTAGTAGAGTAGCTATCAACGTAAAGTTTTTAAGTATATGATCTAATTCTCCTGGTGAGTGAAGGTTGCTGAGTCATCCTCCTGTGTTTTACCTAGTTTGAGGTATTAGGGACCATATTTTTCTGCACATATTCTTAGCACATCCCTATAAGCTATAAATAATACAATTTCACAATACCATTCATATCAGTGTTGCTGTTTCTTATGAATGAATGAATTATGAATCTTATGTTTAGCTAAAAGTATAAATTACAGCTGTTTGTTTAAAAATATTGATAATTATAATATTTCGTGCTATCCATATTTTTTTTTGTTTATCATAAAAAATGACCATCATTCATTCATAGTTCACTATTTTGGAAAGCTAATTTAACCAATGTCCGGTCTGAAAGATCTTACTAGTGCACCTAGCCTACGCGAACATGCTCAGGAATTAAATGTATCAATTATACCTGTGATGTAAGTCATCAATCACAATTCCTTCTCGTTACACGTGTGCACATAATATAGGCACTAAGTTTAGTGAATATTCGTGATTGAATCCGTCAGTGAGAATAATTATAGGTCACATGGGGAGTTTTTTTTTTCTAGAACTGGTCTTAAGTCGACAGAAAGCTGTCAACCAGTATTTAAATCACTAAAAATTCGAAAATTTCCATCCTTATCTATATTAGAAGTCGCCTTATTCGTTAGAACAAATCTGCATTTATTTACATCAATGGATGATATAAGGCAGCACACTAGACCAACAAGGGCCAAATATAAAAATCTACTGTACACAGGTGGCCATAAAACAGCCTTACTTAAAAAAAAAAATATTCTACAAATGGGTCCTCTTATTTAATAGAAATACCTATTAAAATGTTTAAAAAGCAACAAAACTGCTACTTGACAAGAGTTACTAGAGTCAATCAAGGAATTTTTGTATGACAAGACAATCAAGTAAAATGTTGCTCCTTGAAATTTAGTGTCTCAACAATTGTAATATGTACTTACCTATTTAATTAATATTGTCCTTGAATCAAAATATTTTTTTGTTTTGTTTTTGTGACTGATGACGCTTTTTGTTTTTTTTTTTTTTTTTAGGTCTTATTATTATTTGTTTAGTTTGACATAGAATTATTTGTTTGACATGGTATTACTGTATGTGTATCTAAGTAGACGATTAATTTGTTGACTATTCTTTATCAATTAATTTAAAGCTGACAATTATTTATTAATTTTTAATTTTTCTGTGGTAACTTGATGGTTAGACCTGCTGTCTTGTATGGATCAGAATGTTGGGCCACAAAAGGAATGAAAAAGGCAATTGCATGCAGCTGAGATGAGAATGCTGAGAGGGATGTGTGGTGTTACACAAATGGATAGAATAAGAAATGAGTATATAAGGGGAAGTTTGAAAGTGGCACCGGTAACTGAAAAGTTGTGTGGAAACCGGTTGTCATGGTATGGGCATGTATTACGGAGGAATGAGGAAAATGTCGTGAGGAAAGTTTTGAGTATGAATGTCGATGGCTATAAGAATAGGGGACGACCAAAGAAACGATGGATGGACTGTGTGAATGATGATATGGTTAGAAAGGGGGTGACTGTCGAGATGGCGGCTAATAGAGGAGTATGGAAGAAAAAGACATGTTGCGCCGACCCCAAATAAATTGGGATAAGGGCAGGAGAATGATGAATGAACTTGTATCTATAATATTAATTGTTTGAAAGCATTTGCACGCTGGAAGGTAAAATGTATCGGGACTATTGACAAAAAAACATCTTAACTGTATACCTACATTATTGGCAAATAAATGATTATGATACGACTGCATGCAGTCAAGTAAACACTGGTGTCGGATTATCCGAAAACTGGTTTTTAATTTTTTAAATGTTTATGTTCTATATTTTTAATTCTTTTTGTTCTGTATACTAACTTAGTTTATATGTATTTTTGTGCTACTAACAATAATATGGATGTGTGAGAGTCCGAAATAAATGATTTATTATTATTTAAACAAAAGTGAATTTAACAAGTTTAGTCACCTTTGTTTCACCACAAAATTATGAAGCACAAAGAATGTAATAAGTAAATAAAGACGTATTTAGTGTGATTAGTATGCGGCGTGTATGCGGTGGTGAGACGAGCTTGCAGTCACTGCAGAACGGAGTGATTACATATTCTTTGGTCACTGCCAAGGTCTCCGGAAGGTCACTTTGTACTGGCGCCGGCGCATCTAAATCCAAAAGTATCTGATAAATGTGTAAACAAGCCCTGTTCAAGTTAAATTCTTACACAATAACTCACTAAAGGGAATTAGCAACACATTCATTTAAAACATTAATCTGTATTTAGAAGGTTTTAACTTTATAGCTCACCAGTTTTTCTCAACAATTATTGTTTGAATAACATTCTTAAATTGCAATTGAAAAATCATCGACGAAAAGTTATAAAATTTATGCTGGCCTGTTTTTTGGCCAAAGTATCAGCATTGCCATACAACGTGGCAATGCTGCCAGCCTTTTGGGCGCGTTTCCTATTGACAGCGATGCGGACGAATTATTTGATGCCCTTTGATTATTTCCCCTCCTTTTTATATATACTTGTACATATTATTATTTTAAGACTGTTAGCTTTTTAAATTATGTGAATATTTTGTTGAAACTAAAAAATTTAACTGTCAACTGAAAAACATCTTTAGGGTGATTTAAAATAAAAAATCGGTCAATTTTCGGTTCGAGTATTTTAATACTTAAACCAGAAATGTTTATTTTATACAGGTACATATTCAGATCCAGTTAGACTGGAAGTCGATCCCAACACAGTTGGGAAATGGCTAGGCAGATGATGATATTCAGAACCATTTGTTCGTGCCGGACGGCGCGTTGTGTTCCACGCGCGCTTCAAAGAGATGTCAGCAGAGGACGGGGCCCGATAGGGCCGAAGCCTGCCAGGGTGGCGGGATCATCCGAAAGGTTAACCGCTGCCCTGGAACAGAAAGGGCTAAGGAAGGAACACGGGTGGGTTTTAGTCAGTAAAAGTCTGACACTCCCTTCCGCTCCACCCAGAGCGGGAGGGGTCATTTGATGATTTCCCATCCACAAAAAAAAAAAAACCATATATTACATTTTTCTGAGATACTTTAGTAACTGACAACCCATGCGTGCTAGTTTATGGTCTATTTGAGTATTTCGTTGCTTACTAACATGATGCAACTCACGTCCTGGATGTGCACAATTACGTAAATTTAAATTGATTTGATGGTGATCTGAATAACAACTAAAGAATTCTAATTAAAAGTGGTTACCATGGCACAAATACACATTGTAACACAGTGGCTTATGGTGTTTTCGGACGCGTTCCAAGCACCAAGGGAAAGTTTAAATGTCTCATGTGTAGCGTCACCTATCCAAGCCTTTTAAAGCGGTACAGAGATTGCGGCTGCGATCAATTTAAGAATAAGTTTTTTCACATGGGGCTTTACTAGCTTACTTACTTTATTGTATTTCAACTTTTAATTTGTTGATTTCAGTTTAACAATACTGACCCATACTCAACCCAATAACAAGATGTTTTCAGTTGTCTCCTATGATCGAAGACAATATAAAGTTGACCATAATTGATCATCTCAATCAGTGCGTCGATTAGGAAGTCATTAATTAATTTATTGACATAACGTCACCGTGACATTGTATTGAGTATTGAATTGATAATTAGGGCACATGTTTTGTTTGATTGGGTTCACTGTTCATGGATTTATTATATTCTTGTTTGTTTTTTCTATGTTCTTAGTTTTGTTTTATGAAATTGAATCCAAGGTGTGAAAACGGTTCATCTTGTTAATCAAAAGTAATATTAAAAAAAAAAAGTAGTTTTTTAGTTTATTTACTATTTGAAAGTTTATATGAGTATAGGTACATTTATACGCTATTATTCAATACATATAACATAAAAACATAACGATAACAATAATAATTTATATATTACCGAAATAACCGCTAAAAGAAATACTTATGGCTGGAAGAAAAGAGATACTGCGCAGACTCCAAATTGGGAGAAGATAGGAGGATGGAGATGCAGGTTAAGTGAATTTTATGGCTCCGAATCCTCTCTCTGACGTAATTTATACTTTGGGATCAATAGCGGTTGTTTCCGTTATGTTTCGTTGAGTGTTTACTGATTCGTAGAAACCCAGAGATATAGTAATATTTACCAGAAGTGGGGAACCACTTCAGTAAAAAAATGTTTACATTTCAAATATTCTTTTATATCAAAACAAAATATTATATATCATATAAGCAGTCATAAATGACTGTTTCACAGAAGCAATTCTAGCTTCGGCCATTATAAAATTTCTGAGAATTGCGCGAAAAGCGTAAAGCTTTCACGACATGACGGATTATTCTGTTTTTTCAAGAACGTTTGCATTCTAATCTCATTCTCAATCTGTCAAATTATGTTACGAGTATCATAATATCTCATGTTTAGATTAATTCAATTTGACAAGTTTTTGACATTGATTGTTGACGCTGAAATCAGACTGCGAATAGATTTTGAACGTTTTTAATAACGAGAATTGGCCAGCTCGAGGTTGAACCCATGGTTAAGTAGCACAGTTGGTAGATCAAAGTTCAATCAGTGTCACTGTCTACTGATATAGGCTTCTTTTGGTGGGGTTTATTCCCAGACTAATCTAAGTCTCCAGATCCAGCGGTATAATTATAATCGTTAGCTGTTTAATGAGTCTTATTATGTATAGCGGCGCCCCGACCTCGCTCGTAACTGCCCTGAACCGTATCGCATTACATTAGCCCTGTGAAGGGCAGGGCATTCCATAAAGTAGGTAGTTGTTCATATGTAGCGTATGCTCAAATCTGACGTATCTACTCTGAATGTGAAGAACTATTTTTATGGTTCCCTAGTTGCCGCGGGTTGTTCGAAAGAGATACCGTGGCCCCTGGTACCACAGGTAACTGAAGGAACACGGGTGGGTTTTAGTCACTAAAAGTCTGACACGCCCTTCCGCTCAGTCCAGAGCGGGAGAGGTCATTTGATGATTTCCCATCCAAAAAAAAAGGGTTCCGTAGTTCACGTCTCGGTATCCTTATAGTTTCGTCATGTCCGTCCGTCCGTCCTCGGCTTACCTTCCAAACGGTTAGTACTAGAAAGATTAAACTTGAGGATGGATGGATATGTGTATTTACCACGTCAACAAAGTGCTAAAATAAAATCACGAAAAATATTTTTGTTTGGGGTACCTTCCCTACACGTAAAGTGGGGATGATTTTTTTTCTCGCGTCTACCCCATAGTGGGTATCATTAGATAGGTCTTTTAATAAAACAAAGAGCAACAAAGAAGAAGAAGAAGAAGAAACACAGAAGCCAGCCGTTTAGCTTTTAGAGAGAGGGGGACGCCCGCCTCTCTCTAAAAGCTAAACGGCTGGCTCGAAAAATCTGAAAAAATTCACGATGGTAGTCCATGTGATGAACTTTGAAAAAAACTATAACGGCTTAGATAACTTTGTTAGTTCAAGAGTTATAGAGCCATAACTTATAAAATGCGCTTACTTGGAAAACTTCGTACTGAAATAACGAAATAATAAGTAAACATAAAATACACTTCTAAAACCACGTGCCATAATGGGTGACTACGGAACCTTATTACTGTATTCTATGCGTGGTCTGACACGCACTTTTTTTTAAATTGGGAAGCTGTTTTGATAGCTGTGCTGTACGGATACTTACATACATAAAGTATCGCCTTCCTCACATGGGGGTGCATGCTGTGAGGATGTGTGTAATCAATAATTTTTGTTTTTTATGTATGTTTATGATTTACACGTGTTTAATTCACGAATCAAACACGTGTAAATCAATCACAGATCACGGTCTGTGGATGACTCATGATCTGAAAACCAGTTGAACATATACATTAAACCGCTAATAAAAATCATGAATCTCGAATAAAATACATTTTTAATTAGTTCTAAAATCAAGTCACGAATTTTGTTTCAATCGATAGAAGAAAAGACTTCAACGCGTTTGTGGCACATTTGACTTTTCATATTTTTTGTTAAAACGTTGGTAAACAGAAAGCCATTTCTCTTATTTAAAAAACGCACAGCGACTGTCAATGTCAAAAATGTTGGTAATTTTTTGACAGAATGCGACTGAGATCAGAAGGGCAATTCTCGTAATTTAAAACGTTCCTTCAAAATCTAGTCGCAATCTCATCTCGGCGACAAACAAATGTCAAAAACTTTTCAAAATGTAGGGACATTAGAAGTAGTTTTTGACAGATTGAGACTGAGATCAGACTGTGAACGTTCTTAAAATTACGAGAATTACCCCGCAGAACGTCAATATCCGTAATTTAAAACGATCAAAATCTAGTCGCAGTCTCATTTTAGCGACAAACAAATGTCTAATACTTGTCAATATGTGTAGACACATATTAGAGGTATTTTTGACAGATTGAGACTGAGATCAGACTGTGAACGTTTTTAAAATTACAAGAATTTCCTCTCAGAATGTGAACGTTCTTAAATACGAGAATTGCCCCTCTGACCAAACTCATTGTAACTGTTTACCTGCCACCTTACTCAGAATAGGTCAACTGGCTCAATTTTGGCACGGTTGGCGCAGTGGTTAAGCGATTGACTGCTTCGCTGCGTGTCGCGGGTTCGATTCCCGCATGGAACAAATATTTGTATGACCTACATGTATTTGTTCCGAGTCTGGGTGTTTTTCTATCTATAATATGTATGTATTTACAAAAAAAAAAAAAATTGTATATAAGTAGTTTATCAGCCATCTTGTTACCATAACACAAGCATTAGGTTGCTTAGCTTGGGACAAATGGTGCTGTGTGAAATGTCCAGGGATATTATTATTATTATTATTTAATAGATAAAAACGTATCAATTCTGTCTTGTATGAACAAAAATAATTTATAATTTTTAATTTAATTTTAAACTACGTATCCTTATTTACCCCTATTAAAAAAAAA
The DNA here is from genome assembly GCA_949629185.1 of Apamea crenata. NCBI lineage: Eukaryota > Metazoa > Arthropoda > Insecta > Lepidoptera > Noctuidae > Apamea > Apamea crenata. The sequence continues at coordinate 18,344,390 of OX451365.1, read as the reverse complement.
ATGTTTTGTTTTATTGCATTTTATAAATGTAATTATTAATCTTTAATCTTTTAAAGCATGTAAAGCTCTTATTACCACGATTGTTGTTTTTTTTTAATATATATATATAATTTAATTATGTATTCAAAGCATGTGTACTCGATAATGTGCAAGCTGTGCAGGTTACCTGTAATTGAGTGTGCATTACAGCATAATGTATAATAATACAATTTATATAATGGTTAAAGATAATTGTAATGTATCTCGTTGGTAATCCTAAAAAAAAAATAGCTATTCAGCAAGGTGTTTACTACGAAAAGTACAGGGGTAGTAGTGTTAAAACCCAAAGCATATGGAATATAAACAGGTGGACACGACAACTGAAGCTGTGACGTCTGGGACCCGTCGAGTGCATTGTTTTGACATTTAATGAAACAATGGATTCTTGTCCTATGGCTATTTTTGTAGGACAACTGTATAAGATGATGATGATATGGTTGGAAAGAGGGGGACTACCGAGATGACGACTAATAGAGAAGTATGGAAGAAAAAGACATGTTGCGCCGACCACAAATAGATTGGGATATGGGCAGGAGAATGATGAACTGTATAAGCTTTAAATGGTTACGTCTTTTGTAGCTTATTAATATATACGCTTATATTAATTATTTATTAATCAAAATAGCAACTGATTAATGACTAGAAAGAAGCAAGATATTAAATAAAATTTTCTGTTAATTAATTGTGAATAAGTTCCCAAATTAAAGCATTCTTAGAAGTCCCGTAAACAAGGAGGAATTAATAAAAGTTTTCACGCAACGGAAAATAGGGGCCCAAATTGACAATACCTAAAACATAGAAGCTATTTTTGTGATCTAAATCGATTTATACTCAGTATCTAATATTAAGGCACTTTAAAACCGTGTCATGATCATGTGGTGACTCCATGGGAGGATCTCCGTCATATGTGACGTCAGAGACGCGTAGTTCACTGGGCCTACGTGACGGGTAAGTCATTATCATTCAAGCAAAGGAATCACTTACGATTCCCTACTCACGCATAATTGAACGACATTGATACTAGTTAATTGGAGACATTTTTCTTCTATATTTTTTAGGTTTCCGTACCCACAGGATGCCTGGGGCAAATAATTTATTTCTTTCTTTCGTTTTGCTTTCCAACGGGACCGTATTACACAACAGAACTGTATCTTGTGAACCGTAATAGGTAGACACTTGAAATTTTAACAGAGTGTATTACTATGACCGCTATAATAATAAATACTAAACATAAAATTAAGTTATAAATTAAAGGGTATAGAGGTGTTTAAATAAAAAAAACGTGCTTTTGTTTAAATATATAATATTAAATATCGTATGGTGGTTCCAAACTCTTCGTGTTTGTGTTGTTTTATTTTAGATTTTCTTTATACACATAGGCTGTGTGGTAGAAGGACTGACTCAATTTCGTCAACTCAACTCGCTCGGATCCAACTTTTTGTTTGTGTTTGTAAAACAATAATTATTTATTAAACGCAATAATTTTTGGTGTGATATGCAATGTATGTACAATTAGTTCTAGAAAATGACTTGTGTGCTTCCTAAGTTTTAAAAATGTGTTAAAAAAATAAAAACAATTTTGTGCTAGGAAATGACATCCCCAATCTCTCTAAAAATGGCGTCCTTCCTTCTACCAAGCGCCCTGTATAAGCAAAAAATATTTAATGAACGAATTATAAACTCAAACTCAAATCATTTATTTCAATTAAACCATTTACAGGCACTTTTGAATTGTCAAAATTAAATATTCGGTCAGTTAGTCAGAAAGTTGAAGCTAGTCGCCCATTCCAAAAACGTAGATCTCTATGGAGAAGAACGGGCAAGAAACTCCACGGACACTCTTTTAAATCAAGATATTATTACAAAATCCTGGGTACATTATTCTTATTGCTTCTATATGTGAGAACAATGTAAAAAAGAAACAATTTAAAATATAACATTAAAAATAAGCCCTGGCAGTTAAGAGATGACCAGGCTCAACCAACGGCGCCCGTTCACGGACATGACGCGTGGATCAGCACCACCCAGCTCAACCATTTTGTAGGGAACCGAATGATCCAACACACGCGCCACCACCAGTGAGACATTTAGGTAAGCATGACATATTCTCAACTGCCATGCTTTTTCAAGTCAACATCAAAATATCATAAAAAACGGATACATCGTTCTTACATTTACAAAATTTAAAAAAATGCTTCTAAATTATACAAAACTATAGTTTGCAATTTTTTTAAGAGATAAGAAAAAAAATTTATAAAAAATACTACCAATCAGGAAGAGGTATTTAATGTAGAAGTATTAATAGTAATAATAGTATAAAATACATACATGCTTATATCCAGCAGTGGTATTGAAATAATTGTACTTTTGCAAAAGACCGTTGGCGCCATAAAAATCAAATAACATGCGCTTAAAACATGATTTCTGTTAAAAACACAAAACCTACGTGACATGGTATCAAAAAAGAAAAGAACTATAAAAAAAGATAGATAAGCAGATAACCCCATAAAAGTTTCCACGATGACTTTTGATAGGTTTAAATGAGAGGGCCTACGTCATAGGTAGTGGTTGTGACGTCACTCAGTACTTTATACGGGCTACGTGATAGACATGGAGATGCAAAGGTCGGTCTGGTAGGCCATGTTTACAATTTTTGAATTCTAGTCAGGTTATGCAAATAAATTCGAATATTTCTCGGAATATAGGCGCCAACCCAAAATTATGTCTACTTTTTGACTGTCGCTAAGGGAGATGACATCATTAAACGATGGACAGGCACTTTTGGATTGTCAAGGAGTCGGTCAGTTAGGTTAAAACAAGATCGGTCCTCGTCATATTCATTGCTAGAACAACATATTCACCTGATTACAGAAAATAGGCTTGCTCTTTAGCATGCCGACGACATTGGTTAAGCTAGCTATTAGGTAGCTAATGGGTATAAACTTTAGATGGCTACTAAATGAAATCGAAAATGTTGAAAACAATCTTCTTAATTAAAACCAAATTTTTTGTGTGTAATAAATAAGCTTAGTGGTCTTATTAAAAATCTTCGCATTCCGATTTGATGAAGTTCCTCATATCTTTAATAGTTTTTGTTTTAATAAAATGACGCAACTGTCGTGAAAAAAAGTTTTATCATAGTTTGATTATTATAATCGAAAGCCGTTAAAATATAAGTTTTTCTTACGATCGCGTTTGGTAGCTGTAATTTGAGAAAAATCTAGCTTTAAAAGGCATTTCTTTTAAACGATTGATGTGCGTTTTTTATTTATACGTAGTAGTCGATCATTTTGGGTAAGTCCGAGTCTCAAATACGAAAAAACAAAAAAATGTGAAAATATGAATTCATGACCTACGTGTCCTGTCAGCTGCACGTTACAGGAACTGATGGACGCTACTACTGAGGGCGGCAAACACGTAGCCAAACTCTGGGCGAACACGACTCCATTTAGATTACCATCGACACGCTAAGAAGATGAGTCTCAATATGTGTATCTGAACTCTTAACAGTTGTTGAATACCTGTGGCTATAAATGAACTGTACGATGTCATTAAAAATAGCCTTGTTGTGCGTTACTGTTTTCAGTAACTGGTTTAAAGTTATGTAGATAACCTATTACTTCTTATGTAGTGATAACATAATAACGGAACTGCTATAATCAATCTTGATTACAATTTTTGGTTATCATCACGCGTTAGCGGCAGAGGCAACTGCAGCGTCGACGGCCGCCGACAGGTCGACGCGCGCAGCTCGAGTGTATGCGCACTGAGGCTGAGGATGGTAGCAAATTCAACATACTGGATATGGACAGGATCATCAAATTATAATGGACATACATACCTACATACTGAGTAGGTATATACGAAATTACGAATGTAGTAACATAAAAACAGCTTGCCGCCACAATGTAAAAAATAAAATCTAATAAAAGTGTTTTGATAGAACGAGTTATGGTGTTTTTAATTAATCTAAGGCTTACGTGCGGAGGCGGGCGCACACACCATGACTCATTATCGTCAAAGCATTTATTACAAACAAAAAATCCGTTAATTTGTACAAAAATCCACGAAGTTACGCACCTCTGTGCGTAACTAGAGACAGTAAAAAAGGATAATAAGCGATTAGGTTCTGTCTACGACTTCTGTCTACATGGAATTCTACTACAGGTTCTATTAAAATGACCCTATGGTACTCTACAATATCAGTGAAATATTTCTTCTAATTGAACCAGTGCTTCCAGAGATTACCTCTACAGACAAACATACTTACTTTATGACTTTATGTTAATATTTTACCAATTGAATACTGAATAAAATATTATTATTATTATTATTATTATTATACTTTTTTACCTCTTTACAATATTACTTAGTTTATATTTCCAGGTAACTCGTGAGATTTATTTTATTTTAGGTCTGGGTAACTTAATGTAGTCATGCTATAATGATGCATTCGGAGAATCTATATTATGCATCATTATGGCTACATGAATGTACTTAGTTCAAAACAGGCGCTTCGCTACTGGGTGCATACCGCAAACTCATTAGACTACGTCTAAACAGTCACGTACGCCGGATGATCTTGATACAGGTCACTGTTACTGGATAGTTAACTCGTTATAATGCCTACTTACCTATTATTAAATTATGGGCATAGCTTCATAGAATGGTGATTAAGGTTCTTTGCCGGCTTGATCGATCGATCTTGGTGTCTGATAATATTCTTTGTGTGATTTAAAGTTAAGTAAATATTGAGCATGAGGTCCGGGGTTCTATTCCCAGGTCGTGCAGTGTTATTAGGTTTTTCCAACAGAAATTTCTCAGTAGCAGCCGGAGTCTGGATCTGATTTATTATATTATTTATTTTTATTTACTGTAGGTACACCTCATGCATAACCCTTCGGGGATTACAGGCGGTGTTATATTTTGTATGTAAATATTTCACTGAATTGCAGGGGCATTGATTAGGTGAATGCATATCACACCATTCAATAATGTTAAGAGTTGACAGAGAGACTTTTTATTTGTAGAGGTATATGATAAGTTTTTGGGTCTTTCGAAAATCGATCCGATCGATCGAAAGGGGAGTATTTTACTACGTGGCTTGATAAACTCAAAAATTGGTATACATCATCTTTGAGTCAAATTATGGAAACATCCCATTAATTTTTTTAGAGTTCTACCCCTGTGGGGTGAAAAGACAGGATACAGTTAATATGAAAAATATTTTTGCTTTGGTTAATAAACTTGATACTTTTTTAAAAACTAAAATTGACCATTTAGGAGGTGAAAAAGTTAAAGAAACAAATTAAACCGCCCGGATTAACTCGACACTCGGTACTAATACCTACTTAGAGCAAAAAGTATACGTTTTAAGGGTTATTCAAAAATCGTCTCTTACCGGGGTGGAAAAGGGTAATACAGTTTAAGGGGTGGATTTTACTGGTATAAGGTTTGTTTCAAAAATCTTATTCATTTGATCTATATAATAAATGAAAATTAACCCGAATTAAATAAATAAATGATAAAGATCGTAAACATACATCTTCGAAATTTTTAGAGTAAAGTACACGCGGACGAAGTCGCGGGCAAAGTGCTATACTATATAAAATTATAAATTCTTTCTGTATGTTACATTTTCACGCCTAAACCACTGAACGGATTTCGATAAAATTTGCCAAAGAGATAGATGGCATCCTGGGGAAGGACATACTTTTTATCCTGGTAGCACGTTCCCGTGGGATAATTGCCAACATCCACGCGGGCGAAGCCGTGGGCAGAAGCTAGTTCTATAATAATTAGTACGGCGGCAAAAATGCATGAATGTGTAGGTAAACAAATATCCTCGAGCGTGCTTCATTTATAAGTTCAATCAAAATACGCATTAGGTCAGATTCGAATGTCAAAGTTTTTTGCGCTAATTAATCTGCCCTGTAACCTAGGTCAAAGAATCGAAATTACTTAAAACAATCAACAAACAAATATCAACTAAGTGCACTCGATATTTTTATTCGGTTTAGTGTTAGTAATCATGATTACTTACTTATTTAATCCGGGCTTAGGTACACATAGGTTACAGGACTTATTATTGCTTATACAGAATTAACATACACAATATGGGTACATATGTATTCTATGTTAGGATATGCTGCATGCAGGTAAGTTAGTTCTTACCTTGTGCGGATCAGCAGATTTGGATACCAAACTCAATATTAACATTGTATAGGTACTTTTAATATTATTCTGACCACGTGCCACCACTCCATAAAAGTATTAAAAACAAACAAAGGCTGATTGACGACAGTTTTCACCGAACGCATCCAGGCAGTGCCGACCTTAATACCATAAAGAGCGCTCATAATTCGACCGAGTCGATTACACCGTCATCGTCAGCAGTAGGTACGGAATTATCAAGCTGGGTAAAGGGTAAGTGAGTCTTCCTGGTTCAGGCTTATGTCTGATAGTTCCGTTGTTTGTTTCCCTTAAAAGAAATTGTGGCATTTGACTGCGTTAATTACGAAACCTTACTCTTGAAACTTGAGCATTACGGACTAGGTAAACTTGCGCTCAGTTTAGTAAAATCTTATTTACATGATAGACAGCCAAAAGTTCAAATAAATGGTGTCAATTCACTTGGTTTACAAGTAAAAATGGGTATTCCACAAGGCTCAATATAAGGTCCTTTCCTCTTTTTAGTTTATATAAATGACCTACCCCATTTATTAAAAAAACATTTGTTATTGCTGACGATAATTCCTTAATTTTTAAGATAAATAGACGTGCATCAAATCTTGACGACGTAAATGACTCCCTACCGCAAGTGCAAAATTGGTTCACTGCTAATAATTTAGTATTAAATGGGGAAACAACTAAATGCATAAGATTTGCTTTACCGAATGTTAAAAGTAGTGATTGTGACATAGTATTGAATAAAGAGAAACTAGAATTCGGCGATAAAACTGTTTTCCTGGGGATAACGCTCGACTTAAGGCTGCAATAGGGTGCTCATATAACATCTCTTGCAGAACGGTTAAGTACAGCAGCTTACGCTGTAAGAACAATCCGTCAATTTAATAATGGAGATACCGCGAGGCTAGTCTATTTCAGTTACTTTCATAGCATCATGTCTTACGGTATTTTACTAAGGGGACGGGCTGCAGATATCGAGTCTATTTTTATTCTGCAGAAAAGAGCCGTCTGAGCAATATATGGCCTCCGCAGGCGCAATTCTCTAAGGGAACTGTTTAAAGATATTAATATCATGACGGTACCTTGTCAATATATCTATGAAAACATCATGTACGTAAGGAAAAATTTAAGTCTTTTCAGTAAAAGAGGTGACAGACACTCATATAGAACTAAAAATAGGGACCAATTAGTTCAACCAGGTTTCAGACTGGCTAAAGTAGACTCTTCCTTCATGGGGTACTGTTTAAAATGTTACAATAAAATACCTACCCACATACTCCAACTCAATGAAACGAAATTCAAATCTTACATAAAACGCACACTATGCAGCCAAGCATATTATAAGTTGGGGGATTACATCGCTGACAAAAATGCTTGGCTAAACGCTGGTCCTGCTTCACAGGACGCATAAATAAATTGATTAGCATTTGAAAGTACTTCACACATGCCTACCCTACCTACATACTGTTGGAGCTGCTGAAGATTTTAAAATACAATTTTTGCACTATATAAATTCAATCTCATAATATTGTATAATTACATAGCACATAATGTGAGTACTATGTACATACTATAAAGCTACCATTTACTGGGTACGTCTTTCATTGTCTTGAATTTGCCTTGGCGGCTGAGAGTATGTCATGCTCACTCTAATGTCTCGCTGATGGTGGCGCATGTGTTGTATCATTTAGCTCCCTTCAAAATGGTTGAGCTGAATGGTGCTAATCTGTGCGTCATGTTCGTGAACGGGCGCCGTCAGTAGGGACTGGTCAACTCTTTGCTGCCATGGCTTATTTGGATTTAATTTAATATTTGAATTGTTTTTTTTATCTTTTCATTACGGACGCGTTTAACGTTCTGCATCGTTCTCACATGCATAATTTTTAACATGAATGATGTAACCAATACTTTGTAACCATTTTATTGTAGTTTAAAAGAGTGTCCATGGAGTTTCTTGCCCGTTCTTCTCCATAGAGATCTACGTTTTGGAATGGGCAACTAGCTTCAACTTTCTGACTAACTGACCGACTATTTAATTTTTACAATTCAAAAGTGCCTGCCATTTAATTCATTTTGCCAAATATACTTGTATATATATTTTAGTTTTAGCTTGTAAAAATAGTAATTAATCAGTGTATGTTAAATAAAAGCATGTATTTACAAAAAAAGTGTCTGTAAATGGTTTAATTGAAATAAATGATTTGAGTTTGAGTTTGACTGGTGACACATGTGAACTACATCTCTCGGACCATAATACTGCGCAGATTTTAACATTCCCATCAAATACATCAGCAAATAAAGCTGCTCCATCGCATTGTTTTTTAGGTATATGGGAGGAATTATAGCCAAGAATACATTGAAACATTTAAAGTGTGTCTCTCGAGCTTACGTTTCAGGATATTTATGAAGAAATAGATCCCAATACAGTTTTTAATAACTTTCATGAAATTTTTAGTCTATTTTATATGTTAAATTTTCCTTTACAAAAAATAAAATTAAATGATCAAAAACCGACTTTGAAATGGTTAACTAAAGGTATAAAAAATCGTGCCTCTCTAAAAGATACCTAAAATTCATATAATTTATTATAATTATTAGGAATGTACACCTTTGTTCACATAATAATAAAAGCAGACGTGACTAATTGTTGTTAATTAGCAGTTGACTTTTAAAACTGGCCTGGTATGTTGTTTTTTTCAAAGTAGCTACATAAAACCTCATAAAACCAGTCCAGTGTGTAATTGAAGCGTGATTTTTAGGTAGAAGGACACCATTTTTTTCGAAGTCCAAAGGTGAGTTGTCAAGAACTCAATGGTAAGCAGGTAACACATCAATTCTAGTTTGACCCATCCGCAGGCGAATTGATAGGCCCGCTGCTGGGTATTTAGACGAACATTGATAGATCGATATCTTTGATCTACCTAAGTAGGTAATCTTAATACTATGCTTTTAATGATAGACCTATTAAATTATGGTATGACGATTCGCTTTGTAGTTTCCCTGGCTGGAGGTATTAATTTATTGAGGCAGCCACAGGCAAGCCCGGTTAAGCAGCTGACAACCTCCTGGCTGAAGCCAGATGCCATACATATAAAAAAAGCTTTATTTGTTATATGTCTTAGGTATTAGATCTTTCTACGAGAGCCTCTACCATCAATAGATTCCATAAATTCCTCATTCGCGTTTACAGCGACATACATACATATTCAGCCTATAATGTTCCCACTGCTGGGACACAGGCCTCCTCTCTGTGAGAGGGAGTGGGCCTTCTTCCACCACGCGGGCCAGATGCGGGCTGGAAAATGTCACATGTCCCAGCCTTATTTCTTTCAGGAAACCCAGTTTCTTTTCCCCTTCAAAGTTTCCATTCGATCCGCTATATAGTGCTTAGGGAAAGCAAGCATGGGGATTGATTGACAGATGCTACATATGTATTTTTTGCGTAAACTACACAGCCATTAGATACAAGTAACGCCATCTATAAATCCGAGAAAACACTACGTTGATGTATTAATCAATTACTGCGATCGATAAACAAAGCTGTTATGTACTTACGTGGTATATGGTGTCATACATAGATGGAGCTTTGTCTGATATAAAATTGCAGTTTAATACAATGTTTATCACGCTTGTATCAACAGCAAGAGCAGGTAAAGATTGTAATATGTCTACGTGCCTCTGCTCGTACTTATAGCACAAGCAGCCTATAATGTTCTCACTGCTGGGACACAGGCCTCCTCTTTATGCGAGGGAGTGGACTACAAATTCACCACGCGGGCGGGTTGGTAGATGACACATAAATCTTCGTTTTTTTTTTGTTCTAGGATATGCCGGTTTTCTCACGATGTTTTCCTTAATCGTTGCTAGTACTCATACTGCCTACATAATGTCATCAACTCTCGAGATTGAGATTTGTTCTACTAATGCAAGACAAAATATCTGCATAGGTGAAACAAACCCATCAATGGGGATCAATGCTCGAACCTTCCCCGTTCCCACGCTTCCTCTTTGCTTGTTGGCCATTCTCGCCAGATTATAAAAGACCAGTTTCTTTATGATAGGTCAATGTTTTCCTTTAGATACCGAAAGTATGGTAAGCCATGTCAGGTTGCTACTGTGAATTTAACATCTTAATTTTAACATTACTTACATTTGCTTGCAGCATTTTACGAATTGCATTTTTTGTAGTTGTGGTTCAGTAGGAAAGATCAAAATAATACGGATCGACATGGAATCAGCCTACATAAGTTTCTTCATCTTTCGAATTTATTCACCCAGCTCCTCAACACTCGGCACTAAGTCGTTTATTGCGTTCCAAAACAAACAGTGGAATGTAATAAACGATTGAGTACACATACTTAGGTTAGTCTGACAACCAGTCTTACCAGGGCATATCGTATTACCCAGTAACTGGGTTGTGGAGGTCAGATAGGCAGTCGCTCCATGTAAAATACTGGTAAACAGCTGCATGCAGCTGTATACCAGTATTTGGTTGGACTGGAAGCTGACCCCAATATAGTTGGGAAAAGGCTAGGCAGATGATATGCATTAATAGCTATTGTCAGCTAGTTCCTTTTCTATATCTAATGTAATCGTAGCCCTCAAGTAGGTATGGGCTTTTAGGTTCCTGGAAATGACCGGTAAAGTACAAAGCGAAAACATTTGTATTTCTGTCGGCTCGTATTTTTGTTAAGTTTTCCTTATCTTAAAAAACTCCTGTGTTATGGTAATACCATAACATTATTAACAATAAAATATCATATCCACTGCAGCAGTGCGTGCAAGGTCCGCAGGAGAATTCCACATTTAGCAACATTTTCCCCAACGCTAACCTTCATTGCTTCAAACTAAAAAAATGGAGGAAAGTTAAATGTTCTCGCTATGGGAACACCTTCAATATTGCACGTATATACTATAGTACTAGAGGGGTACTATAGTATAATACGTAGCATGTAAATCTATTGGATCAACAGTCTGCAGTTGAAGGACGACAGATTTTTGGTTGAAGGTGCTCAATAAGTAAATAAAATAAAAATCTTGAATGTCTTTGGCTGGAATAGGCGCTGCCGGTCGATTCTGTAAAAATCTCACTGTGAAAACTCAAGTGAAGTGAGCTAGATGTGAGTTGTCAGTAGTGTCAATCCCTAGCATTATTTGGAATGACAGCTCACTCCACGCTCACTTCACCTATGTTTTCACGGTGAGATGGTTACAGAATCGCACAGCTGGTCTCGGTAATCAATGATATTTCATGTCTCTGCAGCACATGCGTGCTGCACGTCAAATCCAAAATAAACCTGCGCCCTTCTTCACAGAATTCACACTTTCTTTTAAGGGAAACAAACAACGGAACTATCAGACATAAGCCTTTTGACTGAACCAGGAAGACTCACTTACCCTTTAACTTGATAATTCCGTACCTACTGCTGACGATGACGGTGTAATCGACTCGGTCGAATTATGAGCGCTCTTTATGGTATTAAGGTCGGCACTGCCTGGATGCGTTCGGTAAAAACTGTCGTCACTCAGCCTTTGTTTGTTTTTAATACTTTTATGGTGTGGTGGCACGTGGTCAGAATAATGTTAAAAGTACCTGTACAATGTTAATATTGAGTTTGGTAGCCAAATCTGCTGATCCGCACAAGGTAAGGACTAACTTACTTGCAGGCAGCATATCCTAACATAAAATATGTAGCCATATTGTGATCCTAAATCCATGGCTTGTGTCTCCAATCCTGCCTTCAGTCCCATTACATAATACTTGGGTTAGAACGTGACCTTTAAAAAATACAGGTGCACTATAGAGCATCGACGCGCAACCTGTGACCATGAATGGTAACAGGTTGCGCGTCGATGTCCCTGCCACCCTGTATATGCAATAATAAGTCCTGTTCACCTATGTGTACCTAAGCCCTAATTACATAAGTAAGTAATCATGATAGTGTTAGTGACACGAATAAAAATATCGAGTGCACTTAGTTGATATTTTTGTTTTAAGTAATTTCGATTCTTTGACCTAGGTTACAGGGCAGATTAATTTGCGCAAAAAACTTTGACATTCGAATCTGACCTAATGCGTATTTTGATTGAACATAAAAATGAAGCACGCTCTTTTTGTCGACGTAGGTACTAATTATTATAGAACTAGCTTCTGCCTGCGGCTTCGCCCGCGTGGATGTCGGCAATTATCCCACGGGAACGTGCTACCAGGATAAAAAGTATGTCCTTCCCCAGGATGCCATCTATCTCTTGGCAAATTTTATCGAAATCCGTTCAGTGGCTTAGGCGTGAAAATGTAACATACATACAGACAGAATTTATAATTTTGTATAGTATAGCCCTTTGCCCGCGACTTCGTCCGCGTGTACTTTACTCTAAAAATGTCGAAGATGTATGTTTACGATCTTTATCATTTATTTATTTAATTCGGGTTATTTTTCAAGTTTATAGATTAAATGAAAAAGATATTTTAAATACACCTTGTCGTCCCCTTTTAACAGGACATGCTTTGTTTTTAAAAAAGCGTTTGGTACATACGTTCCCATTGAGATTAAATATACCTATTTTCGAGTTAATGGAAGCAAGCAGTAAAATCCACCCCTTAAAGTGTATTACCCTTTTCCACCCCGGTAAGAGACAATTTTTGAATAACCCTTAAAACGTATACTTTTTGTTTTATGTATTAGTACCGAGTTTCGAGTTAATCCGGGCGGTTTAATTTTTTTTCTTACCTGTTAACTTTTTCAACTCCTAAATGGTCACTTTTATTTTTGTATTATTATAAAAATAAAAAATGGCGAACTTCATAATTTACTTAAATAAATATTCGTGCAAAGTTTTAAGTTTATTAACTCAAGGAATAAGATTTTTCATACAAATAAAATCACCCCATTTCATCCTCTTAGGGGTGAAATTTCGAAAAACCCTTTTTTAGTGGATACCTACTCTGCACAAAGAATACACCCTCCAAATTTCATGTCTCTTGAACCAGCGGTTTAGACTGTGCGTTGATGTATCAGTCAGTCAGTCAGTCAGGATTTTGAATTTTATAGACATATATATATAGATATAGATTACGTATCACTAATTAACTTAATGGTCATAAAATCATGACCACAGTGACATCATTTATTATCTGTCCAATATATTTCAATATTTCGTTAGGCGTTTTTAAAAGCGCATTAGGGCCAGTTTTTATTTCATATCAGGGTTGTCAACTTCCCTTTGTTGGTGTCTTCAACTACTCTACTAGTACCTATAATATAATGTTACTTCGACCTACATTACGATACGTATGATAATCGTTCACATCGCTACGTAAGTTGGAAGAGGACCATCAGTAGGCCCAGATTCATTCAAATTTCGATGGTTATTACTATATTTCATAGTTAAAACTAATATTTTCGGTGCATATGATTTTTTACTCTATGATAAACAAGTACTATTTACAACCTAACACAACAACTAGGCAAGTGCGTTAGGCAGCTGAAAATAGAGTCAGAAATACATATAATTTTCGTGACCAAACCATTTTAGACCTGTTAAAGTCTTTACAATTTACTTAACAATAAGGAAATGTAAACCAAGAAACATACATAATATAGCTCATACATTTTGGATGGATGGGAAAATGATAGATATGTACGTACCCTCTGCAGTTGCCAAAACCGAACCAAAAAAGCGTTTTACAGCTTCCCTCTCCACTCCATAATAAATGATTTTTCTCCGACCAATAGGATATAACTAATTCTCCGAATCATCAAAAACATTAAGGGTCATTGGACCGCAGTATATATATAACGAGTGCACCGCTGCGCCCACGCATTAACGCGCCATCTTTGATTTAGTGATGTTTAATAACATAATGAAGGGCTATGTGGTGGTAGTTTGTGTGGCGCTTTATTGGCTGGCAGAATGTAGTGATGGTAAGTGTAGATTTCTTGGAAAATGGACCTGTATTACTCGAAAACTCTCTTGACTACTAAGGGCGGATTTTTCCAACGCGAGGAATAATTTTGATTTTTTGACAGTTCTTCCTTACAAAATCTGTCAGACGTCAATTTTATTCCACGAATAAAAATTACCTGTCGGTTGAAAAATCAGCCCTTACTCGTAGTCTAGAGAGTTTTGAACTAACTTAACTTTATTTATTCATTTATTTCAGGCGACACATTCATTTATTTATTTATAAAAGATAAATACCTTAACATAAACATACATATTTTTATTATAAAATAGTACCTACTTCACTAGCTGTTTCTTGTGCTGTTCTGTGGTACTTGTCCGAGGAAGCGACGGAACACCACGTCCTTCAGCCAGAAGTCTGCTTCCATGACGACGGGCAGATAACAATTCGGTACACGCACCACGAACGCCTTTGAAGTTAACGTACAGCTGCGATTCCAGTAACTGCACCCTCGGGGTGTACCTCGTCTTCTGTCGCCCGTACTCCACGATATCCTCTGCCTTAGTGGTGTAGTGTAGGCGGGAGATGTACACCGGTGTGTTCGGCTCTGCGACACGCAAGCTGACTTCAGGCTCCGTAGGAGCTTTGCCGTAGCGGTTCTTTTTCGTTCGCGATCGGCGCTTCCACCTTTGCACCGTCACGATACCCTCATCATCAGCCGTATTCGGTAACTTTTCTGGCATAGTCTTCATACTTGGAGCACCTGGGGTACCTACTCGCGGTGACGCTAGCGGAATCCTTTTGTAGCGGCTTCGCCTAGGGCTGCAGCCGCTGGCAGCGGGACGGAGCGAGAGGCTCGGGCGGCGCTGCGTGGAGGAGCCGCGATGACTGGCCGGGACGGGACTTTAGAACTTAAAGTTAACTTTATGAAGTAAAGTCTCTAGTTAGTATACTTAGTAACTTGTTAATAAGTTCTCTGACTGTATGTAAACGTGTGTGGCAATCTACCTCTGCCTACCCCTTTGGGTTTACAGGCGGAATGTTATCTGTGTAAATTGATCTCGAAATATCGGCTGAAAATAAAATATCAAAAAGAATTTTATTGTCAAATTGTAAATGACGTCATGTGAATTTTACAATTTAATTTAAATATCCATCTCTAACATAATTTATTGAGTACTCTTCTTTAATTCAATCAGTATCATCATGAAAGAAAAGGGTAATTTCAAACGGATTAGGTATTTGCGATATTTTAACTTCAATTTGTATTAAGAATTTCGTTGTAGTCCCTTCCTCTATATTTTTTGTATATTGGGATATGTAGGTACTTAGCATCGGTAAGCCCACTGAAAGTTTTTTTTTTTTAGTTTTATTAGTTTGATTATCTATGATCACAAGCAACAAGTATATCGATTTAATTTAACCGGGCCTAAAATGTTTTCTTTCTGCCTGAAAAATAAAAGTCTGAACGAATATATAGGTACCTAGACTGAAATCACAAGTAATGAGCAAGCGAGACGATGTATGCTTGTAATGAGCAAGCGAGACGATGTGTGCTTGTAATGAGCAAGCGAGACGATGTGTGCTTGTAATGAGCAAGCGAGACGATGTGTGCTTGGAATATCTTTATACGCAAAAAGGCTTTCTTGGCTTGAATGGGCTGTATTCATATTTATTTTACCTCTTATTTTGCGTCACTGCCAAAACCAAATGTTGGGTTGCTGCTGCAGTGCAGCTTTTCAGTGGCACCATTTGTTGGATTACAGGGTGGTATTCGGATTCATAGTTTGACCACAAAGAGATTTAACTAAATAATTGAATGTCTTTGTTTGACCACTACCGCACAAGGTACCAAAAGTAAAGATACCGATGGTATAAACCATTTTGTTATGTTAATTGCATGATTCATTATACATAGTTAAAACGTGGAAGATAGATATCCAAAAGAGTGTTAATTAAAGAAACGGTAATCGATAGAAACATTATTCGGTGACTTGTTGGAAAAGTGTGAATAACGATTGGGTTAGAGAGGGCGAGAAGGAAATTGCTGACTTTACAAAAACGTGAAATTAGCAAATCATTTTAGCACGGTAGGAGTACGTGCTTTTGTTATCTAACGCGTGTCAACATGATAATAGAAGAACTGTTTGAAGAATTTCTTAGACCTGCACCCTAATTGCGTAACACACGATCAATCGGAATCGGTTTCATTTTGACAGTTCAACAACATTCATTGCGTTATTTACGTTGTTGAGCAGACACATGACACATATTTTGAAAATATGAAGCAATGGATTAGCAATATCCTTCAAAATTATTCAGATTAAGATTAATTGTGTGTTACGCAATTAGGGTGCTGGTCATTAGTCAATAGAATTACAACAGTATCGGAAAAGATGGATACTAAGGAGTTTATTTATGAACGTTGTTTAAAGTTAAGTAATGAAAGTCAAAAATATACGTTTAAACATCTCTTAACTTTAAGCAATGTTTATAAATAAACCGATTGTCCTTAGGTAAAATATTATAAATCAGAATACCAGCGCTGTGACAGTTATTTTTTTAAATGTCGCAGCATCATTCTGTGAGCATTTTGGCCTCGTATAGGACTTACTGTTTCATTTTTCTTTTTGTTACTTTTTTTCTTTATATAAGTTAGTTTTGTTTGTGATCTTCCTATACGAGTCGCAATAAATAGTTTTTCTTTCTTTTCTTTAAAGGTTTCAGTTGTCAGTTTCAAACTGAGATTTATGGCTGTATGCAGTGCCTACTAACCTTCAAAGTAAGGTAGTAGTACGATTGTTTGCTGAACCCTGGGAGTCTACTCCGAACTGCAAAGTGCGAATGTTCGGATCGGGCCGATACATGGCCGAACCGAATATTATTGAAAAATGCGAAAAAAGTTCAGATCGGCTAAGTTGGGTCGGGACTCGGGACCATAGCCAATATTCGAAAGAGTGTAGGATCGGGACTGACGATCGAATCAAGTAGTAACGTCGTAGCAGGAAATGACCGATCATTCGGCCGATACTACTTCGGAGTAGACCCCCTGACTTTGACCGACACTACCGTCTGCCCTGGGTGTCCATGTCCCGCGTTATGTTCTAATCTTAACTGTCACGTACTTGTTGTACTTAGATAATTACTGCAAAATTTGAATATGATAAATGCCTGTCTGGGTTCGAACCAACCACATGATGATAAATCGAGTTAAACTATCGTTCTCATATGTATATCTCTATTATGTGTTACTGCGAAAATCAAACAAGTTTTTTTTCAATATCAAAATCCCATCTTCCAGTACCCACAATCATGCCATGTCGGAACGAAGACACAGCCTGCCTGAAGGCCTCGGCGCAGGCTGCAGTGTCATTGTTCACTGCTGGCGTGCCCAGCATGGGCATCGCTGTCATGGACCCCATGCATGTGGAGCAGGTTAAGACCACGCAGGCTGGACTCGAAATGGACTTCAGGAACACGTCAGTGACGGGATTGAAGCATTGCAGGGTTTTGATGTTGAAGTGAGTAGAGTATGTTTATTTCATGAAGTTTCTTGGAGATGAGTTTGTTTGGTAGTTTACCATCATGCTTGTGCTACCACCATACTGCGTGGTTGGACGGCAGTTTGAAGATGACAGTTGGTTCCATATGCCTATAAAATTACGGGCACATGAAACTTTTTGGTACCTATTTGTAAAAGATCACTATGGGATTTCGCTCTATCAGCTAGGTTGGTTAGTTGTAGAATATCTAAAAGTCGTAGAATATTGTAAGAAGACCATGTGATTCGTAGACTTTTCGAAAAATTACTAAGTATTTTGCTGGACTGTTTTTTTTAACTGTTTTTTTACTATTTCGTTTGTCTTGTGGTCGCAACCGCTGAGCATGAGGTCCTGGGTTTGATTCCCGGGCAATGTTTTATTGGGTTTTTCCATCTAGAATTTCACAATAGCAGCCCAGACTGTGGATATGTGCCCGGTTGATGACAACAGGCTCGCCCCTAGTTACAGTATATAGGACTTAAACGTAATTGGTGAAAAGTAGGTGAACTATATCTCAGCCTTACTCTCATACAGGCGTGATTTTCTATTATGTGTTATTTTTATGGAATAGGTACAATACGTTTCCATACGTATTAATATTTTTTGTTCACAAAAAAGATAAACGCAAGGCATTTTCATGTTTAATAAACTATAATAACAGATGTAAGTCATCTAGTCATGTAAAGTAATTTGTCATCTCCTTTCCAAACCCTATTGTCTTATTCCTTTGGATTAATAATAGTATTCATTTCATAGTTTTTATAAAATAAATAAATAATAAAACAAATAAATAATATCTAGTGTAATGAATAGTGGACGTTTCCTATTTCATTGTAATCATAGGTTATTTTTTCAATTTCTCGAAATCTTTATCTCTAATGATGTCTTAATACTTATGTAAATTAAAACCCTATTAAATGGTTATTTTCTTGAGTGGATTATAAACATTTTGAGATGAAGACCTGATGATTTATTAACTTTGATAACATGATTCTACTTTTTGACACTTTTACTCATCTGTTAGATGTAAATTATAAAATTGTCAGAACAAAACATTTAAGCAAACTTAAATAAGCAGGTTCTTTAAATACCACCTTTTTAGTGTGATATCTCACTTGTTTATAAGAACAACACGCAAATATCAAGAAATACTCCTATCAAGTAGCACAATCATATTTTAGAGAGAGTCAGAGCAGGACACCATCCTTACAGAACATTAAATCTCACCGGACTTGGTAACTAAACTTATATTCAGCAGCTAGATGAAAGTGGCACGGATTGATTTCAATGCATGCATCTTCGAGAGGAATGTGTCCAATTGTAGTCTGCTATAATCTGATTATGCATAAGTACCTAAATTGCAAGATGCAATCTATTATGATCGCATGCACTTTTCCAGACGTCACACACATGAGACAGACCTGGACCTCAAGTGTTCGGTGACGTTGGTGGGAGACTACACTCTCGGGGGGAAGCTGCTCATCATGCCCATCGAGGGCAGCGGCAGATACATCATCAAGATCCGTGAGTACTTCATATTATTATAAGTCTTCGGCTATCGAAAAAAACATTGAAAAGTACAAAACCTACGCGGTCAGAATCTATGGAAAAGCAATTTTTTTTAATAACCCACTAAATATTTAATTTCTTGGGGGCTTAGAATCATGTACTGAATCCATGGTAACAGGTTGCGTGTCGATGTCCCGGCCACCTTGTATATGTAAATATTATCTATAATTATCTAAATATATATAACTCAAAGGTGACTGACTGACATAGTGATCTATCAACGCACAGCCCAAACCATTGGACGGATCGGACTGAAATTTGGCATGCAGGTAGATGTTATGACGTAGGCATCCGCTAAGAAAGGATTTTGATCAATTCTACCCCCAAGGGGATAAAATAGGGGATGAAAGTTTGTATGAAACTTTGTCAATTTTAAACCGATCGGGCTGTATACTTCTTAAGGCGAGCGAAGCCGCGGGCAAAAGCTAGTAAGTATATAAAATTCAACGTCCTGACTGACTGATACATCAACGCAAAGCCTCAACCGCTGGTCCTAGACACATGAAATTTGGAGGGTGTATTCTTCTGTATCCACTAAGAAAGGGTGAAATGGGGTGATTTTGTTTATATGAAAAATCTTATTCTTCGAGTTAATAAACTTGAAACTTTGCACGAATACTTATTTAAGTAAATAAAGAAGTTTGACATTTTTTGTTTTATAAACTACCCCCTAAAAGGAGATTGGGGGATTTTAAAGTTTGTGTGGAAGAATTTGAATGCGCGGTCCGATTAACTCTAATCTTAGTATTAATACTTTTGACAGGAAAGAAACGATGATAAGTTTTTGGGTGTTTCGAAAATCAATTGATTTTTGGGGGGTTGGGTTAATTGATTTTTTAAGGGGAGTATTTTACTACGTGGCTTGATTAACTCAAAAATCATGCCATTAATTTATATAGAATTCTACCCCTTAATATGAATAATCTTTTTCCTTTGATTAATAAATATGATACTTAGCAATATTTGCCAAAGTAATTAATACAGATGGTCACGTTTAGTTTAAAAAAACTCCTCACACAGGATATAAAGGGTAAAAAAGTTAATAGATATCTAAGAAAAAAATTTAAACCGCTCGAACGGATTAATTCGAAACTCGGTACCAAGAGTTTTTATCCTAAAGTAATAAAGTTTAAGGGGTGGATTTTACTGCTTGCTTCCATTAACTCGAAAATGGGTATAAATAATCTTTAAGTCATACGATGGAAACGTACCAAACGCTTTTTTAAAAACGAAGCCTGTCGTGGTAAAAGGGGACGACAAGGTTTATTTCAAAAATCTTAAAACTTTAAAATTAACACGAATTAAATAAATTATAAACATCGTAAACATACATCAAAATCAAAAGTCATTTATTCAAATTAGGCTGAGAATCAGCACTATTCGAATGTCAAAATTACAAAAGACATGTCCCCCAAAACGCCCACCCTTCACCACTTCCTAGTGCTATCACTGGGAAGAAGAAGTGGCGCAACCAACTCCTCAGCAGCACAGCTGCACCAGCTGCGTCTTCGAATTTTTTAGAGTAAAGTACACGCGGACGAAGTCGCGGGCAAAGTGCTATACTATAAATGTAATAAATTATAAATTTTGTCTGTATGTTCCATTTTCACGCAACCACTGAACGGATTTCGATAAAATTTGGCAAAGAGATAGATGGCATCCTGGGGAAGGACATACTTTTTATCCTGGTAGCACGTTCCTCTAAATTTCAGGTGACATTGTGGTCAAGATCCATTTCCCATTGGGCGAGAAGACGAGGGACGGCGAACAGTACTGGGTGGTGAAAAACTGGACCTTCACCTCGGAGGTGGAGAAGGGAGCCCACTTCAGGTTCAAGAACTTGTTCAATGGAAACAAACAGCTTTGTAAGTACACCGACCTAACTAATATTATATATACGAAAATGTGTTGGTTTGTTTCTTTATTACGCTTTCACGCTAAACGAAATTTGGCACACAGATAGACCATGACCTGGGTAAGATAGGCTACATAACAGTAAGATAGGCTACATAACAGTAAGATAGGCTACATAACAGTAAGATAGGCTACATAACAGTAAGATAGGCTACATAACAGCTAGTTGCTCATAATTATGTAAAAAGATTACCAATCTGGAGAGGACGTGAATCGTGAAAACAATGAGTGATATAGATCCCAGTTAAGAATATGATCGAGCAATGCAAACCATAATGCATCCACGGACCTTCTTCACCATAGGAAAATATTCTTCTACACGCTAAACGAAAAACCGCTCTAAAAGGTTTTATTATTTTCATGCAAAAATGCAGTCTACGTTGGAAACACGTAATACAGGGTAGTATCCCACATCGACGCGCAACCTGATGTTACCATGGCTTCAGTACTTCATGATTGATGCGTCAGTAATTTTTCGTCGGTTATTTAAAAAAAATTGCTGTTCATGCTCATGTTGCTGTGCATTTTGTCTGCGTAAGTTTTCGTCACTTTTCCATGAAACAGCAGATTGTTTTTTTGATAACCGACGTTATATAACTACGCTAGGGGGTCTAGAATCATGTGCTTTCATGGGTACAGTTTGCACGTCGTTTTTCCGGCTACTCTGTATATGGATGTTCGGTCAGTACCTACCTATTGCGGCTGCTGTTGCCGCTTGCGTAATATTCACGCAAGCGCGTTGTCGAAGCCGTTCTGTCGCACTTCGAAGCCCGACTGAAAAGAGGGGAGCGCATCTTTTTCAGGCACACACAGGTGCTCATCACCGGACACGGTTGCTTCCGTGAGTGCCTGAACAGAAACACACGCTCGAGGAGTGCCCTGCGTGGGCCTCTGAGCGGCAGGTCTTGGTTGCCAGGATCAGGCGAGACCTGTCTCTGCCGGAAGTAGTGAGGGCTATGCTGGCAGAGACAGAGAATTGGACGAAAGTAGCCTCCTTCTGTGATGGTCAAGAAGGAGGCCGTCGAGCGGGATCGGGAGAGGGCTGGTCCTGCTCGGAGAAGAAGGCGTCGGGGAGGCAACCGCCTTGGCGCCTAATACGCCGAAACCCGCTTACCTCTCAAGGAAGGTGGACCTTTGGGGTCGCGGGCGCATAGAGTGGGGACTCTGTCCGCCCATCAAGTGACCACAGGAAAGACGGTGGCACAGTGGTCACGTGCTGCCGTACAAAGCGAGGCTCAGGGGAGGCCCCTTTACAGTCTCCCCAGGGATGTGCCTTACCGGCTTTGCACAGGGAGGGTTCCGGAATTGGTCTTTTAAGTGGAACTGGACCAGGACTGGAACCACCCTGACTGATGGTGATCACTGGGGTGGTTTTAGTGAGGTAAAAATCCCACACTCCCCGATTTCCCTCCCCGGAGGTCGGGTGCCTTTTGATGGATTCCATCCGAAAAAAAAAAGTTCAGTATCTAGCGTCGGTTCATCAGAAAGAGAGAAAGAAAGAAAATACATTCATTACATCACACACACATAATTAATTTGATTTTTATTCTTTTTCAGCGGACGCAGTGCACCAATTTGCGAACGGCAACTGGCGCGATATCTTCCAAGAGGTTGCGCCACCTATCGTCAAGGCGATCGTTTCCAAGCTGGTCGTCGAATCTACCAAGCTGTTCGACAGAGTGCCCATCAACAAACTTGTTATAGAATAGAGCTGTTACATTTGTAAAAGTCAAGGAAATTAATTGTTTAATAAATTGATTACCTACTCAGAATTCAGAAATCAGAATTGTCATTCTTTGACAGCTGTGTAAAATGGCTACAAAGCCATTTGCGGCTTTGTAGCCATTTTATACAGGCGTAGGTTGCGTGTCAATTCGATAAATAATTAATTTCCCTGACTGTACATATTCGTTAATTATACGGTTGCCATTACTATTGTTGAAGTTTTTTTTAACTAGAGTTCGTCACAAAAATACGTACATAAATTAAACTGCCTTGAACTATTGCCTCGTTACCTACGTATGACGCACTTAGATTTAATAATTAGGTATGATCTAAACAGTATTATGTTAGGTAGATTACGAGATTATAATCTCAAAATCAAAACATTTGTTTCAAAACCAATTACAGGCACTTTTGAATTGCCAAGGGTTCGGTCAGTCAAACAGTTGTAGCTACTCGTAGTTGCCCATTCCAAAACGTAGTAGGTTCCTATGGAGAAGAACCGGCAAGAAACTCCACGGAATCCTACTTCCTAGTATCCTATTAGATTTTTCCAACGCCAGATAACTTCATCGGAGAAATAATTTTGAATTTTTGGCAGTTCTTCCAAACCAAATCTATCAGACGTCAATTTTATTCCACGAATAAAAATTATCGGTCGATTGAAAAATCAGCCCTTACTCGTATAATATTATAAACGCTAAAGTTTGTGAGGATGGATGGATGTTTGTTACTCTTTCACGCAAAAACTACAAAACAGATTTAGATGAAATTTGGCACCACACAGATAGTTTATAACCAGGATTAACACATAGGATTTCATCCCAATTTTCATACGGGATCGAGACTTATGAGGGTGAAACCGCAAGACACTGTTACGTATGTAGTATAATATAATACCTACATACTAATATTGTGCCAAAACTAAGTTTAAATACTTCTTTTAGCTCCTTTGGTGTGAAAAGGGAAAAAGAGGTTATGTTTGGTAAGAAAGAGGAAAAAACATTTTGCTCTGCACAGCAGTGGACAGGTAGAAAAGGCTTATGACGTACCCACTACTTTTGGAGAAACAGAGAACTTCCTCACTACTTTTTAAAGGCCAGGCCGCAGAAGGAACGACACATTCGACCACTCGTGTGTCTCCTAAAGCCAAAATAAGTGTAAGGTTGAGTGTACGAGACAAAGGCACGCGCTTATACCTAACCTACTTATACGCTGTTATCTAACCATAAGTAAGTACATAAGTAGTTAAAGTTGCATACTTCACAAGTATTGTTTGCCCATTCATGAGTAAACACAGGCAGAAATAGTAGCGAATATCTAATGGAAATTTTAGAAAACATACACAGAAAAAAATAGAGCCAAGTTTGATTTATTATATTTTAAATTTAATGTATCCATCCCAAGTGGGGGCTCATGGTTAAAAATAACAGCTGCACGGGTCGACCGATCAGGTTAAGTTATGCTTGCCGCGGTTGGTCCGTAGATGGGTAGTCATCTTTACATACTGTGACCCCCTCCATGTCTCAGAAAGCACGTTAAGTTTTTAGTCCCGGCTGTCATTCGTGGATTTTTGTCAGTCGTTACGGGTCGACAGAAGCCCGCAAGTCTGACCACCTGTCTTACCAAGGGGTATCGTATTACCCAGTAACTGGGTTGTGGAGGTCAGATATGCATTCGCTCCATGTAAAGTACTGGTTAGATTGGAAGCCAACCCCAACATAGTTGGAAAAAGGCTAGGCAGATGATAAAGTATCCATAACAGTTAAACTATTAAAATTGAAATAATTCCATAACTTATTACGGACTTATGAGAAAAATGTGGCTGGTTTACGTGAGGACTTGCACGCATTCATATTTTATGATGTTTCATCCATCTGACGCATGATTTTATCTCAATATACGCAGCACTTATGTGATCGCAACAAATGTTCACAAGGCAAGTTCAAAATTAAACCTTGAAACATTGAGATAACATCATTTAAGGAGGCTAAGGATTTTTGAAGATTCTATCTGTCTTTTCGACCTCTAACTTCACCAGGTATTTGTGTCAACTATTTTAGTGTATTTTCGCACTATAGTAAAACTACCTAATTAAAATTACGATTGTGTATTTTTTTCACAAAACCTAGGAAATTTTTGTCGTCTACTCAATTGTTATAATGCTCAAAACAAAAATCTTTTGATTTCACTGACGGACTGACAGAAAATGCACTACCACAAAAATATACAGGATACAATTTTAACCAGTGCGCTAACTGTAACCATGAATTCAGCATATGATTCTAAACCCCTTAGGGTAGAAGATTTCATCCTTTATAAAAACAAAACATGAGTTGTTCCATTAATTTTGACTTCATAGGTTTGCACTTTTGTATGAAAGAGCAGATTTTTTTATTTTATACCGACGTAACATTACTGCGCTGTCTAGAATCACATACTGAACTCATGGTTACAGTTTGCGCTCTGGTTCATTTTTAGGGATCGACGGATGTAGGTAAGGAAGACGAATTGCCCATAGAGGTTTTCGACTTGCCTTAAGAAAAGTTTAACTGATATCCAACGCCTCGTAAGTCGGAGGCTAACGGTTGGGTGAAGTTTAGGTATAAATACACAAGCAAGCGAGCTGTCAGTCAATATCTACATACATAGTTTTGTCAACCTTGGCAGGGCACACTACCGTGCACATATTTAATGATTTAATATTATGTTCATGACTATTGTGAGTACTATGACGTCACGACGTAGAGTTCAGAGAAACCTATGTCACCTATGTACCTACGAGTAAATATTGACAATACCTACGTATACGCGGTGCAAAAAACTTTTACAACCGCGAACTTTGTTACAAACAGAAGTAATGGTGACATTAAAATCTTTAATGCTTCACATTAACTTCAATGTGAAGTGTGATTTTAAATAAAGGACAGGATCGTTATGGCTATGGTATTAAGGACATTATGTGCTAAAGTTTTTTTTTTGTTTAGCCTGTACTGTACCACTGAAGGACAAAAGCCTCAAAGACAAGCACTAAATAAATAAAATACACTAATACTCTGAACTACATTTTATTTATTTATGTAATTAATGTTAAAGTACTCAACATACTCAGCCTATAACGTTCCCACTGCTATTGAGAGTAGCATGGTGATGATATAATTTACACAAAGTAAAGCGCCTGACTGTGTTCGAACCTACGCCCTGCAACTCGTAAGTCGCGACCGTGACCCTTGGGCTACCACTGTTCACAAGTATAACATTCGTTAATAATTATTTATTTAAAACACAACATACCCCATCCGAGTCAAGTTAAAGTGACGTCACTCTTCTTGGTGTCATAACATTTACAACCATATCTTATTAATATCTGTGTTTTTTTTAAACATATGTACTTATAAATGTAGGAAGCCATTGCGACCACAATTAGCATATGCATCGTTTATGTAGAAATCTATTTGGATATCAATTCAAGTTTTTGCGCAAACAATTTAAATTACATTGTTTAATTAAGAACAACTGGGGAAAAACCTCTCAAGGTAGAACACAGATTCGCTAATAAATAAATATTTACGAGTACCGAAGTACAATTCGACACACCGGAGAGGGATCATCAGGCGCAGGACCGCCTCACCGCCAACTTCTCTCTCTTCTCTTCTCTCCAACTCCAGGCTGTTACTGAGAAATTCCTAATGGACAAACCCAATAACACTTTGCCCGACCTGGGAATCGAACGCATGACCTCAGCAGTCGCTTTTGCGACCACGAGACCAACGCAACGGGGCAGTAAAACAGACACATACAATGATGCTGATTAGTGATCAGCTGTGCTATTCACGAAGTGGCCGGGTTTTCAGGATCAAAGGTTTTGCTAGTCATCAGAGAGCTCACGAAAGAAATAAAAACTATTTAGTCTGGGTCGCTATCACCGGATACGGAGAAGAGGACTATAGGTACATTACGTAGCATAATAGTAATAAGTTGAACTTTTTAATTGTCACTTAATCTGAGTCACAATTCATGCAAACGTTATGCAAAATACAATCGCGTTCACAGCAAATTATAATAATTGTTTCTAACAACGGACTCTGCTATGATGACTAGATGACAATGGAAACAAATTAATCTTTATTGTAGATCCAATTTCAAGATCAAGGTTTAATTATAAGCAGGCCTTACCTGCGCTATTTAAAGTGAGCTAATTTATTTTATAACTTTTCCTGGTACATCATAGTCATAGTCATTTTATTCATAAACAAGTAACTTGTATCTGAACTGACACAATCATAGTAGGTATACATCCTAATATAAATTACATTTGAATTTCATAAATTATATTAATAATTAAAAAATAATAAATTTACATTTCTTCAATATTATTTCGACATGTCAATTACCTAACCAATATGGCCAACACTTTCAAATTTAAAATAATAACAATAATATAATTATTTAAGGAAAGATGAATTAGCATAGATTGAAAGAATTAATTAAAAATAATAATATTAAAATCATAGTTAGATCAATAAATCAGAATGAACAAAAACCAATAAAATTTAACAACCCATGATTATCTCAATAAAATTACAATTCAATAAAATTAAAGTTTTTCTACAGCATATAGACACGTCTTATTCAATAGGATTTTTTTTAGTTTTATCGATCATCTATCCACGTACTTACTAAATGATACATGATGATGACCACACCTAACACATGAAGTAGAAGATCTCCTGAAAGAGCTGTTTCGGAGCAGCATAAATACAAACGTGGACAAATGGCAGTGCATCACTTTTCAACCTTATACCCTAAGCAATATGTTTAAAAGTGATCAACTACCAGTGTCCGTGATGGTACCTATAACCACCACTTTTTGGAGGGGTGAATTAACCCAGGTGAATTATAACCTGATAACCTGACACTGCTCGACAGATGAGTTGGGACGAGCAAAGCATTTTTCACTATCGAAGCAACGTATGTAGGACAACGTTAAGATGAAGGAGAAGTCAGTTTTCGAATATGAGGTGAACTTCGATTTGAAATCATCATTATATAGCTAGTGTGTACAAGTAGTAATAGTCTTAATAATGTACAAGTATATAAAAAGGAGGGGAATAATCAAAGCCCATCGAAAAATTCTTCCACATCGCTGTCAATAGGAAACGCGCCCAAAAGGCTGGCAGCATTGCCACGTTGTATGGCAATGCTGATTCTTTAACCAAAAAAATAGGCCAGCCTTCTGGTCACTTGAAGAGTCGCCCAACCGCTTGACGATGTCCTCATCAAATTAAAATGAGAAACATCGACTGCTGATCTTGGGTTAAACTCGCAGGTCACACAGTTTTATTACAGTAATTAAAACGTCTCGTAATTTATGTTACTGAGAGCGATTTGATGACGTATCGACAAAAGTGCGCAGATTACGTGCAATCATGACATGCACGCATGAGTTGTTTTTATGGGACTAAGTTATCTTCTTGTAGGGTAAGATGTAAGATACAGCGGCGAAACTTACGCTTATATCTGTCAAAATCAGTGCATTTTTGCGTGATTTAGTTAGATAATATGATTCGTATCTATCTTACCTCTAGTGATTTTTCGGCTAAGAAGGCGTACTTATTGTATCAAATCCAAAAGTCTCGATCATATCATAGGAAACGACATTTTCAGGAGTGTGCTAGGTACACGGTGGGTGGGGGGTGTGTGGTGGGTGGGGGTATGGTAGGTACTTTTCGTCGGAAAGCAATCAATCTGGACGGACACGGGTACAAACGGTTATGTGAGATTTCTTCTTAAATTTCTAGGTGACTAACCCTGTCTTTTTCTGGTTTCTTTAGCTGTGGGAAAAGGTTAAGAAGCTACCTAGAAAATATCATAAATATTATAATATCCTCGACAGCTTCTTCCAAATGGACAGCAGCCAAGGATTTCCACAGAAAAAGGTAGTTCGCAAGTGACCATTATAGGTTTTCCTTAATATTCATATTGATTCCATGAATATTCTTGGTAAATATAGTCGCACAGGTGAAACGGTGGCAGCCGCCATCACTCAGCCATAAAATGGCTATAAAAAATAATTTATTTATATTGACCGGACACGTGTTCTCACTACTTCACCAGGAAAAGGTTTAGGTTAAGTCACGAAGTTCATAGTCCATATCCCTTTATGCAATTAATTTTTATTGACGACAGGCAGAAGTCGGTCAGAAATAAGAAACTTTAAAACCCGGCTTTATTATTAAAGTGCGATTCGCACACGAAGGGTTGCGTATCACCGTATTTACTAAACCTATTATAAATTTATAACGTACGTAACGTATTTTTTAAACACGTTTCTTGTATGGGTCCTTTAATTTTTGTTATTGATAGAGCGGCAATAGCAATATACGCTCTGTGAAAATTTCAACTGTCTACTTATTACGGCTCATGAGATACAGCCCGCTGACAGACCGACGGACGGACAGACAGCGGAGGCTTAGTTACTAATCCCTGGACCCACAAACCTAAAAAAGTGTTTTAACGTTGGAAATATAGGAAGTTGCCAAAAAATAATAGAATCTACTAAACTATAAATTACTTTGTTTAAATACCTAGTACACTAATATTATAAACGTGAAAGTTTGTATGGATGGATGGATGTTAGTTACTCTTTCACGCAAAAACTACTGAACGGATTTGGATGAAATTTGGTACACAGATGGTTTATAACCAGGATTAACATATAGGATAAATTTCATCCCGATATTCCCACGGGATCGAAACTTATGCGGGTGAAACGGCGGGGCGCAGCTAGTATTACTATATTATAATTACCGTGCTTGTATAGCCAACAAACTACGTATACTTAGGTTTGAACTTTCGTTCCAATTCACCCATGTATTTCTAGGTAATATATATCTAAGTAATATTGGTTTTTATATCTTTAGGATTTTCTTGGACCAGAAACTGGCCATTGTATCTCCCGTATATCCTATATGCCAGGAAATAAAAATCAGAAAATTAAAAGTAGAGTAATCAGAGTTTAGTGCAGTTAATCTGTTTCGTTTGAGCAGTGATTGTTCGCCGCAGTTCAAATTTCAAGATCAAGGTTGTGCGACTATGTTGTGTTTCGAAGTGCTTGCTTGTGTTTCTTAAGGAGAAGCTAGCATGGTGACTAATAGGCCTATCCGGTCAGATTTCGGCACGTACAAAGAGGGAAAGGGAAAATAGGCTTAGACCCCGGTAGTAAGTCTTCAACTTTGTTGCCTAAAAGTAAATCATCGTTGTAGTACTGTCTTAGGTACTCTCCTGCATTCAACTTGCATTTGGTTTAATACGAATTTAAAACATCATTCCATTTCTGTCAGTCGTTTGAAGACGACAGAGACAATAAGATGTTTTAAAACGTTTACCGTAATGCATTTAGTAATTTGTGGTGCAAGCGAGCTTTTTTTTTTGTGGATGGGAAATCATCAAATGACCCCTCCCGCTCTGGGTGGAGCGGAAGGGAGTGTCAGACTCTTACTGACTAAAACCCACCCGTGTTCCTTCCTTTGCCCTTTCTGTTCCAGGGCAGAGGTAACCCTTTCGGACTATCCCGCCGCCCTGGCAGGCTTCGGCCCTATCGGGCCCCGTCCTCTGCTGACATCTCTTTGAGGCGAGCGTGGAACACAACGCACCGTCCGGCACGGTGCAAGTGAGCCTTAGATTTGAATGCAGGACAGTAAGAAAAGCCTAAATTCAAGATAACTTATGATTGTGTGTTTTTGTTAGGCAAAAGTATTTTATTTTACCGGATGCATTTCGCTGGAGCAGTTTTTTCTTCGTGAAGAGGGAACGACAGTGTTTGTCGTTCCCTCTTCACGAAGAAAAAACCGCTACTATGGGCCCAAAACTTTAACTCAATACATCAGCTGAATTATTCGAAACTGAGTCTTTAGATATAATCAGGTTTAAATATCTAGGTACCCACTTGTTTATCTCAGAAAAGAGTGAGGGGGAGAGTGTGTCAGAAAACAAACCTTAAAAAAAAAGAAAAAAACCTTATCCCTTTTGTGAAAAGTACCTTTAAATGGTTTAATTTAAATAAATGCTTTGCTCATTTCATGAGGGTTCCAAAACCAGCAGTTTTCAGAGCGATAAGTAAGTATATTATTTTGTATGATAAAAATAATAGGTACTCAGTTTAATTCTGCACAGAAAATCATAAACATCCCCTTAACGTAGTGAGAGCCCAGTGCTGTTGACAATGTACGAATGACGTCGAGCGCGTGCCCACATCTCATATACATAAGCATGGGCCAGACTTGGCGGCCATCAGACTTGCGCAGGATTCTACTGTGAACACTGTGATACATCGAGTGCAGTATGATGAGCAATCTGACGTATTTGTGCTTCCTAGCTGTTATTTTAGGCGCTAAATCGGGACTAGGTAAGAATTTTTTTTTAATTTCTGGATTATTTTGTGGTTTTTAAAAATAATGTTTTTTTTATTTTGATAAAGTCAACATTTTAAATAGGAAAACATAATACCTAAAAACATAATTCATGAAAAATTTACATAAATGACTGCGTAACTAGGCTATAATTATAACGTCTATGGATAATGGCATTTTTCATAATATTGAAATCACCAAAATATTTTTTTTCAATTTTCATTAAACTACCCAAAATTTTCTCAGCAAACGCTTTCCTGTGTATCTACCTATACATATATTCTATGACTATAACAAATTTGTTACACTACATTTCGCTACAAAATCAGCAATCAACCTAAACTTGCCTTCGTTTAAGTTGTTTGATAATGCAAAGGTAAACACTGTTGTATTGCCAAGGCCCAGGTGTTTCTAAACTATTCCACCTTCTTAACACTATTAGTATAACCAATTGCATTGACATTATTTGTAGATGTTTTTTTAATGTTAAAATAACATTTTGACTACGCTACGGCGACTACGGCGTACCAAAAGAAGGGTAGATACTGAGTTTCTTCTGTTTTTGTAGCGCTTAAGGGTGCTACACACTTGTTCGGGTTGGCATGGCTCGGCACAGCTAGGCGGCAAAATTGAATATATGTACATGGTGGCAGGAACATCGACGCGAAAACTGTAACCATACATTCAGCACGATTCTAAACACCGTACCGTAGAAATTTATCGTCAGTTATCAAAAAGAAATCGACGGAAAATTTCAACGCAGGGGCGTCCAGAATCATGTACTGAATCTATGGTAAAATGTTGCGCGGCGATCTCAAAGAGATGTCAGCACGAACTGACGGGGTCCGCTAGGGCCGATGCCTGCCAGGGCTGCGGGTTGTTCCAAAGAGATACCACGGCCCCTGGCACAGGCAACTGAAGGAACACGGGTGGGTTTTATTCAGTAAAAGTCTGACACGCCCTCGGGAGAGGTCATTTGATGATTTCCCACCCAAAAAAAAAACGACGATGCACCTGCCACCCTGTATGAAAGCCGAATACATGTAGTAATTGCCCAATAAATGGTAAATTAAAGTAATTTGCTTGGTTAATGGAACCGAGGAATAGATTTCAATGACTTGATCATAACGTCAGATGGCGTCAGATATTGATAAGTGATCAGCCGATCGATTCTATAAAAATCTCACCGTGAAAAGTTAGGTAAAGTGAGCTGCTAATAATGTCAATCCCTAGCATTTAGTTGGAATGATAGCTCACTCCACGCTCACTTCACCTAAGTTTTCACGGTGAGATGGTTACAGAATCGCACGGCTGATGACGTCTACGTTCTGCCTATTAATAAACGTAATCTTCATAAAATCTGTGTAGCTGATACTGTATAATATTACGTCCAAAGATAAGTTTCTATGATTACTATTGTCCATTTACCCACCAATTAAAGGTTTTAACCGGTGAAGTATTTTGACGGATTTCATCTAAATCGTTTTAAGGGATTCGCACCCAAAGGGTGTCAACGGGACCCTAATACTGGGTGGCGCAAAAGTAGTGGCACTAAAGAAAATACCTTTTTTTTTTTTATATGACATTTTCTGTCATTCTGTTGTTGAAAATTGTGTAGTGAACAAATGTAAAATACACTGAAAATAAACATGGACCGTTTTACTCCCCAAGAACGTGGAATAATTGTGTCAATGTTCTTACGGAATAATTCATCAGTGATAAGAACACAACGTGAATTTCGTCGACGATTTCCCCACCGTCCGGCACCGATTGGTCGCACAATTCGACGCTTTGCCACACGCCTTGAACCAACTGGCTCAACATTGGATAGACCTAAGTCTGGGAGACCAAGAACAGGCCGTTCAGCTGAAAATATCGATGCTGTGCGCGAAGATGTGGAAGAGTGTCCAGAAACATCAACGAGGCGACGTGCCACGCAAACGAGAACGCTACAGAACCATGTTACGTGAGTTTTTGATACCCAGTTTGGACGAATTGGGGCTGGAGCACATCTGGTTTCAACAAGACGGCGCTACGGCACACACAGCGCGCGACACTATGGACTTAGTGAGGGACGCTTTTCCAGGCCGAGTTATCTCTCGTTTTGGCGATTTGCCTTGGCCTGCAAGATCACCCGATCTGACCAGTCCAGACTTCTTTCTTTGGGGTTTTTTGAAATCTCGGGTGTATGTGAACAAGCCACAGACTCTCGCAGCTCTAAAAGAAAACATTCGTCAAGAAATAACGAACATATCGCAGGAAGTGTTACGGCAAGTTATGCAAAATGTCATAAATAGGGCTCAAATGTGTATCAACTCTGGAGGTCACCATTTAAAAGACATCATCTTTAAATCCTAATGGTACGAAATTTAATGGCACAAATATACATTTAAAAAAATCTAAATCTAGTTTTCTAATTTAGAAAAAATGTTATAGCTGAACCAAATAGGGTCTTTACTTTTGCGCCACCCAGTACTAAGCCTAATAAGGCTTAGACGTCTGTCTGTCTGCTACAGGGCAGTATCCTTTTAACCATAAATTAGTAAATTACTATTAATTAATAATTTATTCGTTTTGGACGGATTGAAGTAGGTATAGTCGTTTAAACGTCACAAGCATCATACTATTAAGTTCCTATGAGACGACCAAGAAAAATTCTCCAATAATTTTTATGACTATCAAGATTAAAACCTATAAAATTAAAATACCATACAGGCACTCGGCAGTCAAATAAGCCTTCCTTTACTAACGACTTTACCACATTTCTCTCCGACAGCTCCCTTCATTTCACCATGTAAGTCTGGAGACAACGCCTGCATCCTGGCATCAGCACAGAAGGCCGTGCCCTTCATGGCAGTGGGCATCCCCGAGTTGGGGGTCAAGTCCCTAGACCCCATGCAGTTTGACGTGATCAAGGGGGACCAGGGGGGTCTGTCGCTGACCTTCAAGGATACCACGGTCACTGGCATGAAGGGGTGCCATGTTGATGCTATTAAGTGAGTACAAGTTACATTTTTAAATGCTTGACATCATCACACCTGTATTCTCCGTAAGACAGAGGTGTTTAGTTGGACATTTCGCTTTAGGTATAGTTATTTGTAACAGGCGTGCGCCTGGCCGATGGGATTCCCCGTCGGCAAAAATGACGAACTTCCATACGAACATTCAACCATTATTTAACCTCTTAGGGGGTTGCGCTAAGGTAGCCCACAAAATTCGAAATTCGATGCCAATTTGCAAAAAACTGAATTTCGCGGGCTACCCTGACGCTTTCGCCTTTATGGGGATGAATATTCAAAAATCCTTCCTTAGTGCTCACTATAGATATAAGAAAATATATTTATATGGTGCTCACATTCGTAAAAAAAGGAGTTCTTGTGCGATGCTTCTAGACACAAACACAACACACAGCTTAATCCACTGGGGATTAAGCTGTGTGTTGTGTTTGTGTATCAGAGAGTGATTTTTAGATTTTTGAATGTATGATGAATGTCTCCTATCTAGTAATGGACTCAGTGGTACAGGGCATCGTGTCTATATGTCAATTTATTAGGTTACCCACAGTTCCTAATTTTAAAAGTGAACTGTTTTCCTGTAAACATTTAATTGTTCGAAACGTGTGTATAAACAAAAGATTTGTAAGTACTTTGTAATATTGCTTGCGTCTATTTTATGTGCAATACAATAGTTATTACGAGTCTCATTTGAAATGGGAAGTATCTTAGGTAGGTAGGTAAGTATCTGTAGGTAGGTACGTAGTAGGTAGATTCTTAATAATAAACTAAACAAAAACCAATTTAAATGGCGTCACAATTCAGTTGCCAGAGGTTCAAGTCGAGGTAGCAAACCTTCTTCTATGTTGTATCTACTAATAATTTCGCCTTTTTGTTATTTTAAGTACCTAATACAGAGAATCAAAATAATGTATTTCTTAATAACCAGAAGGAAAAAACAGTACTTACCTAAAGCATACATGATCGGTTATTTATAACAAAACATCAGACATTGAGCATTAGGTAGGTGTTATTGCTTGCACGCGTTCAACAGTCTCAAGATTTGTGTGATAAATATATAAATATAATTTTATAGTACATAACTACATACCTACCTACACAAATATTTTGTTTCGAGCCTAATTGTTTGTGTATGTGACGTGCCACTGAATCGGCGCCCATGTTATCCTTGTACCTACGAGGTAACGACTCCAAGTTTATATTTCTCATCAGTACCTACCTATTTATCGAAAATTTCCATTGTAGTCAACATTCCTATAGGCAATTAAAACTTAGGCGGTTATCACACTGCAGCGGACACCGCTCCGGTGTGCGGTGCTGCGGTTTTAAACTTTGACTGTAGACTGCACGGAGATGCGGTGTCAGTGGTTATACCCTGCGGTTTTTGTATACAAATCAAGATTCTACAGTCAAAGTTAAAAACCGCAGCACCGCACATCGGACACCGCTCCGGTCTTGTGTGACAACCGCCTTGCCTTTAAAGGTCTTGGTCTTGGGCCTAGAGAGTCGATAAACCGGGAAGTGACGCATATTCTCACAATGTGACCTTTCCTGGAATTCGCGTCATCACGAAGCGACTGTTGTTCGATCTTCAAGTTATTTGTATGGCTAATATTGATTCGTCGATTAGACGTATGGACGCTGTTTATCTTTTGTTTAGCAGCCTCTTTTGTGGAGTGGCTGTAAGAACGACTGCGATTCACGAGGTGCTAGGTTTTATTCTTATATTTGTTTAGGGTATTACGTATTCTATAGATTAGCGTTTGGTAGCTCTTTAAAGCTTCTCTAATAATTACAATGGTGTAAATCTTGGATCCACGTTTTATCGGAATCCATTAGAAGACTCATCTCAATAATTGACTATAAAGCCTTCATATACAGGGTGGCAGGGACATCGATGTGCAACCTATCACCATGTATTCAGCGCATGATTGTGATCCCCGCGTAGAAATTTCTCGACGGTTATCAATAAAAAAACTGCTGTTTCGTAGAAAAGTGCAATAAATGCGCGGCCACAAATCCACAATGTACCTCAAAACACGACTTTTTGTTTTAAAGCTTTTTATTCATTTTTCACCCGATAGTCTGACTGCTGGAGCATCACGTTAACTCCCTCTCGTCTCGCATAGGGTCGTAGCGTTTTGTTGAACAATGGCCGTTTTGCGTGGATGTGACGCATATTTTACCCCAACTTGTTCTTTATTTGTGTGTGTGTTCTTTTTCTGCGTCAAGTTTACCGCAAATAAACGTATTTTCTTTCTTTTTCTTTAACCTTTAGCTGCCGACCTGGTCTAAACGTAGCACTTACGCCGACGTGACGACTGAGAGACGTCAAACTTTAAGTACTGAAATAAAATGTGTATTTGCATACTACATTTTTCTATTTTATACATTAAAAAGATTGGTGTTTGAAGTAACAAACTACAGAATTAAAAAAAAAATACACGCTATTTTTCAGGTAAAATCAACATTTATTCGAGAGATCACAATTATTTGGCACTAAATTTTAAGGACTTACTTAAGTCTCGTTTTTCTTTAAAATGAAGTAATTAACAACAAATGAACTTAAAATATGTTATCTTCTATAAACTATTATCAAAATAAAATATAAATCTTACTTCTTAGTTAAAAAATAAAAATAATGACAGCCCTCGAATATTTGACAATATTGTGCGCGCGTAGTCGACTTGTTCGGGATGGTTCCGCCGATGCCCATTTGTACCTATTCTTCCCGTAAAAGTAGCGCGGTAGCTCTCCTGTTGATTCTTCATTTGGCTCCTGGTCTGTTCTAAGATCTTCACTACCCTGGTCATTTCGCGTCTCTACTTCGCTATACTGCTCCTCTCCGATCTCTTCAATTCTAGTATCTGCTGCGCCATGCTGTTCCTCTCTAACCATTGTCTCTTCATCGATCTGTTCTGTAATGTCGTGTGTCTATGAGCTCGTACTTCTCTTTCTTGTTCTTCATTGTCGTGATTATGGTTGATTTATCCGTGGTAAACTTCCTCAACATCCCCATGTTGAGGAAGTTTACCACGTAGAAATCGCGTCGCGAGAGGTCACGTATCCCCATACGCGACCTCAACATCATCCTCATTGGATTGTTCGGATTCCGTGTTGTGATCGCTCTCTAAAATAAAATCAGGATCGCCTACATCGTCGTCAAAATCACTACAGTTGTCGTCACTCTCGTTTATGAGATTTTCACATATCTCTTTATCTTCTAAACGCCTATTCTGTTTTCGCAGTTTCGGAGGCTTCTCGGGAACTGAACTGTCATCATTTGCAGGTTTTTTCCGCTCACTAGACGTGATGTTTCTCGTTTTAGGCATTCTGCAATTAAAAGTATAATTTTAAAGCCGATGTGACGTCAATCAGACACTATAAGCTACCACACATGAATACCGAGGTGACGACCAAGAGACGTACGAAATTTAGTACATAAACACCGTACTTACGTCTGTGAGACGTCGATCGCTTCAATACGGAGATGTGTGCACTCGCCGCGGGCGCAGCTTCGACTGATGGCTTGCGACGCGGAGGGAGGAAGGTAGCGGGAAGGGCGACGCCAAAGGTGGCGTGATTTTAGAAATATTTCAAAATTAAAAGTTATTACGTCTGTGAGACGTATAGGTCGGTAGTTAAAGGTTAACTCGGTTTTCATTTTTACCTAGGAATTCATTTTCCTCCTTCAGTTGTCATGTCCGGTTGTCCTAGAGCACGCTACGATGTCGAGGACAGCCATTGTGACTAAATAAAGCCATAAACTAACCATAAACATAAAAGATAAAATAATTTAATTGTTGTTTATGTAATTGTGTATCAGAATATTATGTGATTTGAGTGTAGGCAGGGAGGTATACTTCACTGTGAATCATATTATGTAATTGTATAGGTTTTTACCTCTTTAGTTCTTATGCTAAGTTGCTAGGCAGCCCCGGATCTTCAATTTTTTTTAGGCGGGGCAAAAACTGAAAAATGCCGCTCCCGCCCACTTACATTTATTTTTAACTTAAAAAAAAGCAAAATTTCGAATTCGTAAATTCGATTTTCTATCGCTAAGACTGCAAGACTCGATAAGCGTTCCTGGCTCATAGAAGATCGCAAATAATTTTTAATTAGTTTTAGTTTGCTAAAACTTCGCTCGCAGCTTGCGGATGTAGTAGGAAGCGTAGAGTAAATTCGCAGGGCAATACAAATATTAGGAAAAGCATCCTGCAAATCATGCGCATAGATCTGTTGCAAGAGATAGAAACCGTTAGCCTTTTCTATATCACCAAATAAAAGCGGAGCTTGCTCTTTAAAAACGTAAAGCTCCTGGCAGAATTCAACGGCGCTTAAATCTCGCTCGTATTTTCGAGCCAGATCTGCCGGTCGATTCTGTAAAAATCTCACCGTGAAAACTCAAGTGAAGTGAGCTTGATGTAGTGTGAGTTGTCAGTAGTGTCAATCCCTAGCATGATTTGGAATGACAGCTCACTCCACGCTCACCTCACCTAAGT
The DNA here is from genome assembly GCA_949629185.1 of Apamea crenata. NCBI lineage: Eukaryota > Metazoa > Arthropoda > Insecta > Lepidoptera > Noctuidae > Apamea > Apamea crenata. Next base: position 18,305,582 of record OX451365.1, on the reverse strand, counting down.
TTTCACGGTGAGATGGTTACAGAATCGCACTGCTGCTCCATACTTTTGCAGTTCTTCAATTGACATTTTCAAAATATTAGTACCATTAAGAAAAGCAAAATTCAAATTCAGCATGGTAGCACAATCAAACCTCTTTTTAATTTCTGATATTGATTCGATCAAATACCATAATTATTTCATTAGAAAATAGTTGAATAGGTTGGAGTGTTTGTAAATCGTCTTCTCACCAAAATGTTTTTTACGTTTCGGAATTCGTTTGTTTTGCAAAATAGGGTCAACACCACTTTTTTCAGCAATTTCTCCAGCCTCTTTTATCCAATATTCCATTGGATTTTGTCTCATTTTTTGCAAAGTTTTGAGCCGACCATCCATTATTGCGACGGAACGGGCAAGGATAATATCTTCTTTCTGAATGTCTAAATTCACTCGATTGATTTCGCGGAGAATATTTGCCCAAATAGTTAATTAAGATTAATTTAAAATCCTTTATAGCAGTTAAGAGATGACCTGCCTGAGTATATAAATGTTCGTGCAGCACGTCTCGTTCCGCGCTCTGGGTATCGGTCGAGTTGATATGGCCATGAAATTTCTGTACTTGTACTATTATTTATTCCGTGGTCAAAGTTAAGTAAATGATGAGTTGTCCATTCGTCTGTAAAGTGTGAATTTGGCCGCCCTCTGAACTTGCCGCCCGGGGCATAGGCCCCGGCTTGCCCCCCCCTAGATCCGGGGCTGTTGCTAGGTGAACCTATATATAGGAATATTACAGGGACAATAAATTAACGCAGGGGAAACTTCACAGGCGTGACGGTATACTAAGGAAATAAAGAACGAACAAAAGAAAAACGCGTTTATTGGCATAAAATAAAAAAAGCTCTTTACTTAGGTATACCAAACGAAGGTACCTATACCATATTTATATCAGTGTAGGTACCCTATATGCCTAGAATTATGTTTGGGCTGGATAAAAAGCCGAGACAAAGTTCCATCTTCGTATAAGTACTTCTCTCCTGCAAAAATAGGATCATAAAAACCAAGTTTCTTGGACTCTTGATTTTGGCGCGGTTATTTCACCCTTCAGCAGTGGCGCGACCACGAGACCAGAGGGCAAGTCCCGGGGGGTTCTGGGTCAGTGTTATTGGGTTTTTCAAATAGGATTTTCTTAATAATAGCCCAGACTTTGGAAGATGGCGGTGTGCCTCGAAAAGAACGTTAAGCTATTAGTCCTGCACCTGATCTCTCTTCGGTCGTATCGGATTGCCGTCCCAGCGGACTATGATAGTAAGAGAAGAAAGATGCAGCTATGCCTGCGCACACACGCCCACTCTAATAACTCCCGCGCCGTAGGGTATAGTCTCCCCTGAGATTGGTCGCCATGGCCACGGTAATATAGATAATATTACCGTGCCATGGCTGAAATTAGGTCTGGAGGACAATTTTTTTTTCCAGGTAGGTATCTAGACTTGAGACTAAAATACCGGATACTAAAATGACGGTGTAAATAACAATGAGCTCGTAAATTAAAGTTATTCTCAGTAAACAAAGATACCATTGTCAGCCTACCTCAAAAGAGTTCTGGCTACATAGTTACTATTCTTACCATTGTAATGTCAGGCTGTTCGCCAGTAATAACATTAAACGCGACATAATTAGAGATTAAGTATTTCCTAATAAATAGCAGGTAGATACATAAATAAACTTCCTTTGACAAAAGATCAAGGGCGTTTGAACACGTCTTGAGTCGCAAGTCAAGTTTCGTGTAGGTAGGTACTTACCGAGATCATAATTATATAATGGATAGGTACGAAGCCAGTAAGAGACAATGTGATGTCAAAAATACTAGATTTGAGCTGCCGCTAAAAAATTGTAGAGAAGAAATTACCTAAGCCAATTTTGTTATTCCAAACCAATCGTAAAACACGAAGAAAATTGCTAGTTATCATTCTAAATTAAGTGTTTTTTTTACAGGAACACGTTATTTTGAGAAGTTTATGAGTAACTAGCTATTGTTATTAGGAAATTAACTTGTTTATTACTTAATGATATTCGTATGGGTTTGGGAACCTAACGCACTACGTGTCTGAAACAATTGTCTGCGTGCACAAGTACCATGTTTTACCCAACTTTCGTTGCTGACCGTACCTACTTTAAAGATACAATTCTAAAGACGAACGCAACCGCAAACCGTAGCGGAAAAGCCGCAAGCGCTACGACAGAGAACAGACCGCAGCGACACGCCTGATTTCTATGTGTTTATGAACAAAAAATGCTTCCGTAGATGGCGGCAATATTGTCGCCTATTGCCGTTTTCACAGAATTAGTTCCTAGACCCTGCCACCCCCCGGCAGTGACATCGACGCGCAGCCTATAACCATGGATTCAGTACGTGATTGTGAACCCATGATTATGTGCGTTGAGATTTTTCGAGGGTTATTAAAAGTGGAAATTGCTTTCGATATATTTTTGACAGCGTAGGTATTGCAGTTTACTATGAAAAAGCTGTTTTTTTTATAACCGACTAAACATTTCTACGCTAGGGGGTCTAGACTCTAGAATCAACTAGTGCAACCATGAATTGGTTACAGTTTGCGCATCGATGTCCTTGCCACCCTGTATAGAAACCGTTCGCCTTCGGAATTGTACCTATATATTACCTTATTAATTACCTTTTGTTTTCAATTGACAGGCATGACCTGACAAAAGGCAAACAGACGATAACGATCAGATGCACCGTGGAGCTGGTTGGAGACTACAAGCTGGACGGACAACTCCTCGTGCTGCCCATCAGGGGCGAGGGCAAATACCGCATCAATATACGTAAGTCATTCATACGTCACTCAGTACCTGAACCTTACCTAGTGGGTGAATAATAACCGACCAATTTTCTTTTTATTACTGTTCATATTTTACTGTCACACTAATTTACCAACCGCAAAAAAAAAAATGGCAGCCCGTTATTTTTTTTCAAATGATCATATTATTATTTTTAATTAATACTTAATTGCGAATTATATAAATTCAATACCTATTATAAGTCTCTAGCCTACAGTTTTTTTCTTGGATTGGCATTGGTTGACCTGTCCATATGGGTTAATGCCAAAAATTGTACAACCCCAAACGTTCCCTGTTTCTTTATTCGGAGTTAAACAAGACCATAGTCATCATCATCCTAACAATTTGGTGAACAATGTTCCAGGTGACATAGTGATCAAAGCCAGCACGACTCTGGTGACGGTGGACGGCGACGATGGCAAGAAGCACTGGCACATCAACAACTGGCACTTCAACAGTCAGGTGAAAACCGGTGCCAGGTTCAACTTCGACAACCTCTTCAATGGCAACAAGCTTTTGGGTGAGTAACGCCTTTACCACATGAAATCTTTTTCAGCTAATAGTGCGTATTTCCAGTATACGCAGGTGGGCCTAAGCAGTTCGCACTTCCATTTTTCACTTAGGTAACTATCCCGACTTATTCTCATTTCAGCTGGACCTGTAGAAGACTTCGTGAATACAAACTGGCGTGAAGTAATGCAGGAGATTGCCCCGCCAATAGTTCACGCCATCGTAGCACGCACTGTGGAGGCGGTTGAAGCCTTGTACAAGGCTGTGCCCGCAGAAGAACTGTTCCTCGAATAATAGGTTATTGTTGCAAAGAGTTGATCAGAAGCGATCGATAGGGTAGACAAGCAAAGTGATAATAAAGTACCTAGATTAAGTTTTGTATTTGTTTGATTTCGGTTTAAATTAAAAATCCATCCTCCATGACGTATGAACGAATGGGAGAGTAATTCCACTTAAGCCCCTCCGCCGCCCCCTCCTCACTCATACCAGTTTCACACGGTCCCGTCAGAAACAAACTTTACCGGAAGGACATAATTTAATACAAGAGTTTTATTTTATCGTGTATCGTCGTACCTCGTTGCGTTCCGGTAAGCAAGTTGCCTAACCTGTTGAGCAGAATTATGAACCCTATAGGTTTGTGACGATGCACTCAGTTTCAAGCCTTTTCTTATTACCGGACCGGTTTAAACCGTTAATTAGATGAGGCCCTTAAACGTCTATTTTCTCGACCCGCCTAAGCGACGTGAACTTAAAGCTTATGATTTTTATGGACCGGTCAGGAGCCGGACCAATAGGGATAGATAAAACCGAAATTATGTAAAACATTAGTCGATGTGCCAGTGCCAGACATAATTATACCTACTCTGAAATGACATTTTCGTGCTGTCACTATTAAATGCCGCACGTTTGTAGGTTATGTGTCAGAGTCAGAAAGTTAGGTTATGTTATTATTGCCTGTATTCTTGAACTTGCGAATATTTTTACGTTTAAGTTAGTAGTAGTAGTAATTGGATTCTTAATAGTGAGTAACGCGAAGGTGAAGAATTCTAAATAAATCTACAATATGCTGTGCCCAGAAGTATGGAACTTTCCTCCACCAAAAGTAATAGTGGATCACAGAGAAAATCAAGATTTAGAAACAGTAAACAAAACAGTGAATATGAACAATTTCTATAAAAGTTTGATTGTAACATGCCCTGATGAAATACAGACGCCGAGTTTTATTCAAGATATAATTACAGAAGACACAGATTATTATAAATTATCGAATTGTTCACTAACAGAATTTGTGGAACCAGTTTTCATTGAAAGTTTTGTAAAAACTGGAAAAGTTCACTGTTTGTCAGTAGGCAGAAACTGTATCATACAGAATTGCGCTGCTATAACTCCAAATGGACATCTCATACTTCACATTCTCGAGTATACATATCAAACATTAGGATTTGAAGGAACAAAGCGGCCTCACGGCTTCTATGAAGAAAAGATAGATCTCAAAACAATAAAAAACTATTCCAAAGTTCGATCAGGGCTTCAGAAACTAGAACAATTCGATTTTAACATAACATGGGAGCCAAATAATGAAGATATTTGCCCGTCATCTATAGCAAAATATTTTAGTGAGAGGAATATCAATGTATCAGTTCATTCCCTGAAAACCAAGAATATATCGCCATCAGTAACTGAGATTCCTTCAATAAAAGATGTTGATGCTGATGAAATGGTTGAATGGATTGGTTTACTGGCTCATGATGCAGATATTTCTCCTACAGAACCTTATATCAGCACTTACTGCCAACCAGATAGTGAGAATGCATTAAAAACTGGAAGAATATCCATTCAGATAACCAGAGGTTTTGTAACTCCGTCCCTGATTAGTAAGTTATTTAAGAAATTGTCAGAGTATGTTCTGGCCAAGAATTCTGAGAACTATTGGGCATCAGTAAGTATACAAAGTGATGATAACAGTTTGTGGCGATGGAATACAAGTTGCCCGACTATGTTCCAAGCTCATGATTCTTCTTGCAATGTATTCTTCACTCATAGTGGTCATGTATTGTATTCAATAGGTCAATTAAAGTATTCATAAGAATTAAGCAAGTAATTATTATTATTCTTTCCATCTTATAACCCTGAGACGGCACGGTTGGTGCAGTGGTTATTCAATTGACTGCTGTGCTGCATGTTGCGGGTTCGATTCCCGCACGGAACAAATATTTGTATGACCTACAAGTAGTTGTTCCAGGTCTGGCTGTTTGTGTATGTGAGTTTATATGTCTGTAAATGCACCAACTACACAGGAGAAATTCCTAGTGTGGGGCAACATTTTTTTTTTTTAAATAACTCTTTTGGCTCTTTTAAATACTTCAGAGAGCACACAACACAAGTTTGGAGGGAAAATGGGGAGGCCTTTGCCCAGCAGCAGTGGGACGCAAATTAGGCTAGCAAAAAGGCCTTCAAAATGGTTTGTATTTGAGGTTCAATAGCAGTGTCTGTTGAATGACATGAATTGCCCCACAAGGATTTTTACTTGTAGGTGATAAAGGGAAAAACTAAAATACTTAAAACTATTTAATCTTAAATATAGTTACCAAAGTTGATCAAATCACAAAATTGTATAAAAATTATAGGAATGTAAAAGTTTTTTTACAATAGTTGGCTCCCTGAACGTATTTACAAAGAGGATAGGATAAGGGACTCTGAAGAAATGCTGGTATCCCCCCCACTATAATGATGATTTTGTACTGGAGATCTGTTATAAAAAGAAAAAAAAAAAAAAAACATCAATTTAGATTACTTTTATTGAAACAAACCAGTACATACGACATTTACATATCATGTGCCCTGCACCAATAATAAAATAAATAAAAATAACAAAAATCGCAAGATTCCAATAATTTGTTCACTGAGATATGCCAGGAATGCTAGTAAATACATCACAACATCTAATAACATAGTCTTACATTCATCTACATAGGTGGACGACCTATATTGCACTGTTCTTTTGCTGGACTTACAACCCTGATACATAGACACACAGTATTAGATACCCAAATTATTACATTTATAAAGAGGCACAAACATCACTCCAGGTTAGAGGCTTCTTCTTGAATCCACCTTGTACTTTTCTTGCAAATGTACTTTTAGTATTGATAAAACATCTGATGGAGATATTATGGAGCCCAGAACAAAGTCAGTATCAGAAGTAGCCGATAACCCTTTACCAGAAACTTGTAAGCAGATGCATAACTAATACTACAGCAACGATGAAGGGGTAGACTGAACTGTAGGTTATTTTAGACCTTGGCGAGTCCGATGACGCCGCATGCGATGCGGGCGCCGGCGTTGCCCGTCGTCTTGCTCAGGTCGTGGCCGCCGATGCCGAGGTCATCGGGGTCGGCGTGCACGACCAAAGTGCGGCCCAAGATGCTGTTGGGGCCCGACAGGGAGATCTGACTGTCCTGGATGCATACCTGGAATGTTAAGAGTTGGTAAGATTTAAAGTATAATAGGTGTTATCAAAAATTATATTGTTAGGAACTGGACTGTGCACTTACAGCCATATTCACCCAAAAAAAAAGTGGGGTGCTGTTGGATAGGTTGTTTAAAAATACTGTGGATGTGTAAAAACCACTTTCCTATTCAGGGATCCTTTTGCAAAGTACTAAGCTTTAAAGTGCTGTTATGAAAAAAATAACGGCAGTAGTATATAAAACAAAGAAAGGAAAACTATCAGAGCTAAGTAGGCTTTACAAGTTAACGATTAATCGGGAAATTACGAGATCCTACACTGCGCGTGGCCCGACACGCACTTGGCAGGTTTTTCTTTTGTAATTTCGGCATCGACTTTGTATTCTATGCGGTCTTGTGTGATTTCGCTCTCTTTATTATTTTGTTTTTCTCCGTAGCCTACATAATTTAAAGTTACACACATAAGAGAAATGTTGCCAGTACTGCTGTCACCTACTTTGCCACACTTTATGCGGTGTAATTGCGTAACGCTCGTAACAATTGCAATAGCTTTCATTTTGAAAGTTCAACAACATTCATTGCGTTATTTAAATTGTTGAGCAGATTTTTTTTTCGAACATTAGGAAGAAATTGATTAGTTTGAATTAATCTGAATCGTTTTGAAGGATTGTCCTTCAAAACGATTCAGATTGTAATCTGAAGTGTGTTACGCAAATAGCGTGCTGGTTGTTTTGGACTTTACCTTAGTGCTACCGCTACCGCCCGCCTCAATGTTACCGAGGTCTCCAACGTGGCGAATTTCGCTGTCTGGTGCACCATGGTCCATCTTCTTAGGATTGAAGTGGGCACCTGCTGAAGTGCACCCATTTGTGTTGTCTCCAAACTCATGCACATGAATGCCGTGTTTACCCTGACAGAGGAGACAATGAATTTAAGAACTGTAAATTATTTACCTATGGAAGAAATATAACATAATTATAAACTAAAGGAATACCAACGCAACCTTCAGTCATGTTATAAAACTCACACACATAATATTATAAGTTTTCTGTGGTGTCAAATTCATCATTACTCTGAGAAGAAAGACGAAAAAAACTCAGAGGTCACAGTCTCTTTTAAAGTCCAGACATAATCTTGGTCAGATCATGTGAAGACCACACATGAAAATTCACGAGGTTCCTTAATGAAGAGTTTTAATGCTGTTGTAAAGGTGTGCCCTATATCGTTATTGAGTCTAACTAAAGCAAGAATATTAATATGTGAACATGCTTAATATAAGAATAAGGTCTTGTAATTGAGAACAGCGGGGTAATTGCAACAACATTCATTGCATTATTTACTTTGTTGAGCAGACACATTTTTCAAACATGTGAAGCAATGGATTTGTAATATCCATCAAAATGATTCAGATTGAGATTGATTGTGTGTTACGCAATTAGAATGCTGACCGTTATCATAAAGTAAATCAAGATAACATTGCAACAAATCAGAGGTTATGTATTACCAGTTATCTTTTTAACAAACAATACTTTTTCATTGTTATTAAAGGTTTGTATAAGTTCAATGATAAAAAACAGTACTAGACCTAACCTTTGATAACATATCACATAATTCTTACAACAATGCATGTTTATTGAAATGTCTTTCTGTTAATATTCACATAATTATTAGTTTTGTTGAATGATTTATTTGGTTGATAAGAATAATGACATACATCATGACCTTGGACTGTTGTACTGCATACTATATTGATAGTCATTCTATGTTAATTTATGTGTACTTACACACTATGTGTTCACATATCAAACTCTCATTGTCATTGTCATTTTGGTTTTAAATGTGTGTTATATTAGATTCTGCCCGCCACTTTGTAAGCCTGAAATTTCTTGTTTTTGGAGCTTTACATTAGTGAAAGAATTTTCAGAATCAGATCAGTAGTTCCGAAGATTACACCTTACATACAAACTCACAAATTTTACCTCTTTATAAAATAATATTAGTATTTGTATAGATCATGACCCATATAAGTATCACACCTCCAAACTGGATTCTACAAAAGCCTTTCAGTGCAATGAGATTTTTTTTTTCAGTATTTAATCCTGTGTAATAATTAATTTTATTTATATTCAAAATACTACATACCTTTGAAAGACCTTGTACATCACCAGACAACACTACAGGTCCTTTATCATCCTGGAAATACAAAAAAATTATTAAAGGTTTGATACCTACTTACACTAGATAAATTTAAAACTAACGCTGTTTTTCATAAGGTTTTTTTTTACAACAAACTCGAAAAAAAAAGAGCTGCATTGTGTAACACACTTTCAATATTCTTCAAAATGTTGTTGAAAAACTAGTACTTCTTTTCCTATATAAAGCTACTTTCTTTCTAAATAACTTTGGCCCAGTAGGTTTGTTTCTATTCACTTATCCTGCGATCAGTATAATAAGCTCCAGTAGGTGGCCAAGTAATTAAAAAGAAAAACTTAGGGAAATCCAAATAATTGGGGCAGGCGAGGTCTGAAAGCTACTGTTTTGATGTAGTCATGGTAATGTTGTGATATTCAGTTAACAGAAGTAAGATCACAAGTATGAAGCTCTTATGTAAAAAGTACATAGTCATCAAACAAGAATAAAATATGTTGAATTTTATCCTTTTATTAGTAATGATGACGATTGTTTTTCAAATCACATTTTATCGGCTTATATCTGATTCAGTGCGATTACGAACATCAGTAGGATTTTGTAAAGTAAATAAAATTGTCATGCTGCTAGGCCCTATTCCTGCCAATACACTGAATCCAGCTTACGATGTTTACCTTATCAATAACATTACATGATTGCATTCTCAATGTTAACCCATCGTTCCAGAATTATCTCTAGACGCATGATAAGAATAATTTATACATAGGTAGGTAACCGCGTAAGTGGTTAATCAACATTTTATGTCGTAAAAACTACTAGAGTGCAAACTAGCTATGTACTAGTATTTCAAGGTTATGTAATAAAGACAGTCATATTGCCGGTTTGTACAAAAACGTTAAATAATTACTTGTTGGTCGAAGTATATGGTTCCGCTGACATCGCCCTTGAGAACACACACAGCTCGCGTCGGCATTTTGAATTTCTGCGTTACAAAGTTTTACGATTAGAAAATAATGACGACACTGCAAAATTGGTTAATCACTAAGTAATAACTGACGCTTTTTAGATCTTCACGCTACAATTTCTTCCTGAGTACTGATTTTTTACCGACGACACCAATCACCAACCAACTCGGAAAGATAAAATTATTATAATTATTATATGGGCTGCCGGCTGGGTAAAGCCGATAAATTTTTGACGTTCCGTTTCGTTTCTCCGCAGCACCGCAGCCGCTCCACCCGGTATAATTATATTATTATGCTTTTTCTTGTCATTTTGCCAATCAACTAAACGCACGCACGAGCACCGGCAAGGCAACCGTGTACAAAACACCACGTGTAGGTGTACCCACCTACCCACAGAGTAACTTATAATATTGCTTTAACCAGAAACCATGTCTTGTGTGTGTCAAAATATGTCTTGGAAAAGGGTATGCACACGGCACAATACAATACAGCAGTCCCACTGACCAGTGATACGCGGACTCTCTGATATGGGTCTAGTGCAGGTGTACCTTAGTCAGAGAGACTTGTAATGGAAAATAATATTATAGTATACACGAAAGTCGCATGGGTCTAAAACACCCAGTATATCCAGGAAAAAGCTTTTGTTTTACATACATACATACAAATAGGCCCGGGGGCCTATGTAGATGTATGTATGTAAAACAAAAGCTGCAAAAAGTGCTGTCAAAATAATAAATTTTGCCGCCATGTAGATTCAGACCGGTGAGCAAATAGGTAGCCAGAATTGGGCTACATGGAAGAATAAGGTATCCATCATGCTCGGGGCACAAAGGTGCCATGAAGGCGGCAGAAGGATAACTAATAAAGCCATTTTTAGGAACAGGCGATGGTGCGCTAATGCAGAATTTCTAAAGTATAGGAAGGCATCAACATGACCGAAAATAATCTAATATCATGTGATTTGAAACAGGAAACGAAATAGGTAGGAAGTTCACCGCTTCTATAACGGTCAATGAGAAGACTAGAGCATACTGTATACACAGTGTGCATGCTATTCTTTGGCTTCAAAAATAACTCTAGGATGACGCATCTACCATGATGTCGAAACTTAAAACATTTGGAATAATATTTGAATGGAGAAATTTTGAACATCGATCCTAACATGAAGTTGTCGGAAATATTCTTGTTCTTTCTTGAACATTTTCGATTCCCTCAATGAAATTTTTTTCAGTTTCAAATCAAGTTGGATGCTATTATTATACAAACAAGAGAGGGCAATTAATCACTGACAGAACAACTGTGCGGGTACGAGATGGCGCTAGGTGGTTTATTTTGAAGAGACTCAGAAAGTGCTCACCTCTACCTCAAATGTGCAGCATAAATCACAGTTAAGAGATGAGAACATAAGATGCAGGTACTAACAGGCCACCGCATTAAGAAACCTTGCAAAATATGAGTTCATCCATGACTTGAGAAGATTTTGCTGATCACAACCAAACCATCTTCATATTATCTCGGGTTAGAAATAGAGCAAATGGACGATGGCTCGATTTTAATAGAGCAAGAAGCTTACGCAAGAAAGGTCTTGGAAAGATTCAATATGAGAGACTCCAATCCAGTGTCGACTCATTTACAAAAACAAGGAAATATTGAAAAAGGGAAAGCTAAGAACGAGTCACAGTAATTAGCTCGAGCTCGCTTGCTTACTTGATGGTGGACACTCGCCTTGATTTGGCTTATGCTGTAGGAGTGGCTTCGAGGAGCTTCAAGTGATTAGAGGAAAGCTAACTTCAAATTATTGGTAAAGCGCCTAATATGATATTTAAAAGGAACATTATCAAGGGGAATAATATAATTTTGTTCATGATGCGAATTCTCCTAGCCTGTATAAAACCTACAGTGATGCTGGATGTTTGAAAATAGGTCGCTCTACGACAGGAGTATTGTGTTTACTTTAAGGAGCAATCTCTTGGATAAGCCAACGACAAGCTTTAGTTGCCATTAGCACTGCTGTGCCATTAGGCTGCAAGATAATTATTTTGGCCAAAACGACTAGGTATTTAAAACTTGAATGGTCAAAAAGAAATTCTAATTTTATTTGTTGTTAACGAAACTGCGGTGAAACTAGCGCATAATCCCGAGTTTAATCGAAGAACCAAACATATTCGTGTGAGACACTTTTTCGTGAATGTTCAAAACTTCATGCCACATTGCCACAGCTGTAGTGACATAAAAACGTTGTGTCAGTGGCGTGCAAGGAACATTATTTAATCAAGGAACATAAATTTACTCTAGGGAGGTGGCGTGTGTCAAGTGAGCCCGTTAAGTAATTTTTTCGAATCTATCTAGACTGATGCTAGATGGCAGACAGTCTATTACAATTAACTGTCAAACGGTCCGCCACCCCACCGCATTTAAAGAATTTATATATTTTTATTTGCTTTATAAAATTATAATATGGTAAAGCTCGTGTCAAACTTTATGGCTTTGAAGTGCGCTACTTACTGCGCAGTACCCCACCTCTCGCACATGTTTCGCCAAGAACGGGCATACATTTATACTATGTTTTAAACGACACATAGATTTGTTAAAATTAACACAACATGTTTATTAGCTGTAGTGATATCTTAACAGTAATCGATAGGTACATACAAAAAGTAATATAGGTACTTAATTGTTACTTGTAACCTTCTATATTATACATAGGTAATATATTAGAACAGGGTGTAAAGTTCACCCATACTCTATAGAAAAGAGAGGATCCTCCGACCAGACGGGTGTTGCGTCTGGAGGGCAACTGCTCGATGAATCATGCGTAACTATAGGAAAAGAAAAAAAGAAAGAAAAATTTACTACACTACACCACTACCACACCACCACTGCTATACCTATTATATTTATTACTTGTGTGAATATTTATTACTTTTTATCAATAAATTCTTATACGTCTTACACTATAAAAACAATTACCAAAATAAAAATATAAAAACATCCGAATGTGAACACCTCCTTTTTTGAAGTCGGTTATAAAGCCATTTAAGTAGTTTGGATTTTAGGAGGGAGTTTTCTTATTTATAGGAATATTGTTGAATATTTTTATTGTTACAGACATTTCACATCACCAAAATTATCAAAACCCGAAATGCAATCAAGTTGATGAAATCCAGTAAATTAGTAATCAAAATCAAAAGTCATTTATTCAAATTAGGCTGAGAGTCAGCACTTTTTGAACGTCAAAATTACAAAACACAGTCCCCCGCACCAAAAACGCCCGCCCTTCACCACTTCCTACAGGTTACATGCTCTGTGCTAGTGCTATCGCTATTCGCTGGGAAGAGGTTCAAGTGGCGCAACAAACTCCCCAGCAGCACAGCTGTCTGTTCAATTAAAAAGAAAATACTTTATTGTAAACAATACTAGGTACCTATGTTCGGTAATTAACATTACAAGACCAACATAACATTAAATTATTTGCCATGTATACTAAATATTGCCATAATGTACTCTGTGTCCAGAAATAAAAAGAAACGCCCATAAATATAAACGTCAGAGTCCCTCTGACATTGACACTGACAGTCCAAATTCAATTTTCTCTTCTGTGCTTGGTGCTTGTGGCTTGTGTTGTGCTTGTGCATTCCATCCGTCTCATGATCTCATCCATTGAGATAGGAAATGTCAATGGTCTCATTTAACCATAGATAGATTGTGTTGGTTGTGTTTCTGCCCATTCTGCCCAAGCCGGTTACATGCTCTGTGCCCAAGCCCGGCCAAGCCGCAAAAGCCCACACTGAGTACATTTTTATGTATGGAAGGCGGAAGCCAAGCCGCTTCTCTTGCGTCTGGCTTGTGTTGTGCTTTTGCTAAATATTTACTAATTGTGTTTGAAACTTAGGTCTAGGTTACTGAAACATATTTGAAATTTGTTTTTCATAGTGTCATATTTCAGCTTAGTGTGTTATTATTAATTACAACGATAACAACAAGGTTAGGCATGGCTGAAAACGAATTTCAATTTCAAATTCCAACAAGTTCCAACGTAAGTTAAAAATATTATTCCTCATTAACCACAGAACCGTAATTATCATCATTATTCATGATTTTGCCCAAAGTTCGGACTGGCCATGATATTTTAATGGCCGTAATGTACAATGTTAGTAATCTATGCTACATCTATAGGTTTGTAAAATCCATGCATTTGTGAAGTGTTAAGGATGAATATTAAAACCATTAATAAAATATGTTAAAAATAAAATATATTCCCTGTTTTACCAACAAAAGAACAAAATTATAAGTATACTTAAGTACCAGTATTTTTAATCAAATGTATTCCTCTCATTATGCTTTGGGGGATGCAACCTTCTTCAACTTCTAGCAAGGCTACACATCCATACTTAAAGGTTAATAAACATGGATGGCATACAGTCGACAAAATCTCCTAATGTATGGTAAATCCAAGGTGAATTGTGGCTATCACTTTACACCGCAGTTATATTAAGGGGGTAGGAGATATTACTAAGTAGTATGAGATATCAGTAATAGCCAAGAGTGGCTCAGTGAGAGTACTATAATTTGCAATTTGCGGTTCAGTATCAGGTTGTGTGTTGATCTAAATAGGATTTGCGGCTGTTACAAAAAAATATTTTAAAATTTATAATAAAAAAAATCATCAATACAACTCGAAAGTTCATACTACCCCATTGAATGACTATTTCATTAGGCCAATTTCAACATAAGGAGTTGTATTGCTGATTCTAATGATCATAATTCTGTAAACTGTCTATCTGTGTGTGTTTTGAGGGATCAGCAGGAGACTGCATTTGCTTAAGTGAATTATTATTGTAGGACCCATACACATACAAGAGTTTTGCTTTGTTACATTTAGTTTCTTTTGTTTATATTATTAGTGGAAAAAAAATATGTAGTGGGTAGTAAAGTTTATTGCTAAGTTATTTCCTTTTGTTTTTAATATACTACTGTTGGTTTTCCCTTACAAATAAATAAATAAATATGTCATATTTGTTACAATTGCGAATCATATTTTAATACACACAAAATTTCACAGAAAAATATAATTTTGCAGGCTACCTTAGCGCATCCCCCATAAAGGGCTCAGACCCAGGCTTGTGGACTTTATATTATACTAGCTTTTGCCCGCGACTTTGTCTGCGTGAAGCAACTTTCTTACATTTTTTTTTCATAAGAACCATCCTCGTACTTCAAGGAATATTTGAAAAAATGAATTAGCGAAACCGGTTCAGCTGTTCTCGAGATTTGCGCTTAGCAACACATTCAGCAATTCATTTTTATAAGTTAAACTAATTAGTGTATTTTTTCTTTGCAGTATGCTACAGATATTACTAAAAACAGTACTATTGTAGAGGAGGGTCCAAGGGTAAGTTGTTGTCATTCACAGGGTAGCACTATAGCACCTTTAATACAATTAAAAAAAATACAAATTTATAAACAATTTAATTATTTGTTTTCAGATTTGTCCTGTATGCAGCTCAATAGTGCGAATGTTCTATTTAAACTTTTTTTCGAAAGTATTTATGTGCTCAAACACAGAATGTGTATATCCGTTTGAAGAAAATTTCACAGTTTATTCCAGTGATGATGATGGATTATATGCAGGTGAACAATTTACACGTGCATCTCGTAAACGATCAACACGTTCAAACAGATCAACCAAGTCAACTAGATCTACGGGACAAGGTTCAAGAGGTACATCAACTCTTGGTACTAACTCTAACTTGTCAGGATCTGAGTGGGCTGAAATGAGCCAATTGAGCCAAGCTTATGATTCTGATGACAATGTCAGCATGACCTCATCGAAGATGTTTTCAAGAAAATTAAGCCAAAGTCAAATAGACAAAAGAGTTAAAAAAAAAGAAGATGAACATCTTATAAAACAAAGCGTTGAAAAAATAAAGGAATGTAATAAGGTTTTATTTGATGGCATGGAAGAATTGGGAACAATCTGGAATGAGAAATGGATCACGAATTTATCCACAATGCAATCTTCATCTGGAATGAAGTTAGTCAAAGACCATGAATTGTACAAACTGAAGAAAATACAAAAGAATATTAGTCACAGAGATGTAAAAATTGACATAGAGTCTAAAAAAGATACCATGTCTTCAATTATAATTGAAATTGATAATGTTGCCCTAGATGGCAAACAAATCAAGAAAACTTAAAGTATTTAACAAATACTTGAGAACATGGAATTGATTATTTTTCAGTAAAAAGTAATCTTGTATGTATGCCAATAAGTTATTGACTAATTAATTATTTAATTATATTGCCAATATTTCATAATCATTTGTATCAGGCTTGTAGTGTAGTAAGAATGGCGATAATCAATTTGGCTGATCCGAGATTCCATTTATTTTGACCTACCTACCCTCCTAGTAATAAAGTATAAGTAGTAAGAAAAATAAGCGCTATGTTCATTTTTTGTTGCGACTTTTACTTCGGTAACTACGAAAGATTATGATAGAAATTGTAACAGTTCTACATATAGATTTGCAATCTCATTCGGAGAGTTTTATCTGCCGAAATGGACTTTTGCATTTAAATGTATTAGTGTTCTGTGCTGTACCATGTAAGTTAGGATATTATATTTTAATGATTACCAAAGAATGTATGTATTTTTTTTCGTGATAGTTTGATTTTACTTCTACATGTATCTTTAAATTATGTTTTAATAAGATAATTTATTGCGTCTTCTGAATTTATTTTTTTCTTCAGTTCCCCTATCTAAAGTCATTGTCCGTCTCAATGTTTCAACATCCAAGTTCCAACACGTGATCATTTAAATGAGTCGCCAGGTAGGACAGACAAGAAGAAGCGGCAAATCAGTAGGTATTTAAAGCAGAGTTACGTGACACGTTCTGTTGAGGTGCTTGGGGTCATTTTCATCATACATCATCCACAGGTCGACTTCATCCAGTGCTGGGCATAGACCTCTTTCCTTGTGTCAATCCCCACGCTCCAGTGCCAGCCTCATCCAGGGTTTGCCCGCGATGGCAACAGTGTCGTCCACCCATCTCGCCGCCAGACGACACGACATCTCGTTTTCCTCGTTTCAGTCCTTGGACGTCACTGTCACAGCCTTACTCTACCTGTCATCACTGCACCATAATAGGTGTCCTGCCCAACTCCATTTGAATTCCCCAATACGCTTTCCGAAATCGAAGACCTTCGTACGTCTTCGGATCTCGACGTTTGGAACTCGGTCTATTAGTCTGATGCCAAGCATGGAACGCTCCACGACTGTCTGTGCACTCTGTGCACGTACTTGGGGTAGTACAGTCAATCAATGATTTTCAGTTTTGTATCAGGCCTTTGATCAGCACTGGGGTGATGCAGGTTTCACACATGTCTAAACCTTGTTTAGTTACCAGTGTCTTGAACATCGGAGACGCCTCGGTGACCGCTGCTGGACAACACCAACACTGTCCATACACCAAGCGTGTGACCGTTTACTCTTTAAAACTGACGGCCCGTGTCAGTTCTTACCATAACTGTGACAGCCGAAACTTGCGCTCGGAAGGTAGGTACTGCAAAGAAATGATGTGATCACAACTTACTAGTAGTAAATGTAGGGACATGCAAAACGCCTAGTGCCTGCCTATTTCATAATAGCAAATTGTCTTTAGCTAATGACAAAAATAAACAATCACTCATGCTTATGGCCGCGCAGTGGTCTCACGGATATCCTTCGCCCTGGTGTGGGCGGAGAGGTCTTTCAGAGTCTTACGGACAAAAAAAGAGGACAGTAATTCCCGAATTAACTTTGGCCGGGGGGCAGGGGTCATTCCCGCATTCATCCTCTTCGGCAGTTAGTAGGAGTAGGAACCTATACAGCGACGCGCAACCATCCATCACTCAACCGCACCGCTCCCAGCGCAGTCAGCATCAGCAAGACGACCGACCGCTAGCTGCTGGCGCGCCACCTGTGTGAGGAGTGTGAGGTGACTGCTTGTTGTAAAGGTGTTTATTCGCCCGGGAGCGGGCATCGCGTTGCCTGGATTTTAACAAACAAAATGAGGTATAAGTACTATGATTTGTTTAATGTCACCCGCGACATCAAAAAAATTTATAAAGTCGTAGAACTTGGATAAACTAACAGCGGAAGTACCTACGGTACGCTCTAACATCCTAAACCAGAAGGCCAATTCCTGTCATTAAAATCGTTCAAAATCTAGAGGTATTTTTGACTGAGAGTGAGATTGTGAACGTTCTTAAAATTACGAGGATTGCGGCCTCTGGGTTCGGTGCACAACTACCTACATGCAACTCATGAACTCAACTCGCACATCTCATCACATCACAGTTGCCTAATTTCCAATAGACAAAAATAATATTTAAAAACTTAACTTTATTTTTTCCCATGTATGTACATATCATTATTTTAATGTTAGCATAAATAAATATCTTGTAGATATAAAAAAAAATTACAGTCCCTACATAAATAAATAAAAATATTTAAAAACTTGACTCCAACTAAAAAGTTCAAAACAAGATAGTTGATCACTTAAAGTTTTTAGGTGCAGTTGGATTAAAAAAAAAATGTATTGGTTCCTTACCCAACAGTTCAGTGTTTACAAAAGTGTGCAACAGTGTTTAGAAGTGCCCGCCGTGTCCTCGTAGAGGGGATCGGCATCGGCGGCGACCTCTCGCGTCCGGCCCTGGTTCAAGCCATGGTCCGGGGCGAGAGGGAGTGGGAGGCAACCACCTCCTTCTGCGAAGCAGTCATGCTAGCGAAGGAGGTGGTGGGAAGGCTGAGGGAAAGAACCTCACGCCTCAGCCGCCGCGGGAGACGCTCCGGGCGTCGGGAGCCGCGTGACGACTCCCGGCCACCGTAGGCGCGGGCCTGCGGGCGGAGAGTAATGGGTAGCTCACCGTCCGATCAGGACCAGGCCCGTGCCGGACGGCGCGTATGTGTTCCACGCGCCCCTCAAAGAGAAGTCAGCAGTTGAAGAGGCCCGATAGGGCCGAAGCCTGCCAGGGTAGCGGGATTGTCCGAAAGGGTTACCGCTGCCCTGGAACAGAAAGGGCTAAGGAAGGAACACGGGCGGGTTTTAGTCAGAGAGTCTGGACACTCCCTTCCGCTCCACCCAGAGCGGGAGGGGTCATTTATTAGGTTTTTCCATCAGAAATTTCTCAGAAGCAGCCTGGGGTCTGGATTTGTGCCCGGTTGGTGGCAGGAGGCTCACCCCCTCCTACTATATGAAGGTACACCCCTGCTTAACCCTTCGGAGATTGATCATTACGTAGGGTGGGAAGAGCGAGCGAAGCGAGCTCGAAAAATTTAACAACCCGCCTCGGTTTGGTTTATAGGATAGGATATTATCAAGCAGAAATAGGAGTTACACTATCGACTTATGCAGGCAAGCCCAAGCAAGTATGAGAATGTAGAATGCAAAAGCGAGCTCGAAAATTTTGCACACTCTTGGAAAGGTTAAATTTTTTTGATCATTCCAAAAGGTGTAGGAATTACTTGCTTTGTCAACTTATGAAGAAAAACTCAAGAATCAACAGAACGTGAGCGAGCGAAGCGAGTCTGAAAATTTTTGCAGCCCACCTTGAAATAGGTTCAGTTTTCTTTTGACCATCATACAGAAATAGAACTTACTTTATCGAATTATGACGAAAAACTTAAACTCGTTTTACAGCAGTTTAGGTTTTGGAATTAGGCCTTAACCTAAGCCTTTCGAATCTTACGTACGAGTGGGGTGCCCAATATGCCGAGATTGCTTCACTCGCTCTTGCATCCTACATTCTATATTTCCATCCTACATTTCCTATCAGGCTTATTAGAGTAAAAACCTTTTTAGGCACGCTAACAAACCCACTGTCATTTCATAGTTATAAGTTTTTACTTCTGTCAGCGGTCCCCATGTCTGCTATGCTCTTAATGTTTTTGTGTATGCCCATCGGGGGCGGACCGCGCCTGCTTAGGGTCAACCTTACCTGCCTTTCCCCTGTGTGTCTAAGTATGTAGGTAGGTCTAAGTACATGTAATCTAGTATTGATGATACTCTATGTAGAGTCTAGGGAATCGAGTGACGTTAGTGAAAGCTAATGCGGTTGCTGTCTCATGTGTCTTGAAATTAGCTTGATAACATTTTATTTAGCCATAACTTGTTACTAGGCATAGGCACTGCAGAGTCGAAGAGTATTGTGGTTTTATTTTGACTATACAGGGTCAAATCAAATTAGCTAGCGAAACTCCGCAGGCGTGACGGGTATACTCGTATAAACACAAAAAAATAAAAACAAAAAAGATTCCAGCTTGTGCGAGGCCTTTCAACACTGTCTTCTGGCAAGCGGTCACCAATCCAGAACCTTTCCGCCTCATGGGCCATCTGTTCCGCGAGCAATGTGCCCTGCCCACTGCCCACTGCCACTTAAGTTTGGTAATTCGGGCTATGTCCTTTACCTTGGCTGTCCTACGGATCACTTAGGGGTTAAAACACGAAAATAAGCCAAATAAGCTTTGGAGATCTGAAAGTAGGTAAACGTATCTACTTAGATACTAAACTTGCCTGTAAAACTTCTTGCGGTCTTCTTTTATGAGGATGGTCTCGACAGCAGCTTCAACCAAACAACCATTGCATGCAACGAAAATGGCGATGATCATGAAACCCTGCATTAGGTAGGTACATTGTTGTAGTTATTAAGGTGCAGGTAGGCCATGTTTCCAATGGTTAAGGCCTCGCCTCTCATACACGAGGTCGTGGGTTTAAATCCGGGCAAGTACCAATGTGACCTTTCAATTCATAGGTATTTTCTAAGCTTATCTTGTAGATAACTGACGTCGTCGTTGATGCAAAAAAAAATCGTGAGGAAACCCGGACTTAACAGGTATTAGTCTGAAATTGCCAATCTGCCTTGAGCAAGCGTGGTGATCAATGCTCGTACCTTCTCTGTATGAGAGGAGGCCTTCCCTCTGCAGTGGGCCATGGTACGCTGGTATTATTACTGTCCATATTCAGTGCGTATTATATGGACTTTCATAATTGCAATGTGGACGATCAGGTACACACAGTGGCTGGTCTCCACAGGGCGTGGTAGGACGTTTCCCGAGGAGCTTGAACTTGACTTTCCCTAACGGACGCTAGCCGTCGTGTGTGCAGGGCTACCTACGACGAACTTTAGCAACTTGATATAAGTAGAAAACTGGCGACAAAGCAGATTGATATTTTGTATACCCTGGGTTCGATTCCTAGGTCGGTCAGTGTTATTGGGGTTTTTCATGTCATTTGTCTCGCCTCTATAAACTATCTCCCCTATAACTTATCTGCCGAAAACTGGCTGTGCTTGTCCGCCTACCCTTTCGGGGAATACCTACTAATACAATGTGTAACCGAATTAATGCACATTATGAAAGTACTTTGTTCAGAATCCTTTACTGAATCGATTTCTGTCATTTTTAATATACGAGTAGGTAATATTTTATCCCAAAAACAATGAAAACTACGTAAATTACTGTCAAACTTCTGCTGTACAGTCAAAACAAACCAAAATGGATGAAATATCCACTAAGCTAGACCCATATACGAGTTCTACTGTGTGCATGCGATTTGTAATGTGACCATAATTTTCTCCCACAATCAGTATAACTAATTAGTTAAAAAAAAAATGTTTTTTACATAATAATAAAAATTCAGGGTATGTATTATGAATAAAACGTTAATTTCGGGACATGTTGTATACGTAGGTAGGTAGATACTAAGATACGACTGCCTCGATGGTCCAGTGGTCGTAAGTGTTGCTGCTGAGCATGGTCAGGCAAGGAGTTATTGGTTCCCTCAGGAATACTCAGTAGCAGCCCGAAGTCTGGATTGGTGCCCGATTGATGGCAATAGGCTCTTCCCCTATTACATGGACTGAGACATAACTAGCGAAATGTGGGTGTACACTTTACTATAGGTACACCACTGCCGAACCCTTCGAGGATTACAGGCGTGATGTTATGTTATATGTACAGAAACCTCATCCATCAGCCATTTTTAGACCAACATAATGTTAATGCATTTATTGAGAAATAAAGATTTATTATTATTATTATTATTACATTTCTATATTCGTCGCAGTGAGTCCGCACTTTCTCTGACGCCGATCAGCCGTCCCGAGCTTATATAGGATGCTGCGGCTTGCTCTCATCTTACTTTCATTGCGCCAGTGTGCAGGGTGCAGCAGTGCAGTAGTGCCAATGGTGTAATACAGTGCAGGTTGGTTAAGGTACGTGCTTTTGTTTATGTGTTTACTAGCGACCCACCCTTAATTCGCACGGGTTTTACATGAAAACAAATTTTTTTCTTTGACTAACTTAGTTAAATATTAATGTATTATACACATAAACCTTCCGGAATAAATTCTCTAAATGATAGTGAAAACCGCGCCGAAATCTGTTACGTAGTTTAGAAGGACAAAGCGGTCACAGAGACTAACACGAAAGATATGGATTATGGAACTTTTAACTGGAAGAAATTGAAAATAGGTTTAAGTCATGCAGGTAAAGGTCGAGGTTTTTAGTGTCTTGTGCTTGCGCAGGGGATACTAATGAAAATGTTAGTGGGTAACATCTGGCTTTGACACTGAATTTTCATAAATAATACCTACCAATTAATGGAAAATATGGTCGCTGTGTGGGGTGGGTGCACAGGTGGTTACGACAAAATGTAATGTGCATCGTATGTAATGGCATATCTCAAATAAAATGAAGGTAGACCTGGGGCCTGGGCTCAGATGGATGTATGGTTTTCTATCAAACGAAGTTATCTAAAGGTAGGTATCTACTACGAAAATATCGAAACTATAGGCACCTACCTACTTTTACCTTTGCCAGACACAGTAAAAGTTATGTTGTTATGACAGCAATTTATAGCCGTTCAGTGTCCTGGAGGAGGTAAGCATAAAATGTATTAAAAAAAACCAGTTCTGCAGACAGTTTCCAACAAGGATGATAAGTTTATTTTTGAGAAAGTGCAAAACATTCACTTTTTAGATGAATTCAGGATAAAATGTTATGTCCAGTAATATTACTTTCTGTTTCCACATAAGTAATATTAAAACTCTCCTCATTTTTTAATGACCAATAGATAATTTTTTTAATAAGGAAAACTTACCGCAACAAATAATGGTTATAGTTTTTGGTAAACATATGGCCAAAAAAGTTTCCACTTATCAACCACTCCTTGGTATCTAATGTCGGAAGCGAGTTCGAAACGTTGTGGTCCTGGATTCAATCCTGAGTTGTGCAGTAGCTGTTGGAGCCTGGAGCCTGCAACTGATTTATGGCAATATTGTCGTCTCTTATAACATACAGTGTGAATTTAAAAAAAAAAAATTCACCTTGTATGTTCTCACTCTCTTTTCTTGTGCCTATCTCCACGCCCCTGTGCCAGCCTCATCAAGGTTCGACCTGTGTGAGTGTGAGTTAGGTACCTAAACAATATAGGTACATCTGCATATCTTGTAAAACAGTTTTCCACATCATCACATCACATCACACATCATTTTGTGTTTTGAACATAAGTTCTATCCTATTTACCTAAAGGTTATGTTTGGGGTTCATGTACGACTTTTACAAAGGAAATCCACTGTTTGCTTTCAGATGCAGTGGCTAGCGATGCGGACGTGTGTCCTGCTGGCTATGTTTATATACGGTGGGGGTGGAGTTACTAAACCATCAGGTTAGTGAACTAGTACGTAAATAGTGGACTTTGGAGCTGAGGATGCGAGAGAAAAACAATCCTATGATGTAGGTTTATCACACGTTGCAGATAATACTGTTGCTTATCTTGGTAATTGCGTAAAACACTAACAGTAACAATGGCTTTAATTTTGACAGTTCAACAACATTCATTGCGTTATTTACGTTGTTGAGCAGATTTTTTTTCGAGCATATTATGCATTGGATTAGCAATATCCTTTAAAATGATTCAGATTGTGATTGATAGTGTGTTATGTGTGTTGTTAGGGTCATTGAATGGCAGTTATCATTTTAATATACGTATAATTTGTTTTGTTGTCAATTGGCTTGTAATTTTTATTTTATTTCCCTGAGTTTACCTGTGACGTATGCTGTCCATTGCCTTCTTTGCCACAGCGCCAGCTTAGGAAAGCATATTTGCGTGTGTGTTACGAAGCGCATAAGCGCTTGTAGAAAGGACATGCCTTTCTACAAGCGCTTATGCGCTTCGGGGAATACCTACCTAACTAACCTGCCTAACTGTTTAACAGTTAGGCAGAGGTATCCTTCCATTGTTTCACTCTCTCCCTCATTCACTTTTCAGTCTCGAATCGTGAGTCTTCATAATGGTTTGAACCGGAAATTGAATATAGTAAAACAATTACTTGGTCGGCAGAGCAACCTAAGTACTTACTCCCTTTCTCTCGGCGGCTGTAATTAAGTAGTGAAAACTCACGATTCATTCGCTGTGACATAATAGTCAAGGGGAAGGGCAGCATCTTCCTTTGGCTTAGAAAGAACAACATTTGTTTCGACGAACAGTTGACTGCTGAGTCAGTCCTTTCATTAATTAATGCCATCATCCGGTTATCAGATTTCTCACAGACATACCTACAATACTTTACATGGGTATCTGTTTACAAGTAGATGGGTAGGTATATGTTTGTGCTAGGAGTGGGTTCAATAGTGCAACTTGGAGACGAGTCTGTAACCTCTCGTTCATCTATTTTTCCGCTTCGAATTCCTCTCACTAAATTAATCATGTAACTTCCATGAGTCGACAATTTTGTCATTTGTATAGATTTAAGTTTTGTAAGCGATACGTTCGAAAGTGACATGTGTGTGGTACAGTTTGATGTAATTTCTCTTATGTAGTTTGTGTACTTTCGCGATTTACCGGTTGTGAAGCCTCACTGTTATTTTATCTCACCTCGGAGTCGAAATCACACTTTATTGCAACTTTCTTAAGCGGACAGTGAATCTACAGCTCGTAATGGACAAAGTTCTGAACATACCTGCCTACACCAGTGCAGATTACTTTCCCTCAGTATTATTTAATGATCACTGTTCTCTCATAATGTTCAACCTATTAGATAAATCCACGTGGTTCTAACAAATTGGTTGTATGTTTATTAATCTGCTACCGTGGTACTATCGAAGTAACTTTACTTTATATTCTAATCTGTTCCTTTGCAGGAATTGAACAATTTTGGACGGACGACTACAAGATATTTGAACAAGTTTACGGTAAAACTTCTGATAGAGATATTTATGGGGAATCTCTACCACCGAGCATAATCATAGGCACCGACCATAAGAAAGAAGCGTCACAGAAGAACGAGCGGTATCTTCTGAACCTCGACGAAGATTCAGACGAGCTAGAGGCATTAAACTTCGGTGATCGATACAAAGATTTGTTAAACAAGCAGGCTTTGAAACTCTTCAATAAGAAGAAGCCATCAGCAACATCAGCAATTAACTTCGTGAGCTACTCAGACTTCAAGCCAATAAGTCAGAGCAACGACCCAGAAACATACAGCTATTTAAAACACTTAGAAGAAATGAATAAAGAAGAAAAGTACGCGTTTCCTGAAACTGTAGGGGGATTTAAACCTTATTTGAATTACTTAAGACCTAAGCCAGAAGAAAGTGAAGCTTACAAAAGCATCCAAGAAATCTTAGATGCTCACGAAGCCAACAAGGAAAGCAGTTATAAGAATGAAGATGATAATAATATGAAGTATCTCATATATGGGAAGAATAAGAGGAAGAAGCCTCCACGCGTTTACAATGATGTGTCGAAGCCCAGATGTGTCTCCGGCAGATGTAGGAAGAGGGGGGCAGGGTCATATCGTAAAAGGAGTAGGCCTCGTGTGAGGAGCTTGAAAACACTATTTGTTGTTTGATTTTAATCATTGTTGTTGTGTAGGTTTAGCTACTGAATTTGGATGACGGAGTGTGTATTGGATTTTGTTGTCATTGATACCTCTCTAATGTCTTGCAACGTGTCTATGTTATTTGTGTCGTAATGTTTAGGTTTCGGGTGTCTCTTATAACGTCTTTAGCACGTTAACTTGTATCCCACCTAGCATCATTTCCGATTCATTTCAGTTTTTTTACTTGTCTCATTTGTAGAAAGGTAATTGTGTGGTGTCCAGTGTTATGCTTTAAAGCAGGTTAATTAATGATTAATTTGTTACATACATATGCTACGAGTATATTGCTTGGAGATTAATATCTCTAGAGGTATGTAACATAAGTGTTGAGTTTGTTAAATTATTGTTGTTGTTTTTTATTTTAATGTAATTAGTATCTAAGTCTATTTTTAGTATCTAAACTTAAGTAGCATTAATAAAATATGTGTAGCATTAGTGGAATAAAAACGAATTTATATTTAACGTTGTAGGGAATTTACTGGGTCCAGCGACTTACCCGCTTCAACCTTCCCGCAGCCACAATCCGAGGGTCCTGGCCGGGTAAAACTTCGGGGCTGGTCGGCAGAGCACACCACAGGAAATCTCCAGTTAATAATCCCAAACATATAGGTCCATAGGTCACTTAAAGCTTAAAGCACTATCTTCCAGAAAGATGAAAGGGGAACTTTGATTATAGGGAACTCAATCAAACGGGAAACACTAGCACTGCATATCGGCGACGCAGGCGTCCGCGACGGTGTCCGTTTTTTACTCACTCGTGGTGGTGCGAGCTTCACACACCGAAAACCATTTTTCAAGGAAAGGATGCGTTCCAGTCGACGCAGTTTATCGTCGACCCAGTATACAAATAAAATTAAAAGAACCACGTTTATGAACCAAATTGTGTCATCTTATCCTAACACGAATAAAGAAATATAAAACAAAATATAAACAAAAAAAAACCTGTTTCGAGACGAAACATGCCGCTCACCTTAAAAGCACGTATTTGCTTTTAACGCCACTAAAGTCTAAACTAATATTGAAAAGAAGCGTAACTTAAAACTAGGATTTGTAATGATGCTAATTACTCTAGAGGAAGAGGACATATTTTAACGACTGGTCGTTTATAAAGGGAGTTTCCCATTTTCAGAGTCACTACGCGAGTGACATTGTCAGAGCCGGGATGTAGAGCGTGGATGCGCGCCAATTTCCATTGCAAAGGAGGCAAATGGTCATCGCATACCACCACAACAGTGCCTTCACGAAGGGTAGTGCCTCTGTCCTGAAGCCACTTGCTACTCTGCTGTAACTCGTGGAGATATTCTTTGCTCCATCTTTTCCAGAAGTGCTGGACTGATTGTTGAATCCAGCGCCAACGAGTGAGACGGTTCGGCGTCTCATCAATTAAGGAAACATCAGGCAAAGCCGTCATGGGTTCTCCGATCAAGAAGTGAGATGGTGTTAAGGGTAGGGGATCCGACGAATCCGTACTTAAAACGCAGAGGGGACGCGAATTTAGGACTGCCTCGACCTGACATAGAAGGGTATGCATCTCGTCATATGTTTGAGTGCGTGTACCTACTACACGATGAAGATGATGCTTAAAAGTTCGAACTCCGGATTCATGAAGACCTCCAAAATGGCTCGCGTAAGGGGGTTGAAAGTGCCACGTGATACCTTGCTGAAGGGTCTGCTGGTTAAGCACACTTTGCACCGCGTCATTGCGTAAAAACGCGTAAAGTTCTTTTAAATAATTGTCACTTCCAATAAAATTCTTTCCACAATCTGAATATATATCAGTGCATAAGCCACGTCGGGACGTGAAACGGCGCAGGGTTGCTAAAAAAGCTTCTGTTGAAAGCTCGGAAACTAACTCGAGATGTATCGCCTTAACGCTCATGCACACGAAAACTGACACATAACATTTTATAATTTTTGCGTTGCGCACTTTATTGGCGCGAACGTAGAATGGTCCGGCAAAATCTACCGCGGTCTTTATAAAAGGTCGCGCGGGGCGGACGCGAACTGCAGGGAGCGGTCCCATGCGCGGTTGGTTGCGAGCGGGTCGTGCGCGGAAGCACGGCACGCATCGGTGGATACGCTGACGAACGATGTCACGACTCGATAAAATCCAATACCGTTGCAAAAGTGCATGTCGCACGGACTGCGGTCCCGCATGTAAATTACACAAATGTGCGTCATCAATAATAAGATCAGTCAAAGGGTGTTTCTTAGGTAAAATCAGTTGGTGCTTAGATTCAACTGGTAAAAGCGACTTGTGGATCCGACCACCCACCTTAAGTAATTCGTCCGTATTGTCCAAGAATGGCGTTAAGCGTCGTAAACGTGTAGACGGTAATTTACCCTGTGCTATCTTTGATAAGTCTTCATAAAAAATGGACTGTTGTGTTACCTTGATAAGTCGCGTTAAAGCGAAATTATATTCGGGCACAGTAATGTGCGTCGGAAAGACTTGTTTTGCTCTTTTACATTTATTAACGAAACGAAATATAACCGCTGTGACGCGAACAAGTTTGCCGAGTGACGAAAATCGTGAGATAAAATCAACATCCTGTATAGGCGGTGATGTAGACGCGCTAGAACACGTTGTTACGTTACGTTTTTCTTCGCCCGTGTCCGCTATCGGGGTTTGAACTGGCCAGGAGTCTGGACTTAGACGGAGCCATGGGGGTCCATGGTACCACAAGTCGTGGTGTACCAGCGCGGCGGGCAGCAGGCCACGTGACGCGGCGTCGGCGGGGTTGTCGGCCGACGGGACGTGGCGCCAGCAATCCGCGGGCACACGAGATACGACCTCGCTGACACGATTCGAGACGAAGGTTTTCCACTCGTGCGGTGATGAGCGTAGCCATGCTAGCACGATGGAGGCATCGGACCAAGCGTAGACCTGGTCGAGGCTTACATGATTACTGTAGGTAAGTATTACCTTTTCGAGTAATTTAGATAAAAGGACAGCGGCCATTAATTCGAGGCGCGGAATGGTAAGGCACACACGCAACGGTGCAACGCGGGTTTTTGCCATAATGAGATGAGTTTGAATAAGACCATCATTATTCAGATAGCGTATATATACACACGCTCCAAACGCTTTACTGGAAGCGTCAGCAAAACCGTGAATTTGGATTGGCGTTGAATTATCATTTTTAAATATGTGACGCGGGAA
Source organism: Apamea crenata (assembly GCA_949629185.1). Classification (NCBI taxonomy): domain Eukaryota; kingdom Metazoa; phylum Arthropoda; class Insecta; order Lepidoptera; family Noctuidae; genus Apamea; species Apamea crenata. The sequence goes on along the minus strand of OX451365.1, from coordinate 18,276,575 downwards.
CGAAATTTGTGATATGAGTGGTAGTTCAAAAACGAAAGAGGTCCACGAATTGGTTATGTCAACGGGCGGCGCATCGTCCCAGTCCACGTTGGCTATCCACAAAAGTTGGATCAAATGTTTGGCAAATAGTGTAACCGGTGATAATAATCCGAGAGGATCGTAAATTTTTGCTATCTCAGAAAGAATGACACGTTTTGTACATTTTTGAGATGAAACTTGCACTTTAAAATTAAATGAATCGGACTTAGGGTTCCACTGTAGACCAAGGACCTTGACCCTTTTGTCATTTTCCATTTCAGCGAACGTAACGTTCTCCGGCCGCTCACCATGAGACTCTAGCGGTAGCGCTGCAGCGAGTAACGCAGGCGCATTGCTATGCCACTTACGCAGTTCAAATCCTGCCGTCCTACAAATACCTATTAATTCTTGCTGCAGAGCGAGTGCTCTGGCTACTGAGTCTTCGCCAGAGACGACGTCGTCCACGAAGACGTCATTGAGTAAAACGGGCGAGGCTAGTTTAAACCGGTCAGCCTCATCGCTAGCGAGCTGTTGAATAGTACGCAAGGCGAGATAAGGTGACGCGTTCACGCCGAATGTGACTGTACGCAAGCGGTAATCCCGTATGGGATCATCTGGTGATTTACGCCACACGATACGCTGAAAGTCCCTATCACCTTCACGAACTAGTATATTACGATACATTTGTTTTATGTCGGCCGTAAGCGCGACGGAATGGACACGAAATTTAAGAAGTACATCTACTATGTCCCGGTGAAGCTTAGGACCCGTTAGTAGAACGTCATTTAGCGAATAACCACTCGTCGAGCGACACCCGGCGTCGTATACAACACGAGTGGGCGTCGTGCTAGACTCTTTGACCACGCAGTGGTGTGGAATGTAATAACATTTGTCAGCTGGAGGTTGAGCATCGACGGGCTCCATGTGGTTGAGGTCCACGTACTCCTGGAGGCACGCGTGATATTCATCCTTCAGCTTAGGGTTACGTTCTAGCCGATACTCCAGTTTACGGAACCGTGCTAGCGCAGTAGGCCGCGACTCGCCGAGGGGCGGTGCGTCGGGCTTGAACGGAAGGGCGACCACATATCGCCCGTTCGTGTCACGAGTGTGCGTATTTTGATAAAATGATTCACATATCGTTTCTTCGGGAGTGTAACTCCGCTTCTCTGGTATTGACTCCAGCTCCCAAAACTTCTGAAGATTGTCGTTGTCAAACGAGCTAAAACACACTTGGAGTGGAGTCGGAACAAAATTATCGAAATTTAATTTACCTAAAAGTAAATAACCTAACACACTATTCATAGCGATCGGCGTACCCGGCGGGCCCGATATAATGTTGCCTAGTAACACGTGGGATAGTATGTCCGCTCCTAGTAACATCTCCACGGGCTGCGGCGTATGAAAGTCCGGATCGGCTAAGTTTAAATTTTTTATGTGTGACCATCCCGAATAAGGCAGTGGTACACTTGGCATTTTCGAAATTAATTCAGGCAATATTAATGCATTAACTGGAATGACGGGCTGTTGTTTACCTATCGGCGTAATTGAACACGAAACTATACCCTTTGAATGGACGGGCTTGGTGTCACCAATACCGAACACCGGCACATTGCTATACCTACGCGCTAAGCCGAGTCGTTGTACACATGCTTCCGTAATAAAACACGCCTGGCTACCGGTATCAACTAAGCAACGCACCGTAGATACTTTTGTGTGATCCACGCACACATCAATTAACGCGGTTGACAATAAAACAGTCTGTGTGCGAGCGAGAGGTAAGTTAGATGCACAATTTCCATGAATCGCAACGGAAACGGGTATTTCCTCCGTAGGGGGTAGCGGGACACCTACAGGTTGCGCGACTTCGTTTATGATCGGTAATGCTTGAGTTGAAAAATGAATTAAACTATGATGTCTTTTATGACACGTTCTACACACGAAATTTGATTTGCAGTTTTTTACGTCGTGCCCGACGTTCAAGCAATTATAACACACATTTTTGTTTTGCACGAAAGCGTGCCTATCATGTGGAGACAGATTTAAAAACTCTGAACATTTTGTCAACAAGTGCGAACCGTTGCACTGCACGCAAGATCGGACCTTATTACTATGGACGGTAGGTTGAGTTTGGTCTGACGCTTGAACATTCGCGGGGAACGCGCGTTTTGCCGAAGAGACACCGTTCGCATTGGCGTCTTTGTTACCTACCCGAAATGTAGATTGCTTATTAGTTTGCGGCGCGGAGGTAGTTATGGAACTAGATGATACAATCTCGTCCGCGGTTATTTCACGTTGCAAGTATGAAATCAGCGTGTCCACATCGGGAATATCGGACGGACTGGCTACCGAACGCTCGAAACCCTTTCTCAGACTGTTAGGTATTTTACGTAGTAAAATGTGCAACAGAACGAAATTCCACTGCTCAGTCGGAAAGCCCATGACTTCTAATGCCTTAATGTTTTCCTGGTAGGTATTTAATAATTTTCGTACATTAAACGAAGATTTTTCGGAGCACTGTTCTATGTCTAAAATTCGATCTAAATGTTTTGATGCAATAACCCGTTTGTTTTGATAGCGGGTTAACAAAATGTCTAATGCGATGGCATAGTTATCTTCCGTAATAGGTATCGACTTAATTAGGTTAAACGGCTCATTTTTAACGGTAAGAAGTAGGTACCTAAGTTTCTCCGTATTCGAGTAGGCATTGTTGCTATGCACAAGTGATTTGAATAAATCGTAGAATGATGGCCAATCTGTAGGATCGCCTTTGAATTCTGGTAAAGGTAAAGTAGGTAGGTTTCGCCTATCGTTACCTATCGCCTCAAAAGAAAAATTACTTGAACGATTTAGACGCCTTTTTCGCTCCTCGTCTGCTTTTAACGAGTTTAAATGACCGACTATTTCGTAGTACAAGTCATTAAAATCATTACGAATTTTTATGTTCTCATCTTTGCAAAAAGATTTGGATTTAATTAGCGTCTTTTCAATCTTAGCTTGAACCTTATTGAACTTTCTTTGGTGGGCCAATAAATCTGTTGTTCGCGACCGAAATTGTTGCTCATTTGAATTCGCAAGTAACAGAATTCTTTTGAGCTCATCCAAAATTAAGTCCCTTTCGAAGATGTCTTGTTGGCAAGAAGATGCTTCGTCATCCGGCATTTTGTGAAACAAAGATGGCGAATTTTACACACCGTAACCGCGCGATGCAAGACGACACAATTTGGAAGATATTATCCGGTTCGAAGGATCAAACAATTATGTAGGGAATTTACTGGGTCCAGCGACTTACCCGCTTCAACCTTCCCGCAGCCACAATCCGAGGGTCCTGGCCGGGTAAAACTTCGGGGCTGGTCGGCAGAGCACACCACAGGAAATCTCCAGTTAATAATCCCAAACATATAGGTCCATAGGTCACTTAAAGCTTAAAGCACTATCTTCCAGAAAGATGAAAGGGGAACTTTGATTATAGGGAACTCAATCAAACGGGAAACACTAGCACTGCATATCGGCGACGCAGGCGTCCGCGACGGTGTCCGTTTTTTACTCACTCGTGGTGGTGCGAGCTTCACACACCGAAAACCATTTTTCAAGGAAAGGATGCGTTCCAGTCGACGCAGTTTATCGTCGACCCAGTATACAAATAAAATTAAAAGAACCACGTTTATGAACCAAATTGTGTCATCTTATCCTAACACGAATAAAGAAATATAAAACAAAATATAAACAAAAAAAAACCTGTTTCGAGACGAAACAAACGTAATTTTAATACTTAACAAAATAAAGCAATAATCATACAATTACGTTAAGTAACCCTTTTCAATCCAATTTCCGAATTAAAATTAGCTGAAAAGATTACTGCATTTTCACTCATTCGCCTTCCAAGGACATTTTAATAAATTAAGTACCAGGTGCCTTTAGCTTACCAGTGCGGCCGTGCAATAAGAAAAGGATAGATATAGATGAAATGATCTAATAAATAAACAACAATTTGCGTCCTCTACTGTTGCTTAGATAGAAGACAATTCCGAAAAGAAAATAGAAGAATTGCTTAAATATAATTTTTAATTCATCATGCACAATCAACATTGTTATAGAAAAGTATTAAATTAGAAATAATTGGTCCCAAAATGGAACAAAAATATATCTGAGTAATGTTCCACGTTGTTATTTTATTATCATGCAAGATCGTAAAATATCTGCATGTATGTCATTCACAGTGTTCGGACTTTTGAGTAAGTTCTCTCTCACTCTGTATTCTTACCTAAATCTCTTTTAAAACCTTTGACATTAAATTCACCAATCAGATTGTTTTCAACCTTTACACTTCCACTATTACCTTCTTTCTCAGGAAAGGTCTTCATTCAGATAACTAAGATAGGTTTTGTACAGGTAGATTATCAGCGATGGCATTCATGACTGAGTAAGTGAGTTTGTTCTCATTTAGCGTTGACGATGCGCTTAGTATGATCTTGGCAAGACGTTATAATTCTCTGTATTCAAGCCATTTCCTCAAAACTACCCAAAGAGTCGTTGTCAAGAATACGGACGCAAGTCACAATGTTCTGACTAACGTTGTTGTTTGTCTTTGCTTTATGAATTGCCAAGGTATATGCTAGGCGCACTGCAACGGTAATGTACGTTTCTCACTCATTTCTGATCATCATCGCCTAATAGTTCACCTGTAGCTAAAAGTTAATAGATGAAGTTAGGGTTGGTATCGCTCTGCCTGCCATTGGCAACTGGGTTAGCAAGACTCCTGGTCTTCTTTTTACTATCCTGGATGCTCTGCAGCAGGAATGGTGGAGGGTTGCTGGCCCTCTGATTCCTGTTGTCGATCTCTCGCGTCAGCTCGTCGACGAAGTGGGGAGTGCTCTGCCTTTCTTCGAAAAGATTAGTAGGAGTTTGCCTTTCTACGAAATGCCCACCCGTGTGCCTGTCCACGAAGTGCCCACTCGTGTGCTTGTCCACGAAGTGCCCACCCGTCTGCCTGTCTACGAACTGCCCACCCGTCTGCCTGAAAGAATACGGGGATCAGTAAGAGGTTATTTGAAATGCTTTCTTGGAAGGAGCAAGCCTGGTCGCAGAACCCTCAATGTTAGGTCTGTGATGCTTTACACCCAAAACATACGTAAATATTATATATTGAAATTGGTTCTGCGATCACCCTAGGATAAATTCCAAGGACCAGAAACGAATTAAAAAATACGCACATCAAAAGTGTCTAGGGATCAAGTACCTACATTTTAGAGTATCGCCGCAATTGAGGATTATTAATTTAACTTTTTTGGATCGTTATTGATTCTCTTTAGTTAATTTTACTATTTTAATAAAAAAATCTTCATTAAAAATAGAAAATCAACCGTCAATCAGGATTCCCATAAAAGTGTAGGTATACCTGTGTAGGTAATAGCGTTTTTACTAATGGTAATGGTTAGATTGTCATTGAGAGACGATTCACATAAATGTCAAACAAACGTCAAATAACGAGTACCAATAATTGTAAGATCGAGACACAATTACTGTGACACGATTGAAGAGAGCAAATTGTTCAATGGCGATTGAGTGGCAGTTCGATGATATGTCAATGGAACACCATTGGTCTTAAATAAGTAGGTAGTAGAATACCAAATGTGCCAAACTATTCAATCGAGATGCAATTGAGATTCAATTGAAGCATTTGTAAATTAGCAGACTTGGGGCCCAGGATCTTTGTAATCGTACTTTAGGATTTCCACAAAGATTCGATTTGTCCGATTATCGTACGACACGTGATAATGTATGTTATTATTATGTGTTGTTGCTGTCGAATGCATGATGCATAAACTTAAAATAATTAGGAGTCACACATAGGACTAATCTCTGGAGTATCTAAGCCTTATCAACGAAGGAATGTAATCTTTATGGCGGTGTGAAAGCTGACAAATTAAACGGACCAGCTAATGACGCATTATCAACTAAAAATAAATGAAGGCACCTTATTGGAAGCAGGTGAGTATTGTTTGGGTAAAGATAAGGATTTATAGTTTCAGATAATCAGCCAAATTAAAAATAAAGCTTGATTACAAGTACTCGTAAATAAAATAAAAGCGAAAGTGGTTAAAAATATTAATCTATGAAAAATTTAACTGTCATTGGAACAATCTGTTAAAAGTTATGCAGTGTCTGAACTTAGAACTATTAAAAATTTGGTTTTGAAAATGAAAATGTAGGGAACAGCTAATTTTTTTTTCGCGATTTCAGTTTTGGTCCCATAGTAAAAGTTGTTCATAATGACGAGTACAATGACCTCTTAGGGGGTTGTTGGTATTTTTCCAATAACCCTGTATACGAAAATAGACATTCGAGGGTATAACTTTTTACCACAAATGAGTGCAATTAGAAATGTTTGAAATTGAATTCTTTATAAAATCTGTCATTTTGTCTTTCATACGTTCCGTTTCTACAGTGAATAGTGATGGTTTTGCAACGTGTGCAGGATGGCCTGCACGCGTTGCATGACCATCACCTATTATCATCATCTATTATTAATAATAAGTCGATTATACACGTACCGCTCATGCCTGCCACCCTCCACATCTTCGTTGCTCTGGTACATGGAGTATCCTCGACGGGACAGTTCCTCATCAGGCACCAGCGCAGGGTTGTGGAACGCGTGGTTTTTATCGTCTTTGTCCAACTTTAGCTTTCTGAAATTTGGAAGGTTTGAAGGTTAGTGAACTAGACTAATAATTTCGCAGCTGTTTATTAACCTACGTATACGTGTTTTTATGGCACATACAGGTGAAAAAAGATGTTCGTGCCAGCATCGATTAGCATCGTATCTATTGGAAATTGTTATTGTATACCAATGCAATTGTTTGTCACCAACTGTTGTGCTTATTCGTTTACTTTGTTGACCTGTTTCATTAAAAACAAGATTATTATAAATGGTGTCTATGTTTATCGACTGGACGTTATCATACCGTATCGTATCATCAAGTGCACGTGGTAGCTTTTCTAACACACTTCACATTCAACGTTCCACAAGTGTCCTATTATTACGTCTTGTCCTAAAACGTGACCAATCGTGGGAGGTCCTGGCTCACATACATACCTTTTTTAATGAAGTAAGACAACTTATTGTAAAGAAACTAAAGCAGTTAAGAGCAGCTTTAGTTTCGTCTAGATCCATGATAAAAGCAATACAGCAGCCGGTTGCATGTAACTTATAGCCTTTATAAGTCTTTAGCCTGTAGTGTTCCCACTGCAGGGACTCGGGCCTCCTTTCTGAGAGGAGCAGCGGGCCGTAGGTTATCTTTGAGGTCTTTGAGTTTCTGGTTCTACGACTTTTCAGTTTCCTCGTAGAGTCATAACAAAACTGGCTAAATGTAGGTGGACTGTATCCCTGTGCCTACTTTTTCGGGGAATACAGCACAAATAGTTACATATATTTTGATATGTGTAAACTAAAGCATACGTACTGTATCCTCATCCGCCCCGAGGCCTGCATCTCTGCGACCTTCTTGCGAAGACTGCGCACTTGTATTAGGAGCACGATGGCTACGATGAGTACCGCTAGCCACGCGCCCGCGAACACGCCTGCTACTATGATAATCTGGGTCTCTGCGTCCTGTGCAACAGTGAGAACAGAGATATACTTACATATAATTAAATGATGATGATGGTTATAACAGCCGCACAGGTCGATCGATTAGGTTAAGCTACGCTTGCCGCGGTTGGTCTGTGGATGGGTGACCATATTTACACACGGAAACCTCTCCGTGCCTCGGAGAGCACGTTAAACCGTTGGTCCCGGCTGTCATTTGTGGATCTTTGACAGTCGTTACGGGTAGTCAGAAGCCCGTAGGTCTGACAACAACGTAGGTATTGTACCTATTACCCAGTAACTGTGTTGTAGAGGTCAGATAAGCAGTCGCTCCATGTAAAATACTGGTATTCAGCTGCATCCGGTGAGACTGGAAGCCAACCCCAACGTATTAGGGAAAAGGCTAGGCAGATGATGATGATGCATTAAATGATGAAAACTTTTATTTACTTTTTGCACATTGGTACACAGTTTTATTTAAGTTTTAAAACTAGAAGACTGAGAAGGAACACTGAAACAAACTCAGACGTCACAGTCCCTTATTCCACACATAATCTTCGTCAAGCTATATTGGGACCATGTAGATTATTTATTATCTTTTGAGGAAAGAATCTATCCAGTCAGTGCACGTATTTGTCGATAAAGTAGAGACAATTATCTTTAGTTCGATACTCTCTTGGGAGTCAGTGAGTCCCATAGATTGAATATGGAATAGAACGGATGATTTAATTTTATTGTTTTAAGTTTTTTTTCCATTAGAAACGGTTTACTTTTAAGATTTAAGTTTTGTCAGTTAATGATTTAACTTGACTTTTAGTCGGCAATTTAAACGCCACTTATAGAGTTCATAGGAAGCAGTTTTAATATACACACTAAAAAGCCTCCTGTTAGATGCACACTTATTAAATAAAAGACCACCTGTACTATTTGAGTAATATTAAGTCAAACCACTTATTTAAAGGTACCAGAAAATCAATTAGAAGCTTACCATACTTAACAATATCAATAACTATGTAGACAACACCACAATACCACTTGAGAGCACTCAATAACTAATAAGCATTATAAAATGCAACGAACACAAGAAACTTCAAACACACAACATAAACACTTCGAGTAATTAACGCGAACTGACAGCGACGAATTAAAACGAGGGTAGATAAAGAAAAGTGGGTGAATGATTGTGTATTGTAGATAATAACCACTTACGAAATTAGTGACGATGACAATGTATCATTCTCTTCTTTAGTAAGTAATTAGATATGGCAAGAGTATAAAAATTATTAGTTAATCTTAGTTTCGAGTGTGAATGTTGATGGTTATAAATATAGAGGAAGATCAAAGAAACTAGCTAGAAAGGGTGTGACTTCTGAAATGACGACTAATATAGATGTGTGTGGAAGAAGAAGATATGCTCCATCGACCGAAATTGGGATGATATGTTTAGTTACATTTCAGACATTGATAATTCTCACGTTCTTATTAATAAGATTATTTCCAGTCAGTAAACAAACACTTCGAACTTAGATAAAATATTTGTACCTTAGCTTCCGTCGATAACGAATCGATATCTCCTCGTCATGACTTATTTATCATTTTATCTCAAAATTGTATGAAATTCCGATATTATTTCTGTCACGTTAGAGGCGGCATGTTTTTACTCTTAGCAATAAAACTGTTTTATTAATTTAGTCATAATTGCAAAATATCTTATCGAGATGTATGCGATTGTATCAGGAATATTATTTTATGATGACATCGATATAACTGACGAAAGATTATCGATTATCAGAAAATCGGTTATTCCAGTTAATGACGAAATAAATGGCGATAATATTGTTTTGGCAAGTACTCAGAAAAAAAAGTACATTTCGTTATTTTAGAACAACGAACTGATAAAAGGCCAGAGAAACGAAGAGAGTTAAAATAGACGTACGAATGAAATGAAGTGCTCAGAAAAGAAAACAAGTATTCTATTGACGAAACGTATGTTTACTTAGTTGTTGATACACATGACGCTGGACATAACAAAGAAAATATAAGTAGACTGAGTAATATTGAACTAGTCATTGTGCCAGTGAGTTACTCAACAACTACTGTTGATATAGATACTGTTCTTCATAAGTGCGAATCGTTATAAGGGAAATCTCAAGGTTACACTTGTGATAAGCATGAATCATCCTTGAAAAGAAGAAATCCTGAATCTATCAATGAAAGTTGACAGCTTATAAACTATGCCCATATAGTCAATGTAGCCACTGCAAGTACCCTCTTGTGTTTTTCTTTTAGAACCAAAATCTATCAAAAATCCGAGACTGAGTTTAAAAACGATCGACTTTCGATTTTTGGGTTATTTCACTATGTATATCTTCATCAGCCTTTAACCGTTAGATCAATGATTAAGTTCAGACAGACTATTCCAAAGAAAAACTGAAAGCAATGGAACGAACTACCTAAAACACATCCTTTTAACAATACTCACAGATCCTTTATAGGGCACAACACTCAATTATACACTAATTAGCTTCAAATACTGTACGTACCATGTTTTAAGTTTGTAGAAGACACATCGTTGAGCTGCGCTGCCGTTGATGGCTGTGTGCACACTGACCGTTATCACTACATATCGCTGATAACGCTGGCCATCCAACTTTATCACCTATTCACTTTGTTGTAGGAATAATATTATCATGCTCTAGTAAAACTTGACTGCGATCTGGTAATAGAAAGATATTGAACGTTTAATATCTATATGTTGGTAAGGATCCCACGCAAATTTTGAAAGGTCATGTTTTGACCGACCCCTTTTTGAGATGCCTTATGTAAATATGGTTGCATTTATATTGCTGCAACATGCCTAAATGCGGTTAGCAATTTGATTTGAATATGCATGTCATCTATCAGCTTATATGTGTAGTTTATTCGAAATTTTCGTTCTATTAAAGCTGTCACAAATTACTAACACAGAACTTACGGGTAGATAGTAATTAGAAGGTTCCATTTTCTTTCAATCATTCTCGGTCGGTTCAAGGATTTTCTAGTAATAATGGATTTTATTTTAAACAGTTATCAATATCCTATTTACAGTTAAGAAAATAGGTGTCGAAACAAAACTATGTGGTATCTACAAGTAGATCAATCAGATATGATTAGAAGCCAGTTATCAAACAATGGCGTATTAAAATTTATAGATTTCAGTCATAAATGTTAACGTTACTATATTAGGTAAGCTGATACCTATTGACGGCACGGTTGGCGCAGTGGTTAAGCGATTGACTGCTGCGCTGCGTGTCGTGGGTTCGATTCCCGCACGGAAAAAATATTTGTATGACCTACATGTATTTGTTCCGAGTCTGGGTGTTTTTCTATCTATAATATGTATGTATATACAAAAAAAAAAAGTATATTAGTAGTTTATCAGCCATCTTGTTACCATAACACAAGCATTGGGTTGCTTAGCTTGGGACAAATGGTGCTGTGTGAAATGTCCAGGGATATTATTATTATATTATTAATAAAGTATCTAAATACCTTATAAATTGCACATGGTAAATTCCCTTCATATTTGGATTTACAATATTATGACGTCGCTATCTTCAATTTGATTGGGTATCTATATCCGAATACAAAGTCACTTTTTACAAAAAAATACGATTACATCCAATGTGAACCTTTATCCCCTTTATTGAAGGTAATTTTTAACCTTATTTTAATCTGAGGAACGGTCTTAGCATAATGAGTAGAGTGAATTAACTCTAAAAGTACGGCCCTCGACACCTATAAAATAAACTTTAATTCTGGAATCGCAGGAAATCGTTTGGAGAAAAGTTATGCTAAATGGCATCACATAAGTTACCACCAAGGTAGATATAGCCAGGATGCATATTGTACAATATTAAACAACAAAATGCTGATCAATGAACCTGGTGTGTCGCAAGGTTCTATAATGTGACTCGCATATTTTTTTCCAAAAAAGCTTTGTTAGTTAGGGTCAATTGGGTACATCAATGGATATCGGATTAGCTGCAATGCTTTTATTGTGTGGAATGCTAAATAGAACCTTCTACACTAATTAAATAGGTAGGCACTGTAAGTATTCCATTATTGAATAGCACTCGATGGAGAAGTAGACGAGTAGTATGTGGAAGTGGTTTAATTATTAAGTGGTTACCATTGTTTGCAATTTTACACGCTTTTGAAATATTACTTATGTAATTTGTTAACATAGTTAATTCGAGAAGTGCAGTAAAGTGTCTCGCAGTGGAATTATTTCTTCGTTCACAATTGACAATATTTAATATTGAATTATTATCTTCTATTATTATTTCTTCTTCGACTACGAAATGCGATGAACGATTATCGATTACGATATCACATGAAAGCTAATTAATAGTCTTTATAATTATCTGATAACGGACAGAATAGTATGTTACGAAATTAAACCTAAATACTTAACCTTTTCGTAATAGGTGTAAGGTTCATTTTTAATTGCAAATATATATTTTGTATTATTAATATAAGGATATCAGTTTGGTCATGCGTATTGGTACCTACCAGATTTGGAATCTACGTAGAGCTGCAATATTCATTTAACAAAATTATATTTTTAACTTGGGTTTGTTCCCATATTTGTTTATAATTCATTCATAAAAATAATCGTAGACTCGACGCTTCCTAACATCTCAAAGCGCCTGATCGAAAATGATAACCACGAGACTAACAACGTCTACAAAAGTTCTATTTCGGTAAGGCAGTATTTGCAGGTAAGTTTTAGTATGCTTCGAAAGGCCGATGGGGTATGAGAATTGGCTGGTAAATGTTTATAATCTAGCTATAATAATATTTTTTGTCACCTTTCATGTCATGTTTCCCTATGCTGGGTTAAGGCATCCCCTTTTTCCTTCCAAACCTCTTTGAATAGATTGATCAATAAAATTGATTCTGAGAACATGACCCTCCTTTGCGTCGCGCAGTCGGGTAAAAACAAAGTGGCTCATTAGTAGATAGAAGAAGTTTCGTAGGAGTTTCACGTTTCTTAGTTACTAGCTACAGGCTTCAAAGACAATTTAGGTACAAAGTCTAAAAAATAAGCAATGATAGAAAAATATATTCAGTCTTATTCATAAAACTTTAATCAATTGCTAAGCAACTGATTAGCAAAATTCTTAGTCATAATATTTAGCTATTTAGCGCTAAGAGGATGCTAAGCTGTCAAAATGAAACACCACCGGGCCTCTGTTATGAGGATGCTAAGTGATAAATGATTTTATTTTTGTAAGTAGGTTTGTACAAACACTTTTACACGTCAATCATATTTTTAAAACTAGATGAGGTCGATTAAGAGACTAAGTTAAGAGACAAGATGGCAGATTTTATGTGAATCAGCTGATCGGATCATTGCACTCCGAGGTTATTTTGTTCATAATTATCGAGTTGTGCGTAAATATGGATTTCGAAAATCTTATACTGGATTTCCAGAACGACGTAGTAGAGTTAAATAATTTTTAAACGCTGCGCGCCGGAGGGAAGTAGAAGAAGGAAGACCTACAAAGCTCGTTTAAATCTGCTACGATAATGATTACATAATACATATTCTTCATTCCGAGTACATATGATGAAAGGATTTATAGAGAAAGCTCAATGAGGTGGCTCAGTAGGTGCTTAGGAGGTTTGAAGAGAATGAGGTCGTGAAGAAGCTCATCACACATAGTGATTATTCAATTTATGTTATCCCATGTGCCCTTGTGTTATCTTATGACGCCAGTTCTAAGGTACAGAACTAAGGAAAAGCTACGTTGTGGCAGTAACACAGAAATAATAAGAGACATTTTGTAGAAATAATTTATTTTGATACAAATAAAACTACATTTTTGTTCTATATTCATGCCACTCTCATTCCTCATCTTTTTCGCGTAGCATGGTCTTGTCACTCGCCGTCTTTGCAAGGTTGAATAATTGTCTAATACAATGTTTAAATGTTGGGAAAGGAGGAGAAAAATAAAAGAATAAATAGACATTTACACAGTTATACAGTTAATGAAGTACCGGTAAGCCACATGTGCAGAAAGAATGATTGCCAAACTTCCTTGTCTTCAACGTAGCATTTAATCTTATAATATGCTTTTTTGTCAAGGTCACGTTTGATGTGGGTTTTGAACTTTCCATCCGTTCTGTAACCGACTTTGGCAACTTCTTATAAAAGCGGATACTGTTTATAAGAAATTACTTGCTTGTTTTAGTATCATAGTTTCGGTTTTACTACGTGTATTTATATCGTAACCGTAGACGATTTTTCGCAACTAGGTTGGTACTACTAGGTAACTTCAAACTCAATATTATAGCGAACAGTTAATTTTTCATGGGCTCTTAAGTCACTTCCGGAGCTAACAGGCCTATTATTAGAACTGCCAAAATATCGTGATTTTCAAACAATTTTGATCCGTAGATTTCTCTATCCGTTGACAATAGAAATAACCTGCAACAACCTTGATTCAGCACGAATTTGATAGAACCTGAGGATTCGCATTGAATACATTTGGCATCAATGGTCGGCATGATTTAAGGATTTCTCATTGTTATAATTTATTGTATTATTCTGTTTGATTAGCATATGCGGAAAATGGTGATTATTCGCGTGGGCGGTGGCGCGAATTAACAAATATTAGGTATAAATGCGACTATTAGTCTGATTGCGTATTGTTAACTGCTAGACGGTTCAATCGGTGTTATTTGCATAGAAATTAATATTTTGCATATAAATGGAACCGAAACATGCCAGGGAAGAGTCAAAAAAATACGTAGTTTAAAACGAAAAAAAAAACTACAGAACACGCTTTTATCACGCACTAAAAAATATAAATTAATTAACTTGACTTAAATTGAATTCGAAAAGCGTGAAGAGGATAATAAAATAAATATTTTCCTGTAGGAGACAAACATCTACCTACTCACAGGCTCTTAAAAACAATGCTTCCTATAGCAAAAATAAGTAAAAAAAAATGACTACAAGGTACTTCTACAAGCACCAGATACGATTCAATTCAAAAGCACCTTCACGAGATTTATTCAATGTCATTCATAACAAAACAAAAATGTAGACTCATAAATCTTAACAAACCCATAACATTGAAATAGATCAGATACTCCGTCAGTATCGGCGGCAGAATGTGCTTGATTTATGTTATTGGACTTATGTAACCTTTTACGGGTAATAAAAACAACGAATTGGGTAATCATGTGATCCAATTATTTTTTTAAACATAAATCGTAGGTACTTTATGTGTCCCGACTTCAGAGGTGTAGGTTGTGAGTTCGAACCCAGACACACTTTACTACGACTCGCTCAAAACGATTTAGTAGAACATCGTAAAGAAACTAGCATGTCCGAGAACCAAAAATGTGTAGACATGTGACATCTACTATCCAACACTGGGTAGATAACAACCCACTCTCTTTCACAAAGAGGAGACTCATGTCCAAGCAGTGGAAACTGAGGAGCCGAAACATCTGTCTACAACTGAAAAATAACACTTTGTGGACTACCCCAAGTAATCATTACAGAAAGCTCTAAACACCATTAGATAGGTACACATAATTGCATTAGTTAAAAGTTTGATTGCATTAGATCGTTTTTTATGTAGCTGCAAATAATTCACACGTGAGCAAGCGATCAATTAAATTATAAAAGTCAGTGCAGAAAAAAATAAGGCAAAATATTGTATCTAATTTTAAATTGACGAAAATTGTATAGCCTAATCACCCCGGTCTTTAATTTTCTAATCAACATGGGGGTCGTTTTAACAATCGTAATTAAGTTAAAATCAAATCAAGAGACATATGAATGGACATTGATGATACGTAATTAAGACTCAGATTCAAAAGAATTCCAATTATATCTATTAATAATTCAAGCCTGTATCGACACAATGAAGATTATGTCGATCGTTCAATTACCATAACAAAGTATTTGCATATAGACGTGGAAACCTATATAATAGGTGCAATTATTGTTTCAAACAATGATACGGATACGAATTTTGCTGTTGAAAACCAAATTGCCAAGCAATAATCGATCCTATATTGATGAAGACAAGTTTAATGAGTCTGGGGATAGCTGTAGCAAAGTTGGTGAGGATCGGTATGTAGATTGGTCGCAGATGAACAAACAAAAGATCTTGCACCAAAAGGGAGCCTTGAACTTCTCAACTTGAACAAGGGCATTTAATATTGACTATTATTTAAGTTTGAAGAGCTCTCAATTTAGTACTGATTGTACCAGATGTAATACCGGTGAGTCATTCTATTGTAATGGTATCAGAAAGGACTTAATTGAATAATACATATATGACAATGAAAAGGTAAACTGTCCATGAAAGGTCATCGGTTTAAATACTTTGAACTTCAAACTCTGCATTCCTTACTCAAGCTTTCTAATGTCTGAAACAGGACTTCCACTGCTGAACATGGCTTCCCACTGAGACCAATAGTGAAAGGATATTGCTGTAAGGTGAACCTAACTCATGGCTGAATACAGAGATTCATTGACATGCATTTTTCCGATCAGTTAATAATAGTATTGCCATCAGAACGCAGAAGAAGGATAAAGTAGGTCACCCAACTACGATGTGTGGCAAGAACAAGAGCATACACGCGCGAGCATAATGCAAAGGTGCGTCTACTAACTACCAAATTAATAAAATGTGCGTATGTCATGTCGTATCATGCTCGTGGAATGGTGTAAATAATCTTAATCTGTTAATTTTGTACCTACTAAACAGCGCGGTTTCACATCCTGAAAGTATGACCGGAAGGCCAATTCTCGTAATTTAAAACGTTCAAAATCTAGTCGCAGTCTCATCTCGGCGACAAACAAATGTCAAAAAGTAGCGAAATTAGAAGTATTTTCGACAGATTGAGACTGAGATCAGACTGTGATCGTTCTTAAAATTACGAGAATTACCCCTCAGATGTATGAACTTAAACGAGGCCAAAAGAGTATGTAAAGGTCGTAGCAGGTCGCGTTCTGTAGTATCTACCTACCCCATGGGAAGAAGGCGTGAGTTTATGTACGAGTATGTAGGTACATTTCTGAAAGTTAAACAAACTCCGCGGCCACGGCTAGGCTACCAAAAATTCCATCGTGATCCTCTTAAAAATAACAAAAGCTGAACAACAAAGCGACCCTGTCAATCACATCTGACCCCGAATCGAGAGCACTCCACAAATATGCGCTGATCACGGCAGCTGTCCATCAGAAGGTGTCAATAGCCTGACCTTTGGTGAGGCCTTGTTCAGGACCAGAACAATCAGATCAAATGCTTAAGAACATGTTGCAATAAGATTTGGAGACCATAGGAGTGTAGCATTGGTCCTTGTTACGATTGATAGATTGGATGTAGAAGGCGGAGAACTGGGTGCGGTGGCGTAAGTCATGAGGGGTATCTACTTGAGTAGCTGTACATAGGTTGAGTTGGTTGGTTGAGTGTAATTAGATTCAAAGTATCTCTCATTTTATGATTAGCAAAGTTTGCAATCCATCAAAGATGCTGATATAGGCGGCATGGATGTAAAACCGCGACGTAACTAAGTTTGGTCCTTATAATAGTCAGAGTTCAGTTTTTTTTCTACGGTCTTCGTGGCGGTTCTTTCATGGCTTTACCTAAACGAAAAAGAAAATGGCGGTTTTCCACAGTGTTTTATGACAAAGACAGTTACAGTCGTCATTTATTACTCAATCCGCTGGAGGGTCGTTTTCATTTTTATCCAAACGTTATGCAACTGAAGGCTGTTTATTTGTATCTACTTAAACATCGTCGCCTGCAGCTTAAGAGCTAACGTAACATAATTAAAAGTAATGTTTATGGCGGACAGAGGTTGTTCCATACTCGTCACTTCGTAACTTATTATTACTGTATTTAAAACCATTGCTTCATACATGGCTTTAGGGAAGTGCCATCATTTTGATAGGTTGCTTAACCGATGGAGAGTGGCTGTAATATGATATTTTTAGTAAGTACTTTTGTATAGGAATCATCTGCGGGCAAGTTTTGAAACTTCTCCTCTTATTGTAAGTATAATATTTCAGCTATTTAATTTCTTCATTAATCCATTAAGAAGAAACATTTAGATTTGTATTGCAAGACTAAAGAAACGATGGATGGAATGTGTGAATGATGATATGTTTAGAAAGGGAGTGACTACCGAGATGACGACTAATAGAGAAGCATGGGAGAAAAATACATGTTGCACCGACCACTAATAGATTTGGATAAGGGCAGGAGAATGATGATGATTTAGATTTGAATACCAAAACTATGAGTAACGTGAGAACTCAATACTTCAAAAAACAAAAGAACATGAAGCTGTCATATTAATATAACTAATCGGCGTTACTTCCATGTATCATTATGTTAACATGACAAGTAACAAGGGTATTTTGTTTTGAAGGTAGCCATTATTACAGTGGAAAACCAGCGTGGGTGGACCATTGACAGATAGACACGAGCCTAGGTACGTAAAAAGATGGATGGATACTTGTCAAGCTTTATACTTTTACTAAGAATGAGCCCATTTTTGTATTACAGATTTCTGCAATTTGCCAATAAGTAATTGTTTCACTATGACAGGGCGGAATTTGTTATACCTACCACATCAACATAACTATATTTTAAATTTAATAAGCCCTATGATGGCTTCTTAGTTGATTCGCACGAATTTATTCGCCCGAAATGGTTGAATCGTCACTTTCAAATAACTAATTAATTTGTGAGTAGCATAATTATAAAAAAAATATAATATTTACAAGTTAAATCCTACTAGTCCTACTAATATTATAAACGTGAAAGTTTGTATGGGATGGATGGATGTTTGTTACTCTTTCATGCAAAAACTACAGAACGGATTTGGATGAAATTGGGTACACAGATTGTTTATAACCAGGATTAATACATAGGATACTTTTTATCCCGATGTTCCCACGGGATCGAAACTTATGCGGGTAAAACCGCGGGGCGCAGCTAGTGTTTCATATTTTTATCAGCCTGCTTTTCGTTGCGATGTCTTATAAGACGAAACTATATATGGCTTTTCTTACTGTTTCACTGTTCTTTTCGGATTCATTTAAATTCTTTGCGGTTTACAAGACAGTTTCAATCATTCCTCCTGGACTCATCGAGTATCACTGAGTCGGCACTTTTCTAGTGCAGCTGGTCACTATTGATTCTAGCTTACGGTACCTACTGGCAGAGGTTGGGAAAAGTATGATTGGCTGGCCCAAGGTAGAATGAAGATATGGATGGCTATGTACAGACGCCATCACATCAGGCTACTACAATCTGACAAATTTCTATAATAGATTTTCAACTTTATCGCTAAAGCATGACGTTCAAGATTGATTGGGAAAATTTGACAGTTTCGGGTAGCTTGATGTGCTGGCGTCTGTACAAGAGTTTCTCATTTGGAATAGAATAGAATACTCTTTATCACAGACGTCATATCAATTACAGATATAAATGTAGAAATTTTTCATCTAATAGGGCGACAAAATGGGCGATCTTATCGCTAAAAGCGATCTTTTAAAGACAACCTTTGGATGGATTAAAAAGGGGGAGCAGAGACTATTTCTTTATTTCGTTTGTATGATATAGACCGAGTATTCGTGTTCTGAGTTGACCCATATTTGTAAATTATTGTTATTTATAAGACATTCTTGTGTCATGAGTCGCCCACGCCCATAATCTGAAGTTATGGACTAGCTTTTCTAGTATCTACATTTTTATGTAAATCTTGATGATATTTTGTCATTGTTACGAAAAACGCATAGTTTTGAAGAATTATGTGCATAATAACACAAAGCCTGGCTTAAATCATAGCAGTGTTATTTAGGAGCCCAATAAGTATTAAGTAATAATTTTAGTGTTGTTAGTATAGAATAACTAAAGTAAAAAAGGCACTTATTAAAGACTACAAATATCAGTATGGAATAGGTAAATGGGATTACTCCGCGAAGTCCCCTTCGTTACTTGTTTTTTTGATATTTACACGATCCCCAATCTTACTACCAAGTTCTATGATTGTGACAGTCTGTTCATTCTTGTGTTCGTTAGGAGGGAGGGTCGTTCATACAGAGTTGTATGTATCTAGTTCTGAACTAATCTAGTTTATCAGTTGACTTTTAAAGATCAGCCTTCGGCCAAAGTAAAGACTCTCACGTGCTAAAAATGTCATCTATACCTTGCGGCCGTCCGTCAGATTATTAAGCCGTAATTAGGAGTAATGGTCGCCGCCTTTCAGAGATCTGTTACACTGATTGGAAAGTTCTATAATGGTTCTATAGTATACATACAGTGATAAATAGGTGTGATAAAAAAACAATGCTGGCGAAATGTGGGTGTACACCTCTACCTAACCTATCGGGGCTTATAGACATGCGTGATGTTATCTTAACAAACCCATCTCATAGAAATAGACACTTATTATAGCTATAAAGTTGATTTAAATTGTCATTATCATCCCGTTTAGGTACGGTCAAAGCAGATAAGTACCCATTGTCTTCGGATATAATTGAAGTGTTGTAGAAACCGATGGATGTTTTCGAATGAAAAATTTGATAAATGAACTGATGGTTTTCTATTATTTAAAGTAAAATTTATTCGAAAACATCCATCGGTTTCTTACAAAACTTCAACTATATACAACGGCCCCGGTTACTTATCTCCTTTGGTGTGACCGTACATACAGCATTAGCATTATCAGCTTATAACGTTCCTACTGCTGGGACACAGGCTAGCAGCAGCTGCTGGTCCGTGGGAGGGAGTGGGCCGTAATCCAACACGCGGGTCCAGAGCGGGTTGGTAGATGTCACGTCTTCGAATTTTTGGTTCTAGCTAATGTCGGTTTCCTTTCGATGTTTTTCTTCACCGTTTCGAGAGCAGTGGTGATAAAATGAATTACACTAAGTAAAGCGCCTGCATGGGATCGAACCCATGACCTACTCGTAAGTTGGGGCCGCTTCTACTGCGATACAACATACAAACAATATGCAGGTAAAGTTAAATTAAATTGCTGAAACAGGTTGGATAAGACTAACTGAAGAACAGCAGTAATCCCTTTAAAAAATAACGTTTACACACGTCTATCAAATACTCATCTCCGTGATATACGACTCGTGTCCCAGACTTCAAGCTCGCTGGCTTATAATGTATCTCGCTGTGAAACGTAACCATTCCGCGATCTAGAAAACGGCTCCTGACGGTACAGCGCCATCTATCGAGCCAGAGGGTAGACAAATGCTGTTTTATTTCTTAGAATGAAACATATTTTTGTTATTGTAAAAATAATAAAACAATAATAAATGTATCTGTTGTATGCCGATGTATCAGCTGTAATAAAGCTTACTGGGCCATTTTTTTTAAGCTTATTATTACAACTGTACCGAATTGTTTTACGTATCATTCGATACGTAAAACAATTTTAAAACAAGAATTATTTTATACGTAAGTACAATTTTTTTATGAATCCTATAAATGTCGTCATAAGCTTTTATTTATACCCAAGCACTGATGATAATTTTCATGGCTCAAGGTTGGTGATTCAACTGAAACAAAAATAGCACAACCATTAGCAATACGTATTAACCCAAATTGTTAACTTTAATACGATTATAATGATCGTCTTCAAGGAAAAGTTATTCTTATAACAAAAACATTAAATAAAAAAGTATGAAAACATTGTGCATAATATACATATTAAGAATCTAGAAGCACTTTAAAAGTTGAAAAAATATTTTAGGAAAAATGATAAATTAATGGCAAAAATAAATTATTGGAGGCGCCGGGTATCGATCCCGGTACCTCTCGCATGCTAAGCGAGCGCTCTACCATCTGAGCTACGCCCCCGTTCTGATACAGATCGAAATTACTGTTTGGTTACTAAAGCTACGGCTCTTTGGTAATAGGGAGGACGATTATTTCGGTCATGTTTTTGATTGCCTCGTAATTTCATACGATACAAAACAAGTGTCCGGATGGAGGAGCCATGTATGCTAATTTACTAAGAAATATTGGTACTAATACTCGTATTAGTATTTAGTAGATACGATCCTGGAATTTGCAGTAAAACTCTTAAAAAATACGCGCGTTTGCGTTTAAATTCAGAACAGAACTCGAATTCAGAACTTGAGAACTAGCCGATGGATATTTTTGAAACTTTTGGTACGATTTAATGGTAGTTATGAGTAATCCGTACAAAATTGGGTTTTGTACAGCTAGAACAAGGCTTAAGGTGTAATTTATAAAATAGTCGGCTCTTTCGTCTACTGCCTTCCTTTAATTATTGTCTATTTCCTAAACCTAAACCATGATATGTTCTCATCCAGGAAGCTTACCTTCCAAACAGAACGCACCTATCGAGCAATTATTGAAATGTTATAAATGCGTAGATAATAAAATGTTTATATTACTTATGTAATTATCACCACACGTGTGCGTATGATACATCCTCATAAGTTTAGTGTTACGGCCGCGTCATCGGTAGGGTTAATTGCATTAGTTGAATCTAGGGCTGTCAGTTTCACAAGTCATTTAATACATAAATTAAAAAGGTGTTCTTTTCACTCCCAAAATTAGACCACTTCAAAATTGCACTACATTACCCAAATATTTGTCTTTCACAGACAGAAAACTATGTTTGCGCTGAAATTTGTTTTTTTTTTTTTTTTTTTAATATAGTTCACTGTTGCTCATTATTGTCCTGCTTGAACGTCCATGCAGACAGACTGAAAACGTATGCCACACAATTGATACCTTAATGCTTTCTATCTATGTAAGTACTTAACTTCCCGGTGGCCTAAAACAACGTCACCAAAATGTCAAAACTAAAGCCATTGCAACTGTGTGTGTTACACAACTACCCCGCAGATAATATAAGAATGAATAATAAATATTAGTAATCTGTCAAGTAACATAATTAACGGGCGAAACGTGGGTACTTCACGTCTGCCTACCTTACCGTCATGTTTTGAGCTTACTGCCTATCTATATCTATCTATACTAATAATAAAATATCTGGAGAGTTTGTTTGTTTCTTTGTTTGGTGGAACGCGCTAATCTTTGGGACTGCCAGTCGGATTTGAAAAATTCTGTTGCAATTGTTAGCCCAATTTTTAGAGGGTTCTTAACGTCATGCTAGGACGCTAAGGAGCCGAGAAAAAACATAAAAAGTCAGAAAGACGCTGAGAGAAAACTAACTAATAGCGCGGGCATGTGTGGGGCAGGTCAACAAGACATTTCACGCGGAGGAAGTCGAATAAAGTCTCAATCGTCGTCCCTATAACCAGGATACTCATCATATGTCATCAGTCATCGCCTAAACGGACGTGGGTGGGTATAAGTATCATCGATTAGGGACACATCGACAACCCTGCTGACCTATGCTCTGCTGCCAAGGCCGGATATATCGTCGATATATTGTAATAGCAACAAATCCGTAATTAGCAACGTCAGCGGGCGCAGGTTACGTGTCAATATTGGTAAAATTGATGTTTGGTGTGGCTTGTGAATGTGGGGACTTGGTGGAACTTTTTAAAAACGTGGATTGTGAAATATCGATTGTATTTTGGATTAAAAAAACATCAGACATGAACGCTCAGTTAAAACAGTCAACTGGTGGTCTTTTGCTATGTAGCTGAAAGCAATGTGCTTTGGACGATTGATGATTGTTTGATTGTGAAGCCAAAAAAATATCATAAAGGGTGGTATCCACATCGACGATCTGATACCATGGATTCAGTACCTACATGATTCATGACGGAGGGTCTGGAGTAGAAAATTTTCGCCGGTTATTAAAGAATAAATCTGCTGTTTCCTACAAAAGTCGCGGATAAAATGTGTGAAACAGCCGATTTTAAGAATCATGTAACATGTACTGAATCTATGATAACAGTTTGTGCGTGGATGTCTCTGCCACCCTGTATACTCGTACCACCCAGGGCCTCGTAGACTGCGCAAAATAAGGTACCATACCTTCAGAAGTCAGACGTCATGACAAACGTTAAACATTTCAAGAAAACAACATCCACTTTTAACACACCAACAACACGATGTTTAAAGCAAATAAAGACTTATCTTATCACTGATTTACAGGATGGTCCTAGGTTCAAAGTTTCAGTGTGCGTACTATCAACAAACAAAGCAATTTGATGAACTAACAAATTGATAACAATGTTGATAGATAACTTTAACACTGCGATTAAATACTCACACATGTTGTATTTTTTCAGCGCGTCACTATTTGAGCTAAGTAATTGTTCTGAGAGGTGCATGCGTAAGGTCTGATATCAACTGAGGTGTAACAAAACATTCACGATTGGGTTTTGTTTTAGCTAATATAGTAGATTTTTTTTATTGCTAAACATATAGTAACCGAATTGCGATCCGAAATTCATGCAAATTCGGCTCATTGGTAGATAGTGAATATGCGTACCTACACCGAAATTCTGCTGCCGGAGCGTTAAGATATGCAGACTGAACTTATCGCAGTGAACCTTTTTATTTATACTCTACTACTAATTTTAAATCAAATACTGAAAGGAAAACATCGAGAGGAAACCGTATCCTAGAACCAAAAATTGGAAGACATGCGACATCTACCAATCCGCACTGGGCCCGCGCGGTGGATTCAACCCAATTCCCTCTCACCGAGAGGAGGCCTGTGTCCCAGCAATGTGAAAGTTATAGCCTGATTATCTAATTAAAGGAACTTCATGATTAATTGGACGTAGTTACACAAAAAGGATCCAATCCACGTGAAGGTAGTTTTGAGTTATAGGCCAATGAAGTTGTAACACAGTTTAGTCGAACATTTGATATGTTTAGATCATATGTGTTGTGATGATTATTTAGCAAATTTTTCGTATTTAATTTCGTATTAAGTTTTGTAGTAAAAGTAATACAATTTTATAGAGATACTGTGGAAAAAGTCGATCTGAATCCTTTTTGCTAAATAAATAAGTGTAAGGGTGCTGCTCAACATACATTCATCAATAACGATCCACATAATGTTTTAGTAACTTATTCAATAAAAATCAATGTATAATAATAGTTTTTTTTATTAAATATTAATAATTATTAACAAACTTAATGCTAACAGAGTATTTTTGGCTTTGAAACTTGCTAGTTTCGTATGAAAACTATCAATAAAAAGAGATCAAAATCTGTTGTCACTTTACCACTTTTGCTGTAAGAAAGTGCAGACTTTGAGTATGTATACTTAAAGGAAAACCATTCCCATATCAGCCGTAGGACGTCCACTGCTGAACATAGGCCTCCCCGATAGATTTCCAATAGGACCTGTTGAAAGCGGCCTGCCCACTGCCACTTCAACTTGCTAATTCGCTGAGCTATGTCGGCAACTTTGGTTCGTCTACGAATCTCCTTATTTATGATTCGATCACGCAGAGAGACTCCGAGCACAGTCCTTTCCGTAGCTCGTTGGGCTATCTTGAGCTTACTAATGAGGCCCATAGTAAGAGACCAAGTTTCAGTGCCATAAGTCATCCTTGGTAACACGCATTGGTTAAAAACTTTCGACTTATGGCACTGAAACTTTGTCTCTTACTATGGGCCTCATTAGTAAGCTCAAGATAGCCCAACGAGCTATGGAGAGGACTGTGCTCGGAGTCTCTCTGCGTGATCGAATCATAAATAAGGAGATTCGTAGACGAACCAAAGTTGCCGACATAGCCCAGCGAATTAGCAAGTTGAAGTGGCAGTGGGCAGGCCACACAGCACGCAGAACTGGGGCCGTAAAGTTCTCGAATGCAGACCACGCAGTGATAAGCGCAACGAAGGATTTCCACCTACAAGGTGGACAGACGATCCGATGAAGACCACAGGATCGCGCTGGATATGCAAGTCGCTTCCAACCGGTCCTATTGGAAATCTATAAGGAGGCCAATATATATAACTATGGCGAGTGTCTATAGCTAACTATAAGGGAATGTAGCTAAAATATTTCTACTCACCACACACTGCACCTGTTGGGAAAGTCAATCGAGTTACCTCAGTGCCTCAAGTCATCCTTGGTAACACGCATTGGTTAAAAACTTTCGACTTGAGGCACTGAGGTAACTCGGACTTTCCCAACAGGTGCAGTGAGTCGAAAGTTTTTAACCAATGCGTGTTACCAAGGATGACTTATGGCACTGAAACTTGGTCTCTTACTATGGGCCTCATTAGTAAGCTCAAGATAGCCCAACGAGCTACGGAAAGGACTGTGCTCGGAGTCTCTCTGCGTGATCGAATCATAAATAAGGAGATTCGTAGACGAACCAAAGTTGCCGACATAGCTCAGCGAATTAGCAAGTTGAAGTGGCAGTGGGCAGGCCGCTTTCAACAGGTCCTATTGGAAATCTATCGGGGAGGCCTATGTTCAGCAGTGGACGTCCTACGGCTGATATGGGAATGGTTTTCCTTTAAGTATACATACTCAAAGTCTGCACTTTCTTACAGCAAAAGTGGTAAAGTGACAACAGATTTTGATCTCTTTTTATTGATAGTTTTCATACGAAACTAGCAAGTTTCAAAGCCAAAAATACTCTGTTAGCATTAAGTTTGTTAATAATTATTAATATTTAATAAAAAAAACTATTATTATACATTGATTTTTATTGAATAAGTTACTAAAACATTATGTGGATCGTTATTGATGAATGTATGTTGAGCAGCACCCTTACACTTATTTATTTAGCAAAAAGGATTCAGATCGACTTTTTCCACAGTATCTCTATAAAATTGTATTACTTTTACTACAAAACTTAATACGAAATTAAATACGAAAAATTTGCAAAATAATCATCACAACACATATGATCTAAACATATCAAATGTTCGACTAAACTGTGTTACAACTTCATTGGCCTATAACTCAAAACTACCTTCACGTGGATTGGATCCTTTTTGTGTAACTACGTCCACTTATAAAATAGGATCTAAGCCGTTTGGATCCTTTTTGATATTTAGGTACCTATACTGGTTAATGAGACATTTATTTTTAGCAAAAAGGATTCAAGTAATCTGGGCCCTTTCTGATATTTGAGTGTGATATAAACTGTATTTCTCAAAAAAAATCCAAACAGTGTGGGGCGTTTTTGTGATTTTCCTAAAACACTTATTCCATAGAGTTACCATTTCTCAAGAACGATTCAAGCGCTTTGGATTCGTTTTGATGAAAAATATCTGATGCAGCCCATAGATGTGGCTTGGTATCTGGTAGTTGTGGATACGTTTAAAATTGTGTTTTTTCACTTGGGTGTTTTTTGACATTAAAGATATCACCCCAAGGATGCGTTTGGTATATATAACTCAATTTCGGGGAAAGTGTGGATTGGATCCTTTTTGCGTAACTACGTCCAATTGCGTCCTCGATACATTTGAAACAAAAGTATCAAGTTGTATTAATAACCATAACACCATACACCAGTCTAATGCACGAATTACCTTCCAATATTCTCTAAGTCTGTCCTTCCTAGCAAAAAGTTAATGAGTCGTCTTGAAGCTAGTAATTACATCGTGAGTGACGCCGCGGTGATGGATGACTGTCCATACATGTCGTTAATTATTATCCACTTGTTACGTGTAATTACTGTCTACGTTTTACATAAGTGTCTGTTTAACGTTTTAAATTAGAATGTATTGTATTACAAGCCGTGCACCTGCCCGAAGGGATGCCTTGTCGGAAATAATGACAAAATTATATTGAATTTTTTACCATAAATATACCACCTTCGACAAAAATAACATCGGTTATTAAAAAAATATCAGCTGTTCCATACATTTTGACCGCACAGGGCAGGGGTTGCACTTTTGTACTACGAAACAGTTGATTTTGTTTTTGATATTTTTTTTGATAATGGGGTCTAAACTCATGTGCTGAATTCATGGTTACAGTTTGCGCGTCGATGTCCCTGCCACCCTGTATACAGTGACCTCCAGAAGTTAGTGGACATTTTTCCATTTCAGCTGTGATGCCACGTTATGATTCAAAATAAAAAAAATAATCAGGTGGAGTACCTGATTATTATCTACTTACTTGATTATTTTTTATGATAATTCAAAGGTAGTTTAATTAATCAATAAAAAACGTTAGAGCAGTTCAAACATTTGGATCGCTAGAATTTTAAATCTTAATGTGGTGTGTCAAAGCGTAAGTGGAAAAATGTCAACTAACTTTTGCAGGCCACTGTATAACTAAAAATTTGAAATCAAGCTCTCTTTTCAAGCAATCTGCTTCAATTCGAGGCAGTTATTTTAGTCCAAGCTCAGATTCGATGCCACCAGCTGCATCAGGCTGATCTTGTACACTACATAAGATTTAATCCATCTTCACTGATTTGCATACTAATCCAGTATGCAAATCAGTGAAGATGGATTTGCATGGATGGCTGCCATGGAAATAAATGTTAAATTAGCATCCGACTATAAATCAACCAGTTACGTATACAGGAGGAAAACCAAAGTGAATACTATGTTTGTAAGGTAAGTCATACTTAGCATAATCAGTCAATAATGTTCTCTCTTCTGTGACACACGCCTCCTGTCTTCGAGAGGAAGCGGGTTGTAACCTACCACGCGGGCCCAGTGAACCCGCACCGGCCCGCGTGCAAGTTGATTACAGCCTGCTGTGGTTCATACTTGTCGTGCATAAAATGTATCCTCCGTTTCTTAATAATAAGGTTTAAACTGCTTTAAAGCTTTGAATTGTCTTAAAGTTAATGTAAGCTCAGTGAAATTAAATGTTAATCAAATTGACTACCTACTTAAATTATCCGTATAATATTTAAATCATTCATTCATTCTGTCATTCCTTGACAGTTGTATGAAATGTCTCTAACACGGCAAATTGACGTACGGTGTCAATTTTATTTTTTTTAACAATTAATTTCCCTGACTTATCAATCAATATGGGAAATCTGCATAAATTATGTATTTTTACGACACTTAGGTATTACTAATAGCAAAGCGAATAATAATTAAAATTTTGAAGCTGAAAATTAATGGATTAGGTAGATATCAGATTTTATCCATCATTATGTAAAAATTATGCACGGTGACCATTAGTTTCCAGTTGGCAACGACGGCGACGTTTCAAAAATAAATTAGTCAAAATATTCATTCGATGTCAAACGGACATACATTTGACATTTTTTATTTTTTACATATATTTGAGCGTACCTAGCCAACTTGAAGTTGTATGCTATTTAGAAAATGAATTCAAAATAGTCAAGACTCGTAGAATATATAAAACTTCATTTTACCTTTTCTGTGTCCTACACAACACAATCACACAGTTAGCCAATGACCGATCAAAAGTTCCCCTGATCGGGGTCTTGCATTAACACTTAAGTAGGTACCTATAAGTATTTTGTTTATGGATCCCAAATAACATAGGTGCAGTTTATAGCTTTTAAACTTAAAATTAGTTAGCAATCAAATACAACATTCATTCACGCAAACGTACTACAACATTCAAACTGAAACGAACGCTATTTATTGAGAATCAAAGTTTATCTTGTATAAGCACTGTTTTTAATGGGTGACAATAACAAGATTCCCGCGTAAAATAATAGAGGTGCGTCTGCGCTTACAAAATGTTGCAAAGAATAAGTTTACAGAAATTAAATTGTATCCGTCAGTACGCCAGCTAATCAATAAGATGAAATAACTAATAAATTGTCATCGTATAATCGATTTAAGTCGATATTGCGTCAGTAGTGTCCAAAGTTGGTTAAATGTATAATTTTTTTGTCTGTAAAATATAAAAACTTTTTTACAAAAACAAAAAAAAAAATGACTTCCGGAAGTTGGTGCCGCTGGGTTCATTTTCGTTGTTTGTATTCGACTTCCGAAATTAAAGTTATTTTTCACTTTGTAGTGTCTTTTTTTGGAAGTCGGTTTTTATGTTGTAAAAAGGTTATAAAGATTTAAAAGATCCTTTCTAAGCCGTACATACTCTATGACCATCATCTGCTGCGTGTACACACATTACCGACCACGATCGCGTATCAGCGCAATGATTTATGAATACCTCCGTTTATTTCGAATTATTTAATGATACTACCGTCATTTTCCTCAAAGTGATTGTTATCTACGAATTATCAATTATATGGATTTTTAGAGCAATTTATTGTAATGTATTTTAACTGTAATTCTATTATTTGTAATGTTTAAATTGGTTAGGAAGTTAGGATTATAATGATTGCTATGTTGACCTAGAAATTGCAGTATTTTGTTGTGTAATATCTGTAATTGTGTAGTTCTTTAGAATCCATATTATTTGAATCGATTATGGTTATTTTCAGGGTCCACTTAATTGACTTAATAAGCCTGTCTGCAGCTTGTTAGTGCATCAACATTATTTTTTTAGGGTTAGGCAGATGTGCACACACTGTCAATTATGTACAAGACCCATGTAATAGTTGGCGAGTTTATTGCCAACTACCTTTCTGGGAAATTCCTGAGGGAAAAATTCACACTATGCCCTACCTGGGAATCGAATCCAGGACCTCATGAATGTCTTCTTTGTGAATAAGTAGAGATAGAAATATAGGTTTGTAATCTATGAAGCAAACACTATAAATCTACTTAATAAAGTTCTTGAACAACACCCACACAAACCTATAGAGGAAGATAAACATCTGGTACACTTTCCCTGCATCCCATGGATATTTCCCATAGATGTTGTAAACAGTATCAAAACATTAATTACCGACAGTAACGTAACTTCTACGTGTTAGTTGGGAAACCCTTTTGTTTGCGTGAGAAGTACGCTGTATGACAGTACAGTCGGATTAACTGTGAGTGTCCGACATTGTAAACATGGAACTTTTGGAGATTATCCAGTGTAATTGCTTATTTATGCAAGCTTTAGTTAGGAATACTTAGGAATCATCGCCATCTGGCCTTCATTATTTTTAAACGTACTCAAATCTATGAAACCGTTTCATTTAGACGCAGAACAGAAGGCCTATTCTCGTAATTTAAAACGTTAAAAATCTATTCGCAGTCTCATCTCAGCGACAAAAAAATGTCAAAAACTTGTCAAAATGTAGGGAAATTAGACGTATTTTTGACAGATTGAGACTGAGATCAGATTGTGAACGTTCTTAAAATTACGAGAATTGGCCCTCTGAGGTTTTGCGAGGAGTTTAAAAGTATTTATCACCTAATTGCTTCAGATAGGCGAAGAAGTAACTGATCCTACAATTTTGGTTTACTCTTAGCCAGTACACAAAGTACGCGCTTTGACGTGGACTTGAGGAGTCCAGCCCGTATTACCATCAGCTTAGCTATTCGTCAGTAGAACCGCGTAAGTTTCCTACTTTCCACTTTAACATTCCACTCTGTATATCCAATTGATGCTTAGTTTAACAGTAGTTCGCACACAACTGTTGAAACAGTTTCTCTCAATCTGTTTTTGTTTACATTTGTGCATAGTTTTATTGAGCCCGACTATAGTAGCAGTAGTGGACATTGGACATAGTCATAATTCTAAAGCAGGGGATTGCGATGGTCTCTGTTTACATAGCTAAACGATGCATTATATGGCTCTTGCATATGAGAACCATAATTAGTGATGAGAATATAGCGTGCTTGGGTAAGTTCATACATCAATATGTTTGCACAAATATGGTTAGACAATGTTATAAAGGATTTTCTCTTGGCTTCATAGATAGTATACCTACTTGGCTGCAGCGTTTTGTAATTGAGAAAACTACAGATATTGATAGTAAGAACAAGGAAGAATGACTGGGCTATGACTATTGGCCTGCTGTATACGAGTTGGTTGAGTTGATTTGTTGAACGATTGAGTGAAGACTTTTGCATAATAGCCCTTGAAGCCAAGATCTGAGAACCTTAACTTAATTTTAAGCAATTTGTACAATGTAATCTTTAACACCATAGCTATTGTCATCGTAAATTTTTAGCTGGGCTCTTGCCAATGTATTCACGCAATTGCATCAATAAGGTAAGCAGAGCTCAAAGCGGTTACACGATCAGCTAATCTAATGGTTCATCTGAAGGATGTTCCCATACAATGTTGAAATGAAAAAAAATGGCCGCAGTTACGATACACTAGCATTTACTTCAATTACTTTAAAGGTAATTGTTCAACTACCATTTGCTTCTGAAATCGTCCAAATTGATCGTTTTTGCACTGAATTGTGGAGAAATAATGATGTGATTATTGATTGAATTGCGCTTAATACTATGTTGAATTCGATTTATTATTTGGTATGTAACCTTATCAATATCATACTGGTTTAAATAGACTGTAAGCAAATGTCTTGGTCTCTTTGTGTGTCCTCATAATACTTGAAGGATTTTTAATAATTGGACAGGTAATTGATTTTAATAAAATTTATTATTTACCAACAAACGTTTAAAAACTAAACTAAACTTAAAAGAAATTAGAATTAAAGAACGATGAATGAGAGAGAGCAGTGGTGGCCCAGTGGTAACGGTCCCGACTTCGAGTTGTAGGTCGTAGGTTCAAACCCAGATAGGTGCTTAACTTTTGGTAAATTATTTCATCACCACTGTTCTCAAAACGGTGAAGGAAAACATCGTGAGGAAACCGGCATGTCCTAGAACCAAAAATTCGAAGACATGTGACATCTACAAACCCGCACTGGGCCCGCATGGTGGATTATGGCCTACTGCCTCTCATCGAGAGGATGCCTGTGTATCAGCAGTGCGAACATTAGAGGCTGATTATGCGAATGAGAGAGAGGGAGATCAGAGAACCCTCCTATACGATTAAATAGGTTGACATATCGTCGGTGAGCGTGCAAGACCGCGTAAGAGCAGTTTGTAAATACTGCGTATCTGCATTTTCACGATTTTACAGGACGCAGAAAAAAGTTAATATCTTGGCCATTCAAATATATTTTTCCGACTGAACTTGTTTACTATTTATTTGCGACTTATTTTATAGGAAAATAACGTAAATTTACCAATAGCTTGTTTAGATTCTGTGTAAAGTCATTTACGCGGTTTTGTTGCGATAAATAATAGAAAATGTAGTAGACTTTTAGTAGGTACGCGGATTTGAAATTAAAGATTTTCCATTATGTATTGAATTTATTATGACAAAATAACAAAAAAAAACTTCTAAAACAAACATCTACCTACTTAGAAACTAAATTAACTTCTCATTAATAATTTTTATAATTAATATAAAAAATAAAAGTCTCCTAGGTTCTTCTCACTATTCTCTAAATCACAACATTCAGCAGTCTTTAGTCTTTGTTAAATGATTTGTAATCTTTAAGACTGAAGTCTTTAAAAAACGTGTAATCAGGTGTAATAACTTCGTAAGGACATGGTATACTTCTGGCCTCCTTTGTGATAGTGGCGTACTGCGAGTCCCGATTCTTCAACTTCCTCTCAATCACGGAGTGAACCGAATCCACCTCCATCTGTGTATGGCCTTTCTCCAAATAATTCTGAGTTATTACAATGTTCTTCGTGCATTCGATAAAACATTGTTTCGGTTTTGGGCTATACAGCCATCTGTGAATATGACAACATCCTTCCATCCAATTATTAAATGATAATTTGAAAGTTTTATGCGTTTTAACTACATTTTAACGTTTTAAGCTGGAAGAATCTTTTAATTATTTAAAGAATTAAGCGTGGCTACATCTTATATACATAAAATATTGATAAAGATACACTATAAACAAAATTACAATACTTACATGTCAGCTAATCACCACAAAATTATTTTTGGGAGCATGCACTGATTGTGTAGTGGCTTCTTCCTCGATTTGGTAAATACGCGGAATTGCTGCCAATTTCAGGCATGTTACTATTACGCGGTTTTGTTTCGATGGCAAAAACGAGGCTTCTTAGTGGCTAATTCAAATCGCGTCGGATCTAGTATAAGCGAATTAGGTTAAAGTACCTGTTGGCACGTTATGTCAATTTTGCGACTTTTGCTGTTACGCGGTATTTACAAACTGCTCTTACGCGGTCTTGCACGCTCACCGACGATATACCCCTTTAGTAATTAACGTTGCTTAAAGTTAAGTAGTGATTAGCGAATGTTTAACCATACATTTTTGGCGTTTAAACGTACCTTAACTTTAATCATCGTTAGTAAATAAACCCCATACATTGAAGAGCCAACACGTTTTGCAGAAGCCATTTTTAATCTGTTTGTAACAACCACTTAACAGCTGACAAAGAGGTACACATCCTCGCTTGAATATAATGATTCTCTGACGATAACAGTCATTAGGGAGCAGTAGGAGATATCTTCGTTTGGACAAGCCTTGCCTTATACTTTTCGCAACCCCGTGAATCCAATCCACACCCTTGACTTCTGCTATTTCCTAGCTAATGAGGCAGTAAGCTTAATAAGTTGTTTGTCAAACACAATGCTCACGATAAATCCCTGTACCATTGTGCTAAACTTAATACTTACAGAAACAAACTATATCTATATTTCAAATCGGAATCATCCATTTTTCTTCTATGTGAGTGACGTGTTGCCTTGACCGGGAATCGAACCGTGTTGTATTTCCATTGTTTGAACAGGACGCGGAGCAGATTTATTTGTTTTATCTCCTGACGAGGCAAATGAGTTACAAGGTGAAATTGAAGTGTGTAATCTGTTTCAAGACGTTTTTAAAAGTTCCTAATGTTAAGCACTAATAAAAATTTGAATTCAATATTTTTATACGAGCACCGAGTAAGATTATATTTACATATAAGATAAGCTAACAGTCTTAAAATATTAATTATAATAATATAGTATTAATAAAAAGAGGGGAAATAATAAAAGAATTCGACCACATCGCTGTCAACAGGAAAAGTGTCCAAAAGGCTGGCTGATTTTTACTCTCTGGTTACGTAAAGAGTCGACCAACCGCTTGGCGATGCCGGTGTCTCGAAACACCAAGTGGGCACTCGGACCCCATGGGCCCAGTGTTTCAAGTTTTCAAACCCAAACGGCTCGAACATACGGCTCGGCTCGGCTTTTGTCGATAACTCTCAATTAGATTGGAATATTTTCGCTATTTTGAATTTCATTTTAGAAGGTATCACAAAACTTTGTTTGAATCGAGTCACAAGACCGATTAAGTTCTCGTGTGAAAAGAATCTGAGATATGAATCATTCTCCTTTATACAGAATCGCGCTCATGAATTTGTGATTAATTTTTGAGAACCAAATGTTCATAAATGTCAGAATTATACATTGTTGAGAATTCGCAAAATTCAGACAGAAGTATTTATTGGGTAGGTATGGTATACTCTGATTTTTTATTGGATAGACCAAAATGACACCTGCGATCGATCTTTTTTGTCAACATGACATTAATTAGTATTTATTAGCTGTCATTTTGGTC
Source organism: Apamea crenata (assembly GCA_949629185.1). Lineage (NCBI taxonomy): Eukaryota > Metazoa > Arthropoda > Insecta > Lepidoptera > Noctuidae > Apamea > Apamea crenata. The sequence goes on along the minus strand of OX451365.1, from coordinate 18,241,563 downwards.
TATAGTAAATTTGGAAATCAGAGCTTACGTAGTTACTTTTTTGTTCAAATGTGTTTCTTGCATGTGGTACCGTGCCAAATAAACAATTTACTTTTTTACTTTAATGATTTTATTAACAGTATAATTATACAAAGAATTGTCATGTCAAAGTTATATCCGCTTTTCATATCATTGCTGAGACTCGCCAAAGCAATAAAAAGTTGCAGCTACCCCATTTAGCTTTGAAGTAGCATAGCGCTCCAATAAATACTAGGATCTAGTTAATTAATGCAGTAATAGAACAAAAGTCGGATGCTTAGGACATCGCCTGTTAATCAGCTGCCAGTCAGGGTCAACTGACGAGTCAATAAAGTAGGGTGACCATCTTACTTCCATACTAATTTAATTTTTCTCCTAACATTAAAGCCACTACCATACATAAGTGCGTCTGGCAAACAATGCGCTATCAGAGGTTCTAGGAAAAGTGACATTCTTGCAGCGATAACGATGATGGAAACGTATGTAAGTATCCGGCTAAAAGCAGTTGTAGAATAAATAAACACTTTGAAAGCGATTGCCACTTGTTAAGGCCCTTAGCTCCACTAACGGCTTTGCTGACTGGGTAATCTTTTTACCACGGTATAATATCTGTTTTATGCTCGCGAATAAATCATTTCGTCATATTTATTAAAAATAGCAATCATAAATATTGATATGTGTCTTGTCCTTCTTGGAATCAAATTGAAAATATGTACATAGTTTTCTACTTTACAGTGCCAGCGGGGTTATTCCGTAACACACTTACAATGGCAATGCCCTTCAATTTGACAGCTGTTACTGCTGACAGCTGCTTGTGTCTTGGAACCTTTGTGAAAATAATTATTTTTGCAGGCACATATAACAGTGCCAGTGGCGTAACTACGGAGCACACTTACAATGGCAATGCCCTTCAATTTGATAGTTATTTAAGTTATCGATCGCACGAGTTTTTTAAATATATGAAGCAAAATCCTTTGGATTGTGATAGAAAGTATGTTATACAATTAGGGTGCAGGATACCGTTCATAAAAAAGGTTAAGGTAAAGGCCATTGAACTATTATTAGCCGGGCAGTCGCAGGACCTTGAATTATCAACCATTTTGTTAATAAAAGCGTAAACACCGCTCAGTGGATATGATAACGATTATTATTGTGTGAATTTTAAACCACAACAAGAGACAAGAAGACATTAAAAACGATTATTTTTATAATCATAAGTTCGACCTCATTGTTGTAAGGTTAAAGGTGTGAAAGACGCGGTTATTTATATCGTCTCGCATTACATTGTTCGCATTGAAGCTTAATAATTTGGTTAAGGAAAAAATAAAACGTTTATTTTTTTACATGCATATGAGGCTTTAAAAGTTTTAAAAAATATCGCCCTATGACCTAAGGGCTCTTTTCTGCGTAGGTACACGGTCCATGATAGTGACAGCTGTAGTAACTTTAGCCTTAGAATAAGCTTATCTAAATACAATTAGCAGAGATTTAGTCATCATCATCAGCCACCCTGCGAAGATCGTCCTCCACCTAGCCTGAAGGTGTCCTCCTTACGTTTGTCGATTCGCGGTCACCACTCAAGGACACATCTACCCCAACGGTCATCGGCTCTATGGCTAATATGGCTGGCCCATTGCCACTTCAGTTGGCTTATTCTGTAAGCTATGTCGACAGCTTTGGTTCTCTGCCTCATTCCGGTTTCTGTCCTCAGAGAGACTCCAAGTATAGTAATTACCTAATACTAACTGTGAGATTTTCTCACAATCTATATCATCGATGGGATTCTGTAATGTATCAATGGCAGACAGACCATCCTCTGGCGTATCACAGAGATTTACAAACATAACTATGTTTCAGGCTTTACTCTTAAAATAGCAATCATATTGATTTGATTCTTGACCTTTTCCAGGTACCAGGTACACAGTGCCAGCGGGGTGATTCCGTAACACCCTTACAATGGCTGTTATTTAAGTTGTCGAGCAGACGGTTTTTTTAAACATATCAATCGCAGTTGTGTTTGTGGATCTTTGTGTTGCGCAAGAGTGGGTTGAAGTTCCAAACCACTGTTTACTTCAGAAGGTTATAATCATGTTACTTCTTCCGCTTACTGACTTAACTGCAAAAATACTCATGAACTTTACTTTAAAGTAGGTCGTACTACACATAGTCTGAATTTTTTCCCTCAAAGGTCAAACGTGTGGAGTGCCTAGCGTTATTGTCAATGACTTGCGCAAGAGTTTAATTGTTCCATTATTCGCGGATTCGGGTGGCCTCAAATTTGGTGCGGATGTTAGGAAACGTATCGTTTGTTTCTTAGGAGATCCGTGTCCCGATAGCGTGGACACCCTATTTACGCCACCGCCCTTTGTTTGGTGAACGTGAAATTTGATTAGTGATGCGCCTTTTTATTATTTTTGGATATTTTCTTAGTGCAATGTTTATTCGGTATAATTTAGTGTTATAGAGGTTAATCGAAGTGAAGGACGATTGAGATTTGTGATATTAATCTGCTCGGCGGTCATTTACCTTCTTGGAATAGATATTGTCTTAGCTAGACAAGACAAGGTCACACAATCTTATAATGACTTATTCTACGTAGTCCACATCGGACAAATAGCTATTTATTTCAGCTAAACTCGCAATTACTTACTACTACTCGCAATTGCGTACTAATTTGTGTTAAAACTGCGTCTTACTTTAGTATGTATGTCTACAATTTAAATAGCAGAATTTAAATACAATGAGGACGAGTCTCAAATTCTCACGCGAGCAAAAAAACTGAAAAACCCCATTTTAAACTAAACTGGGCACAATTATTTACAGTAAATTAGACATTTCCTGTTTCAAGCATTTTAATTCGAACATACCTATTCAAAATTAAAATATATCTTGGCTTTTTTACACAGGCCAATCGGAGATGTTTACCAATGTAGTTTGAACTTTAGTAGGTATTTTGTTTACCGAAAACAATGTTATTAAATCGATTTCAGATTATTCATAAAATATTAATAATTTAATACTCATATATTTAATATAATATTTTTTTTAATATTTTGTTTTATTATTATTATTTTTTTTTCTGTTTATTTATATGGTGTACATAATAAAGAGCATTCTATTATATTATATTCAGGTTACCTATACATTTTCATGAAATATTTTCTTCTCAACAAGGTTTGAAATATGTTCAAATGAACTACATAGCTGTACTTAATACAGAACTAATTATTTCTGATAAAATATTATAATTATGCAGCCTTCTTCCATAGGCGCAGCCAGGGAAATGAATTGTTTATGAAATTGACACACTACGTAAATTTGCCGTGTTATAGCCATTTCATACAGCTGTCAAAGACTAGCAGTTTTAATTTTATTATATGGACAATTTAAGTGGGTTGTCAATTTAATAAGTAATTAACTCCCCGACTTTAGGTACCGGTTAATTGATATAACTTAATCAACCAATCGCCGCATTACATAAAGTAAAATTCACCGAGTAAGATAACTAAAATTATCGTTCTAAATCACTCGCACTGCATCCGCCTACATTTCTAATCAGCACACGTTTCTAATCAGCACACATCTTGCAGCCCGAGGCTTTAAATCACCGATAGGTACAGATTGACGATAAGCGCTGTCAATTGTGTGCATACGTCAAGTTGATTTCTTGCACCTATCGATATTGCAAACGAATTATTATGTTGGTTCTCGATAGACAGCTGAGAAGGGAGTACGTAAATTGATGAAGTATACATTTCGTTTAGTCTGATATCGATATCAGGCTTTGTGACAGTACTGCAAATGTAGCTCGATGTTTTGATTTAGGTAGGTAATCGTGGGTACAAAATAAGTATGATTACTAACTATTTACACTAGGTACTAAATTAAATGACCAGCTAACTAACTATGCAAATAAATACAAAAACAAAGGGACACTTAGGTATCGAAGTACTCGTCCGCATCGCTGTCATCCGGAAGCGTACCCAGAAGACTGGCAGGTCAAAGTCAAAGTTAAATTCAAATAATATATTTCAAACTAGCGGACCCGGCAGACGTCGTCCTGCCCGAAAAAGCAGCGCCACCTACCGGGTCCAATTTTTTATACAAAACCTTGTCCTGACAGTAACAAACACAAAAAAAGAATTATCCAATTTGGTGCAGTTGATCGGAAAGTTTCGTATGGAGAAGAATGGGCGAGGAACTCCACCGTTACTCTTTTAAAATGTTTAATAATATTTTGTACCATTCATTATATAATTATGCATATGTGAAGACGATGCACCTAGAATAAAATTACTCTATCACAAAAGGTAAAAATAATTAAAAATAAAGCAATGACAGGTAAATCGATTATTTGATGAATACACGCATGGTGCTTACATATTCACAAATATTGTCCAATTATATGATTTTCGTAAAAAATTCAGGATTGCAATGTTGATTTTCAGAAAGTGAAACAAAGACGTAATTGCGTGTCTCTGTGAAAACGAAAGTTCTAATTTAATTTCTAATTTAAAGTTCTAATTTGATCCATCCCCATCCCCACTCGTTCGATGTCCACCGCACAGGATGGATGGATGGCACACATGAAGTGATTTTTTGCTCCATTGGTGTAATTGCTGTATGGCGTTCCAGTGTGAGGATAAATAAATAAAATAAAAAATGTAACAACAAAATAGGTATTAGATACATCATCTATAAACAATTTATTTAATTACCTGTAAAAACGAAAGAAACAACATTTAAAGTCTTTATTTCGGGTCTTGTTATTTCCCTAAGAGAAGCTTAGCGTGGAAGATTAACTGTCAGTGTCCCAATTACTGTCATCTCATCTCCTCGTCTGTGGTAGGCGTAGGTAGGTAGCCTCTTTTGATAACGCGGCAAACCAAACTTAAGAAGAGCGACACAAGTATACGAGTGTCCTGATTTTCTTTACATGTATAATGAAATAAAAAATCCCCTTGACCATTGCGTTAATATAACAAACAAAACTTCTTTGTTTATGAATTCAAAAATAAAATTAGATGCAACGATGCATGCCACAATGTTTGCACATCAACATAAAAAACAGAATAAACAAATACAAGCTAAAGAAATGAATTTAATGAACAAACAGCGGCGAGTGATTGTCCACCCCCAGTATTTGATCAACACTTGATAGGTTTGCTTAGAGTTGGCCTATTTTCGCAATGATGTATTGAAATTCGTCGATCTATTGTATTTTGATGAAGTTCTGATGCAGTTCGTGCGTACGCGCAATTCCTTACGCACGAACTTGTAAAATGCAAGGTCTGAAGCTTATTACTATTACAGTTGATTCTGTAAGTTCTCATTTGTTCTGCTGAAGTTATAGATTGCGATTGAACCGGTTTTATGTAAAGCTTGCTGGGAGAATAAATTGGAGGATTGTGTAATTTCGGCGATCGTATCGTATTGTTTAGCAAACCGTGTAAACTATAAAATATTTTGACGTTGCTAATATTGATTAATGGTCTGTGTGTGATTTCTTAACTAAGTGATTAATCAGTATTTTTGTTGAAATATAAAATTCCTTACAATGTGCTTCATGTATATTAGTCACTAGCTGTGCCTCGCGGTTTCACCCTCATAAGTTTCGATCCCGTGGGAATATCGGGATAAAAGTATCCTATTGGTTAATTCTGGTTATACACCATCTATGTCATTATTCATCCATATCCGGTTAGTAGTTTTGGCGTGAATGAGTAACAAACATCCATACAAACTTTCACTTTTTTATTATTAGCAGGATTATTCCTGCAACATTGTTGGAGCAGATTTATTTTAGCTCTTAGTACAATTTAAGACATTCACACATCACACTTGCTTTTCATGTCTGTATGTATAATATTTATTCACAAATATTATACATACAGACATTAATTAAGTTGCTATCGAAATTTCGCAAGCATCATTCAATTACAAAAATCACTAGGTACTTACCAAAGACGATATCATACTTGCCCTTTGTACTGTCGCAATGTAATTGACAAGTTAAACACTCGTCAATACACCGCGTGGGTACAGTCACTTGCGACTATTACTTACTTACAACTTGGTCATCATGGACGAGCCTTAAAGGGAGATACTACATGCCAAACATTCTGGGTTAAAGGTGACGAGCATTTTATGTGTTTGTTAGGTAAAACGCATCAATACAAACATTTCATTACTAGCATTACAGAACTAACATTACAACAGTAACAATAGTTGACCCATATTTGGTATGTTATGATAAGGGTCTGACTGAAGGATCTCTTGACTTTGATTATAATATGTGAACTAAAACTTGTTTCCACAAAAGCAACTTAATTATCTCCTAAAACAGGGCTTCCTCTCTTCTACCTCTTTGCTGTGCCCTACAGGGTCCATAATGATCTAAATTATATAGGGGCCACCTAAGTACACATTCTGGTAAAGCAATAAAGATATTGAGTATTGGGTTTTTTCATCTGAAATTTCTCAGTAGCAGCCGGATTTTGGTCGGTTGATGAAAAAAGGTTCGCTTAAACATTTAATCAAATTGAGTCATTCAAAAGAACGCCGCCGGTGAGCAAATACGTTATACTTATTTAAGTCTCAACAATTTTATTGTTGTGTCGGAAGGGGAACGACTGGAGAACCAGTGAGGGGTGGTTTGTACTCAAACAGCTGCTCGCTGCGTTTCCTTTCTCGCAACTAGGTGGCGTTGTACAGTCAACAGCAAAAGTAGATGATCAAAATCAGAAATTTAATACTAATGAACGGAGTTTGCGTCAGAACTGTGTGGCGTCGAAGTGATTCAAAAGTATGTCAGACTCAGTGTCATACTTTTGAATCACTTCGACGCCACACAGTTCTGACGCGAACTCCGTTAATTAGTATTGAATTTCTGATTTTGATCATCTACTTTTGCTGTTGACTGTACCCTTGTGGCCGATTCCTGAATCGCGGTTTCAAGATTCCCCGCCGTAGAACGACTCTCGCGCGAAACTTATACAAATTCATACTTACCTGGCGTAGGGGAAATTGTGATCACTAAGGCAGTTCCCCTAGGGCGAGGTCGTCCATTGCACTGCGGACCGATTGATCCCTACGATTACGCCTAATGCGGGTAATTCGGACGCGTACTTTTTGGTAGTGGAGATTGCTTTTGCGCCGTCCCTATGAGAATCTATAGAAACTGCATTTCTTCTCTTAGAAAGGAATCTCATGAAACGTTATGTTACGGCCATAAACTAATAGTACATTATGATACGTGTCTACTTAAGTCACACGTATCGTATACTATTTTATAGCTAATAATATCCCTGGATAATAATATCCCTGGACATTTCACACAGCACCATTTGTCCCAAGCTAAGCAACCTAATGCTTGTGTTATGGTAACAAGATGGCTGATAAACTACTTATATACAATTTTTTTTTGTAAATACATACATATTATAGATAGAAAAACACCCAGACTCGGAACAAATACATGTAGGTCATACAAATATTTGTTCCGTGCGGGAATCGAACCCGCGACACGCAGCGCAGCAGTCAATCGCTTAACCACTGCGCCAACCGTGCCGTCAGCTCGTGTGGGTGTGACCTAAACCCGCACTAAAGGCACGGTTTTAAAGTTCTTATGAAAATATCTAGAATCAATTACTAACTCGGCCGTATTCCCTATCTACTTTCGTTAATAAAGACGTTTAAAAGTGTGTTGTTTTTATTGTTTTTTTTTAAAGGTGGCGGTGAGTGGTCCTCTAGCTTACAGAAATTTATTTTATCATTTAAAGAGTTAACACACACAATGGTGCATAAAGTACAACGGGACAATATCATAACAACAACAATGAAACATTGAAACAGAGATTGTATTCTTAAATAATGGATAAACCAGTTATTGTAATTGAAACGTAATTTCCTAAGAAAACACACGCACCTATCATTTCAACGGTCAAATGTAATCAATAACAAAAGTGTTACACAGTGTTACACGGAGTTACATTGATGAAATACTAATTGATTTAGTTTAGCCACTTTAGCACTTATGCGATACGCATCTGACCAGCGGCCGCTTGATTGATGGCATTAGCGTTATGTCTTAATAGAATTGTATAATCAATTTAATGTTATGCGTGTTAAAATACGTTAGTTGAGGATTGCATTGTCTATGTATGGTCGGTATTACTTGAAACGTGTTCATTTTGAAGTTTAATGTTTATTGTTATTGCTGTTAGAGCCGTTTTAAATGTAATGTTCAATGTGTACCGTACACAGTAAAACAGGCTTTTAACTGTGTTGTGAAAAAAAAGCATAACATACTATCATCATTTATTTTCGGACAAAGTGCATTCCATTACATTTCATTAAAAAAATTAAAACATAATATTGATATAAAAATCACACATACACAATAAAGTAATACTCAAACATTAAAATCAAATCAAATATAAAATACTTCCAAAACTAAAACTGGTATAATAAAACACATAACCCAAAAATAATATGTAATACGAGGCGAGGCACTATAATGAAGCTGCATCTACCTCTGCAACAGGAGCAGATCCCACCACTCGCACAATACCCTCAGGACGCTGTTCGAGCTGTTTTGTAGGCGACTTAGTAGCGCAGCGATCCGATTACATACTCAATTTTGTTTTGTTCGACTTTCAAAATTGACATTAGAAATCGAGACATCGTTAGTTCCAAGGACAGTTCATGAAACAGTTTTCCACTGAAGTGTCCTCATGTCATCATGTACTGTCAGTGACAGTGATACTCTTGACATTATTACCTAGGGATAACGAGATAAACTGAAACTCTCACGAAACTCATTGAAACATTTTTCTATAATTGGTTCGTGGGTGTTATATGTCAGAAATGTCAAGTTGTAATATAGATTTTACAAGAGCACTTTGACATTTGGCCCAAGTAGGTAACTTGGTGGCTAGGATTGCTAAATTAAATTTTGATGCAAGAATATAATGGGTGACTTATGTATAATTCAGCGTATTCCTTCCAGGATCTGATAGATGACCCCTTTGCAAAAATGAAGCACCCCATATAGCCTAGCGGAAAATCCGACATATTCCAAAATTTGTGTTATTCTGAAGATTTCCCAAAATTCGTCAAGTTTCAGTTTTCTCTAAACTCTGAAATTGAATCACACAATATACATAGGTCTAAATATGGAACTCAGAACTCATCATAGGCATAAAAACAAACAAACAATATCTGGGTCTTTTGATGAATCAACATAATTGCTAATAGTTTTCAACGAATTTATTCTGATTTGCCACACCGCAGAAGTTTTTAGTGAACTTTGAGTTATTAGCAGATGGAAATTCCTGAGGTTTTCATGAGTTGTTATTGATATTAGTAATTAAGTGAGTCGTAAATGATACCTATGCAAAAACTATAGCCATTTTAAAAACTAACGATTAAGTACGATATGTTTCCGTAGTTTTTTGGACCCTATTTATAGGGGTCAATTCTAAAGGAAAATGCATGTTCCGTCACATTAATAACGATAGTTTTTACCAATGGGGATGGGAACTCAAGCACCTTCAAGTCAAATCTTAAGTCAATGTCCATATGGGAGCTACAGATAGTAGTTGACAAGGATGGGAACCTACAGGTACAGAAAAGGGACGAGAAAAACGAAGAAAAGGACATTTATATTTATTACAGATAATGAGACAAAACACGGAACGAAAACCTACAATAAGGAACAGTAATAGACTGTGAACGTTTCCAAATCTATACTAATAATAATAAACCTGAAGAGTTTGTGTGTTTTTTTTTGTTGAACGCGCTAATTTCTGGAACTACCGGTCAAATTTGAAAAAAATATTGCATTTGATAGCCTAATTCTTCGGTAATCGGTTATTTAAGATCACACTACAACCCTCAGAAGCCGAGCAAAAGAAAAAAGTTAGAAATAACACTAAGCGAAAACGTAATAATAGCGCGAGCGGGCGAAGTGGTGGGTTGAAGCTAGCTAAAAATAATGAGATGCCTAGTAATAAATCTGTTTTTATTTATCGCAATTATCACAGTTAATAGACGGTAGCACAGCGGCAAAAACCCCGGTTTTCCTGATCTAAAGATTAAAACATGTCCACATATGGATAGATGGCTTAAATATATCGCATTAACTAACCATATCTATAACGTATAATTACGGTCTCCTTAAAAACGAAACATTGTTTAGAATCACTTAATTACTCAAACTATTAATTTATTTCCTGGAACTCCTACGCATCTCCATAATGTTGTAGGCCTTTTACTGGTATGACGACCATGTTTGGCAATAAATGGGTCCAGTTCTTTGATAACGTGGTATCGCCTATAAATAGAGCGGTCTGAGTCGTAAGGAATTTGGGGACTGATGACTATTTGAGTTTTTTGGCTTGTACATAATTTGATTGTAAAAAAATATTAAATTATTATTTCCTTCATTTCATTTAAATACTTATAAAATACATTTTTATAAACATAAAAATAAAGAAAACATGATGAACATTTAAAAAAATGATTTGATTGAATAAAAAAATGAATGAACTTTACATAAAAAAATTAATTAAAATTATTCATCAGGTTTTTTTTATTTTTTGAATAAAAATCAATCACAATAATATGGTTAATTTTTTGTTGAGCGGCTGATTGATAATTGTACCCGAAACTGCAAACATGACAGTTGAGATCAGAAAACTTTGGGTTTTTAATCACTAGTCATCTTTTACCTCTTGTGTTCTCAGAAAACTCCAAATGACACTTAAATATTTGTGATTGTGGCTCCTAGAAACATTGTTACCATTACATCGCCAGCTTGCAGTTTCTTGCTTCTTCTTTCTGACTGACCGACTTCTTGACAAGTCAAAAGTACTTGTAAATGGTTTAATTCAAATAAACGGCTTGTGGTTACTAGCAGATACACTGCACTCCACTTGTCATCCCTGAATCTTAATCATTTTATACAAAATTAGCAAAAGCTAGTTTCACGTGTTTTGCTAGGTTAATTTTTTTTTTTGCGTCCCGTCGATCGCCCGTGTATTTTGCCCGGCTCCTACGGGTCGTAGCGTGATGTTAGATAGCTTATAACCTTCCTAAAGAATTAGGCTATCAAATGCAATAAGATTTTTTAAAATCTGAATGGTTAGTTCCGGAGATTACCTTCTACATACATACAAACAAACAAACAAAGTTTACCTCTTTATAATATTAGTATAGATCAGGAATCAGGAATATTTCTTTCAGTAATTTTATGATTGTGACAGATGCGGTCATTGTCGACGCTGATGTTGAAAAAGACTTTATAGATCATCCAGCATACGTTGTAACTGTTACAATTGTCTCCTGTCAATCACAATAACTGATATTGTTCTACTAGATGGATAGTATTGTTTCAGAGAGGCACCAAGTGATACCTGTCACTACTAGAGCACGATCGTGGTATTTGAACTTAACAAATTAACACTGAACGAGATTTCGACACTTTAAGCTTTGTTCATTCTGATGAAAAGAGTTAAAACAAAAGCTGTTCGGTTCTTCCCACGCTGCAGTTCTTTATAAGTAGTTGATGACGATTAAAATTAGTCATATGGCTATGGCAAGTTTGTGTCATCATCTGGAATTTGTTTGAGGAGAGGAATATGCCGAAACTGGGTGGTTTAGTCATACAATGACATGTCAAGTTCAAAAGAATACTGTCGTTTTTCTATACATATTTTATATTACTATATAATTAGCCTATACTGTTCCCACTGCTGGGACACAGGTCTCCTCTTTGTGAGAGGGAGTGAGCCATACTCTACTACGTGGGCCCAGTGGTCACGGTGGTCAGTGGTGGTGGATGTCACGTCTTCGAATATTTGTTTCTAGGAAATGCCGATTTTCTCTCGATGTTTTCCTTCACTGTTTTAGCGCAGTGGTGATGAAAAATTAAATACATAAAGTAAAGCGCCTTCCCCTATAGTATTTTTGAAATTAGGCGTTATGTTGCTACTGGTCTCTCTCACGTTGATTAGCCTCATCAAAACCCTAGTCTTTACCTGACTTCCTGACTCTTGGGAAATTGTCCTCAATTATAGGTACGCCTGAATTTACTATCGATTTCGTCCAATATCACCAACACAATTTTACCCAAAGCAACTGACCTCTCACCTCTGATCAACCAATGAATAGAATATCCACCACTAACCCAAATTCTCTTAACAATAAATGTCTGGACTTTCCAGACAACAAAAGCTATCCATTGTTCAGTAACAAAAAGAAAAGTTTTACAACAATTACACAACTCGATCCAAATATTATGTAACGAGAACAAAAGTGATAACATCTTTAGCTATCTCTGCTCCATCGATTACCATACCGGGATCGAGATCATTATCAAGTATTGTATCGAATCAAGTAACATCGATTAGTATCGTATGTTTTGAAGATTAGTGCTGTGATTGTTTGTGGGTAATGAATTTGGTTGGTTAGTATTGTAATATCTGTATCTTCGTCATTTTTTACGTTCGATTCGATTGAATATGGACTATCACCATTTATTCGTTAATTAATAGGTACACTGTTCGGAGAATTTATTTTTCATAGTTTTAATAAATAAAAAGACGTGCTGCGCCGACTCCATATTTTAAATTAGCATAAGGACAGTAGGATTAACATGAAGATTTAATGTTCTTAATCACTATTTTGTCACTGTTTTATTGCACGTAAGAAAATCAATATACATTATGTTAAATTTATTATTATACATAAACTATTCTACGTAATAGGTTTATTTTATTATAAGTAAAAAGCCTTAATTACAATATACAAGCTAACACTAATATATATATTATGTACATACAAGTATATAATACAAAACCGTTCAAGTGCGTGTCGGGCCACGCACAGTGTAGGGTTCCGTAGTTTTTATAATAGCCAAGTGCGAGACGTATTCGCTGACTGATAGTTTCGTACTTACCATGCTCTAACTAAAAGCCAAACATGACTACCTACCTAATTTGACTTCACAATCCTCAACTAATTTAATTATTTAGACACAACTAATTATAATTTTATTCGAAAGCTACTGTTTTTTTTTGTAAAACTTATTTAGGAATGAAACAATAGCGCGATACAACTGACGCTTAGCGCCATCTATCGTCATTTCTATGGAGTTGTTCGAAATTTTCGAGTCAAATACAATTGGTCGACTATTACTCGTAAACTTGTAAAGCCCACTTAAGTGTGATTGTTTTCCTTTAAACTTCGTTATACAGGGTGGAATTTTGTAATGCCACCTGAAGGGAAAGTACTCTTAATACTGTAGATAGAAAATTTTACTCAAAGAAAACATTCCTTTATTTTTGAACAGAAAGAAAACTGCATTCAAAGATTTTCGAAAATTTGCTTGCCACATCCGGGAATCGAACCGACTAAAATCTGTAAAAATTACATCCTGTACTTTTATTGCATTGCTCGTTAGGATCAATTATATCAATTATAAGGATGAAATCTCTCTAACAAACTTGATAAATAAAATGATAGGAAAACTATAAAATCTTAAATTATTTGCACGAAATGGGCTCCATTTTCTTGGATACACAAATGTATTCTTCTAACGAATTCATTTCTAGTAACCTTTAATAACGTGTTGTGGTGAATGTTATAAATCGTATTCTGAACTTCAACTCTCAACTCGTTTACATTCGCATAAGATTTAATGTAAATTTGATTTTTCACATATCCCAAAAAAAAAAAAAATCTAAAGGGGTGATCTCGCAAGCCATCTGATTGTGCCGTTTGTACCAATCCAGGTATTAAAATGGTTATTAATGTAGGCAGTAGTGATTCTGCTGTTATGGGCTGGAGCACCATCTTGCTGTAGAATTATTTGGTTTCGCTCTTGCTCGGGGAAACCATTTAACTCATTTCTTAAGAGATCCAATATTTCAAGATACTTGACAGTGTTTAAATGACCATGACATGCTAATTTACAATTTTTTGTAAATAATTAAAATAATTTAAGATTTTATAGTTTTCCTATCATTTTATTTATCAAGTTTGTTAGAGAGATTTCATCCTTATAATTGATCCTAACGATCAATGCAACAAAAGTACAGGGTGTAATTTTTACAGATTTTAGTCGGTTCGATTCCCGGCTGTGGCAAGCGAATTTTTGAAAATCTTTGAATGCAATTTTCTTTCTGTTCAAAAATAAAGGAATGTTTTCTTTGAGTAAAATTGTCTATCTACAGTATTAAGAGTACTTTCCCTTCAGGTGGCATTACAAAATTCCACCCTGTATATAGGTAGGTACTACTGCCGTGACATTTGAATTTATAACTACACTACACTCTTCCCAAACCCTTAATATTTTTGAAATACCTATCCAACGATATCCCACACTATAGGAAGGAGGAAAAAAAAAATTATCATCCCTACTTTACATGTAGGGGAGGTACCCTTTTTCAAAATTTCATTTTACCACTTTTTTGGCGTCATTAACGTGTATACTCATGGCAAATTATAACTTTCTAGTACCAATCGTTTATGAGCTAAACCGCGGACAGACAGACGGACATGATAAAATTATCACGGGTTCGTCACGTGTCCTCCGTCTTACAAATTTCCGATCAGGTCACGTGTCCTGACGCGAGTTTTTTACCTTTAGCATTTTTTACCTATCACAAAAAGTGCATAACGCCGCTAAAGAAGTTTTCACTTAAAAACAGGGGAGAGAACATTGAGCATCAATAAATTCGTCTGCATCGCTGTCAATAGGATAAGTGCCCTAAAGGCTGGAAGCAGTGCCATGTTCGATGGCAAAGCTGCGGCACCTCCCTTTGAGATATAACCCTGAGTGTCTATCCAAAACTCAAAATGTCAGATCGGTATCGATTAACTTATGGATTGTTCGTGTGATAACAAAAATTAATGACATACATATGTATGCAATTGCTTGAAGGTTTTGTTGCTCTGCATTACTTATCTTTACATTACATTGTGATTCCCGCGCGATTAGCACCCTGAGAACCTTCAACAGTATTTCAAAGTTCATAATTAACAAGATTTTTATCTTGTTGTCGGATCGCAAACATTAAATATTTAGTAGCGATTGTTTGAGCTGTATTGGCGCCACGACGAAACTCGTATTCGAAAATAGCGCGCAATTTAGATTTTACAGCGATATCAAAGAAAAATCAAACGGCGCGAAAACAAACGAACAATAATTGATTTTGAAAAAAAAATGTTATGCTAAAATATTAGAAATTTTTTGGTATTCTAAATGGAATGAAAGGTCTTTACACAGTATAGTATGAAAAATCGGCAATTTCATAAGGTAAGGTCCTAATAAAAGTTGTAGACCCAGCCAAGCCTGATTGTTCATCAATGTTTCAAAATAATGTTTGCAAAAAATATGCTTAGGAATCAGCACTGTAGGCGTCTGTTGCAAAATAACTCATTTAAAAAAATCTTGAATTCAAGTCTGGTGGCCCGGATTTAACGTTACGAATACTAGATATTTCATTAAATTTTCATTATTGATGAAGATCATATCCATTCTCCATCCTCAATCGAATATTAATGTACTGTTACATCAGGAGCAATTGTGTAAAATTAATCGAATCTCATACACGATACATTCACACACGTTTTCAAACAAATTGAACTGGCTTTTTAGAACAAATCATTTTAGGTAATGTAATATTTACCTCAGTTGGATCTGAATCAAGGTAATCGCTTCGTAAACTGGTATTTTATCATTAATTCAGATTCTGTGAAGAGGAATGCTTTGCTCTGGATTTGAGTGATTGTTCGGCGTTTACAAATTGAATTGCTTTATATTGCTTAATATGAAGCTCTTGCTAACTTTACGGAATTCATTCTAAGCAAATTATCGATGATTACCTATATTTCTAGAATAAGTAATATCTTTATTTCATTACGGACCAAAAAGAGTTTTAAGATATTGTTACATAATCAGCTTACAATGTTCCCACTGCCGGGACACAGGCCTCCTCTCTGTTAGACGGAGTGGGCCGTAATCCACCACGCGAGCCCAGTGCGGGTTGGTAGATGTCACATGTTTTCGAATTTTTGGTTCTAGGGCAAGAAGGTTTCCTCACGATGTTTTCCATCACCGTTGAGAGCAGTGGTGATAAAATAATTTACACAAAGTAAAGCGCCTGTCTGGGTTCAAACCTACGACCTACAACTCTTAAGTCGCGGCCGTTACCATTGGGCCACCACCGCTCTCAAGATATTGTTACGTAAATAATTTAATGTCTTTGTTAGGGACTATGTTGACATCAAAATAACGTGAGGTACAAATCATTGTGATTTTTCTAGGTACTGTCATACCCAATATGAAAGGTCGGGGTTGAAAGGTTTTCATTGAGGGTTAAACTATTATAATTTCTACAAACATTTTACAAAACAACGTGCACATGTCGGGGGCTCTTGCCAAGTGCATGTCATTATATCCATGTGTCAGACCTCTTAACAAGCTGCCATGTTAGTGACAGCCCGCCACAGAGGTCTTTAGGTTAGGACGAAGGAGTTTGTATACCGCTGTAGTATTCTAATTTAAATGAAGGATTTATTAATTATTTTAATTTTGAGGAATGTATGTCGATGGCTATAAGGGAAGACGATTTGACGTGGCTATGTTCATGATTGTCTGGCTTCATCGCGATGACAGCGAAAGACCAAAGAAACGATGGATGGACTGTGAGAAGGATGGTATGGTTGGAAACGTGACTACCGAGATGACGACCAATAGCAAAGTATGGAAGAAAAAGATATGTTGCACCGACCACAAATAAATTGGGATAAAGTAGAAGAATGATGACCACATTAATTATTTTAATTTATTATTTCAACGGAGTGATTAATTACACTACGCGAGTCTTGATAAGTTCATTGAGAAAAAATCCATTACAAATATCCCTGAAATTACTAGACTTTGAATTCTCTTTACATCTTTGATTAATTCACTGAATTGACCTAAGTGGCACCAGAACCACTTTATTTAAGCCAACAATTCTAATAAATAACAACTCATTTGTCGATTAACCTTTACAAGTTACTTCATGATCATTACGTATCTTTGAAGAAACAGCTTCACTTTTATCCCATTCCCATTCATTAAGATCAGTTGATAACCCATTAATTATGATAGTTAATGAACAGTAAATAGGTTCTGATAGAATTTAGTTCAGTACACGCCCTATTGGTGATAGGTAAGTCAAGGATAGTGTACGTTCTCTTACGCAACCGATGCGCAGGCGCAAGCTCTACATAGTTTATTTAGTTAGGATTACAAATTGTTTTGGTATGGACTTACTTTAACGAAAATAAAAAGGTTAGAGTTCGATTTACACTTCAACTTTCACTAAGATATTATTTACCTGTTTACAAAAATAGCATTAACATTACTAGCTGTTCCTGCGACTTTGTTCGCGATACAATAATGTGTCTCTTCACTAATTCTTTTTCTTTTTCTATAATTAAAGTTGCCTAAGTTACTCTTTATAACATCAGTTATCTACTAATGAAAGATCCGTCAAAATCAATCCAGCTGTTTCGGAGATTAGCGGGAACAAACAGACAGACAGACGCAAAAAAAATGTTTTCTGGGTATAAGTACCGTATATACTTTAATATGCATTAGTAAAAAGCTGTTATTTTGACATTTCAAACAGACACTTCAATTTTATTAAATTGTTTCTGTATAGATAGACGATCTAAACGTAAGCTAGAGCTTCCCAAGTTTACATATTTCTGTCTCTTGACTTTAATTATTTTTATTTGGAGATGGTAATCATATACTTACCTCTTATATCGCTGTAAGCGAAATATGATGAACTAATACTTGTACCCAACTGACTATAAAATCCTAAATACATTCTGTTAGTCCATATAGCTCCTTCGACATAGGATTACTGCCAACTTTCTTTGATAAAATGAAAAATATATCTCTAGGTTTCTTAATAAAACTTACTCTAAACAAAACACTAAAACTCTTCGACCGATTTCGGTCACGGTGGCCAATCTCAACGGAGATTAGCCAGGTACGCAGAAGATATTATAGTGCACAAGTGTGTGCGTAAACACAGGTGCACTCTCTGTTCCTTTACTCTCATAGTTCAATGGGACGGCAACCCGACACGACCAGGGAGAGATCAGGCGCAGGACCAACGGATTCACGTGCTTTCTGAGACACGGGGGTATTAAACCACCAACTTCCAAACTCCGGACTGTTACTAAGAAATTCCTAATGGAAAACCCAATAACACTTTGTCCGACCTGGGGATCGAACCCCACGCTCAGCAGTCGCGCTTGCAACCACGAGGCAGTCAAAACAAAACACTATTGTTAAATTAAAAGACAATCAGAACACAATTTCCATTGATCCGTAGTTTTCCTCTCATAAAGGTAATCAAGCTGACCTGTAAGTACCTACTAACATTATAATCATTGCACTTAGCCTGCCCCTGACACTAGTTTGCATGTAATTGATTTGACGTGGCTCTGTTCATGATTGCCGGGCTTCATCGCGATGACAGAGCCAGAATAAGTTTTGGAGTATAATAATTATTGTTCGTTTAACATGTATAATTTTGATTTTAATTTGAATGGGCAATTGACGCTTGGTCGATTTCTTTATGTGATCTTTAATAAGTCTGGTATTTGGCCGAGCATTCATTTATCATTGAAAAAACAGCTTGAGGCATAAATATCTATATACAGGATGAAATTGAAATCTTGCGCCATATCGAAATAGGAGGTGCATGCAGTAACTGTTACATAATCATTATAAATTGTCATTTCCCAAATCTAAATTCTAGAAAAAGCGTGTAATTATCACCTTAGATAGTGCAAACTAAGTTATTGCCTTCAAGTAGGCACGAAATATGGTCGTTGCAATAAAAAAAAATCTCCACAATTATTATCAAAATAAATAAGAAAATTAAAATATCAATTTTAGCACCCACCTGATAAGCAATCCATTTATCGCAGAGTTCACAACATGAAGCAAGTTGGCAACGCGTTGAACTAGCGGTATTTACCTAATTTTTACCGTTCGTTACTACGAAAAAAGGGATATAACACGTTGAGTTAGATATTTTAATTTGGCGCACCTTTTCAATTTCATTCTGTATAAATAAAACAAAGTCGGGTTAGTTACACCATTTACATATACGTAACTCCAGAACGGCTGGACTGATTTTTATGATCTTTGATTTGTTAGATTTGTCTCCGCAGCGAATAACTATTAAAACATGGGAAAAACACGAAAACAAAAATAATGAGGATAATAAATTTTTCTCATACATTCGTTCTTATTGATTCTGAGACGGTACGAAGTATATAGTAATCTTTATTCAACCGTTCAGGAACAATTTCAGGATAAAAGGTAAACTTGAAATCGTTGTGGAATTTTATTATTTCTTTTGTATGACTTTTTCAATATAACGTTAATATTGAACAGTCATCACTGCCACAGTTAAGATTGAAATGTTAATTTTATTTATTTTTAAACGGAATGCATTAATGTAGTAGTATAATATGTTTGTCGTTGTGTATGTGTGTGTGGCGTGAGTGTGTATGATGCGTGATGGCTATAAGACTAGGGTAAGACCAAAGAAACGATGTATGGAATGTGTGAAATATGATATGGCTAGAAAGGAGGTGACTACCGAGATGACGACCAATAGAGAAGTATGAAAATAAATTGGAATACCTATTTTTTTATATTTTTTAATGTTTTTATACAGGGTGGCAGGGACATCGACGTGCTTGATGATTGATGCTTGATGGATTCAGTACATGATTCTGGACGCCCTTGCGTTGAAATTTTTCGTCGGTAATTTAAAAAAAGAAATGCTCTTCCATACATTTTGACCGCGTAGGTATTGCACTTTTCTATAAGACGGTTATTTTTTTTGATAACCGACGAAAAATTTCTACGCTAGGGGGTCTAGAATCATGTGCTGAATTCATGGTTACAGTTTGCGCGTCGATGTCCCTGCCACCCTGTATTCTAATATGAAAAAATAGACTTTATATGTATTTATTGAAATAAAGCAGATAATTGCAATAAAGGCAATGATAATGATGAAATACTAAAGCATGCTCATATTCATGCTTCTTGCAAAGTAAGTCCACTTAACAAAACATCCACACGAATATCATTAATTTGTGACCTTTCCTTGACAATGCCCAACATGGAAATAGGAAAAGGATAATCATTAAATAATTAGATTTTAATAACGGTTATATAAACAAATAACATTATTAATAATTTTAATTATTAACGCTGTCCAGCTGCGCGTGCGCATATCATCCGGAAAACATAATAATTGTCACAATGATGACTGAAGAATGCTCATAATAGAAGCCGTTTGTAAGATCCGTGAGAAAAACTTACAAAGGATTATAAACTTTGTCATATTATTGTGATCTAATTCTGAATCATAGTTGTGAAATGTCAAATAAAATGTACATAATCCTGCAAAGGTATGCTGTGGGTGTCGGAAAATACGTAGCAATAGATAATACATACATACGTAGAATCACAAAATCAAAATATATTATTTCACATAAACCTACATGGGCACTTATGATACGTCAGAAGCTAGGTGCATGGTTCCAATTGGTTGTTTCCTAGAGAAGAGCCGGCAAGAAACTCCATGGCTACTCTTTTAAAAATAATTGGCTTTTACAATGTTCTCAAATTACAGTGTGTGGCAGGAGACCTGTCAACAAGTACTAACAAAATATTGAAAGCACTAGGAAGTGGAGAAGGGCGGGCGTTTTGACGGACCGTCCTATGTAATTTTGACGTTCGACAAGTTGATTCTTAGACTAATTTGAAGAAATGACTTGATTTTGACTTGATTGTACAGACGCCAGCTACTACAATCTGTAAAATTTCTTTAATATATTTTCAACTTTATCGCTAAAGTATTAGGTTCAAGGTTGATTGGGAAAATATGACAGTTTCGGGTAGCTTGACCTGCTGGCATCTGTACATTAAATTGTGCCACAACCTTTATACAACAGTAGCTGTTGCAAGCGGCTTCGCCCGCGTGGAGATCAGAAATAATCCCACCAAAAGTATCCTATATCCTAACCCAGGTCACTGTCCACCTGTGGAACGACAATGCGATGCAATTTTGATTCAATTTGACGCATCAAAATCCGTTCAGCCGTTAGGGCGTGAAAACCTACTGAAAAGGATATATTAGCAGGCATCTGAGTATCGGGACCACTTTACTGGGAGATTTTCATTGTGTTACCGAACTATGAGACAAAGTTGAAATGCTACATAAGCCTGTTAGACAGGTACTATAATTATGTAACCTCTCAGGCTATTAACCCAATATCCTTCAAGCCACACTGCCGATGGCTTTTTAAAGGCAGAAGTAACAGCCATACATGTAATTATGGCCCAGTATGACTTTCCTTATAACACTTACATTCAAAGGCGACTAGAGGGCAGGGCCAAAAAAAAAAGATTTGTAAAATAGTATTACTTATAAATAAAGTTTTATTTACGTACTAAACTTTTTGTTCAGTAGTTAGTTCGTCCGATTTGCCCGCAGTGATAAATTGATACGCATCATAAACTTTTATTAACCTACGTGTCATCACTTTTATGAACATTGTAGGTACGTACGTAATCGTCTTGGAAAAATATCTACTATTTATTTTTTTATCTATTCTGGTTGAACATGTCGGTGCCTTTTTCTTTTTTAAATCAACCTTGCACCATCAGTTCTGTGCTCTATATTTTGTGTGCCTCTTAGATCATCATATACCTGTGTCAAAAACATTTTATTTTCATTCTGTTTCGGCCTTTTCCTTTTTATGATTTTCTTATACTCTTGATGAGGTCAGAAGGTTGAGGTATGTTTCTCGTCTTTGCATGTCCTGCCTTTCTCCAATCTACAGGCTGCACCTGGTTGTCCTGTCAAGCAGTGGACTATTATAGGCTAATGATTGGTCACTGATCGTCTCGCCCTCAGCTTACTAATTATATATTAATTAATTATATCATGTGGGATCTCTATTCCATTTTTTGTTTGTCTCCAGAATTTGGAACAAAATTCGTTGAAGGCAGGATGTACGTGGGGGTAGTGCGGGGGAGACATGCGCCTGCGATCCTTCCACGATATAATTAATATATGCTTAACTTTACCTTGCTTTTTAGATTCGCCTTTACAACGTTCGTTAATTCACTTAACCATGCCAGGAAGTAAGAATAAATATGTACATAATTAGCAAAATCCGCCGATTCAGACAACGGTGGTAATAAGACCACATCGAATTCATAAATCGAGAACAGTATAGTACGTTCAAGGACGCACGTCAGGTCGGGTAGGGGGGCATCACTAACTCGTGACCGGCGCGGCCAAATGTCAAATAGTCTCTCTTAATACTGCGCTGAGAACGCGCGCGCAGCAACCGAGACACAAACACGATTCGAAATAATCGAACACGAGAAAAAAAACGATACTAATTCCTAACCTAAACATTTAAAACAACCGGCCTGTGATAATAGTGCTGCAACTCCCACAAACATTTTTATTGATAACGATTCGGAATTTTATCGATTGTTTACAGTGCAGTTGACATTTGTATATCTTTAGATAATTACAAGGAAAGGTGAAGCCGAGTGAATGTGGTTTCATCGGCATTGTATCGACGATTAAATAGCGGGAATTGTTTTTTCGATGCAATTGTTCATTTGACAATTTCCGTCATAATTAGTATTGTATCGATTGTTTGTCGATAAGTGAGTAATGTTAGTTTGAGGTAGGTACTGTGTAGTGCATCATGGGTTGTTTACATTTGTTGTTGGTGTGTGCTGCGGTACTCAGTTTGCTGTTTGTTGATGTCAACACGCAGGTGAGAGATAGTTTTGTAACTTTCAGCGGTTGGACGAGCATCTAATTAGGTGCGGCAACAATTTCCTATGTTACGACAACATATTTTATCACTGATAAATTTTACTCTATCTACTTGTTAATTACATGTAGTATGTATTTAATAAAAACTAAGATTGATAACATGCGTTTTGCGTAAAATGTATGCGTCAAGAGTTTCCGCAAGAAAAACTTCTAGGTCGGCTCAAAAACCGCGCGAAAAAGTGCGTGTGTTCAGTATGAAGTACTCTTTACATGCCATAGACGAAATCTGCCAGTAACACCTAAGTTTGGAGTAGTAACTTATGTAGTTTATTGGGTCAGTGGGTCATCTTAGGGCAGTAAGAGTATAATATTTACACAATTTTAAAGCTAACAGTCTATATAAAAGGGAGGGAAGAATCATAGAGCATCAAAAATTCATCCACATCGCCGTCAACAGGAAAAGTGCACAAAAATCTGGCAGCGTTGCCACGTGTTGTATGGCCATGCAGATTCTTTAGCCAAAATTATGTAGTTGATACAATTTAATTTATAAGTAATTGGTTCTTTTCCTATTCAATGTATGAGGATATTTTGATTTATTTCTCGGCATTCAACCTCGCTACTTGGTTATAAATAAATATAATTATATTAAAAAATAACGATAATTACCTGTACTGTACATACGAACTTACCTGTTATTGATAACAATTAAACTCAAGTTAAAATATGCACATACATTATAAAACCACTTCACTTCCAGATTTATATTTAAATTATACATACCTAGGAATATGAATATGTAAACATAAAAATGTACATTTGACAAACATTAATAGTCATAAAATTATGTTAATTGTGAAACTATCAATACTTATATAAAATTAATCTGCCTGTTTAACTGAATAAGAAAAATGAGTCTAAAGCAGAAATATGATTCTTTTATGAGTTTGTATATGTATTCAATAACCATACATATTTTGACATAATATGTCATAACAATTAACAATCAATAAAAATCTTAAATTCATTCACTGACGTTCAACGCGTAGCCCAAAACTGGGTCATGAAATGCACAAGATTTTTTCATAACTAAGGAAATTGAGCATAGTGCTTTTGCAGAATATATTTATTTAATTCATCATCATCATCTGCCTAGCCTTTTCCCAAATACGGATTTATTTATTTAATTATTATTATTAAATTCACAGCTCTTTGAAATATTGATTTATTCTTCGTTCGTCCTGAAGTTTCGTCCCACATTTCTTAAACTGTATAATTTTTTTTTTTTTAGTCTTAGTTGGACGTGCTTTGGAAAAATCATCCCCATAAAGGGGTCAAATAGGGGATAAAAGTTTGAATGCGAGTTCGGAATTTTTACTGATGGTGAACCCCATCGGGAGCATGGCTTTGTTGACAGTAAATTGATGACCAAAATTATCATTGAAATATATATTATATACATAAAATTCAAAGTCCTGACTGACTGATACATCAACGCACAGCCTAAGCCGCTGGTTCTAGAGACATGAAATTTGGAGGGTGTATTCTTCGTGAAGAGTAGGTATCCACTAAGAAAGGGTCTTTCGATTTTCCGCCGCTAAGAGGGTGAAATGGGGAGATTTTGTTTGTATGGAAAATCTTATTCCTTGAGTTAATAAACTTGAAACTTGGCACCAATACTAAATTATGAAGTTTGCCATTTTATGTTTTTCTAAACTACCCTCTAAAAAGGGATTAGGGGGGTTTCAAAGTTGGCATGGAAGAATTAAACTCAGTATTTATACCTAGGATTGAAAGTAAAGAATAATCTGGCTAAGAATAAACGGGCTGAAAAGGGGTAGTCAATTTTACAGGGGAGGATTTTACTGCATGGCTTGATTAACTCGAAAATTAGTATAAATAATCTTTGAGTCCAGTTATGAATACATCCCAAACGATTGTTTTAAATTTCACCCCTGTCGGGGTGAAAAGCGGGGATACAGTTTGTATGAAAAATCTTCTCCATTAGGTTAATAAACTTGAAACTTTTCAAGAATACTCGCCTAAGTAAGTAATAAAGTTTATCATTATAAGTTTTTCAAAACCATTGAAAATTGGCCCCTGACGGGGCAAAAAGGGGTAATTCGATTTTTAAGGGGAGGATTTGAACTTGAAACTGTATGTTACATTTTCACACCTAAACCGCTGAACTTAATCTGATTTGGCAAAGAGATAGATGGTATCCTGGGGAAGGACATACTTTTTATCCTGGTAGCACTTTCCCGTGGGATAATTTCCGAAATCCACGCGGGCGAAGCTACGGGCAGAAGCTAGTATATATATATATTGGGGCTGGGAATGGCAATGCCTACCTGCTACGCTTTGAAATTGGCGACTAGCTTCATATTTCTGACTGACCGACTCCTTGACAATTCAAAAGAGCCTGTTGTTAGTTTAAATGGTTTACTTGATATACGAGGGCGAGGGCTAGTTCGAGATGGCACCTGGCACAGGCAACTGAGGGAGCACAGGTGGGTTTTCGAGCTGGTTCGAGGTTGCGCGGGAAAAGAGTTCCTGGAAGGACTTGAGGGCAGTTGCCCTAAAAATATATATTAAATATATATGAAATACTTGCTTTGAGTATGATCTAGCATCTAATTAAATAATTATTAAAGATGTCAGATGGTTGTCGTGAATCTTAATTTCATAAAAATACCAATTCACTTCATTAACAGATTTTTTCATCCAAAAGATCGACCTTAGCAAACATCAAGCTTACGTTACGTTACAAGTCCACAATCTCCTTTCCCGATATTTTACCTATGTATTCAATTAATCATATATTTCTTGGAGATAAGTTAATGCGTTACCTTCGCTCAGTGTCGGTGGGTGTAAGTTCAAGATCTGCTATTAATTTCCATATTGTCATTAGCGTAATGTATGCAGGCCCACATGGACCACAGTACAATAAACGCACAATTTATGAACCTTACGCATTTTCAATACATAATGTACATAATGTATTCCTTCATACCCTAAAATGAAACTGATAACTGCTCAGGGTCCACATAGTTATCTTCGATCAAGTGACAATTTTTTCATTTTTTGTTTGTACACGTAAGTACAAGAACGTACTTGCCACTGATTGTAAACAGCTTTCAGCATTATTATCTATTTATTAAGCTAAAAAGTCTCTGAGAAAAAGAAGCCTTATGTGACAGTAGCTCAGTTTAAGTTCAAAACTAGTCAAGTAAACCGAAAATCAAGACAAATAAAACCTCAAACATGAAATAATTAAAAAATATAATGAGTTCCGTCCAACAAAAGCCAAGAAAGTAACAACTTCCTTCCTCTAATGATGTTACAATGTCACCCATAAGTCACCGTATCACTCCCCATACAAAAGACATCAACGCGTTACAATTACCTCCTATCCACCAAGCCACCAACCTACTACGGAGCGGAACGATGGAACCATTGCCATTAAGGTTAAAGACACCTCCACTAACCGCTGTTATGACGCTATAAATAATGTATTGTCTTGTTAGTTAATCACAGCGTTTAGGTTAACGAGTTGATCGTATAATATTAGTATAATTTATGACATCTGCATTTGTAAATGGTAACTGGCGTTTTAGCGTGCAGTGGTGATGATTATGCTGGTAGTGCCATGATATTTAATTAAGTGACCTTGACTCTTCATTGGTTTACTTATAAGCAAAATTTTTGTGGAGACTACGCCTGAGTAAGGTGAAAGATTTTGGAATTTATCTGCTAACTAAACTGAAACTAAAACTTGACTGAGCTCCAGGATCTCCAATGTAATGTACTAGTGCAAATAGTCATGACTGAATCAGCGTTTCTTATAAAAGGGGTGATTCTCGTAACTTTAAGAACGTTCACAGTCTGATCTAAGTCTTAATCTGTCAAAAATACCTCTAATTTCCCTACATTTTGATAAGTTTTTGACATTGATTGTCGCTGAGATGAGATTGCGGCTAGATTATGAACGTTTTTAACTACGGGAATTGGCCTTCACAGGTGCAAAGACATAATATCGTACATGTTCACGAAATAAATTTATTGACATAAAAGTATGTTACATTTATATATGGAAACCCTGACTCCAGCGCTAGGTTGTAACCTGTGTTACAAGAATCAGTGTCTTCTCCCAGTAGTTTTAGACAGTTATTATGCAATAAGATTTAAACAATTTTAAATTATACAACACCTGCTTGAGGCGTATGTGTGAGAGTGGGTGAAATGTGTCAATTGTTAGTATTTTACCGTGGAGATAAACAAGTCTTACTAATAGTTATTATAAACGCGAAAGTTTGTATGGATGGATAGATGGATGTTTGTTACTTTTTCACGTAAAAACTACTATACGGATTTGGATGAAATTTAGCACACAGATAGTTTATAACCAGGATTAATACATGGGATACTTTTTATCCCGATTTTCCCACGGAATCGACTCTTATGCGGGTTAAACTTGGGGGGCGCAGCTAGTCATACATAAATAATTTACTTTGGTTTTTATAAAACGTTGTTCTCTCACTCTGCTCTTGATTGAACCAATCATATTGATGCTTTGAGACCTTCAAACTTTTTTTTATAAAAGCTAAAAATAAAAAATATAACAAGCTCAAAGAAGTCGTACAACTTGTTACTCAGACATTCTTTAATCGCAAAGATTTGACATTTGACATTACACATAGTCTACTGGAGTATTGACACCGCGGCCTAGATAGATAACATAGCGTATATGTATATCATCTGTGTGACTTTAATACGTATTATTGTGACCTCTGATGTAATTTGTTTTGGTGTATTCAATTTTATTGACAATAATCTTTAGTAAATACAGCATGAGCAGTGGTCACCCAGTGGTAACGGCCGCGGCTTATGAGTTGTAGATCATAGGTTTGAACCCAGACAGGAGCTTTATTTTGTTTAAATTATTTCACTGCAGTTTGAGAAAACCGGCATATCCTAGAACCGAAAATTCGAAAACATGTGACATCTACCAACCTGCACTGGGGCCGTGTGGTGGATTACGGCCCACTCCCTTTCACCGAGAGGAGGCCTGTATCCCAGCTTTGGGAACATTATAGGCTGATTATGTATACACTCATGTAAATTGTCCTTGTAAAAATAACGATGCATTATCCAAGAAAAATCACGGATAGGAATGAAGATTTTGGAAAGAGTTGCAATTTTTTCAATAATTTGGAGAAAATATCCTCCACATATACATATGCTTTTCAAAACAAAAATAAATACACCCGAAGGCCAATTCCCGTAATTAAAAACGTTTAAAATCTAGTCGCAATCTCATCTCAGCGACAATCAATGTCAAAAACTTGTCAAGAATGTACGGAATTTGCAAGTATTTTTGACAGATTGAGACTGAGATCAGACTGTGCACGTTCTTAAGAGTCCTTTACGTGATTTTCATTAGTATAAAAAAATGGAAGAATCTGATATTATTGGCAAGGGAATCACAGCGCTGTATTCATAATATTGTGTAATGAAATCATGTGATGATCTTCTGTTTAAAATTTTGGTAATAATAAATAAACAGAATAACAGACGCATCCACCCACCTCCAACGTCCCGACCCGACCTATGACGTCGTCACGTGCATTCTTGTTTTTTATGTTTATAGTAAAGTGGTAAATATTTATTAATTTACATCTCTGCACTTTGTAATTTTAATATTAATAATACTGAAATTATACTTTGACACTATGAATTTTATTGATTTATTGATCATATAACATACTATTAGATGACTTTAGTTGTTGTTTTAACCAAACAAGAGATTTTTAAATGCAGCTAGTAAATTAAAACAAATCGATGTTTTCTCAATACCCCAAAATAACAAAGACTAAAATTCACTGTCCATTAAACTATCTGTACGTTCCATTTTCAACCCAGTATAGAACAAAAGTTTCAATTCAAATACTCCACCTCATTAATCAAAAGCTCATCTCCTCATTGTCACCTGCGCGTGGGCATACCATAGATTCACTGAATGACGTCACAAACCGCCATTTTATAGAAACCTTTTACTTTCAGCACGTGATTTATATACCCACGATTGCTATCTAGAACTCTGAATAGACTCTAATGAAATTTATAGACTATTATGTAAGAGTTTTGATAGATTCGTCTCTTTAGTAGTCTAAATATTGCAGGACTATTTGAACTTCGTTATGTTCTATTCAAATATATTGGTAAAGATTGTGTAGGCACAATTGCAATAATACTACGATACATTGTAACTTGGAACGTAGGTACATAAAGTATCGGATGTGTTTAATATACACCCACAGTTTTGGCTACAGTTACACTACCTCACCTAGACATTGTGTCTGTATTTAGTGTCATTGAATTTTCCGATTTGCAATTTCTAAGCACGAAGTTTGGAAGTTGGTGTTGCGATACCCCGTGCCTCAGGAAGCACGTTAAGATGTTAGTCCTGCGCCTGACCTTCCTCTGGTCGTGTCAGATTGCCGTCCCATCGGACTATGAGAGTAAGGTTAGAGAGAAGACCCATGCGCACACACTTGTGTACTAAATCTCATGCACCGAAGCCTGGGGGTCTACTCCGAAGTGCAAAGTGCGAATGTTCGGATCGGACCGACACATGGCCGAACCGAATATTATTGAAAAATGCGAAAAAAGTTCGGATCGGCTCAGTTGGATCAGGACCATAGTTAATATTCGAAAGAGTGTAGGAGTGTAGGATCGGGACCGACCGAACCAAATAGTAACTTCGTAGCAGCAAACGGCCGAACATTCGGCCGATACTAGTTCGGAGTAGACCCTCTGGTTTCCGCTGAGATTGGTCGCCATGGCCGAACTTCGGTCTGGAGGACCATTATTACCACAAAGGGGTATAGGTCCAGAGAACTGAATACAAATGAATTGCATTTGACATAATTATCTAATATAGCATTTATACCATACTTAAAGATATAGGAGTGAATAACAACAAAATAATTAAATAGTGTCGCGAGTTACCTATACTATTTCATTTCAATGAGAAAATTATTTTGAATTCGACTATAGTTCGGGTATACGTGTCTCCTTAACTATAGACCATAGGCAAGTCGAAGATTTAAATTAAAACAGGCTCCGAATGATGATAGCATTTTTATATTGAAAAACCATCACCTGTAATACAGGTTTTTATATAAACCTATCTCTGGCTTCAGTCTCTCACAAAGCTAGCTCCTTGTTCGAACGTTCGATTTAGTTTATTACAAGAATTGGCCTGCAGGTGTCATAACAATCACGCATGTAAGTATTGGCTGAAGGGATATGCTGAGGAAGATAGCAGGCCTAGTCACCTAAGTTTTAAGTCTCATTTCATACGAGCAGAGTCTCCACATACATTATATACACCAATCAAATTAAAAAAAAAATTTTTTTTTGCTTGGGCCTGGGGCCATGGGCCAGCTCTTAACCTCGATCACGCCTGATGGAAAGCGGAACGAGGTCTATGATGGAACGAGCTCACCCAGAAGATACCTGTTCACTCTTTCTTTAAAGGCAGACGCATTTTAATGAACAATAGTTTTATCAATTATAGTGATGTAAAAAAACAAAGTCTTGCAGTGAAATAACCTAGAAAAGGTTGTCTTAAATAAAACTTATGTTCTGTTTTCTCTGGCCCACGTACAAAGACTAGACACAACGGGAAATAATTCAGTTCTTCCGCCTTCCACGTCACGCAACCGGAATGCCTGCAAGCACAGTCTAAATTAGCTAACAGAATTAACATCAACATTACCGGTACTATACTCTCTCATGTAATATTATTTGGTTTTACTGTCCATCCGTTCATTTTTATTATACCTTCCTAGTTAAAATTACCATAAACGTTTGCATAATGTGACCATCCTCTTCAGTTTCGTAATTATTTTCTGCCGAGAGAAAGAATCTAGAATTTGATCTAGATCATTGAAATGTTAGGGGTCATTGTACTTGATGTTATTTCGTATTGAAGTTAGGTAATTGTTGTTAAAGTTCACTTTAACATTTTATGTCTTAACACGTCATCATTCATTAATTGAAGCAAATTCAGGAGGTTATTATATTGTGTCGCAATTGTGACGTAAATGACGCTGTCCACTCTACGTCAGCCATTTTTGGTATTCTACATGCTGTCTTTGTGGCAACGTTTATCACCATCAACACCCCACTCATCTTATCCTACTCTACTATCCATTTTTGTGATAAAAATCCCCTTTATTCATAAACGTTGCTTAAAGTTAAGCAGTGATTAGCGACTGTTTAACCATACATTTTTGACGTTTAAACGTTACTTAACTTTAGTCATCGTTTATGAATAAACCCCAATATGTCTAATTTAATTAAATCTAACTTTAAACAATGACATTGGCTACACTGTAGCCATAATTTACGTCGTTGAGCAGGCAAATGTTTCGATCATATGAAGCAATGGATTAGCAATATCCTTCAAAATTATTCAGATTGCGATGTTTACGCAATTAGGGTGGAGACAATGTAGAATCACCTTGTAGGCTGCTATAAAGACCGACGGACACGGGCACTCTGAAAACAAACAAGCATCGCTGAGGACATTGTCTAATGATATGCGCGGAGATGCTTCGACCATGTTGGCTGTTGCACAATAATTACAAAATAAACGCTCTGTCTCGCCAATTACTGACATTGTGCCAAACTATTGAGAACAATAGTCTTTTTGTATTATGTAATAAGGAGACGATACCATAATGTAAGGATTAATTGACGACACTTTGGTGTTCTTTCTTTTGGTTAAGAGTTTCAATTGAACTAATCAATGAAGTAGAGCGTTGCTTGTGACTAAGTAAGAGCCACGTTTCTAAGTACATATCTATGTATAATAAACAGGATACCAGGCACATCGACGCACAACCTGTTACTATGGATTCAGAACCGAACCGACGAAACATTTCTACCCTAGGGGGTCTAGAATCATGTGCTGAATTCATGGTTTCAGTTTGCGCGTCAATGTCCCTGTATATCTACCAAGAATCTTATGTTTTTATATCTGTACTAAGCATCGTACCCTCTTACTGACAGGAAGCCTGTGTCCCAGCAGTGGAAACATTACAGGCTGATTACGAGTATGTATCGTACCTACAAAGTTAATGTTTACTTACAACATGGTTGTTTTTCTTAACGTTCTGTGTGATATACTGATTACTGATTCTAGCAATAGGAAATC
Source organism: Apamea crenata (assembly GCA_949629185.1). Classification (NCBI taxonomy): domain Eukaryota; kingdom Metazoa; phylum Arthropoda; class Insecta; order Lepidoptera; family Noctuidae; genus Apamea; species Apamea crenata. Next base: position 18,209,418 of record OX451365.1, on the reverse strand, counting down.
ACCGCTTTAACTAATATCATTTAGCAATTTGTACCTGGAGGGATTTGGGCGAGGCCTTTGCTCAGCAATCGTGGGACAGTGCAGGCTACATAAAAAAATGTACATTATCATTTAACAAAGCTCACTTTGTAGCTATTTAATAACATCTAGTAAGCTGTTAACCTCGTGTTAGGCGCCACTACAACAAGTCTTACGAATTAGTAGAAGTAGTGGGCGTCAATAATATCTTGTCGATATCGACACCTGACTCATTGCCCGTGCCTACGCGTGCTTGAGAAAAATCGAAAGCGTTTCTATGATAGATCTAATTGATTTGAGTCTTTTGTATTGATTGTTGTAGGTGTGTTTGTAGGTTGTTTAACTTGCAGAGTATTGAAGAAAAGTTTGTATGTTTTCCTTACTAGCTGTGCCCGCGGTTTAACCTGCATGAGTCTCGATCCCGTGAGGATATCGAGATAAAAAGTTATATTTCCTAATCTAGGTCATGGTCTACGCATGTGCCAAATTTCATTTAAATCCGTTCAGACGTTTTAGCGTGAAATCGTAACTAAAAACCTTCAAAAATTCAAATCTTTTCTCCGAATAGTATATTATTGTTTAAAGACAAATATCAAACTCAAGTCATTTATTTCATTATAACCTTTTACAGGCACTTTTGAATCGATTGCTCAATTAAACTAGTATATAATGTGGAGACGACAATAAATGAAAACAACGACAATGCATAGGATTATTTTGAATCTGTCAAATAAATCCTTACATTGTTTAAAAGTGTATTTCAAACAAAGATTGGCCGACTATGTGTTTTGCCAATCTTATAATATATTTGACTGAATTTTTATATGCAGACTGGGAACGTCATTTACGAAGTTTAATTTACTGTCGTGTCCATCTTGTATAGGTATTAGCTAGAACATGGCAGATATAATTTTGGGGAAAAAGAGGGAATTATGATGAAGTTTCAAATGGCAATAAAAAAAAGTGCAGCATCTTATTCATAGACGAAAATACATCAGAATATGAATTGACATTACTTTTAGTATTTGAATTATAGACTAAACGATGACATGATTGTACTTTGCATAACTAGAAATCTTGTTTAAGTAATATGTCAACATAACTGACGACTTTGTCAGCTTAAGCTACGGACAGAATGGTATGACTCACAGACTCACTGTCAGGAACTATTATTTACATACATAACTATTCTCATGCGGATTAGTAGATATCACATGTCTATGAATTTTTGGTTCTAGGACATGCCGGTTTCCTCGCGATGTTTTCCTTCACCGTTTTGAGAGTATATACTTAAGTATACCAACACACTACTCTATACTTAACTATACTGTTGTTTATACCAACTTACTCTCGCTCGACCCAAAAAATATGAAGTAGCCCCTATAGTTCAACTAAGCAACCGGCTCTTACCATCCTATACTGCGAGCTGAAGGTTCTGTGAGAGCTTTACGAGATCTCACTCCGGGACGAGTAAGTAAAAACACAGTTTGTCATATTAATTCAATAATTATTTCTAGAACATGGTTCTACGTTTTTTTTTTACATTTTTCCTTGTCATTTGGCTTGTCTGCCAAATCTGACCCCTACTTTTTTTTCTATTCTTTTTTATAAATCAATGTTTGTCTCTATTTCTGCCATCTACTTTTCAAAGTATTCCTTTTGCTGTAACAACATATTATGCTATAATCTCTACAGTACTTACGGGCGTAAGGACCAACCCCACAGAAGTCGCATATTTAATTTCTAAACTTAGTTCCTTCCTTTCTTACCAGAGTATTTTTTTTATGTATAGGCTTGTGTTTGATCGCCATGGTGTTGATTTGAAGCATTTGGGCTCTTTCAGTAATCTTTCTTCCAGAGGAGGTAGCTGTAGCCTGAATACAGCCTTAGACGTACTTTCAATTAAAATTAACTAGGAAGCAACTCAAGTTACGTAAGTAGGTAAGTTAAGTTAACTGAATAACTTTAACGATTAAGTTGTGATGGATGACACAAACTGGTACGAAGATTAGCCTAAAGCTCATCAGGTTAATGCCCAGCCGGACAGTAAAAATTAAGATAATTATGTTTATTCTACTTTTTGGTACAAAGCACACAAAGTAATTATGTCATTTTCGATTACAATCCAAACTTATTTATTTATAATAATAATAAAATTGTGAAAGTAAGTCTGTCGGTCGGTCACCTTTTCACGCCTAAATCACTGAACCTATCGTTATGAAACTTGACAGATCGGTAGCCTGTAGAAGGACGTAGTCTACTTTTCATCCTGGATCGCAAACAAAGCCGCGGGTAATATTTATAGCTAGTATTTTAATAAAATTCGTACTTATTTACCTACTCGTTACCACATGTTTATTTAGCAACGACTAGCCTCTAATTTTGTGGTAAATAACCACAGAAGCAGAAACAAAAAATAATTGAATGGGTAAAATGAAAAGTTGATGAAACAACTTGAACTTACCTGTATTGAAAGATGTATGAGTTTTGCGGTTACGATTTATGGTGGCACCAGGTGGGGATTTTTTCCTCAGATATTTTTTTCTTTTATTTATTTTGACTCATTTTCAATTAATCTTGTCAAGTTCTGGACAGTTTTTTGAAAAAGGTGGCTTGGATTCTTAATTTTTGATACAATAATATACTTAAGCTATGTTTTTGAGTTTTTAAATATCGTTTTTTTTTCCTTATTTACCAAAATTCTACCGGTTGAATTAGAGTTTCTCTCTCTGCCTATACCAGTACGGTGGGTATAAGTAGGCCTCTCCCATATTGTGCTACAACGATCTGTTTTCCGCCGTCCTTTTCCAGTCTATCCCAGCCGCCCTTTTAAGGTCATTGGTCCATCTAGCTGATCCTAAAATAGCGGGCCTTTGCATAACCGCATCTTACATCACATAAACTAAAGTTAGCACAATTCAAAATCATAATTATTACCCAGTCACCGAATTGAGAGCGACACACTTAAGAGATTCGCACACGACCAGACATTCAATTAATTCAATTATTTTATTGATACAATTGCATGAAGATGCATGTGTCATAACTCTGTGTAATATTGTATAATCACATGTCTGTTGCGTGCGAGCGTATGATTTGTGTCAGTGACACCCTGACATTAAGGACGACTGCCTGATGGCGAGTTTTGAAAATGGTTTGTCAGGTCATGCGGTTTTTGGGTGTCGAGCTTTGCACGCTGCTAATTTTCTATTAACCTTAAATTAATTTATGCATGAGTAGTAACTATATTTATTCCAGAGAATCAGAGTAGGTAAGCAAATTCTAAATTACAACATTATACCTTTGCAAGATACCTAATGAACATTTGCAAACATAGAACTGCTCTAAAGATAATTTAGTCTATTCAAATGCTATGACAAATAGGTAAACCTGCTCTAGTCGACCAGCAAATGAACAAAATAAGCTAGCTGTGGGTACCCAGTTCATAAATTCAGATTGGATAAGTCCTGCTGCAAAATCCTAAGTCAGCTCTTGTGATTCATTGACCGAATTAGTAACAGCCAATCAAATCATTAAAAGCCTTTCAGCAGTCGGTTGCATTGCACTTTGCATCCATTAAAATATCTTCAATCAAAAAGTTACATCAATAAATATAGGAAGTTTCATAACGTGAAACTAGGAAACGGGCTCAACAATTAATTCGTTAGACACGGCTGTACGACCGACGATGTCACAGCGGTTAACACTATAATGGTTGAGTTAGGACATATCAAAGCTTGCGCACACGCACTAAAGGTTATCAAACGCTCTCGCCCGACCTTGTGCGAAAGGTTGTGGTTTTAAATATTTTTTTAGGAGATATACTGTGCTGTATTTGTACAAGTTTGTGGATAGGTACTTGATGTTCAGTGACCTGTAACTTCAAAGGTCAACCATCCTTTAACATGGTTCAGTAGTAATCTTACTATTACCAGAGAGGTCTTGTAATACCAGAGAGGTCTTTACAAAACATCTTGGGTTAGTTGTTGTTCATTGACTGATCAGGCGTGCCGCATTGATTTACTTACTTACTTTACTCGACTTACTAATTTCTACCTCGCTTAAGTTTATGATATATGGGAAAATAAAACCTATGCACGGATACCTATTCTTCATTCTATTGTTCCGGCAGTACATATTACTTCGTTGCTCTGAATAACCAATCATGAAAGCCCTTGGGCAGAATCTTTAATGGCAGATGTCCACAGTAAGCCATGTTTCTGAAAAGGTAGCATTCCGATCCAAGTTACACTCGACGGGAGGGCGCACGATTTCCCATTCACGGTAACAAATTAACTACATTCTGTCGACGATTTTAATCAATTATTTGTCGAAGAGAGGGTTTATGACCAGTAACAAGACAAATGCATGCCATGGATAATCATAAATAATGTGAATGTAATAATATAATTTGATAGGTACTAATGCAATGCATTACAATAGTAAATTATTATACAACTTGCTATTTACTCTAGATATTAAAAAATAAATAAAAATATGGAAAAATAATTGTTTAATAGGGAAGACATGTTGTCGTGTATTTATTTAATGTAATTATTAGAACTTACTTTTGCTACTTGCTTATCTTGTGGGCAACAAACTATAGGTTCCTGCCTGACCCTCTGGGTAATATAGGCGTAATGTTTTGTTTTAGAATCTTAATTTAGCTCGAAGCTTTCTCTGCCTAGCCTAGCCTGCACTGCAACATGGCAATAACGGTTACATTCACAAGGCCCACATTGCATAATATAATAATGGGTTCAGCTCTCAAATTGCTGGGATGTTGGCACTGCTAGACCGCCACGAAGCGAACGATTTGATAACCACACGCCGACTTATGCAAATGTTGGCTGTCGGCGATCGTGATCTTGGAAAAGGTGCTTATTAGCTTGAAGTTATGAATGGGCGGTCCTTGGGTACGGATACGAATCCATCTCACAGTGTAAGGCTTCTTGAGTTGTGTGTCTAGGAGAGGGAGGTAGGAGGGGGAGGTATAAATGCTTGTCAGTATCTTGAATAAGCGATTAACTCGGTATTTCGCAGCTGCATATCGTATGTCTAGTATTTAAAGCCAATACTATATTAGGAGATTAGTGACATGAATTGACATAGGGCGACTTTGTCGTTGGTGACAGTCCCTTGGTTTACGCGGGCGAGCGACCGACGTCGACGCTCCCACCAAACGGTCCCGCCACCCACACACTTGTATTTTACGCGTAAAAAGCAAAAATACAAAAAATCAAATCTTTTCTCTTTATAATATTAGTTTAGACAACATCCCTATGTAAGAATGGAATAATGAACTGTGTGTTTTTAAGCGGATATAAAATACGATCCAAATAATTTGAGATGTCTATCTAGAGATGGCTAAAGTTTCGGTCACGATATAACCATTTGGTCACATGCAGTTCTTTATTGCTCAATTCGTTTGTCAAGAAGAAAATAAATTATTTGAATTTAATAATTGCAAAAGTGCAACCCTCAAATTATTCTAGTAATACCAGACTATCACAACGCAAATAATTTGTTACCTTTCATGTTGACTGATGCAAATGTATGTCGTCGTGATCTGAGACGATCAGTGGGTTAAGAGTAATGGATGTGGTGACGTGAATGGAGGACGTTGCTTTACATTTAATGGAATTAATGCATTTAGTTTACCCGTGTTTAATATTTAACTATGTATATTACAACTGTGACGTTGGATGTGAGGGATTGCGTTAGATTTGGCTGTTAGTTTCCACTCTGTGGTAATGTTTTCGGATATGAATTTTTTAATAGGGAGTATTTTAATGGCAAATGTTTAGTTGTGAGTGAGCGTGTATGGATACATTTTCAAACGAGACATGTCAGCTTTGTTTGTGGTATGGCAACGCTCCTATGATGCAGGTGTTCATAGGGAGAACAAATGTGTTGTCTGAATAAACAAGACAGTTGTCAAAAGAGTCCAGTTTATCTATCCGCTTGTCGTAACTCGTCTTGTCTCTTCTCCAGTCATACATTTTATCCACCTACTAACTTCTACCCGCGACTTCGTCCGCGTAAAATTTCGGCCTTCACTATCCTCATCTATTACTTCGTTTTCAAACAAGTTACTATATTATGTTTATCTACCACAAGCACATACTACTACGGTATTCATCACACAGTTTAACACGCACCAACTTTTTCAGCATTCACACACCCACACACTCACTCACCTACACACTCACACACCTACACACTCCTCACGAGCACTTACTTTACTTACTTACTCCTTCCTATAAATATAATTGAAAACACTGTCTAGTTTTAGTATAAACCATAATAAAATTGTATATTTGGGGCGGAGTCCTGGTGGCCTGAAATACAGGCTTCGGCTTAGCTTAGGCACCAGTCTCCCACAATATTTTTCTTGAAGCCCATGACTGGACAATATTGTTTTTTTGTTATTATTTTATAAGGATATTGTGGTGAGTTAGAGTGTTTTCTCTTCTCAGCTTTTTGGCTAGTTTTTGCAACATTTACGGAGCGAAGTCAAGTAAATACAGCGTTATTATTATTATTATAGATTTCTTTCATAAATACTAAATCAGTTAGAAGTTTGTTAATGCGTGCGTCCTCACCTAATTCCAGGTTAACATCCTGTAGTATTCACGACAATCCTACGCACGACGCCAACCTTTGTTCCTCACACTTAAATACTACTCCATGCTGTCTTTGATTTAATGCTAATTCAGATTTTCTATTGCTCTTCGCAACCGGTTTTTGATTGTAATTTAGATTCGGATCTATAGATCATCAATACGGAGTGTTTAGAATTAAATAGCGGCATTGCTAAATTTTATTTTTAGGATTTAAATGAGGAGGGCAGTGGTGGCCCAGTGGTTAATGGACACGACATACGAGTTGTAGGTCGTGGGTTCGAACCCAGACAGGCGCTTTACTTTGTGTAAATAATATTTCATCACCACTGCTCTCAAAACGGTGAAGGAAAACATCATGAGGATACCGGTATGTCCTAGAACCAACAATTGGAAGACATGTGACGTCTGCTAACCCGCACTGGGCCTGCGTGATAGATTACAGCCCATCCCTTCTCGAAAAGAGGAGGCCTGTGTCTCAGCATAGTGGAAACATCATAGACTGATTTTGCTATTATGTTAAATATACAATTATGATGAGTGAGTAAATGAGTGTAAAAAGATAGGAAATGACATAATATAAAAGCAAGCAGCATTTGCATAGACGCTGCGAGTAAAAGGTTTGGAACCTATACTTCCGTTGAATTGGTACACTTTTAGCAAAGTTTTCCTTACTCTTGCAATCGCACTCATAAAAAGTGCACTGTTTGCAATACACAGATAAATTGACTGTCTTACAAAACGTTATTGACGAAATAATCGGCACCTACATACCCGAAAAAATGCAACTTTGCTACGATTTTACGATTCGTAGTGCATAAGGTCACCACTTTGTCGAAATCTCGAAACTACAACTTCTATGTAACAGCAGAATTACATCCCTAATCGTAACTAATTCGATCGACAAATCGAGTTACAATCGATTCGTGACCGAGAAATGTTCGATGTAATCGATACGGATCATCTTGTTCCCGTGTCATGTCGTAAAGTATTTTTTGTGTCATTATTAATATTACTTTATCTCGATTCTAAAGGTCATCGATTTTTTGGCGGAGTTTCTCTTGATCAGTTAACAGTTCATTATTAAAGCTTCAGGATAACATTGCAAAATCATGACTTTTGCTTTCATTTGACATTTCAATAGACTAAATTGTATTCGACATCGTGTTCTTATTTCATATCGATGAAGAAATTCGAAACTAGATTGACTCGTAACTTGTTAGCAGGAAAGAGTCATCATTATTATTGACAGGCTGTCACTACAGTACAATTGCTACCTTTGTTGTGCCATCCATCCTTGGTCTGTGCGAGTGTCGACCAAGGCCATTTAAAATCGTTCAAAATCTAGCCGCAATCTCATCTCAGCGACAATCAATGTCTTAAAAAATTAGAGGTATTTTGACAGATTGGACTGGGATCAGACTGTGAATGTTCTTAAAATTACGAGAATAGCCCTCAGGTCTTACCTGCAATCTTCTTTATCAATCAGTAAGTTAGGAAGCAAAGCAACGAAGAAGGAATGTCATCGGCCAAATTCCAGTATTATCATTCGGCATTCCCATCAAGTCTAGATATTTACTGTTCAAAAAGACCATACTTTTCCAGATAATTTGATAACATAAGGTCCTCCCACTTAACTCCACCACTCGTTTATAAAAGTTTCTCAAGCTGATGTTAATGAACCAACCTGATTAGAGATTGATTAGTAGCCACGTGTTGTTCTGAGCAACACGTTCTAAAACCCATTAATTTGCTATCACGACATTTGACTTTTTGTAACACTATAGGTACTCGTATCTCCGTCAAATAAGAGAATATTATGTAAATGATTTCTATCTAGATAAGTACCAACCTACTATGTACTACTATCACATAGTTAATTTACCTGTCATTGCTTAATTTTTAATTCTTTTTTACCTTTTTGGTATAGTAATTTTATTGTAGATGCATCATCGTCATCACTTATTATAATAATAATTATAATTAATGTACTAATACAAAATAATTGAAACTACCTTTTGGAAGGGGCGTCTTAGAATCAATTCTATTTTTTGTAAATTTTGACGTTAATAAGTGCCTTTTACGTGCCTATTTAAAATAAATACTACGGTTTACTTTGACATTCATTTTACTTATTATTAGACAACAATCACATTAGCATTATTAGTTTAAAAAAATGAACGCATTAAATGTATATACATTCTATTCAAGTTAGGTTCAAAAAGCAGCCAGACAGGATGGGGGAATCAATTCATAATTCTTATTAATAGACTTTTGCACATGCGTCCCGCGGGACCCCGCTCCAGTTCCCAGCTAACCCGAAAGCACGCATGCGCGAATCTATTGAGCTCGACGGTAGCACCCTTTGACGTTTCGTTTCACACGATCGCTTACAAATTAAAAACGAAAACCATTACAAAATACATTCATTTATTTCTTACATACTTTTAAAATTATATTACTTGCAATTTTTTTTTACAATAATGTCTTGTAGGTAGTTGATAAAATATACTGAGTTACATATAATTTATTTAAATCGGTAAAATTTAATTTGACACGATTTTGACGACACGTAACTGCATAAGTAAAATGAAACGTAATATATTTGGTTCCCTGCGGTGCGAGAGCTAGCTGGTATTTTCATTATTCTCGAGGACTCGTGAATGGTGCACGCACAGTTTGAGATTTTAGGGAAGATAAGAGATTTAATGAAAGCGACGTTGAAAATTATTTAGTTCTTCCAATGGTTGGAGTTCTAAAATATCTACAAGAAATACATCCTGCTTACTATAATATGCCTATAGTTTAATTAGATATTTGAAAAGTGACAGGAGTGTATATTGTGAATCAAGGTGAGTTTTCAAATCTTTCATTTAGATTATAGGAACGTCTGTATTTTTCGATAATTTACGGATTATGTAGATTCTTTTTCAATATTCTCAGTGTTCATCCGATTCAAAAAGAACAAATTCTTGAAAGTAAATTAAGTAATATTCAGTAGTCTGAGTGATTAAAAGACGGATACAATTTTTATTCAAAATAATTCGTGTGATTGGTGCGATAAAAAACAATAATGAAGCGCGCACCTTTTGTCTTTGGTTTCATTCAATAACAACATTTTTGTTAAAGTATTCTCTCTTTAACAGTATGTTATTACAAGAACAACCCGTAACGAAATTTTAACATGAAATTTTATCGTTTCAGCCAAATCGTGGCATGTATACGACAAGTACGAGTCTCCCAGGTGTGGATGTATCTAATGGGGTAGTACTAAGACTCCAGATATTAGAAAATAAACATCAAGATATACCCCATTCCTCATCATTCCTTCCATTTCTCGTCCGTGGCATTCCGCCAGCGTATGCCGCGCCTTATCCTCAGGGCACACAGTGACGACCAGCGGATTGAGACCCGCTTGTCGTCACTGTCACTACCGAAGCAGTAGCAGTACCAACTGTTGTGCACCGTAGAAGTTGCTGCAACCTTGGTGGAAGTGAGAGATCACCCACACTAAGTGCCATGGCGAGGGCACAGCGCTACTGGCCACAAGCTGAGCATTCCGCCAGCGTACGCCGCGCCGTGTCCTCAGGGCACACAGTGACGACCAGCGGACTGAGACCCGCTTATCGTCACTGTCACTACCGAAGCATTAGCAATATCCACTGGTATGCAGCGTAGCAGCTGTAATACCACCAACTGGTTGGTCTCCACAATTTCTTGTCTTGTTTTCCTTGTTTATGTTTGGTGTTGTGTACTTACGTACTAACATACTCCGTCAGATCCTAGTGGCTGCCCTTCCCTGGATCAACGTATCCTTTCCCTTTGGAGTAAGGTGACCTGCAATGTACCTGTAAACATGAAGTCCTGGGTACCGACGGAAGTAGACGGAAGCCGTTCCACGTTCCGTTGATCGTAGGAGTTCTATCTTGCTTTTTGATATTCGTCATCACTTCTTCACTCAAGGTGAGCTACTTAACTTAAAACTCGATCAAATGTTCTAATTGTACAACGAAAATAGCATAGTATTTTTATAACATAGATTTTTTCTTATAATTATCATTGACCTATTTTTGTTGTTGATGATACCTTCAACCCGCATGATTGTCGTGCACACTGCACATGAAAATGTTGACTGTAGCTTTTACTGAAAACTTTACTATCTAGCCTCAATGCTTTACTCAATAGTTACGAATTTGAATTGATATAACTTAAAAAAGTTACTGAATATTATTACATTTACACTTCCACAAATGAAAAATCAAGTTTAATAATATTTGTGTGCAGGTTCTTTAGAGAGAACACGTGATGCTAAATCATAAAGATCACGTGACGTGAATTAAATATTTAGTTAAAAATGTAAATTAGGGTCACATAAACACCAGTTTTCAATCTTAGACACAAGATGATTGATTTAATTGAGCTTTTTGATGTTTTTGGTATTTAACTTATCTAGCATTATTTATGGTTCTCCCTAGTTAATTCTGAAACTAAAAGATTCTAATGAAATGCTTCTTCAATTTCAGGGTGAAGTGTTTGAATAATATTGGCGAGAGGGTGATATGCAAGTCAAGATAGCACGCACGACACGAGCACGAGCACGACACGAGCACGAGCACGGTGTCGACGACTGCAGTTGCCTAGATTGCTTTTAGTCGCCTGGACTGTGTGTGCGTGGGGCACTGTTGTGCCATATCTCATGGGATGTGGCAACGGTACAATTTCTTGTATTGTTTTCCTTGGTTTTGTTTGGTGCTTGCTGATTGTGAGAAGTGAGAAAGGAATATTGTTGTTAACATGTATTTGTTCCGAGTCTGGGTGTTTTTCTATCTATAATATGTATGTATTTACAAAAAAAAATTGTATATAAGTAGTTTATCAGCCATCTTGTTACCATAACACAAGCATTAGGTTGCTTAGCTTGGGACAAATGGTGCTGTGTGAAATGTCCAGGGATATTATTATTATTTCCTTTATTCAAAATTACACATATAAATTATATTTTTATATATTTGAATATATTTTTATTATTATTATTATTGATGTAAATAAATTATTCTGGATTAATAATTTTGTTTCTTTTAAACTCAATAATTTACAAATATACTTATAGCACTGTGACCTAAACCCACACCTTAGTCACGCTTTTCTGTGAATTAAGACATAAAAGCGTGACTTAAGTGCGGGTTTAAGTCACATGTGCTATAAAATAGTATAGGTACCTACGATACGTGTGACTTATGTAACTAGTGTATTAAAGCACGGTGTTTAGCACCCTCACTACGCTCGGATGCCAATTTCACGCCGTGCTAAATAACTACACACACACACACGTATTGTAATATACTTACTATTATTAAAGTATCTCGAGATTTTAGTTATTATTTTGAAGATAAAGTAACAGGGCTAAATGAGAAAAAGGCAAGTATCAATTAGTATAGGATTTATGTGCACTTGACTTTCCAAGCGAGATAAATGATAAATTAAATGTCAACCATTTTGTAATATCGGTAAAGAACAGAGAACGTTATAATCAATCACTTATCTTGAATTTCACAGCACTGATGACGGCTGTTGGATTCATAAAAATAAAAACTAATTAGAATTACCTATGTGACAATGACCCCTAGTTTCTTAAGGCTATTTAATCCGTTGTCAAACTGTCTAGTGATATGATTGGTGGGCGTTGTTTTGGTCAGCCAATCACAACAGGGAACATGACTTGACAGCAGAAGGCTAATTCTCGTAATTTTAAGAATGTCCACAGAAGGGCAATTCTCGTAATTTAATACTTTCATAATCTAGTCGCAGATTGAGACTGAGATCAGACTGTGAACGTTCTTAAAATTACGAGAATTGCTCCTCTAGGGGCCTTAAAAGGCCACTTTAAGCAATACCTCTAAAAGTTATTCATTTCCTGAATTCCCAGCAGATTATTAGCAACTCCTCTAATTTTTGTTAAATGGTTACATATCATAGTTTAATCACCTACAATTCATTTCATATCAATCATATTTGGTGTAAACATTGGTGGACCATTTTGCGAATTTCCATACAAAACTGTCAAACAGGTGAATTGTTCACAGGTGAATCAATTCACAGATTCGCAGATCATATTATGAATTGTCAGTTTTTGACCATTTTACGATTTTTTATATGATTCATATTGTTATACTATTATGATTCTGCCAAAGTGGCCTCTTTAGGCCCCCTGGTCATTGATCTCAGTCTCAATCTGTCCAAAATACCTGTAATTTCCCTACATTTTTAACAACTTTTTGACATTGATTACTCGTTACATTAGGATTATTGTGAGTTGCTGCCACTGTCGTGTCTGTCAAAGTCACAGTGATCTTTATTCACGTTACAATAAGGTGGTAGATGGGTTGCTACTGTCAGAGGTAAAATAAATGTGAATGGTATGTATGTCTGTTTAGTGCGAAATATTTGACGGATAAGAAACTTGACACATGACAAGGATTCCGATATAGCTGCACAAAGATCTTTTAGTGCGTGGCCAAAATCGGAACTAACTCCGCCACCTACATGCTTTCACAAAACAATTGCACAAATGTTTAACCAACAGCGTCCAAGGGGCGCTGTTCTACGTCATTCAAGCGCCAAAGGCTCCTTGTTGCAAAATATGTACATATTTTTTAGGGTTCTGTACCCAAAGGGTGCCAACGGGACCCTATTACTAAGCCTCCGCTGTCCGTCCGTTCTTCTGTCTGCCAGCGGGCTATATCTTATGAACTGTAATAGTTGGACAGCTGTTGTTCACAGAGTGTGTATTTCTATTGCAGCTACAACAAAAAATAATAAAAGGTAAATATAATTAAATATTAAGGGAACCATATAAGAACCGTGTTTTTTGGGCGTTTTGAGCCTCGTGGTACGGAACCCTTCGTGTCCGACTTGCACTTGGCCGGTGTTGTTTGAACTATAGGGGTCGCGAGCATTAGCAGCTAGTATTCAATTAAGCATTTTTGATGAATGCAGGTTTTTTATATTATCTAATAATCAGACATCGATTATGTAAATAATTATGTTAATAAATACTAAAGTCTGTCTATCTATATTCGAGAATGACATATACCTTCAATGATTCGTTTTAGTATTACGTCTGAACGAGCCGCTTGTTTCGTGTCTGGGGCTAAAGGGTACTAACACTTGGCAACTTTCAATTACGATTTTTTCGTGAAATAACGATTGCAACGCTTAAATACGATACATTACATAAACCTATGGGTTCGAAAATGCTGTGTTCGTAACAACATAAAATTGCATTAAAAATAAAAGAGTAAATCGCTTTTGAATAAAGCCGAGTGTATGCATACTTTTGCTCGTGACTGTACGGGTATCTGTTTTGCAGATGGTCAATCGATTTTCGGCGAGCTTTAACGTAAAATTTGTACTATACAGGGTGGCAGGGCCATCGACGCGCAACCTGTTACCATGTATTCAGTTCATGATTTTGAACCCCATGAAGTTTTTCGTCGGTTTTAAAAATAATTTGCTGTTCCATACATTTTATCCGCGTAGGCACTGCATTTTTTATGAAACAGCTGATTTCTTTTGTTAATAACCGACTAAAATTTTTTACTCTAGATGGTCTAGAATCATGTGCTGAATTCAAGAATACAGTTTGCGCGTCGATGTGTTATTTTTCCGTATACATCTGTATACAAATACATCTTGTAACTAAATAGGTAGGTTATAAGTACTTACTATCATAGGTAGGTACATACATCTTTCTTTATTTCTACTAACCCTAAGGATATCCTTACGTAATCTAATGTTTAGAAAAAAGATAATTTTATGTATATACCTTGTGAACTCTATGAAGTATGATGTCACATCTTCCAAAGAATAAGTAACTACTTAGGTAATATTATAGTAAATTGGCTCGTTAGCAATTACGGTTGAAAATGTACCTGATAATGCACCACCATTGTCAACTATGTCCTTCAAACAAGTCGCAGTGCATGTAACTAAAACAATTTAGACAATGATAGATGCAAATCGTGAGACTGCACACATTACCAATTGCGTGCGCGCATCGAACAAGTTAGAATGCATATAAACATGTTTGTGGATGACTGGTATTTGCGTCAGTTAAATTAATCAACATTATTATGAATAAGCATCGGGGTGGTGGGCCAGGGTCGTCACGTACAGGGTGTCTGAGGACGCCGAGGTAGACCGACGAAATGTTGGCGCGAAAACCGGGGCAGTGCAGAAAGAGATGTGATGATGAGAACCCTCATAGGGTTCTCATCATGGAACTATGTAATAATTTGTTTAAAAATATAATAAAACATTGATCAGGCACCCACAGACTGTCCATATTTCTAGGTAACCAGTCAACTTTAGTCACCCAAACCCACAGTCTAATATCTTTGTCTCCATATCCTGCAATAGTCCTACACCAACCGGGGTTGTCCTTAGGTACACTTGCATAGTGCGTATAGAGATAAAATCGTCGGTTGGTGCCTGATTTCGTTAAAAGCATCTAACGGGTCGCAGTTGCGCTTCCCGAGAAATGTCAGAGACTTAAAATACATATCCTATTAAATTATTTATGGTGGTTTTACTATAGATTACGACTATAATTACTATAAAATTAACGTTGTTCTAAAATTCCTAATGATTTCTAAAGGTTATCGGTTTTGAGAATGATCTGTAATGTTATAGTTGGTCTTACAAAAATAGAGGTGTTGGTACCTACTGGAAACCAAGTGTAACTTCTAGTTATATCATCAGAAATATTATGATAACTATGAATATTACGGTATGGTATTAGCATATAAATGACGAAATATCGAAAAGATCAACGGATACACTTGGAGTCAAATATGATTATCGTCGTGTAAACAAGTTTGATTGGACAAGTGGACCTAGCAGCTTAATTTTCGAACACATAAGCAATTATTATTTGCTCGTAGAGTGCAAGAATTCTCGGTGGTTGACACACATTATAAATATCGTTGCCCTTATAAATTAGTGTCTTTTTTATAGCGGGTTTCTCACTTTTGACCCGTGTCCATTAGTTATTCATTATAGAAATTGATTTCGCGTGCGCACGATTCCGGTCTTACTCGTTCAAATTCGTTTTTTCGAGGTTTTCTTTTAGTTGTAAAATACGTTTCTTCCTCTTCAATGTTAATACAAGCTTCTTCGTCCCGCCCTTGTACCATGTTTGCTGGGGTAGGCGCAACACGTTTTTTTTCTTCCAATCTCCCCTGTCAGCCGTCACTCTATCATCCACTCCTTTTCCTTACATATATCTTCTTTATTTTTTAAATTTACTTTTTTTAAATTTATTTTTTGGACTCTAAGGCCCTTTGTGAACGGATCGGTTTCTTTACGGTACGGCGGGCGTATAACCCGCACCGTAGGAAAAACGTATTTGTCAATAAGCTTCCTTAGTGGCCCATACTACACTAACGACTGTTCCTTACACACTGTGTATAAACCGTAGTTCTTCACGGCAAGCAAAAACAAGTGTGCACAAAGGGCCTAAGGCTTAACTAAGTTGACTAATAAGTATGATGTAAAAGCATTTGGATCACAATCAGAAACCGATTTTTTTTAAGAATGGGATTGAATGATATTAGTATTTTTTAGCATAACAACTAAATCAATCGTTTCAATCATGGTTAATATGTCAGGACTAGTTCAAAATGATAATTATTTAGTAAAACAAGTTTGATTGGAGACCGGTCAAGTGGTCGCACGAATATAATTCATTAGTAAATGGTCATTTACAATACCTACATGAGGACGCTAACGAATCGGGGCTAATATTGTACAACATGGATTAATAGAATAATCCATAATAAATCGGATTTGCTTTAATATACTGATTTCTTAAGTAGCTTATTTATGGTTAAATACCTATAGGTACTTATCTTTTTTCTCAATTAAATACTTGCTATCTAAATGTGTTTTCAAAGTCAACATAGTAAAAAAAAAACTCGAATAGGATAATAACCAGACTAATTACTTACTTACTTGTTTGCTTTGAAATTTTCGAAAACGTATCTAAAATGTTTCAATTCATTTGTTGCGGTTTTGAAATATATAAACAGTATAGTTTATATTGTCAATAGAAATAGTACAGGTGATAGCTATGTTAGGTACAACGTAGAAGCTACATGTAATTAAAAATTGCTATCCTAAAAACAGACAGACAGACTGGATGCGGAAGGCGGAGGACAGGGTGTTCTGGCGCAGCCTGGGAGAGGCCTTTGTCCAGCGGTGGACTGCAATGATTGCTGAGTTGGGTTGGTTGTCCCTGAAATAGGTAACCTTTCTCATTGTTCTTAGAGCAACACGTAGGACCAAACTTTTCGTCATGAAAAAAGTAAAAAACTTCCATCATCATCATCCACACCTCGACTTCACTCACTGCTGAGCATATGCCTCTCATTTCTTGTGCCATTCCCCACTCTCCTGTGCCAGCCTTATCCAGGTTCTACCCGCGATGGTAACAGGTGAACAGAAAATCTTTAAAAAAAGTAGTTTGGGACGCTTGAGGTTTGGATTAAGATTTGGGAATTACCTTGAAACATGAATAAATGTAACTTTCGCAAGAACCATGACAAACTATAGTGGGAACTTTTATCTTTTTGTATGTGACTCAAATGAGGAAAAATGGTTTGTCTTTCACTGTCGAAATGAAGATGAGATATGCGTGTTTGTGTATGTATTACACACGAAAATAAATGTTTGTTCCAAGTATGCTTATCTTCTGCTAATAAACGACTTGAAATATTTTTTACATTTTTAGATTTTTGTTGTTGGATGTTTAACCTACTTCTATTACACAAATACATAGTTAGGTACCCATATGTATACTATATACTTAGTCTTTTGCAAGGTAGAAATCTGGTCCTACGATATCATAATCAGCCTATAAAGTTCCCACTGCTGGGACACAGGCCTCCTCTCGGTGAGAGGGAATGGGCCATAGTCCACCACGCGGGCCCAGTGCGGGTTGGTAGACGTCACAATCTTCGAATGTTTGGTTCTAGGACGTGCCGGTTTCCTCGCGATGTTTTCCTTCACCTTTTTGAGAGCAGTGTGGTGATGAAATAATTAACACAAAGTAAAGCGCCTGCTTGGGTTCGAACTCCCGACCTACAACTCGTAAGTAGGGCCGACACCACTAGGCCTACGATATGCAACTCAAAAAATAATGTTTTAGAAACGGGAACTTTTGCTGTGATATGGGGTATTTATAACTGATGATTAAACTTATGTGACGTTCAAACGTCAAAAATGTATGGTTAAACGCTAGCTAATCACTACTTAACGACGATTATGAATAAAGGGGGAGAAGAGGCAAAGTGGCCACAAAATTGCCAATTAAAATAACCACACACAAGTTAATTCACACGGAAAGTCATCTAGCAAGAAAATTACTAATATTTATGTAATGGTCAGACAGGAATCTGATGATGACAGTTATTAACTTATTATAGTTAGTCATCTTCCAGAAGCTGCCATAAATTACGAATTAATTATAAAAGTAACCAGTCCCATTACAATAATTGCGTATGCACATACATAATTTAATTATGTGAGTGCATTTATAATTATTTTAATTAATGTGGGACAAGTCTGAAGGCATCAGCATCCCATTTGGAATCATTTCCATCGTATTTTGTAAAATTGTTTTTTGTTACAACTCATATTATGTTATTTTATTCATTTGATATATTTGAACCAAGGTAACTGACATTGCCAAACTTAAGTGGCAGTGGGCAGAGTACATTGCTCGCAGAACAGTTGGGTGAATGATCTGGTAAAGCCCTTAGGAATCCGCTAGATGCGAGAAGCACAGAACCGATCGAAGTAGAGCTGCTTGGGGGACGTTTTTCGGCAGAAATGATGATGAATTTGGTATATCTTAGAAAATGTTATATAACGAACCCTTGAACGAAGACACTCTATGATTAAACATTTATTTATTTGAGATCGGTGTGATCGATTGATTCGATCGACTTATTATTATTTTAAAACATGGTATTGCACAACTTTAATTAACAGTCTCAAATTACTACTACTATAAAACAATAAATATTTTAAAAAACTAGTTTTACCCCACACACACTAACATTGATCCAAAAAATCTAGACATGTCTGGTACACGTTGTCACTAGAATATATAGATACACTAGCTTCTGCCCGCGCCTTCGCCCACGTGATTGTCTGAAATTATCCTACGGGAATTTACTACGAGGATGAAAATGTGTCCTTTGTCCTAACCCAGGTCATCGCCTGTCCAATTCCGATCAGCCGTTAAGGCATGAAAAGGAAATCGACAGACTACATATCTTTCCAATCCCTCCCTCGCTTAAAAAGAGGTACACAAAAATTGCAATACCGATTAAATACATGTTTGACGGCACGGTTGGCCTGGTGGTTAAACGATTGACTGCTACACTGCGTGTCGCGGCTTCGATTCCCGCACGGAACAAATATTTGTATGACCTACAATTAGTTCTTCCGGGTCTAGCTGTTTGTGTATGTGAGTTTATACGTCTGTAAACGCACCCACGACACAGGAGAAATTCCTAGTGTGGGGCAAAGTTAAAAAAAAAATGTTAATTTATATTACTACTATTTTACCCACGGAGTACAGAAAGAAGATTTTACCCCTTTGGGAGATGATTTTACAAAAAAGCTGAAACACGTAATTCTTTGTCTTACCAAAAGCATTTTGGATTTTCATATCCCTAACTTAGGAAATGCTGGGCTTCCCATAAAAACTATGGGACAAACTAAGATTTTTTTGGAATGTGGGACAAAACTTCAGGATGAACGAAGAGTAAATCAAACTTTCATCCCCTATATCACCCCTTTTAAATTGTTTTTTAAACAAAAAGTGGCCTGTGGCCTATGTCCTATCTTAGGATACGTCATCCGTTCAGTGGTTTAGGCGTGGAAAGGTAACATACAGACAAACAGATAGACAGAGTTACTTTAGAATTTTATTTCTATGGATACAATCATATTTCTGTTGAAAACCTGTTGGTGATAAACTGACGACCCTGGACGACCTTGGCTACATATATGAATCTTATATAGTAATATCATTGTTCTGACAAAAGAAAACTGATAATGTATCAATGTCTCTTCCAGGACATAATTACGGGATTATTAGTTCCGATCGAATTTTCTGAGTCTCCGGCTATTTTAAGATAGTTAGGAGTGTATACATTTTTGATATTTAAACGACTCTTAACTTTAAGCAACGTTTACAAATAAACCCCTTATAGTCTTCAATAAAGAATTCAAGTTAATCATGATTTTTGGAAATAAATATTGACTTCATGATGCATATTTCTTCATTCAGCCAACTTTAGCTTCTTTCGACAGATAGTCGTCAGTAAGGTACTGCTTTCTATTACATCACATTCTGTTACAAGCTGATATCAGATTAGAAGAGTTAATCTGGATGGAAAATGAATGCATGTGTAGGTTAGTAAAGTGCACTTATCTGTAACAACTCGTAAGACGCCGCTGAAACAATCGAGGGAAACTGTCTCATTACCGACCTCGTAAATTACAACGATTGGACACTGATAGGCAGACACTGACTATCTCTCAACTACGTAATACATACTTAGCTTGCAATTTCTTGTTTTCTCTCTTATTTTTTTTTATTTTGTATTATTATCATTAATATTATTTCTCTTATTACACCGTTCATGTATTTTTGAACAAGGTGCGATGAAAAGGACTATTTGTGCGCGAAGTAACAGTAGAACACTGTCTCCTAAGGCACAGGTTTCCCCTAGTTTAGGAGGCAGGGTTTCCACCATTCCAGACACCTTTTTACAGCAAATTGTTTTTGTAACTTAGATTTACTACTTATTGTAACAAAAGGTATTTAGTATCAATAAAGTTATATTATTATTTTATGTTTTATCATTATGACACTCGGTAATACTGTAGCTTACCATTTGTGAAAGAATTTTCGGAATCGGCGGGGTACTTGCGTAACACACTAAAAGTAGCGATGGCTATCATTGTGACAGTTCAACAACATTCATTGCGTTATTTACGTTGTTGAGCAGAAAATTTTTTCAAACATATGGAACAATGGATTAGCAATATCCTTCAAAATTATTGAGTTTGTGATTTATAGTAGGTACGTTACTCATGTAGGGATCAGTTCTTACAAACTCACAAATTTTACCTCTTTATAATATCTATTAATATGAATGACGAAGATGATGATGTAGGAATCTATCTATCTATCTAGGAATGTAGGCTATCTTACACTAAGTCCATCGTCCACGACGCTACTGAAAAGTTACACGTTACAAAATCAATTCACCGATGAGTAGCAAGAATGTCCCAGCACTAGTATTTCACACGTAATCAAACCAATTACCAACTAGTTATTAACGCATTAGTAAGTCGCGTCGTGGACGATGCTGAATAGTTATGTCACGTCTTGCTGTGTTATTCTGGAGTCATTCGTTATTTGAGCTTGCAACTTTAAAATAGCGTCGTGGACGATGGGCCTTACTTGTACACATTTATCTCACTTGATTGATATCGCCTTGAATCATAAAAACTGTTTTAAAAAACAATTTTTACGATATTTTTTTATTAAGACATTGCCATCGGCCATGAAGTGACAAATTCTTTTGCTTTTGAATATTTTATTCTAGGCAAATTACTTTTTCAGACTTCTGGGATAGATAGATAAATAGAATAAGCTAATTGGGATCTGTTAAATTTAACAAATCTCAATTTGTTGGCTTCTTTGGATTGGTTTCGTTAGGTTGGTTTGGCTCATGTTTTGTTTTTAGAATAGGCAGGAACCTAAACCAATGGTTTCATCAAAGAATTTAGAAGTTTATTTGCCAAATCAGGGTTTATGTTTCCTTATAGTTTAAATTAAAAAACAAAAATAAGACGCAAAGGAAACATTTTGCTTATGAACTCTACACTAAGTCGAGCCTGTCTCGTAGAGTCAGTAGGTGGTATTACCATATATACATATATATATATTATATACGTTACATACATTTATAAGCCATCAAAGGCTTCTGTGGTTTTTTAATATATAAAAATTCCAAACTCTGCGATATACATTTTGAACAAATAAAAAAAAAAAAAAAAAAATATGATATACTCGTATATCTTTAATCAAATAATATATACTCGTAGGTAATAGACTAGGTATTAGTATGTTACTAGGTATTACTCGTAGGTATTAGGACTTTGTAGGTTGTAGGTCTTGTAGACTTTAGATCTGTCGACCATTTTTTATTTTATTAAGTACCTACCTGGTTATTGTTGACTACTGTAATTTGAAAACATGGTACGCACGGCTACACATCAAGCTATACATAACCCGTATAAGCTGACTTCTGATTGTACGAAAAACCTATACAATGAGAGGTCAGCTAAAACTGGAAATGTATAACTTGATGTGTAGCCGTGTGTACCAGCCAATTATTTTTAAAAGAGTAACCGTGGAGTTTCTTGCCGGCTCTTCTCCGTAGGAAACGATCAATTGGAACCGTGCACCTAGCTTCTGACATTTCATAAGTGCCCATGTAGGCTTATGTGATATAAAATATTTTGATTAATAATCAAACTTGTACCAATTAATGAGTTGCATACATTTACATCAGAAACACAATGTTCGCCATATTTTATGTTTAAGATTGTGACTTATGTATGACATTTTGAGTGACCTCGCCAAATATGTCGTCTTGTAAGGAATCAGTCATGTGGTTTTAGATATTTCGCACGTAAATAAGATACTGTGGAATTGACAGAATAAAAAAAAAAACTAAATTCAAATTCCATTTTGCCCAGACGGAGATGGCGGGATGAGCTGGACTCCTTTGATAAAGATTGGTCCTTGGCAGCTCTGGACAGAGAGAGGTGGAAAAAGAGTAGGGATACCTTTGCCCAGCAGTGGGACATTAACGGCAAAAAATAAATAAATAATAATAATACATTCAATTTTAAACTTCAGATCGTTAAACCCACAAAAAAACGACTTGTCAAAGGAACTCTGAGTAGGTTTTTTTTTGTTAATAATTATCATTAGAATTTGATTGCATAGAATCCTAGGTATTTTTTTAGGAAAACGCGATTACAAAACAAGATTTTTCTTTCGATCAGGTTTATACCCAGTTATTGAATTAAGAACCCAACTGTTATAGAAATGGAGTTCTTTATACAAAAATGACAGCTTAGTTCGGTGCTAAGTTGTCATTTTAGTATTAAGAACTTTGCCTAAATCGAAATAAAGTTCGAAATACAAGTACCTACTGGCTCAATAGTTTGGGCTAGAACTAAAGTTAGGTTTCGTTTTGTAATAAGACGGTAGGTATTGAGACTTATTCATTTGGTTCAAACAAATCAATTCTTCCTACAGACAAAATATATATTCATCATCGAGGACTGGAGAAGTGCCTTTGTTTTCAAACATTAGAGGCTGGCTCCTAATCTGCGTTCGCGTTTTAGTTGCCAAATATGTAAATAAATATGAGTTTATGGAAAAATAACTTTAATACTACACAATAAAGTTCAGTTTACGCTACAACTTAATTTTTTTATAATTTTTGGAATAGTGCGAGTCACTCAACTTAATTACCTACTACATTAATAAAGTTCATATTTACACAACATACATAATCAGCCTTTAATGTTCCCACTGCTGGGACACACGCCTCCTCTCTTCGAGAGGGAGTGGGCTGTAATCCACCACGCGGGCCCAGTGTGGGTTGGTAGATGTCACAATATGTCTTAGAATTTTTGGTTCTCGGACATGCCGATTTCCTCACGATGTTTGCCTTCACCGTTTTGAGAGCAGTTCATATTTGTTTAACATGAAATAACGTCAATTGGAAACATATATTTGAATAAAACTTAAGAGTCAAAATCATGATCTTAAAAAAAATTGGCCATCCAAACTACAACAAAGAGTTCATAATTCATAGTTTTTATGACAAGCTTGCCAGATTTTGGCAATGTTGATCCCATTATGAAGTCCCACTGTCCGTCACATTATGCCTAAACCGTAACGTCCTTGGCATGACCGCCTGTCCGGCTGTCAAACTGCCTGCTTGATGTCTATATTCGGTGACCAGCGTGGTAAGTAATGGCCCAGTGATAACCATCTTATGTCATACAGTCAAATTAATGAAGTGATTCACAAAGGCTTAGCAAAAATTGTCTTTGCATTTTCTAGGTGAATTTATTGCTGGTGATTAATTGGTAGTCTTGTCTTGCGAGTTTTGATATTATAAAAAGTTTTATAACAGTTGTCGAGGAATATAAAATTTTTGATTTTATGATGTATTTTGAGAGATTTTGATGTGTTTTTGCACTTGCAACATGCTTAGGTATCTATTATAAAAAAACCTGTGACCACAGAAAACTCAATAAAAGAGTTAAACTCTGATTTCTAATTTGCTAGACCAAAATATCAGCTAATACATATTAAATAGTAACACATGTCGACAAAAAAACTTCGATCGCAGCTGTCATTTTAGTCTTGCAAGTTAAAAGTCAGAGTAGAGTTAATTTAAAAAAAAATTGGAAGAAAAAATCCAAAATAGTAGTAGTTCCAACAAGCTAGAAGCTTTTTGGAACCTGTCTAAAAATATGAAGACGCCAGGCTACAATGATTTTGATAAAACAATACTTTTAGTAATAAATAAAATTCAAACTTGCTTGCAGTGACGGGTTAATTGCATGTTGACAGGCAGGCAGATGCAGTTAGTTAGCAGCTCATTTGTTGTTGCATCTGAGAGTACCTACTACCTACCATGTCAGGATTCGAGAATTCGAGGATGTAACGTAAAGTTACCTACAATTTGAGTTATTACTAAGACCGGTTAACTTTTTCATGTGATGTCATGGACCATAGACATATTAAACGGGACATGTTTATAAGTCCGCGTAAACGCGGTACCTCGCGGTTCGCCTAAGCTTATTAATGCAGCTTTTGGATTAATAATTTATTATTATGAGTTTTTCTTAATAGCGTCATTTTTATTATAAAAGCTTATAAAGTACATTTGTAATTAGGTCTAGAGACTACCACCCCATTGTATCTGCTGCATTAAAGTTTCAGATAGTTGTAAGTGTAGGTACATATAATACTTGGAAATCTCACCTATTGCGAATAGTAGCCATCATTTTTAAAGGCGATTGTCTTTTATTTGATACTTGAAGTTTCATAAAGAAAAACATATCACCAATTTTTATTTAATTACCCAATAAATAGTTATTTCATTGGCATTTACGTGCCTAAACATAATTACAATGACAGTGGTACACAATCTACAAATTCCTTTACTTTCCAACTGCAAGCCTTGAGCCGGTCTCACCTGCATATCATTTGCTTACTCACACAATAACTCATTGCCATGCAATCTTGAGGTTTTGCTCAGAGTGTCGATATGTTATCGAAACCGTCAAACTTTCGCACACGCTGTCGGAAGATAGAGTTGTGTAGTAGGTATCCAAGTATTGTGAATGTAAAATTTCACACCGTCGTGTTGAGTACGTAGTCACGTGATGTATAACTGAGTTATGTTGGTTGTGTTTGTGCATAATTTATTTTAAATACAGGGTGTAATGGACATCGACGCGCTAAATATTACCATAAATGAATTCAGGTCATGACTCTAGGATTTAGAATGACCACCGGAGTATAAATATTCGTCCATAATTAAAAAAAAATCAGCTGTACCAACCACACAATTTGACCGACTAGGTTGCACGTTTTTGAACTTTTGTATCAAATAGCAGTTTTTTTTAAATGACAAG
The DNA here is from genome assembly GCA_949629185.1 of Apamea crenata. Classification (NCBI taxonomy): domain Eukaryota; kingdom Metazoa; phylum Arthropoda; class Insecta; order Lepidoptera; family Noctuidae; genus Apamea; species Apamea crenata. The sequence continues at coordinate 18,183,961 of OX451365.1, read as the reverse complement.
AAATTTCTAGAATCTTCTGTATTCACGGTAAAAATTTACGCGTAGATGTCCATTACGAATCGCTATACGATAACTAGTATGAAGAAAACTGGTTCAAAAATGCAAAAATGAAATAGAAATTGTTACTAATAACCGACTCACGTAGGCGCGGTAGGTACCCAGTTAGTGCAGGCGTCTGCTCCCGCACACAAACTCATAACGGGGGATAACCAATTAACTTAGGCATCCGTGCATTTATTACATTAAATACAATTACACCACCATCTTTGGGCAGTACTAAGTAAGATAACTACACGACGGTCTTCAAATGTTTATATCCTACACATTCGAATTAATAAGCGATTAGCACGTCTAAAGGTTGGATATGAGGAAACACATGGAAACATGTACTAAAGGGCTCGCAATGATATTAGTTGCAACTTGTTCTGTTGCTGGCATTCGATTTTAAGTAATGTGACGATAGTATCAGACTGGTGAGAGTAATCTTAGAAATAATTAGCGAAACGAAGTTTTATTCTCAGCTGTTCCAGATAGGTAGCTCTCGCAATTAAATTTTTGTGTAGTTTGTTTGTAGTTCGAATCGCATACCTATATTTTGATTTAGAGGATTATCATCATCACATCACAGCCTGAATACACCACTGCTGGGCACAGGCCACTCTGTTCTTGTGCCAATCCTACGTTCCTGTACAAGCCTCGTCTTTTCTAACCGTCAATTATAATACCTGGCTGTATAGTAGAATTTCTTCTTTCAATTAAAGTTATAAGTTTTATTAAGCCTTAACCAGAAACCAGGAACTCTAATAGCAGCTGCACCAATCAACTAATGAATCAATTAAGAAATACTTTATTACTCACTCTATTGCATACAAAACAGAGTTCAAAATGTCAGAATGCAATTCTTGATGTATTACTACATATGTCTAGACGCCAAACGGTGTGACTGTTGAACAAGGGCCTAGAATTTCAATAGGTAAACATACCTATACCGATTACCTTACACCTAACAAGGTGTAAGGTAATCGGCGAATCAATGATGTATGGTATTTCGATCCTACAGTCTCAGAGAGGCTCGTGGCTTATAATAACAGCCCCACAGGTCGATCGAAGGTTAAGCTACGCTTGCCGAAGCCACTCCGTGGATAGGTGACCATCCATTACATTTCGAGACCCCTCCGTGCCTTGGATAGCACGTTAAGCAGTTGGTCCTGGCTTTCATTCGTAGTGTTATGGTCAGTCGTTACGGCTAGTCAGAAGCCCAAAAGCATGACAACCAGTTTTACCAAGGGGTATCGTGATACCCGTGGGTCCGTGGGCCTCGTGGGCGGTCAGATAGGCAGTCGCTCCATGTAAAATATTGGTATTCAGCTGCATCCGCTTAGATTGGCAGCCGAAAATCTACCTAAACTTTTCCCGATTACATATGTTGGGGGCATAAATGTACTTGCTTGCTTGTTTGCTGTTAGTGAATTACTTTTCTGGAAAAAAATATTCATAGTAATGCCACTTGGTGAACAGAGGGGCAATTCTCGTAATTTTAAGAACGTTCACAGTCTGAATGCCAATTCTCGTAATTTGAAATGTTCAAAATCTAGTCGCAGTCTCAACTCGGCGACAAACAAATGTCAAAAACTTGTCAAAATGTCCCTACATTTTGACAAGTTTTTGACATTTGTTTGTCGCCGAGATAAGACTGCGACTAGATTTTGAACGTTTTAAATTACGAGAATTGGTCTTCTGGTGTGTTTTCTTTTCGAATTGGCGCATTTCAAATTTTCCCTTTCTAGGAAAAAATAAAATTCTTTAGTATTTTGCTCGGAAGTGGCCAACAGCAAGCAATATTTATTTATTTTAATCAACCACATTCAAATTCCGGCCTAATAAGAACACAACACAAAGAACAGAAAGTAGGTCAGTTTTGTCAACTACAAAAACATCCCCTTGAAAGCTGTTACTTAGCACTTACCAGATAATCCTGATTAGTTCGTTTGTTAAGCTGAGCGTACAATGCTTATGTTGTGAGTGTATTCAATCTGAACGGATTATTGCTGATTCTGATTGATTTGTAGTAGTGTGTTAACCGCGCTAAGTAGGCTGTACAAAGATGGTTACATGCAAGAGGAGGCTTTAGACATCCTTATTTGGATTGAAGATCAGTCCGCAGTAGTAAGTTAAATATCCGTTGCGGTGTGCTAATGGAGCTTTTAACTTTATTAATAAACAGGCTTAGCTAAGACTATGACTGCTGGTCATGCCGATGGCCGTTGGGGTAGACGTGACGTTGAGGTAGGACGCCCTCAGGTGAAGTAGCGATCACAGGGTGGCTGGTAGCAGCTTGATGAGAGTAACCGCGAGTCGAGCTGAATGGCGTATGATTGGAGACTCTTATGTCCAGCAGTGGACTGCTGTAGGCTGATGAGGATGAATATCAGAGGTATCAAGAATGACATCATTGATAATACATGTTGACATCTGTTTTTCATAACCCGCATTATTTTCATTCGAATGATAGAAGACAGTTACTGCGACTACGCAATTCACGTCGCCAAAGAATAATGACATGAAATAATACCTCTATACGTATGGTTTCAACATCTGCGACTCTTAGGACCGAATTCAGAGGTCACCTAGTAAAGTAGCTACTACAGTTAGGTAACCTAGTAATAAATCTAAGTCTGAGTCAGACCCACAGCTTATGTAAGAGTACGTTAAGGTTAACATAAACTTACGCCGTCAGTCGCCATTTTCATTCTATTGTCCATGGTTCGGTTGGATTTCGACTTTATGACATTTTGATTGATTGATTGCCTGGAACCTGATTGGTACACCTGTATTTTGGTTTCGCAAACCTCTGTATAAATTGCTAATTGTTGAAAAAGTAGGTAAGTTTAGAAGGTAAATGGGGAAGTGTGTCAGAACATTAGCTTCAGACTTCAATTTGTCACGGGGCCACCTTGATGATGCGAAACATAATCAACAGGCTAAGGCAAGAACGTTACGATAAATGATATTTATTTATGTAAATTGCTAAAAAAAACATTTTACACGTAAAAAACATATTATGTTTTAGGATTAGATGCGTTCGGTGCTTCCTATCCGACTATTCCGAGATAAAAGATCGAAACTCAGAGGTCAAAATCATTTTTATCTAACGTCCAGAAGTTTGAACTCTCTTAAAAGTCTCGAGATCTTGACTGAGGCTTACCTCAATAAAAACAGAAATAAAAATGATCGAGCCCATTTCTTCATCCAGTTCTTTCTCAAAAATAACCAATTTCCTTAATAGGTATACTGTAGAATTAAACGAACACTTTATGTTCGCTGCGTGTACAAAATAAACAGCAGATTACAACATAGCATCTTATGTAAAGATACTTTTAACAGAAGATTAACTTAAACACAACATTAGCTTAAAACTTAGCAAATATTGCACAAAACCCATTATTTGAAGCCAACAGTTGCAGGCCTGTGATCGGCTGACTTTTGACATTGGACGAGCTATGATATGTTGCTTAGGTAAATAAGGCTTTATTTTAAGTAAATAGTCAAACTCACGTATACAACGAATGTATATGATTTTGTAATGTTTATTTCCTGTTCCATTTAAAGTAATCATAAAGCTAGCTAAGCTAAGCATTTTTTTTAATTTGACCATGGTAGCAGGGACATCGCAAACTGAAACCATGTATTTAACACATGATTGTAGCCCCATCGCATAAAAATTTTATGTCAGATGTCGAAAAAAATTTGCAGTTTCATAGAAAAGTGCAATACCTACGCTGCCAAAATGTATAGAACAGCAATTTTCTTTTTCTAAATAATCGATGATACGGCTTGGGGGTCTAGAATCGTGTGCTGAATCCATGGTACCAGGTTGTATATTTCCACCCTGTAAATTAAGCAATTTTTACATCATAAAATATCCTGGTTAAATTTCTTATATTTCCGCAAATTCTGGCAAAATGTTCACGTGTTTTGGTCCTAAAGGCGTGCCAACCCTTCATGTATAAATAACGTACATACTTACGGTGATCACTTCTATTGAATCGTACAAAAGTTCCGAAAACTACTGCTTGTGTCGGCAGTTCCTTATATGGAGAGGTCACACATAAGTTTAAGCTAATTTAAAGTTACGCAACATTTTCACATATGGTCTGACCGCAACAGGTACAAGAACCCATCACTTGTTCGTACACATCTAAAATCAATTCCCATGGTCTATTATAATTAAATTGTTGGCCTATTTAGTCTTGGATTTATTTATTTGGGAAACTCCCGTATGTGAAAATGGCTCATGCCATCGGTACAATGTGGAAAACTTAAAATAAACATAAGCTTACTTTGTTGCGGTATCTACAACGCCACATGCGAACAACGCGTCATACTGACGTCACGCAAATCCTGCATCTCGCAAGCAGAGTTTACCGCGTAACTAGCATATATACAGACGCCCAGACATGATTCATCGGGCAATTGCCCGCCAGACACAACACCCGTCTGGTCGGAGGATCCTCCCTTTTCTATAGAGTATGAGTGAACTTTACACCCTGTTCCTCATACCTCTAAACTGGATCACGTTAGGGTCACCAATCACACTATACCGTTCTCACTGGAACACAGGCCTCCTCTCTGTGAGGTCCCGCGGGCCGTAATCCACAGTGCGGACTCAGTGCGGGTTGGTAGATATTACATAATATTATGTATGTTTTCAAATTTTTGGTTCTATGACATGCCGGTTTCTTTATGATGTTTTCCTTCACCGTTTGTGAGCAGTGGTGATTAAATAAATAACACAAAGTAAAGTGCCTGTCTGAGTTCGAACCCACGATCACTCATACCGTTGTAAAAATGTAAGCTTGTCAGCGGCCAACTGCTCAGTGTGTGCTATACTTACGTACATTTCAATATATGTAGTAGCAGAGGCTTATAGGAAGTCTGTAACAATCGAACTCCTCTCCATTTCTCTCGATCCAAATCTTCAGATGTCTTATTACACAAATTGGTAGCAATTTACTGTGCAATTACACACAACGAGCGGTTGCAGTTACGTGCGAATCGCGGACCCTTCCTGGCGTTACATAACCTGGCAATAAGACTATTGTCTTACAAATCTTGTGTTCGTATCTTGATCGGATACGAATCGTTTTTTTTATAGGTATCATTACGTTCTAAATAAAGAAACTAGACTTGTGAATACATTAATTTGATTTAGTACTTGAGGTGATTTAATACAGACTTTAAACTGTGACGTTACAAAATCACGCCCCTATTTCATGGGACTTAAACATAACTGGTGAAACGTCGGTGGAATGTGGTACTACCTGGTACTAGATACACTTCTGTCGAACCCTTCGGGGATTACAGAAGTGTTATGTTATATTACTCAATGTTAATATTGGGCACACTAAGGCTCGCTACCAACCATGCTGACTAGCTGAGCTAATATATTATTTAGTTATAACAACATACGGTAGATGACATTATAAATTAAACTTTTGATCTGAAAAAAGTTTCTATAAATCAGTTTCAGAGTAGTATGTTTATTGAAGAACTATTCAGGTTTGGTCCTAGGTTCCTAGCTAGGATTAAGTATATATTTTTGTGAGATATTAGTGAATATGGTATTTTGGCTTGCATAATACTCAGAGGGGTAAACCTACCAACACTTCCCAGTTCAGTACAAGTAATGGCCATTGTGTTAGAAATCTTGTAACTGGATCTATTACGAATTGGTTTATTTTGTTATCTCAATCTTATCTAGAGCTGAGGAGGTATGCGCGTTGAATAGGTTAGTGTTTCCGAGAGCTGAGAGAATTAATGGCACTCTTTTAAATTCAGAGCAATTATATAAATATTCTAAGAAGACATTATGAGCACTGACCGTCTTACCACGGGCAAAGAATATATACACTACCGCACATATTACGATAGGTACGCACGACAGGTCTTGTAAGAGACTTGTAAAAAACATGTCGTGTATAAAAATTGTATCGTACACGTATTGACGATGTTTTGGACAATTATTGTAGTCTATTTTGTTTACTTTTTTTATAGTACTGACAATTTTTGTATATAACTTGGGTTTACAACTTGATGACCTGACTTGACTTAGGTGTAAACGATCAAACGATCAATGAAACTAGTGGACACAATCTGTAAAATACATGTTTTATACCTTATTGTAACTGTCGTCGGTTGACTTCATAAATATTACTTTGAATCTTATTTTTATTAACAGTATTTTCAAGCAGAGATCACAAATAGACACCTTCACCGGCTTCTTTGTTCAATTCATTTGGAGTTTCTGAGGGTCTTAAAGTCTAGTGAAGCTAAACGCATTGTCTAAAACTTAATAATCAGAGCACAACCGGACTAAACAAAGCAAGTTAATGAAGATGTTCCCAGTTTACGAAATCCATACAAACGGACAAGACAAAAAATTCCCAAGCAAGCCTTGCAGAAAACTAACCAACTAAACTTTGCAGCTCACCAAATATAACGCTGAACATTTTATGTAAATTTTCCTTTGAAGCACAATAGAAATATGTGTAGTTGGTGGCTGCAAATGTAAGCTGGTTCTCGTGTAGATTTGAACAATGGCAGCGGTGCTATAAACACGACAATAGCAGTTTATCAGGACATCTTTATGATGGGTGCGCGTCAGTAAGTCAGTGGGATGGTGCAACGCATGGTTTCAATGAATGCAACATCGAAACGTTTAAAAAAAAATACGCATGGGTCTTTGGGGTGAAACAATTGAATGTATGAGTTAGGACATCAATGGAAAACTCGCAAGTTTTCAATTTTTGGTTAACTGCATTAGGACGAGCTGGTACACATGTGTACCAGAAGCGGTACTTATCTGGGTAACAACCTTGTCTGGGGAAGTTAGTACCAACGTACTGACTCCAGTCAGAAGGGAGTGTTTGCCCACCTACCCTCAGGTGAGCTGGTCAGTTGTTCATGCAGTAACATTTAAAAAATTGTTATCATATTAAAAGGTTCGGTTACCTATAAGAGTTATTTGAATGATGTGTTGAGACACCTGCCAGTTTTCAACCGATGTGATCAATCCGTTTATCTTTCTATATCCACCTGCCATTTCTATATTCAGTTAACCAAGTCAGGGCTTACAGACAAGATTCTCACTATTTCCAAATAGTTTCGTTTCTTTATCCACGCATTAGCTAAAGTTGTTAGAGCCATCTTGAATAGATGTGCACACGCAGGCTTTATTCAGCGACGTTGGGAAACACATACCTATTTTGCCACTTACGTAGATTACGAGAAGTTGCAGGCTTTGCTTTTGAAGGTGACTGTTTTATTAATGTATTACTTGAACTTTGTATATTATGGCTATTTTGTGGCAGCAAGCAGTGCCATAAACAGCTGGTTTATGATTCTGCTCCTTTGAACTTTTGTCTCGTCTTGAGTGAAAGTATCAGCATCAATGTGACATTTCCTCAAAGATCTGGAATAGTAGTTGGAATTTTAAAAGTAATGTCGGATTGAGGAACAAATACCACGTTTATTTCCTTCTAGAGCGAAAAAACAATAGTCCTTACACACATATACATTATATTTACGCGCATATTCCGACTAACATTCATTTTCATCCAAAAAAATTGTAAGAAATCTGAACTGAAAGAAATTAAACTCAAAGTCAAATTGATTTTTTTGCTGATAAATAAATTAATCGATTAGATCGTTCATTCGAAACCTAATTAAAATAACAAACAAAAGATAAACCTCTCACCCATTAGTAAACGATCGTGAAATAAAATAAACGTTTTCATAATACCAATTAAAAAGCTTCGCAATAATTTGCATTACATACATTAATGATGAGTTTCGTAATTAAACTGCAGAGCTCACTATTAATGCCCACTGACCCGTCATTAGTGATTAAATACGCTTTATACGACTTCGTGCGAAAGTGTCTTCTTTTAGGGTTACGTTGCAAAATACCAAAAGGGGTACAGTATGTTTTCTGTTTGCGCGCTCGTATTACCAACAGCTTCGAAGAATTGCCAAATTTAAGTGGCAGTGGGCAGAGGAGCACATTGCTCGCAGAACAGATGGCCGCTGGCTCCGAAAGGTTCTGGAGTGGCGATCGCGTACCGGAAGACGTAGCATTAGAAGGCTTCCCACAAGGTGGACCGACTACCTTGTTTAAGCCGCAGGAACCCGTTGGATGCGAGGACCAGAGAACCGGTCGAAGTGGAGGTGCTTGGGGGAGGCCTATGTCCAGCAGTGGACGTCTTTCGGCTGAAGTGATGACGATGGTGATTACCTACATGTCCGAGATATCCATGCTTTTGGCTTCTCTGACGTAATATCTGTCTGTCTGTTCTGTATTTCCTTTTCCTCTTTATTACCTGTTCCTCCCATATATGTATGTCTATCTAAATTAATAATGTTACTATTAATTTAGTAACAAAATAATTTAAAAGAGTGTCTATGGAGTTTCTTGCCCGTTCTTCTCCATAGGTAACTACTACGCTTTGGAATGGGCAACTAGCTTCATATTTGTAACTGACCAGCTCCTTGACAGTTCAAAAGTGCCTGTAAATGGTTTAATTGAAATAAAGGAATGCTTTGAGTTTGAGTATCAATGTGTTCTTAACCACCTGTTTTCGTAACACCTTCAGTTTCTCATACTGGAGACCCAGTTATAATTTACTAGCCAAGTTTTTGTACGGAGCCTTGGCTTGCGAGTTTAACTTGACCATTTTCGTTGTGCTATTGCAATAAAAGTTGTTTAAATTAAGTACATTCAAAGATGTTTCTGCACTAATGCATCCATTTGCTATCTCACGATTGCTGTCAGTTCGTTTTGTTTATATTCCAATAACTTATTTTGAGAGGTTGTTATTATGGTATTTCGGTTCTATTATTTTTGTGATTGTTACCTTCATCCACTCGTGTGTGTGTGTGTGTGTGTGTTATGTGAGTGTGTTTTCTAATAAAGATACACATATTATTATGCAGGTTATATTGGTATCAACAGGATTGAGAAAATACCATTTCTGTTTGTGATAGGTACCACTAGCATTGCATTCATTTAAATAACTAATAATGTTATTTAATTGCAGCCATTAATCCCTTTAGCAAAGACGTCGATGATGTGATAACTATCATGTTATGATCATTGTTTACCATTTCAGTGGATAATGAAAGTCAATCTTTTGGTGATGTCATTAATTAGTCGCTCGTAGTTACTCAGCATCCTCCTGCCTTTATTTCAATTTATTTACCTGTAATTGACTGTAAAGGTTTGAGGTTATTATTACCTATGAACTTAAGATATATTATACACAGAAGCTGTTGGTGTACCCTAATAAAAAAATGGGGTCAGCGCATGTCTTCTTTTTCTATATGTATATCTCTATTAGCCATCATCTATGAAGTCACTCTCTTTCTAGCCATATAATCTGGCTAGTAACTATATTGTAAATACATATTTTCATAGCGCTCATACTTGGAGACTAAATAATGTAATCTTTCTTTGTTGCAGAGTGGTCAGAAGCCTAAACTTCCACCGACGAGGTTCTCATGTCTGGGCCGAGGCTCAGGGTACTATGCTGACGTCGACACAGGCTGTCAGGTAAGATACACTTTTTATTTCATTGATACAATAGGGCTGCTGAGCGAGGTGTTACTTTCATGTTTAATTGTATAGCTTTTGTTATAGGGTCAAAATTCCAGGTTCCATTAACCAGGTTCATCAGATATAGGGTAACCTGGTCTAGGAGTACGCACTTAAGGTTCAAAATATTCTAAAAAAATAAAAATGAAGTCTAGGAAATCAACTAGGCGTTTATTACATCTACAATTTAAACATCTTTCATAAAGTAACATAAAAAAAAACAAAATTACGTTTTATCTCTCAAAATAACAAAAATAATCACAAATGGGAATTGCGTACTCTTACAAGTACTATTGTATAAGAGTACGCGGGTCGTGCATTACTTTTTTTTTACTTGCAGTGGTGGCAAATAAAATTTCCTTGACCCTCATTTACATATTATATTTTCATTTATATATTTGCAACGAATAAGAACAAAAAACACCAACGAAACGAACTTAAAAATAATTGCATGTAAGAGTACGCGCGTACTCTTATAAGGCACATAACTGCGTACTCGTATAACTGCGTACTCGTACACACTCTAGCCAAATCGTAAACGAGCGGAGTTCAACGCCATCTCTTGGCGTTGACCGGAATTACGCTCGCTGCATTCGTTAGGCATCGTCTTTGAAAACTCCACAGTTTACTTCGTTTTTACAAAATAATTGCATTCTAGTCTCAAAAATACTTTCAAAATGGTAAAAACATTTAAGATTTTGAGCAAAAAACTTTAAACTTACGTAATTTCTTTGTTTTCTTCCGGATTTGATTTTTTTTTCGCACAGCAGTTTTTATCACAGTTGACATCAAAATACGACTGAAGTTAGCCGCGCATCGTAAACAACTTCACGGCTTCTGGCGTTGCGTACTCTTATCGGATGCGTACTCCTAGACCAGGTTACCCTAGTTGAAGTTTTAGTAAGAAACCGATGGATGTTTTCATATGAAATTTATTTTGATAAATGAAATGTTTGTTTTGTATGTATTAAATCCATTTCTACTTCAACTATATCGACGACCCTGGTTACTTATCTTCCTTGGTACTTCTACTTATAAAGCTTACAACAGAAGTGTTGTTCTCGGACAACACAGAGCATCCACGTAGAAAATCATATCCAGTAGCGGTCTGTCAGTTTACGAACTGACAACTGCCATAGCCGAAAACTGGATCAAAGGAAAAATTGCCTTAATTAATATAGCAATACCACAAATGAAGTATAGTAGTCACGTTCTTGACCTACTATTTGCTTAGTCAGGAACTAGAAAAGTCTAGTATTATCATTATTATCACTAGGTCAAAGGAGCGATAAAAAATGTTTATAATTTGTTACGTAACAAGAGGATTCAAGTCACGAAGGCAATCAATTAACCACGGTGATTAGCGTCACTAAATAGATAGATGTAGAAGACCAAAGGGCCTCGACAAAGTGACATTCTATCAACGACTAGCTTCGGCCCGCGACTTCATCTGGGTGAAAATCTTGTTCCCCGTAGGTACCTCCCGTGCTTTTTTTTGGTCGGACCATCCTCAAGAATTGGGAATCAATCAAATGAAAAAGAAAAAACAAATCCGACTAGTAGTTTCAGATAATGGCGCCGATTCCCTTGTTCACAAACTAAACTATATTTAAGTTCACTGCATCTTTTTCTTTTAATTTCATTATGAAAAGGACAGAAGATAAGTATTACTTTAGTCCTGTCAAATTAAGATACTCCATAGACATTTTAGACGTGATTAAAAACATGGCGACTAATAACACGTCAATTTACGCCAGGCGCTGAATAATTTGACAGGACTAAACTAATATTTATCTTCTGTCATTTCCGTAATGAAATAGAAAGATCAAAATGCACTGAACTTTAGTTTAGTTTGTGAACAAGGGAATCAGCGCCATTAGCGCGTTCAAACAAACAAACCAACTTTTCAGTTTTATTATTAGTATAGATACATAGATAACCATGATGGAAGAGTCAAAAATGATAGGTAGTTCGAATACGAACATGAAATGACGAAACGAATGACAGTCGCGAGTGCGCTTGAACTCGCTGTACCTACAACTCCTACGACGCGTGACTGTGTGCTTGCGTTTTTGCTCGTTGTATAGTGCTAACCTTCTGTAAATGGTCTATTTTGTGACAATACAATTAGATATGGTAATTGGCTACCGGATGAGATGCGCGTTGATTCACACATTCGTGCGCTTTTATGGGCAAGTACTGATATGGTCATTGATTGCGATGAGGAGATTATAATTGATGTTAATGATGTTGTGAACCGTGACAAAGATGATTGAAAAATGTCGCGTAGTTACGATTTTTTATGTATGATATGGACATATCGGCGTAAGTAGAATAGAATACTCTTCATTGTGTACACTATAAGCAGCGCCATACCCTTATTATGAAGGTACCGATCCAAGGAATATTAATTGAGGTATGGGTCTACAATCTTCTATTTATTTCAAGTATGTCATTGATTGTAAATAACATACAAATAAAAGAAAAGTTGTGTGGAAATCGGTTGTTACGGGTATGGGATGCGGACAAATGAGAAAAATGCCGCGAGGAGAGTTTTGAGTGGTGTGGATGTGATGTGGATGGTAGGAGTTGGAGAAGACCAAAGAAACAATGGATGGACTGTGTGGAAGATGATATGGCAAGAAAAGAGGGTGTCTACCGAGATGACGACTAAAAGAGGAGTTTGGAAGAAAAATACATGTTGCGCCGACCCGAATAAATTGGGATCAGAGGAAGAGAATGATGATGACATTCGTTATGATCTATCTGTTAATTTTGCGCCTTTATTCGCGGAATTTTCCCTCAAAAGGCACTCAAACTCTCTGCTTATCGACTCTATTCACGTCAATCCCAATCCTTCTTAATATTATAAAAGTGAAAGTTTGTATGGATGGATGTTTGTTACTCTTTCACGCAAAAACTATAAAACGAATTTGGATGAAATTTGGCACACAGATGGTTTATAACCGGAATTAACATATAGGATACTTTTATCCCGATATTCCCACGGGGTCGAAACTTATGCGGGTGAAACCGCGGGGCGCGGCTAGTAATATAATAATAATGTCTATGGAACTACTAGGAATAAACGGTCTGAAACACTTACGAAATCCTGAAGGTGATAGAAAACTTCCCACTAACTTTCTCAAAATCACTCAACTCCCACACACACCTCGCAAGTCACACCGACAAACAAACAAAGCGACACAACAACATTCCTTGAAACAAAAAGCGTAAATCCTCTTCGTCTGTCATCGCGCCGCTCGTACAACTCATACAAGTCATACATGCCATTTAATTTTACAAGCCAATCCATCCGTGCCGTCGTAAATACATGAAGGACAATGTAGGCTCGGAGACAGATCATGTTGTGTTGATGTATCGATTGAATTCTGATGCGTTTTTTTTGATAAAGTACTTTATTTACCATGTTTCGTATGCTTTATTTTATATAATATGTTTATTGTTTCCCAAAATATTACACATGTTTTTCATTCATTCTCCTGTCTGGATCCCAATTTATTTGGGGTCGGCGTAACATGTATTTTTCTTCTATTAGTCAGTCATCTCGGTAGTCACCCCTTTCTAACCATATCACCATATTCATACAGTCTATCCATCGTTTCTTGGGTCTTCCCCTACTCTTATAGCCATCATACATCTTATAGTCATCGTACCACACAATATAACGGTCATATTCACCAAACTGCAAATCAGTTTGTCGGGAACTAGTTTCGGTCTTTATTGAAGTTCCATTAACCCTTTAGAACCGCTTTATCCGCACCATTGATTTGGAGCTCAACGCTTATTGGGAGGTCCATGTTCAACAATGCACTTTTTTGGTCCTGATTATTAAATGACTAACAATCTTTTAATTCTGACTCACAGTCACAGTTTGTTTATGTATTTACTAGTGTTATTGTTTGTCCTTTGCGAATCATATCTCATCTACTCTTTTTTTGATACAATTGAATTAATTACACAAACGAATGAACAAAGAATATTTAACAAGCATAAAAGCTTTGTTGTTCAATCATAATGTATCAATAATGCACATCGGACTTAGTTAGTTTTTGTTTAGGTATTAATTCCATCACACATTTTAATTAAATAGCTTTTTATTTAAGAGTTAACACCTAAGGGGAAAAACACAGATAGCTCCTATTATACATATTTGTAGGATTGTCATTCTTGAAAAACCAGGCAAGCCAGACCTTTAAAAATCTACCTATTTCTATGTAGGCATCTAAATACGTTGTATAGATAAACTTTAGAGCTAATTTCAATGGCGATGAATGATGAGCAATGTAGCTTTTTTTATGCTAATACTAAATCTGAAGTGTTTGTTTGTTTCAACGCGCTAACCTCTGGAACATTTTGCAGTTGATAGCCCAATCTTTAGGACGGATAGGCTGAACCTTAGGGGACGAGCAAAACGAAAAAAGTCAGAAAATGAAGTGTAGAAGTGTCAGAAAATGAAGCGTAGGCGGGCGATAGGATGCGATAGGTACATGGAACTAGTGAGTTGCAGTAGTTCCATGTGGAACTAGCTACATGGAACTACTGGGAATAAATCATGCTTAATGAAACATATATATTTTTTTCCATTTGATCTTGAATATAATTTTTATCTCCGTCCATCTCCTTGCCTGTATTTTCGGATGTATTTTCGCCCACGGCTCAAAGGTGACCAGACCGTATAAGGGCACTTCTTATGACACCTTAATATCGCTTACGTAACTTTTTTTACCTTTAATTGGTCCTCCGTTCCGAGATGAATCAGCTTCACTCATGTGACTGGAACCGTGTGATTCCAACTGATTTATAAGTCAGGGAGGACTTTAAGTTGTTGATTTATTTTAGGTGTCAGGTTGATCAAGAAATATGGTGGTCCTTGGGAGCCCAGATTCAATATCTGAGGATTCTGTTATTTACGGTTTGGTGTAGTGTAATCACTGGAGGTAAACATAATGCGTAAATCAGGCAATTTTAACCGTCCGTTGATTAAAAAATAATTCTCAACCTTAAGCAAACAAATTTAACCCCCGACGCAAAAACGACGGGGTTATTTAAAAAAAACCCCGACACAAAATAATAAAAATAGTATGAACGTAAAAAAGACTAAAACAAGTCAAAAAAAAAAACTACGGAAAAATAGTAAACGTGAAACCCTATGAAAAGAAATAAATTATATTTATAGAGTTTTACGTTTACTATTTTTTTGTGATTCTTATGATCAAGCGAATCTAGTTTCTTTGATACACTTTAAAATATTATGCAAATTGAGACTATCGTAAAAGTCGTAAGTTTCATCAAACTTTCATTATCATTGGCCTTCACTATGATTTATTATGTACGATGAACGATGCGCATCCTCCCACAGACAACATTATTATTTTGCAATAATTTAATTCCTAACCATTATTATAACTGTGGGTAATTACATTATTACCTTTCCTTTTATATTGAATGGTTCTTTTGTATACCTTCAAAGGCAATAAAGCTGAGATGGGCCGCGAAAATTATAGTATTTAATCTCATCTACAATGTCTCAATGGAAGCTGACTTCAATCATATATTTTTCTGAAATGTCAAGTCCGAAGCGTCTAAGCACGATATTTTGTGTAAAATCTATTTCATCAGGTTGACATTCGTCGAGCTGTATAAAGGTATATACGTATCAATAATCACTGTCGGGTTGTCGGGGTAATTGTGTAACACATTAACAGTAGGAATTGCTTTCATTTTGACAGGTCAACAACATTCATTGCGATATTTACGTTGTTGAACAGACAAATTTTGCGAATATATGAAGCAATGGATTAGCAATATCCTTCAAAATCATTTACATTTTGATTGATAGTGTGTTACGCAGTTAGGGTGCTGATCCTTAGGAATAAATACATAGTTAGTTTAAAAGATTACACAATACAATGAAGAACAGACAGAAAAAAAAAGAACTAAGGTAATGTTAGAGTTAGACCACGGCGAAGATAGTGTGACGATCTAACGAGGTTGGCAGGGCCAACATAGCCAGAGGTCGCTCAAGACTGGGAGGTTTGGAAGGAAAAAGGCGAGGCATTTGCCCAGCAGTGGGACACAATATAGGCTAATAAACAAAGTAATATTATAAAGAGAAAAGATTTTATTTTTTGTATGTTTGTTTGTAATGGATAAACTTAAAAAATTCTAAACGTATTTTAAAAATTCTTAACATAAAGAAAGCTACATTATCAGCAAGTAACATGAGCTGTATTTTTTTAGCATATTGTGGTATTTTACGACTTCCACACGAACGAAGTCGCGGACAGAAGCTAGTCTTAGATAATTAATTTTAATTCATTAGGATCAATGGTACAGTAAGCATCAATCATGCATCCACTCAGGCATTCGAAGGATTCCAACGATTTCAAGTAGCATAATTCATAATAGCACAAAGAATCAATTTTAGCAGCTGTCAAAATATGACTCAATAAAGTGACCAGTGTTCAAATGTCGAAACTCTTACGGCATATAATTACCGAAGCTGCGTTTAAAGACTTAAAATCATGAGTGTGGCCTCTGAAACCTCCGAATTTAAGAGATTTATAGCTTTTGATGAATTATTTTTCGCAACACCAAGGCTCTGTAATAAGGGTCTCTTGAAAAATGGCTTATTTATGGGACTTTAAGCGTGACATTATTTGTACAGTGATGAAATGGCGGTAAATCGAAAATGTCATATTTTGCATCATTGACTCTTTGGTGGTTGGTAGTTTTGGATACCGGATTCTTGTTTGTAGATTGTCTGTGGTTTTGTTACTTAAAATATTTGTAAAACATATAGGTACAAGACGACAAATCTGTATAATTTTTACAAATATTTTAGTAACATTTAAATACACAAACATTTTAATATCAATTTATCAAAATATTTGTAAAACATATTACACAGATGACAAATCAGTATAATTTTTACAAATATTTTAATATAATTTAAATACACAAATATTGTAATATTAGTTTATTAAAATATTTGTAAAACGTATATAGATGACAAATCTGTATAATTTTTACAAATATTTTAATATCTGTAGTAAAATATATTAAAATTACACGGTTATTATAGTTTACAGATTTTTTACTACAAATTCACCTGTTGTAGAACAATAAAAAGTTCGAGTATAAAATTCTAAACATTCTAACTCTGACATGTGAATTGATACTATGGACCATAAAACGTCGAATTTTATTGATTTAAACTTACATTTTTGGGTTATAACTATGAAACGCCTCCATGCATGATATTTTGTAACATTAACAATACATATAATCGGCCAACGGTGGGCGATTATCAGATGATCTCATTGAATAGATTTGTCAGATTATGGTGAATACAAGAATCATCACAATATCATTAGCATAGGTTGATAATTAGGCATAGAAATTTAAGAAGATAAGAGAAACCACAGAAAAATGAATAAATTCGGTGCAAAATAAAAAGTAACAGCTAAAAGACAAGACAAAAAAATCTCGATAATAACAAATTATGAATTTATGATCGTGGCTGAATAATATGTCATTAATTTGATTAGATACAGGCTATATGATTTAATTTCTTTAACTAGGTTTGTAAAAACACTTTTACATTTCAATTATAATCAAAAGCTTGATGAGGACGCCGTTCCTATCCGACTACTCTGATAAGAAAGGCCGAAACAAACTCAGAGTTCAAAGTCTCTTTTAAAGTCCAGGCGTAGTCTTGGGCAGATCATGTGGCTAGATGTCTAAAATGATCTTTTGAGGAAAGAGCCACACAGGATTGAGTGGATATATCCAGTCAGTGCACACATTTGTCAGTAATCCGGCAAAGCATAATTCATAAATACAGGAGTAATTCCTAGAGTGGGGCAACGTTTTTAAAAAAAATCAAATCAATCGTGCTGCTCAACTCAGAACTTAAGGAGCTCAACGATTCGACGAACGAATATCAGACACGACATTTGGGATGGCCGCATAAAGTACTATCAGGGGGGTGACCACCACCTCTTACAGCAGTATTATTATAATCTTACTTCGTGTGGGAAAAGGATGGAGCTATACGGAATGTATAGCTCCATCTCTTTCACACACGGAAGTAAGATTATAATAATACTGCTGTAAGACGTGGTGGTCACCCCCCAGATCATCATTAATAAAACTCATAGCTCAGCATGATCAGTATAGCTATTCACAACCATTCGATACACTTCCTTACCGTATCGAACATCAATCAATGTTATATCGTAGAAGTCCTCTAAACGCTGTTCACAAGTCAAAAACCCGAAAATGTTGTCAGTTTAAATCAAATATACGACCGCTATTCTTCCGACAGCTGTTTGCAGTCGGGGGCAGGGCAAATCAGGTTATCGAAATACGTAAATGTTTATTTTCGATACGATAGCCTGTCAGATGGTTGTAAATAGCTATGCAGGCTTAGCCTTTTATCTAAGTTTTATTAATTTATTCCATATCTGTCTACTAAAACAGTTTCAAAGTATTTTTATGACCTCTATAACCCGCGCTAAAAATAATGAAAGTCGATAACAGATCGTTACTCGATTCCATAGGTGCTTTAATATAGTAATTATATCATTAATGTTATTATGAACCAAAAGTAATTGTAGTTAACATTTTCATCGGGGAGTGTCAAGGGTAGTCGTATTACGTACATATTATGTGGTAATTAATATTATGTCTGTGTATCGGTTTATTGGCCTTTATTCTGACAGCCTCTTTCGAACTTAACTTGTGGTGTATTTACCGACTTTTCAGCATCTACTTTGGCTCGGTAAAACATCTTTTCTTCCATTCTGGAACCCTGATACCACTTAGAGGGAAAAAGGACCAAGCTAGCGGTGGTTGATCCTTTTGCCCCATCAGTGGGAATTATGAATTTTGTAAAACCAAAGAGCAGTGGACGGTGGCCCAGTGGTATCGGCCGCGACTTACGAGCTGTAGGTCGTGGGTTCGAACCCAGACAGGCTTACTTTGTGTAAATTATTTCATCACCACTGCTCTCAACACGGAGAAGGAAAACATCGTGAGGAAACCGGCATGTCCTAGAACCAAAAATTCGAAGACATGTGACATCTACCAACCCGCACTGGGCCCGCGAAGTGGATCACGGCCCACTCCCTCTCGCAGAGAGGAGGCCTGTGTCCCAGCAGTGGGAACATAATAGGCTATAAACCATTAAATTTGCATTTGCATCGTCCGTCCGACGAGAGAATGCATTCTTGACACCTGCCAGTTTCATAAAAAATTGAACACGTGTTTTGCGAATTTGATCTTTATTAGCAGAACGCATTCTCTCGAACTTGTTGATTGTAACATGGGCGGCCAAGAAATACTGTAAATGCCTTACAATAGCTAATTTAGATTCAGTTATCTTAATAACACTTAAATACATTCGTGAATACGTTCCATTGTCTAATTATAATATTATGATCATTCACCAACATCTTGATAATAACCTGTTGATTAAAAGAGTTTGTCAAAGAATTCCTACAATGTCTGCCTTTCAAACTGTCAAGTAACTGATTACTTATATTATTATATAAATTGCCGCGAGCTACTGAGGTAATTAAAATGTTTTGGAGTGTAAATTAATTGACGTTTAATTACTTTAGATAATGTTGAAGGGTTGTTGAGAGAATGAATTTAAAGGTCTTATGTCTTGCTCCTTGAACAGTTTGTCTCTAAAAACTATGTATAACATACCACTTATAGATCGATCTAATTATTCGTATTAAGTATGACAAGCAATGGATGCTAACACACTTGCCATCCTAAAGGTAGATACATATAAACTCACGCCATCTTCCCATGGATGTAGGCAGAAACTACAGAACGCCACATACTACGATCCTTAACATACTGCTTTTGTTTCGTTTACCTACGTCATACAAGCACGCCGGTTGCGAGTGGGTACTACGCACTTGACTAAAGCACCACCTTGAGCTTAGCTCAAGGTGGTGCTTTAGTCAAGTGCGTAGTACCCACTAATGCTAGGGAGGCCCTGCAGAGGGACAATACAGGCTAGTTAGATCAGTGACTCACAACCTTAATGGTTGCTGGCTGGCTCTCTTAATGTAGCTATATAGATACTTCATAACCAGCCTATAATGATCCCACTGCTGGGACAGAGGCCTCCTCTCGGTGAGAGTGAATGGGCCACAATCCACCACGCGGGTCCAGTGCGGGTTGTTAGATGTCACATGTCTTCGAATTTTTGGTTCTAGGACATTTCGGTTTCCTCACGATGTTTTCCTTCACCGTTTTGAGAGCAGTGATGATGAAATTAAATACACAAAGTGCCTGCCTGATATGATAGGTACTTATATTATTGTAAAATAGCTGGTATGATAATACTTTCCATCTTATAAGTATATTATTGGAATATAGCTTCCTTTATCGTATTTAGCTGTTGTTTATTTTGTGAGTCCTTCTGACAACATGGCTGCTACTCTAGCAAGAGTTTCACTTAGAGAAAAGACCATTGCATCGTATGCCTTGCCATAAGATCTGGTTCTTTGGTTCAAACAGCCTTATTCACTCTCACTGAAACAACATAGGTTCAAATATTGCGGATGCGTCAAGGAGGTCATCCTCATTATCACAATCAAATTGATAGTAGTACAGTGTCGCCAGTTTATCACCTAATCTACATCGTATAGTGTTATTTTAGTCCATTCAGAAGGTCATTGTTTACTTATTCATAAATCGTTTGCCGCGATTTATTCGACGACATCAGACGTGTTTAAGTTAGTCAAAATAGCTGATTAGCTACGCATTGATAGATTTTTGTGATCACTTAACAATTTTTGGTCTTTACATTTTCCTTACAGGGTTTTGCCTTTCCCTGGCTGTGACGAAATTCTATATAACAGAATCGTGATTGAGAGCATTTCCCTATCTATTTAGATTGGACGGTTACAGACAATATTAGCATAACTTTGGTCCTTACACCCACAAAATGCAATAAGTACCTACACTTCAAGCAGCCCACCTGGTTCAATCCCTTTGCTACTTATTAAAGGGATCATCATCATCATCATTGGCAACCTTGTTCCACCCACTGCTTAGTATAGACCTCCTCCCTTTTGTGCCATGCTTCCCTGGTCTATGCGAGTCTAAACCAGGTGTTCCCCGCGATCTTCTGTAGGTCGTCCACCCACTCACCCACCTGGCTATTAAATTAATGTTATCAGAATATTTTAATTGTAATCACTGGCTTTTTTCAATTTTAGTCGTTATTAATTTTATTAGTCAAAATACTTTCTTTACTACCAGTTTTTCGCCTTATTATTACAGCGATTCATGAAAAACTCGTTATACGCATGTTTTATGCAACACCAATAATAATCTAGCACGTGATTTTTATCAAGACTGGAAGGCGAATCTCGCGCATTATTTAAATAAGATTTAAAATTAAAATTATATTATTAATAAATAATGCTGATTTGGAAAAAGAATACCATCATATTATATGTATGACGCTACTCATGCGATGCGGACGAATGAGGAAAATGCTGTGACGAAAGATTTGAGTGTGAATGTAAGTGTGAGAGGATGGCTATGAGATTAAGAAGGGAAGACCAAAAAAACGATGGGTAGACTGCGTGAAAGGTGTCCTGTGTGTGATGTGATGTGATATCCTTCAAAATCATTTAGATTGTGATTGATCGTGCGTTACGCAATTAGGGTGCAGATCGAATGCCCAGTGACTAGTCGCAAACTGTGACCTAAAGAACAGTTGCTAGCCTCTTCACTTTAGCCAGATAATAATCTTTATAAACACGTTTGACGATTCTAATTAACAGCAGGCGGAATTCAATGCGCGGTGGGCATTGAAATTAAACCTTCATTAACTTTAATGGTTCAACAAATTAATTAAGACTTACTTTTTTGTTTTGTTTTGACACAATTAGCGGTGTTGGGTTTTCTTGAAGAGTTTATTTCTATAACAAATGTATATTTTTCTGCAAAAGTACAGTGCAGTACTTTTTGCCTTTTAATTAAAATCCTAAAATTATGTTAAAGTTTATTAAAACATAGATATTATATATAAACTCAAGCTCTTTTTCCCATGGGGGCAGGCAGACCCGCATCTGTTCTACTGCTTGCTGATAACTGTGAATTGTGTCCTTATTGAGCTAAGAACTCCTCTTCGCTATCTGTCAGTACCCACGGCGCCACCTTCGTTTAACTAACCAGTATAGTGTTCTTCTACTGGGCAAATATGTGACATACCCTGTCTATGTCCTCTTAAATCTAGAAGAGAGTGCTACAGACTTAAAATGACGTGTGCTCATTGAGCTAAAAACTCCTCCTCTCTAGTTCTTGTGTATAGTACTCAAGCTGTGTTTAACTGACCAATATAGCGTTCTTCTACTGCCTGACCTGTCCTGTCTGCTCTAGGATAATCTTTTCTCCCAAAAGAGAGTGCAACAAACTTGGAATTACATCAACTCTCACGCCCAAACTCAAAGTTGTAGTAACAGTACCATTACCAGCACATTTAATTCATTGTAATCACCCAACAAGTACATCAGATAGTGGTGTAAAACGTAAAGACATACGTCCAAACAATAGGGTTCGCACGCCACTGTAACACGGGGACAAGCAAACGGTTCCAGTGGCAGCCCTGACCTATACAGAGGCGCGCATACCGAGCGGTGTCGCGGGCGCAGGCACGAAGATCGATGGGTGTGAGAGTAAACGTTATGGCCTTGTTCAGGAAATGTTATTGGCTTTTTAGTATTGCAATTAATGCATTTAATGTGCATGTTCTTCTAAGTTCTTAAACTTACTTAGCCTGACGTTAGGATGCGTTTCTTGAGGAATATCTTTCATGATCTTTGTTCGGTTCCTAGCGAATAGTTTAAAGTTGTTCTTCTTCATTTGTATCGTCTTGCTCTTCAGGAATTAACCAATGTCATTGTGAAGAGATAGGTCTCAATATTTTGGTAACTGGGCTGGCGAACTCACATACGTATCGTAATTCATGAAGGCTCTTTTGCTTTCAAGCCTGATCTGACAAGGCATAAAAGAGTTGCCCAATTTCATTGAATATCAGTTTTGTTTGATCTAGGTATTTATTCGGTCAACTTTTACGGTACCAAAGACACAAAATGAGTGTCCTGCTAACTTTAGGGCCACAAATATACACGATTCTTGAAACTCACGATTCAAAACCACAATTATACACAATTGAGGCTGTCCACTGTTTTTGCCAGTGAACCTTATCTGTATCTCTCATCGGCTCCCGTTTGTAACTCATAAGCGACACGCAAACCCATTGTTATGAGTTTATTGTGGTAACAGTTTAGCAATGCTACGAAATGAGCCGGTGACACCTGCGTATTTGTGTTGCACTACTGCGGAAACAATGACTTGATGGAGGGTGCAAGTTGTAGGAGAAGAGCGATTATAATCGTCTCATTTTTCAAATTCTGCAAGGAAAGTTATCCGTACGATTACCGTAAATATAGCATCCCATCCCACCACGTACAACACCCGTCTGGTCGGAAAATCCATCCTTTTCAAAGAGTGGAGGAAGGACACTGTCTATGTTTGATTGAATGTGGCTGCACATGCACCTTGCACAATAACCTTGATATTTTCAAAAGTATTGCAATCTTCGAGAAGTTTCTTTATCAAAATTTTCGTCAGATCATTCTAAAAAAATATTAAGTGTGAAACAATTTTTTTTATGGGAATGCGAGGCTAATAGCTGACGTTGCGAGAAGAATTTTCGCTTTGTTTGGTCCTGAACAAGGTCCGATGAAACAATCTTGTTTTCAAGAATTTTGAAATCGCTATAGCTTTTAAACTTATTACCTACGTAATTATTGTACTCGAATGTACTGTGAGAGCAATTTTTTTCGTACATAATAATCCTAATGTCAGTTTGGTTACCAAATATCTTTGCGTAGGTATGAAATCTGAATTGCAAAATGTATTTTATGGCTACTTAAACTAATGTTGTAGGCGGAGAACAACTAAAATAAACACACGTAATGCTTTGAACATTTTGAACAATTTTTTTTTAAATTGATTTGTTCAGTGTGCCTCGGCGGACCTATCCTATGCGTACTTAGAATATTATTTGTAAGATATTTATTGATCATATCATCATGAAGAAACGTGTCCGTGGTTCTACTTGAAGTGAAGGTGGAATTCCTTTTGGGAGATTAATGGACCTTCATGTTAACTACGTATAAACATACAAAGTTCGGTTTCCCTATGTGTTTGCTCATTACCTAAGTTAATATTGAATCCAACAACATCAAAGTGTTACTGCTAATTTAAAACAATTACATACTTATAGCCCACTCACAGTTGTTTTGCCTCTGATTTTGCATCACTGTCAAAAGCAAGTTATCTTTATTCTCGTTACAACAAAGTTCCTGTTGGATTGCTGCTGTCAAAAATAAAATAACTGTGCATGGATTGTACATTTAACTCACATTAAGAAGTAGGTAAGATTTAATATAGTCGAGTTAAAAAAAAAATCATTACAACCTTCATCTTAGATTCACTTTTGTTCATTACGAAATAGTAGGTACTTAAGGTGTACTAATTATGCAAACGAAATTGCACTCAAATCCAAGTCAAGCGCACGAAAATAAACATTACCACACAAACTCTCACTGCACCGATTCACTTGATTCACTCTCATTCACGATCAAAGTGAACCATTCGCTTCACCTTGAACTTTACCAGTAGGTAATACTCGCACAACGGTAATCGCACGGTAGTGTGCGCGTGCGCTGCGGTATTAGTAAGGCTCTCTCTTGGTTATTTTAATAATTACTGTTTATTGATTATGTTGGCACAGATTATTTAATATTTATAAAAATATTTTTCTCATAGGATACCTACCCATATGTTTAAAAAAAATTGGGACAAACTTTCGAAAAAGCTCATTTTTAGATGCGACAACTCTTAAATACTAAATTGACTAGAGTGACCACTCTAAACAACTAATAAATAAATAAATAAATCCCTGGACATTTCACACAGCACCATTTGTCCCAAGCTAAGCAACCTAATGCTTGTGTTATGGTAACAAGATGGCTGATAAACTACTTATATACATTTTTTTTTTGTAAATACATACATATTATAGATAGAAAAACACCCAGACTCGGAACAAATACATGTAGGTCATACAAATATTTGTTCCGTGCGGGAATCGAACTAGACGATAACTTTTACAATTTTTTTCGGAGTGCTTTCATAACATAAATAAAAGCTCCTTTTGGAGATTGTTTAGGTAAGTAGGTATTTGAAAACAGTACCTACTAGATTTGGATATCAAATGATTGAATCTGTTCATATTACTCGATCCGTGCATGCTTACGATATACACTTTACATTACCAATTTACCACCCTGATGGGTTGGGTACATCTGAGTGAACGTCAACTTAAACCAGCTTGACAAATACTGGCTTCCCTCGAGGCGAGTGACCCACGAATATTAGTTCCTAATGTACAGTCACCAAAGGCGATAAGTAACCAGGGTCGTTGGATATAGTTAAAGTTTAGTAAGAAACCGATGGATGTTTTCGAATGGAATTTAGTTTGATAAATGAGCTGTTTGTTTTCTATTAATTAAATAAAATTTTATCCGGAAACATCTATCCTTTTCATACTAAACTCCAAGTATATCCGACGACCCTGGCTATCTCCTTCGGTGACCGTACCTACGAGTACATATGTATAAGAAAGAAAACTCGCTGCTGACAAACTACCTACCAAGTTTTTGAACAAACAACATTTTGTAATCTCGAAATATGCAAAAAAACTGGATATATTTCCAGTCCCCGTTGACTACAACATCTCGTCTCCTCTCGTTCCATCAGACGACATGCGTCAAATCTAAAGCGGCAGTGATCTACTGAACCAGTTCGTTCACCTTGACCTTATACGTACTTACGATAAAATGTAGAGCCCACGGTGATTAGCGGAGCGATTTAACACGTTTAACAATTATAACTACGAGTTAACGTGTTTTTAATCGCTCAGTTTTTTGTACAATAAAAATGTCAAGACTGTAATTTGAAGTAGATAGAAAAAGAGAGAGTGAGTGTGAGTTCAAAAAGTCAGAAGCTTCTCATATTTTACTTTAAATCCAGCTCAATCTCGAAAATGTACTTCTGCACTTCCGAGTTTTTTTTTAGATTATCTACTTCAATAAAATAAAATTAATGTTATCATTTATTAGATATTTGAAGACTTTGTTGAATGTTTGTTTGTCAAAAATGGATTTTGTTTGCAACTATTGGAACTGACTTATAGGGTCAGTTGATATGGTATTGAATTTTTTTTTTTGCAAATAAAAATTCGCTAATTTGTGACGTTCGTTGAATAGATCAAGGTAATCCTGCTCATCATCCTACCAGCATTTATTTCACTTTTATTCGTATTTTTGTGCGAAAATAAGTGAAATAAAAAAATTACATTCTGTTCATCAAAATTGATATACCCACGGAACAGATAGTTCCGTGGATATACCTATATTATGTATATACCTAAACTTTTATTTTGGTGAAAATTGCGACCATCCTTAGTTTCTTCGGTCTAATAAACGGTGAATAAGAACAATTCATTTTGTTCGATAAAAAAGGCTGTCATTCCTTATTAGTACCTTTAACCCACTACAGCAATGATTTAGGAGTGTACCTATAAAAAAATACTGCGAAGCTACTATACAATAAACTAAACAAATACCCAATAAATGCACCTGTCCGCTGTCATCGCGCTCATGAACATAGTGTCTCCTTTACAACAAAGAGTGAAAGTAAAACTTGCACTTTCGTGAATGAAGCTCCGATTATGTTCGTTATGCCTTTTTTGATAAACTGGTTTTGATCTGCAGTTGATCGCCTTTTACCTCGACACTGAGCAGCGTGGTGGACACTGGTAGGTCTTCATTGATCGAACTTTTCATTCAATGGATTTTGTTCTACTTTTCGGTCTTTTCTGCAGAATAGATTATTATTATTACACCCTTTGGGCCTTCTGGGCACTTTTCCTGTTGATAGCGATGCGGACGATTTTTTTGATGCCCTGTGACTCTTTTGTGATATAGGTATGTACATTATTAATATTATTTTAAGCCTATAAGCTTATATATTATGTAAATATCAAATGAATTCTTGTCGATTTTTGAGGCTGATTGTCATCATAATCAGCCTATATTGTTACCACTGCTGGGACACAGACTTCCTCTCTTTGAGAGGGAGTGGGCAAAAATCAACCGCGCGGGCCCAGTGCGGGTTGGAAGATGTCACATGTCTTCGAATTTTTGGTTCTAGTACATGCTGGTTTCCTCACGAGGCTGAATGTGCCTGGATGTAAAAGTAAAAGTACCAAACAAACCCTACTGATGTTATCATCAGGGTTCGTACCTATTTCTAACCTATTGAAATTAAAGTCTGGTCTAAAGCGTTTTTTTTAATACATACAGACTTTGGTTTAATTTTTACCGGTACCAAAAAACTCTATTAATGAAACTCAAATACACTTGAATAGTACAACAAAAACGGTCAATGAAATACTTATTCGGCGCCAACACGATTTCAATAACCTTTTACATTAAATATTGGCAATGTAGCAAAAACTGTAAAACGTGTTTGTCTTACAATAGTTGTCCCAATAGTGTCAGTAATAGGGGACACCCTATGGGTTGGGTCAAGGTGCATTGATATACTGCGATATTTTCTGTCTTAAGTTTTCCAATTTTTAGTTTATACCCGGCAATGACTCGTATTTTTGAGTTGTGCCTACCTATTTATAGTTAAATACATTTGTTTCTCGAAAACAGAATACAATTTATTCAATTGAGAAAAAGAGAAGAATGAGAAATATTGGTAGCGTGCCGTTTTGTAAACGTAACGTATGTTTATGGTTAAAAGTAGATACGCTATTGTTAGTCACAGACCTGTTATTTTGTTTTAAATAAAATGTTTTATTTATTTTTGTTTATTTACCCTACACATACAAATACTGGCTAGACCCAATGCGATATTGTAGCACACTTAAAATTTAAATAGTTCCACTGTTTATACCATAGCATTATATTATAAAAGACCGATGTGTTTTAAACTAAAAAAAACCGATCGATAGTTTAAAAGGTTTTTTTTAGGTCAATAGGCCAACACATCAAAGAGTAATTAAAAAGTGATAAATTTCAAGACCAATTTCGAGAATTACTTTTAATTAAGCGTTTAAAATATTTCGATAAGGAAAATCCAAAAACGAAAAAATAGATCGGTCTGTTTTTTCTTAAAATAGATTAAATATAAGAGGCGCCTTCCACAACAATCAATGTAATGACAATAATTATGACATTGTTTGACTACAATTTATTCGATTCATAAAAATCGAATGCGACCGGAACGAATAGATGATTTATCGATTAAACACGCCCATAGCAAATTGTTAATACACTCGAGAGCAATGAATCCGGGTCACTTAAAGAATGTTAAAAATCTCGGAAACTAAAAATGATAGGTTAATGCAATAAATTGTATTTAATAGACAATGTCCTCCTTAAATGAAAGTAAAAAAAATATGAGTCACCATACATTTTATTAACACAAAATTACATAAAGAAAAAAACTGCTGATCTCTCCTTAAAACAAAAATAGGAAACATGAAATTTTTGAACTTTATTACGATTTTCTTGAATTTTAATACTTCGTATTGCCTCCTCGTGCTTCCATTACTGCGTTTACGCGGTTTGGCATGCTGTACACCAAGTTCCTTATACGATTTTGGGGAATATTCTCCCATTCCTCTGTGAGAGCAATTTTGAGCTCACGAAGCGTGATTGGGGGAGGGTTTCGTTGTTTTACGCATCTGCCTAGCTCGTCCCAAGCATGCTCGATCGGGTTGATATCCGGGCTGCGCGCTGGCCACTCCATACGAGTAATGTTCATCTCTTGAAGGTAGTCATTCACAATCCTGCCTGTATGAGGTCGGACATTGTCATGCATAAATATAGCATCCTCACCTAAATTGACCATAAATGGACCAACGTGATCATTGAGGATTTCTTCCACATATCTTACGCTAGTTAAAGAGCCGTTTTCTATGATCACTAGCTCTGTGCGACTTTCAGAAGAAATTCCGGCCCACACAAGTACAGACCCACCACCGTAGGCTACTTTTTCTTCGATGCATGCTTGCTTGAATCTTTCCCCTGGTCTTCGATACACTCTGTGTCTTCCATCGTGCTTGTAGAGCATAAATTTTGATTCGTCGGAGAACATAACTTTTGACCAATCTTCAATACTCCAATTTACGTGGCTCTGGGCATATCTTAGTCTTGAAATACGATGCCCACGCTCCAGTTTAGGGCCGTTTGCAGGTCTAAGGGGTTTTAAGTTAGATTCAGCAAGCCGACGTCTTACTGTCCATGCACTTGGGTTACTTCCTCCGAGGCGTCGAAACTGATTTGTGAGTTCAGTTCCTGTGAGAAAGCGATTTCGAAGCATGGTGTTCACCAAGTATCGGTCTTCTCGTGCTGTGGTACACCTGGTTCTGCCCGTTCCTGGTCTGCGTAGGTTAGAACCAGTTTCTTCGTAACGTCGGAGAACTCTTTGTACTGTTGACAGCGACACACCGACAGTCCTGGCTGTATCGCGCTGACTCCGGCCGGTTTCCAGCATTGTAAGTATTCTGGTGCATTCTTCAGGCGTAAGCGACATAATTTCAGCTTGAATAATGAATATAGAGCACTATCAACATGGTTTATGTACCCACATAAATGACAGATTACAAACAAAAGCAAAACCAAATGCTGTAATTTCGTAGTTCCATCTTCGAAAGTGGCCCTTTTTCAAATTTGATTTTTTTATGATATAACTTTACAATAACTAAGAAGTTTTAATAACTTCATTTAAGGAGTATTACATTGTCTATTAAATACAATTTATTGCATTAACCTAGCATTTTTAGTTTCCGAGATTTTTAGGATTCTTCAAGTGACCCGGATTCATTGCTCTCGAGTGTATATAGGCGCCTATAAAAAATTTGTGTCGTTATTTATAAAACTGGATTTAATTAAAATGGTTCTTATACATATTTTTATGTTTCAAACAGACTAGAACAATCAAAATAGGAGTCTTTGATTTTAATCGAATAGAATTTAATCATATAATATTGATACCTAAAGAACTACCAACACACTACATACCCAACATCAATTAATTAAGTTACAGTGGGGGTTAGAAGACGAGTGACATTGTCACGAAGAAATAGATTGACACTTTTGTTTAACTTACGACCTTCTTCTAGTGAGTAATTTCTATACTCTATAGTATAGGTCACACACACACTCTATTCACACACTCTATACACACACTCTTAGGTACATTCGTTTGCAATTACTTTGAATAATCACGCTATTGACTACAGTTCCTTGTCAGTTCACTTATTCGTAAAATTTTATGATTATACCCACAGAAATCTAAATAAACAAATTATAAGGTAGACGGATGCAGATCATAACTTACGAGTCATTCACCGCGACTAAATATCGAAGAAACGTTATTTGTTTTTGGTTGGTTGTTATACTTGTTATTGTAGATTAGTGACGTGTGTTTAAATCTATTAGCGGTGTTGTAGTTCATTTTGAAATGCAAGGAAATTTAAGTATTGAGATGAAAGCAGATATATTATCCGGCTGCGTAAAAGTGGACTTAAATTATATCACAGAAATTTGATGAAACCGGACTGAGTGTGAGTATTATGATTTAATTATTTTATCGATTGTTTTTCTAATTAAAGTATAACTGCTAATCCTTTTAGTTATTTTTTTTAAACGTTTTATATTTATCATATGGCTTATATAGAAGAAAAGAAAATTAATGATGAATATAAAATATAACATTAAGTATAATAATAATAGATATAATATGTAACATTTCTATTTTCAAAATAATTTGGTTTCAAATTGGTAAAATTCGTATTTTGCTAGTAGCCTAACAGTACTCTTTTTTTGTTTTAGAGAAATACCTACTGTGAGTCGGAGGGTCAAAAGATATCAGGAAAAGCCTTGCCAGTCGAAAGCGAAGTGGAAGGCCCCAGCTAGTCAGTGAATATGAAACAAGTGGTTTCATACCAACAAGATATTTTGCCGGATTATTCGACACATCTTTACGAACCGTTCGCCGTGCAAACCGTTCGCCCATATTTGATTGAAAAACATAAACAAGACGTTTTACATTTTGCGATACAGCGATGGGAAGCACGGAATGAGAGATCTGATGAGCAGTTGAAGTTGCATTGCATGGAAATATGGGAATATTTAAGAGGGACAGATATAATTATGTTTCAATATTGTTGGATTCATGCGCCAGTGTTTACTTGATAGCATTGACAATAATGGCAGTTATACAAAGTATTAAGTTATTAATATTATTATTATTAATTAATTTGTTTCAGATAAAATCAATCCATATAATTTCAAATTATAAATACAGAGAAATATATATAAAAAAAAATTGTTATAAATTACAAATGTATTTTAGTAATTTAATTGAAATAATATTGTGTGATATCCGTAATAAGGATTATTTTGAGGTTTAGCTTCAATCTTCTTTTCATAATGAAAATGAATACTTAAGCTATAACCGCAATAAGTCCTAATAAATACGATTTGTTTACTTTGACGTTTGAGATAGGCAACTAAAGTTAAAACGAACGAATTTATTATTCTCATTTATAAATCTATCGAATAATAATAAAAAAACCGATAAAGATTATTATTGGAAAAGAAAAATAAAAGTCACATCTCGAGATTGGAACCCAGACCTATGCGTTCATTGATCCAACACGTAAGACTATTAGCTATCGGTACTTGATATAACGGTTCGAATTTTAGCAATGGTATGAACCAACCAAGGTCATGCGTAATTACGTATGATTTTGGTTTCGTTCGACCCCAGCTAGTGTGCGAATTCTGAGGTGTGCGTTCTGTGTTGATATATCACTTATACTTAGACGTAGGTACGGCCTTTACCGCGTGTTCACAGTAATACAGTCCTTAAGCTGCTAATGAATTAATGACCGCTGACCGAACCGCTATTTAAATTCATTATCAATATTAATGTAAGTAGGTACTTACTGGCTTCACGAAATTGCGTGTGTGAAATATCGAATTATTTTATTTTACATAAACTTACGAAACGTCAGAAGATAGGTGCACGATTCCAATTGGTCAATTCCTATGGAATATAGCTGGCAAGAAACTCTACGGTTACTCTTTAAAATAATAGGCTTTAACATTTGTCTTCAAATTATACTTTAGTTAGGTAGTAAACGATTAATTCACAAAAATATAAGAATTATGCTTGGGTGGGTGTACAATTTTCATAAATTTTAAAACCGTTTCTATTTATGAATCTCTCACACCTGTTTTCTAATTAATATTTATATTAAAATTATAATATTGTGGTTTAACAGACGATCTCCATTAATTACAGCAAGGTGATCTACTTGTGTTAAAAATAATCATAAAAAAATTAAAATATACGTGAAATTAACCAACTTAAACAGTCGTTTATCAAAATATATAGCAGTTTTAACGAATAAGGAAGTAAATAAGTTTAAAAATAAAACTGGAAAAAAAAATACACTGATTTGTATATACTACTTTTTTGCTTTTTTTTTGAGTCTACATCTACATCCGTGTTTTAAAAATTGCGTTTTATTGTCTATGTCAAATTCGCTCTGTTGGGGGCATGTAATATTGCTTTATTGTTGTTTATATCTTCCACATAGATATCTTTGATATCACCAATGATGAGGACATCTGAGAGTACACTTTTTTTATTATCCCAGGATGAATGTCTACATAGGTCCCTCCATTATTGCCAGGCCATTTATGTACTTCTCTCAATATTTTTTGTAGTCCAACAAAATTTTGGCTTTCCCTTCATCGATTTTGACAGTTTTCGTATACTTTTAAAAGATCTCATTTAATCATTATTTTATTCATTTTATTTATATTTCTTTTAAAAGCTGACTCCATCAATCTTTGAAAATAGTGCACATATTATAAAGAGAGTCTGGAATTACTGATGCGATTACAAAATATCTTTCACCAAAAGAAAGCTACACTACTGCCGACTGCCATGGGACATGTTTCATGGTATAGTTGAATGACCACGCGGACAGAAGTCGCGGGCAGAAGCCAGTAAAATACAAGTTGGTAAACTTGAGCTCGATGATCAACGGACTCCCTAAGGATTAGTCCATGTTCAACCCCCACAATCTTTACCCCCGACCTGTCCTCTTCAAACACACCTGACATTCTGACATCCGTGTACTAATCGTGACAATACATTTAGTGTATCGAAATGAGGAAGAGCTTTTCAACCTTGACCTGACCATTGTTACCACCGTGACTGACAAATGTTTGACTGTTTGATCTCAACTCATGTTGTACATCATAAAGTACTCAATTTGTTATCTTTCTTTGTTAATCTGACGGCTACGCACCGCGATGTGTTCCTGCTTACGACTCATCACTTGCGAGACCGCATTGAGAAAAAAACACAATTGCTACTTAAACGTTATATTATTGTATGCATACATGACATGCAAATCAACGCGGCGTTGTATAAACATGCTCGGTAGGGTCTTTGTAGGTATTAAATGTTCAAAAATGTTATCTACTGACTGTTGGGGATTTGGGGAAACTGGTCTTAAAAAGTGCATAAATATTATAATTAACTTACCTACTTGTGGCTTTGCCCTCCGTGGTTACTAACCCAAAAGAATCCAAGAATATTGTAGCGAATATCTTTGCAGCTCCAATAATAAGTAATAAATAACATTCAACTGTAGTAGACAACCCTGTACTATTCAAATCATCTATTTTATGCACTGAAATACCTCGACCTATATCTGAACAAAAGGAACATAAAAACAAAGTTATCTATTTATTCCGTTTTGTTTTTATGCCTATCGTCACCCAAGGGCCAAGGCGTGTAGATACTCATTTATCATAGTTTTTACGCTAATATAATTATCCTATGTACACACAATTATGTCGTAACCTTCAGTAACTGATAAAACGTGTTAACATTATTATGAAGTTCTTTTATACTCACAATGTATGCTGTAATGAGGAGGTTGTATGCAAGAATGTTACACCTAACTAAACTAAACACGCAACGCAAAAAAGGCAAACTTCACAAAAAAACTTTGTAAAGGTGATTGTGATAGCTATAAAATGAACCTTGTAGCTGCAAAATAGATAAATTAAGAATTTTTAAGCCAGCCATCTCACAGTTCCCTGTACACTGTTCCTTAAAATTGGATTGTATACTAATCATTGTCATTTAAGTGTCAAAAACAGGGTAGGACCATAAACACAACCCTGTGGAACTTCATAGCTTAGAAACTTTCTACATGATTTAACTAACTATTAATGTGGCATAGGGAGTTATTACATTAGTATTTCCAGAATAATAATTTACCTACTTTACCGTAGTATCGATATGATACTGTTTCTTTGGCAAGCAAGATGCATGACAGTGTCAAAGATTACGATGAAATTTTTACACACGTTTTTACGAAGTCAAAATAGTGGTTCGTACATATTAACCCAAACGTAGTCTTGAAAAGCAATTTACTCATCAATCTCCGTAATAAATTTGTATATTTTGTAATACCCGATAATGCAATTACATAAGGCTTCACTGTATGCAATATAATTATAACGAAACTTTAATTACAAGTCAATCAAAATACTAAAATCGTGAAGCTACCTACTACAATTGAGTATTTATGTAATTTATTTGTTATAACCTTAAACAGGCAGAAACCATAACCTGCAAACATCATAACAAAAGCCGTAATTAGGCACGAATGTACGAAATTATAAAGTCGTGTTGCGTGAGCCAATGTAATTATATCAATTGGTAAATTAACGCATTGTTTTACACTTCACTGTAGCTTAAGAAGATAAACCATGGTCTTGGAAGATAATTTGTTCGTCGCTCTTTAGCGTTGCTGGTAAATCAATCGGTCTCCCTGTCCATATCAGTTAGTTGCACCAGTATCTTCAGTCTAGAAAAAATATACCTATTATCATTAATAAGTGACGGCGCGGCGCAGCAAGTGGCGCGCCCCGTATCGGATAAGAGTGACACTGGCTGGTGACTGTCTCTCTAGCAGAGCGTCGTCTCGATAGTTGAATGGCGGTTGTCTTCTGACGGAGCTGTCGTACCACTTTCACGACGAACTGCTATATTCCTGATGAAATTGAAGCTGCTGAACCACTAACACACTATGACAACTTCTGGTAAAGGCTATCTTGCCCCGTTATATCATTGCAGATTTTCTTGTTTTGCAATTTTGTCTTAGTATAAATTACTTATTCTATATCAGACTCTACTGCTAGTTATCCTTGCACATGAACCTTACGCCCGGTTCCTGAATTGATAATTTCAAGTTGAGAACTTCTTTGCAAAAAATCTATCAATCAACTCGGCCTATCGTAGTTCACTGCTGGATATCTAAGGCTTCTCCCAGGCTGCGCCACAACACCCTGTACTCCGCTTTCCGCATCCAGTCCATCCCAGCAACCTTCTTAAAGTCGTCCGCCCATCTAGCTGGGGGGCATCCCACACTACGCTTGCCGAAACGCGGTCTCCACTGCAGGACTCGTCTGCTCCACCGGCCATCGGTCTTTCGACAAACATGGCCAGCCCACTGCTACAAAAAACGTATGACATTTTGAAATTCGCGGGGTTCATTGTAGGAATCACCTTAAGTAATGCTAAAGTAGAGTTTAACAAGTTCTCAAATTAAATTCTCAGTTAATTAGACGTTGTCATTCTAAGTTAATTGATTAAATTCTCAGAAATCGACTGTTAATTAGACGTTAAGCATCTATCACAAAACCAAATAAAACAAAACACACTCGTGCAATACGTGAACAAACACAATCACTCAAATATGTAGTTAAACAGACGCATTGAACTCAAACGGCTCCAGTAACCCTGGTAGCCAGTAGGACCTGTACTGATGAGGCTACAGCTGTGACCTCTGGGTAATTGACTATTGTGGCCGATGTAGACAGAAGATTCATTAGGGCTTTTGTAGTATGCGCTATTGAGATGACATATA
Organism: Apamea crenata; assembly: GCA_949629185.1. Lineage (NCBI taxonomy): Eukaryota > Metazoa > Arthropoda > Insecta > Lepidoptera > Noctuidae > Apamea > Apamea crenata. The sequence continues at coordinate 18,148,136 of OX451365.1, read as the reverse complement.
GGAATGAGTTTGTGCAAGGTTGTAGCTGATGTTTGATTTAAGGTTGGTGTCCATTTGTGGTCATGGTCAGTCTGATTCTTAGTAGTAACAATTTCTAATTAGTGCAAAGAACGTTTAGTTATTATCTTGTAGGTGGCGCGCTTGATGGCAATAGGTTCACCCCCTTTTACATCATTGGCGAAATGTGGGTGTAGGTACTAATGATAAACCTCTGCCTTATCCTTCGGGGAATACAGGCGTGATGTTATGATTACGAGAAGAAAGAAGTTAAGCCTATGGACACTTTCACAAAACATAGCTTCTTCTCAGCGTGTCGATGGAAATTGAAATTCAATCAAACCAGAACTTTGCTAGGCGTTTTCCGCCATCAGTAGCGTCAATAACTTCTAGTAAGGTGCAGGGCACATAAGATAGTAAAACATAAAAAAACTTATTGAGCTTTCAAAAATCATGTCATTATCACGAATCTATTTCTGTACGTGACGTTATGTCAACATTATTTCGAAGACAAAACAAACAATAATTACAGAGCTAGATTCACGTTCAGATCTTGACACATTAGCCTAGCTCAGTGACCTGACAGCCTACTTTGAAACACCAGAATTACTTGACAATAGTCTCCGACATGGCTGATGATACATTATACGAAGAATAATTGCTTGAAATTATAACATGGACAAAAACATTTATGAAACGCAATCACGCCGACGATTAGGATTGTTTCACAACCTGAGATGCAAGGCAACTTTTCGAGAAATAATTAGTGTATTTATAAGCTTACACGTGTGTTCTTCATGTTTCTTGTCTTGAGAGATATTATTTAATGTTTTAACAAGGTTGATGTTTTGATCGCGTGGCTGGGTAGCAATCTTGAACTACGTACTTCAGTATCTAATTTAAAAGAGACTGTGACCCCTGAGTCTGTTACGGCCTTTCTTCTCAGAGTAGTCAGATAGGAAACGCCGACCCCATCTAGTTTTTAGGGTTCCGTAGTCAACAAGGAACCCTTATAGTTTCGCCATGTCCGTCTGTCTGTCTGTCCACGGTTTAGCTCAAAAACTATTGGTACTAGAAAGTTGTAATTTGGCATGAGTATACAAGTTAATGACGCCAAAAAAGTGGTAAAATATTTTTTTTTTTAAAACATTTATTTTGGGTACCTCCCCTACATGTAAAGTAGGTATGATAATTTTTTTTTCGTCCTTCCCATATTGTGGGATATCGTTGGATAGGTCTTTCAAAAATATTAGGGGTTTGGGAAGACCTTAGGGTTTTTTGATTAAGTAAACCGTTCGTGACTTATCAAGCTTTAAAGTACCAATTTTCGTTAGAGTCAAGTGTCCCCCCCTCTACCAACTAAACGGTTGTAGTTAGAAATTCAAATGTCACGGCAGTAGTACCTATATGTATATAACGAAGTTTAAAGGAAAACTATCTCACTTAACTTGGGCTTACAAGTTTACGAGTGATAGTCGACCAATTTATTGTATTTGACTTGAAAATTTCGAACAACTCCATAGAAATGTCGATAGATGGCGCTAAGCGTCAATTGCTGAAGGTTTCTTTATCGTTACTGAATGTTTTCATCCTCCGCGTCCACCATCCGACCAAGATTCAAAGTGTAAAAGTGTTTGTACAACATAAACCGGCTTACAGAAATAAAATCATTTATCTTTTAATCAGCTGATTATGGAAGTTGTGAAAGTTGCCTGTAGGTCCTTCTTTGGCTTTTAAGGCTTAAGAACGGAAAAGTCCATCAGTATGACGTATGCAACTACATGTTAGACGCTTATTCTTATGTAGGTATCGCAAACGTGGGTTTATTTTTAGTTATAGTTTAACAATTAAGACATTAAACTTATGTCCTAATTGTTTTGTAATTAAAATGCTAAACTTTTCCATATTTACTTTTTGCCCCTCTAAAAACTGTAAAACATTATTGTACGTATGTGGAAAAAAACTGTGAGGACTTTTTATCAATGAACCCATGTTTATAAATATTGAGTTATAGAGATAATTGTTATCAAGATACTTCTTCGTGGAAGTGTTATTATTTTGTTTTTGTGATCTATTGGTTTTTATAAAAGGTTATTCGCAACTACTCATATAGTCAATTGCAATTAAAGACCGCAAATTACACTCATAGCGCCGTAAGGCGAGGTTTTATTGCAACCTTAGCGAGAATTGAAACTGACATGCGAGATATTTACTTTGCGGTGTTTTAATGCAACATCGAGCAAAAAGTTCTTCACCAAAATAATCATTTTAGTTTCTACTTATCCCTAAAGACCATAAAAAGAGTATGCGGAAGACCCATGACATGGATTGAATATGGATTAGTGTATTAATCTTAACAAAAACATAGTTAAGCCCTCAATCAGACCTCGTCTTATTTTTTATCAAGTTCAATTTTTTGGTGTTAACATTCCGGCAAATTGCCACAAAAAACCGTCTGTGGCTTCCCTTAGCGATATTGTTCTACTAATTTCCGTATGTGGAGTCTGTTTGCATTCATACGTGATGTATGACTCATCTCCAAAACATTTTAGATTCGTTTGAAGTTCACGTTGTTTTGTTACTTCATTGTTATGTCAGCTCGCTCGATTATGTGTCTATCAATTGGCGTATGATCACGAGTTTGAGCCTAAAGGTTTTGTTAAGTTTCATGTAAATCTATAAATTAGTGTTTAAACACTCCGATCACGTTTGGCATAGATGTTGTATGCTGCACGTTTATCCATGTACTCAGTAGTAGTGGCCCCGTCACTCAGTCATCATCATCTCTTGCCCTTATACTTATTTGTGGTCGGTGCAACATGTCTTCTTCCTCCACATTTCTCTATTAGTCGTCAACTCAGCAGTCACGCCCTTTCTTACCATAATAACATCTTTCACACAGTCCATTTAACGTTTCATTAACGTGTTTGCCTATTCATATAACCATCCACATTCATATCCAAAACTTTCCTCATAACCTTGTTCTTATGCTTTGGCATTAATAATTGAAGTAATGCATAGGCATTCCTTCAATTATATTAATTAGCATCCATAACCAGCCACCCAGCTCACTCAAATTATAATATTATTATCAGATAGTAAACTTGTTAAAACAGAGGATGTTTATAATTACATGAACTCAGTCCTCAATGAATCTTTGTTCAACAGCTGATGTTACGATAGCTAATAGTGACGACTTATAGAGTTCCCTAAATCTTGAATAAAAACTAATATGTTTATAATAATTAAGCTAAATGACCATGGTCTAGAGGTTTCGATAAACGGTAGCACAAAGAGTTTAACAGCATCATATAAACTTCCTGATGAGTAGTTAGTCGGAAGCGACCGCCAGACCGTGTGTGCACGTATTGTGTACGAATATAACTAAATTGAGATATAATTGTCGCTTCCTAAGTTTTTCTGTGTAGTGTTAATTATTTAAGTCCAAACATGTTTTTTTAATCGCAGACGCTAATGACTTAATGATTAACTGTGAAGGAAAACATTGAGATAAAATATGCAGATCTAAAATCGTAGAATCGTATCGGGTGAGACCGAAAGATTCTTACCTAATCATCTGGCAACAAAATGCACGTTTACAAAAAAAAATCCTGTCTTTTCAGTTATATGCCTCTCCTTATTATTCAAGAGAATCATAAAGATTATTATAGATCACGGACGTCTCTGAATACCTATAGTGACCACACGCTAAGTGAACTCAAATTTAAAAATGTGGGAAGATAACTCGGTGCTAATTGATATATATTATCTCACAATCATGCGTTGTTGGCCATGTCTGTATTTGGCGCTACTGTTTGCAAAGGATATTTGCATTACCAAATTCTTTCTGATTTTCATCTAGCTTTTTTAAATATTTATAGATGTTAGTTCGAATGTTTTGAAATAACTTATCATATAGTGTTAGTTTAGTTTTATCCTAAAAACACTATGGGCTCCTTTTATTCAATGACAAACTTATCGTCCAGATTTTCTACAAAAATGTCCAGGTTTTGTTTCAATTTAAGTTCAAAGCTAATTGGCATTATATTGGGTTTTCTTTTACTTTGCAGTATCCTAAGCTGGACATAAGCTTGTACCGTTCATTTATTCAGTCTACTTTTGGTGATCGCCCTATGTCTTCGTCTGTATTAATTTGTCTTTTCTCATATTGATGTTTAACCTCCACCTTTTCTTTTGTTTCCAGGTGTACCATATGTGCGACGGGCTGGGCCGTCAGTTCAGCTACAAATGCCCAAACATGACGCTGTTCCAGCAACGCATGCTCATCTGTGACCATTGGTACATGGTCAACTGTTCCATGTCAGAGCGGGATTATACCGCTAACCTGTTAATAGGTGAGTCTCTGTCTAGATTTTTTTTCTACATTACTATAGCCTGTGAAGATTAACCTGCGTGAGTAGCCGATGTGGAGAATAGAAGAGATATACATGTTGCATTATCAGCCTATAATGTTCCCACTGCTGGGACACAGGTCCTCCAGGTGCTCTCTGTGAAAAGGAATGAGCTATAATCCACCACGCGGGCCCAATGCAGGTTGTTGATGATGTCACAAGTCTTCGAAGTCTTGGTCCTAGGACATGCCAGTTTCCTCACGATGTTTTCTTTCACGTATTGATGAAAATATTACTAAGCTGAGCCTGAGTTCGAACCCACGACTTACAACTAGTGAGTCTGGGCCGTTACCACTGGGCCACCTCTGCTTCATTATACTCGTACTGTTGCGCCGACCCAAAAATATTGGGATAAGGGCAAGATAATGATGAAGATGACGATAATTATAGCATCTTCATGTTATAATGAAACTCTTTCCAGCATGATTTTGTTAGTCTTGGGTGGTTCTCTATCTCTAATCAGAGAGATAGGGAATTTTGCCACCACTGATTACCTCAAATGGTGCTACTTACCATGCCATGACAAGAAGATCGGAAGGTGTTGAGCAGGTAGGGGTAAAAAGGTTCTTGTAACAAGAACGAAAAACGATAAAAGTTCTGCAAGTCTGATAAAACAAATAACACAAGAGTTTCTGCTTTGGGTTTTTCTTTCTTTTCTTTTCTTTTTTAAATAAAACGTTGCCCCACACTAGGAATTTCTCCTGTGTCGTGGGTGCGTTTACAGACATATAAACTCACATACACAAACAGCCAGACCCCGGAACAACTAATTGTAGGTCATACAAATCTTTATTCCGTGCGGGAATCGAACCCGCGACACGCAGCGCAGCAGTCAATCGGTTTACGTTGATTTATGCTTTATTATTCCTAAATTTAAATGCCAATCAAGACTTCTTTGTAGTTCCATTCAACACCAGCCAACCAAAGGTTTATAGCCCTATAAAATACCTCTATTATCGAAGTGTCGTTGTTATTATTCAAACACAAACGTTTATAGCCCGTACTATAACAAGTTTCTAAATTAGATGACCAGATATTACATAATAGACACTTTACTAGTCGCCTGCAGTATGGGCAGTTGGGCCAAGGAGATGTTACTCTGAATTGCCGTAGAAACCTTGATCTGCGTTGCGTCTGTGGGTTGAAGTGTTAGGTGGGCTGCGACTGTGATACAGTTCGCGACAGTATAGATACCATAAATGAATAAATCGTTAAATAAATGCCTTAAATCTTGTAGTAATATAATGAACCTAGATGAATCAACGTGCTTTTTAAATTACTAATGTTCTCGGTAAATCAATAGGTACTCAGTCAGCTCGGAGCAGGCGTCTTGAATCACAATCATCCCTACAACATTTTCCTGAGGCACATGTAAAGAGAAGCCCCAGCAGTGGGCAAGTCAGGCTGCGGGGGATGATGATGATTCCTACACTTTGATCGACGTGATTATAAATCAAATCTAATCAGAAGTGGAACACACTCTTTGTTGGTATTGTTATCTACAACAATTTAAAACATAAAATTAATTTGACTTACCGAATACATTATACACTCATAAATAATGCATTAATTGATATTATAATAATATATTAATAATATATTAATTGAATATGTTACTACATTATACGACTTATACTAACAGGCTTTACTCAGACACTCGAAGAACAAGACCATAAAGAGACTTACAAATAACCACAATTTGTAGCGTTAGTACTTTCTGCACCCAGCCTTATTTAGACCCATTGTTGTCATAATCAAGTAAGAAAACGCATCAGTCTATACCTCTATGCCCACGCGCCGTCAATCATATCAAATTATCTCTAATATCAATGTTCGAATCAATCACAATCAACCAAGGATCAAGCTTTACCTTCAGTCTGGCAGTTAGGTGCTCGTATAAATAGTGACAGATGTTCTAAATTCCGAAGTGGTACTGAATTTGAATAGTATTCAAGTAATGTTTATAGGTATTCGTATGCTAGTTTAAGTATAGATCTCGTTAGTATGAAGGTCGTTTAAAATTGTGTGTGGCGAACAATTTAAAATTGTCCGCGAAACATGGATAGTGAATTAGTGAGTCTGCATTTCAAAATAATGTTTTAATATGGTCGGTATGGTGACATCTACCAACACGCACCTGGCTCGAGTGGTGGATTACGGCCCATTCCCACTCACAGACAGGAGGCCTGTGTCCCAGCAGTGGGAACGTTATAGGATGATTCTGTATGCCTATGTGTTATGTATGGTCGGTATGGATTGGGCAATGTGTTGGTATACATTTAAAAATTGTTTATTTTATTGTCTTTACATTTTTATGTTTATATAAATAAATCAATAACAAAAAATACTCAGTTTGACATTCATTACGACTATAACGGTTACAATAACACCGAACATTTTTTTATTGTTTTCTGAATAATATATATTTTCACAAGCCTAAGAAAAATGGATTCAACATGAATCCATTTTTCTTAGGCTTGTGAAAATAACAATTGGAAAATGGGATGGGAAGGATTCTGTTTGAAGATCATTATTATAGAGATTGATGATCTTGGGTGGTAATGATAAGTTGATGAACGTAATTTACGAAGTTAATTTACTTGAAGGCTCTGATGTCCGCATAATTATTTATTTTTAACTTAATTCATCATGTCTATGAACTTGAAGTGTGATTGATACAATACTAATTACTTCCATGATTATAGACTTGTTAAAGTGCAGGTGAATTGAAGTTTTTTGCATATAAATTACTTTTATTAGGAGGTCGAGGTAGAAAATAATTGGCGGTTAACTTATAATTCAGATCTTTTTACACCTTTGATTAAGGGGTCAACGTTTCATATACTTAATATTGAAATTAATCATTTATATCTGCAACATTTATCATAGTTTTCAAGTTCAACGTCTACTGTTTATTAATTAAGAACGAAGTCTTACATAAATCGTGAAAAAAATATTCTATATCGTGAACATTTACGCCCATCAATGGATCTCAAAGGATAAATGAAAATCAAATCAATATCTCTCAGCAATTGATTGCAAAATTATTAGTTTATTTAAGTACTCTAAAATCGCCAGAGTATTTCCAAGAGTTTGAGAGTGTATATGTATAACAAACTAGCTTCTGCCCGCGACTTCGTCCGCGTGAAATGTCTTGTTCCCCCGACCCACAGCGTCGCATCGCATCGTCCGCCCACGCTATTACTTCGTTTTCTTTTTGCTAGGGTTCTAAGGCTGAGAAAGGCTATTTAACGTGATGTTAAATAGCCTTTCTCAAAAACTGGGTTATCAAATAATAAAACAAACAAATTTTTCAGCTTTATTATTATTTATTATACGTATAGATAGGTCTAATCACTAGGTGTACACATATTATTTGGTGATGATAGGAAGCGGAGGAGACCTTTGTCAAACTTGGGTCTTATTTCAGTTGAATGATGAAGAATAGGTAGGAAGGAGAATCGTAATGGAAATACTATCAAGTTCTACCTAATCAACAGACTTAGAAAAGCGTATTCATTTAGTCCACTTGACTACTAGATATATGTACCCATTACACCGCTGAACAAACTCAAGCCTCATCCCAATTCCTAGAAGCTAGTTAGAATCAAAGTCAGAATCAAAGAAAGTTTCGCTATTGTTGACAGCACGGTCACACTACGCAGCACGCCGGAAAATGCGAGGAAGCTGACAAGCGTGATAAAATTGCATCAATACACGTAATCACACGTGCCCTTGACTTAGACGTATAGTGATGTGCGCGATGTCACAGGCGGTCGTTCATAATAGCTAGTATTACAGCAAAGAATCAAAGCAACAAGTTTCGCAATTATTGATAAAAGCACGGTCACACTACGCAACACGCCGGAAAGTGCGCGGAAGCAGACAACCGTGATAATGTTGCATCAGTACACGTAATCACACGTGCCCTTGACTTAGACGAATAGTGATGTGTGCTGTGTTACATCGTGGAGAAGCATGTTTGTGTTTGTTTTTCGAGTTATGTAAACTTTGTCAATCAATCAACTCAGCCTATCGCAGTCCACTGCTGAAGATAGGCGTCCCCCAGGCTGCGCCATAACACTCTGTCCTCGGCCTTTCGCATCTAGTCTGCCACCTTCTTTAGGTCGTCCGTCCGTCTAGTTCGGGAGCGTTCCAAACTACGCTTGCCGATACGCGGTCTCCACTCCAGGACTCGTGTGCTCCACCGATCATCGGTCCTTCGACAAACATGGCCAGCCCATTGCCATCAAACTTTTTGCTTGGGCATGAAGCCTTGTCTTGATTTACTGACCACAAAATCAAACAGAATGGTCAAATGCTGAAAACATGAAAAAATCTGTACCTATCAACAATGATATATATACATATATATATATATGTTTATATATTTTTGTATTATGTATTTATTTAAGTGTACTTTTATATATATAATTTGTTTTTGCATTATACGTGTAGGTATATTTAATAATTTAGTTTTAGACTTCACACATTCATATTTTTCTCTTCTTGTTCTCACACACTATTGTCTACATTTATTTTTTACTTCTCCTTTCGCAGGTCTGCTGGAAGAAATTTCTTTTCCGTCGTTGCTCGTACACGGCCGCTCTAATTACCTCATGTGCTTAAAGAATATCTAATGTATGAGGCAATGGATGCATGTAACATCTTCCATCGAGATTAATAACTTAATGATTGTAGAGTAGGCGCAATGTATTGTTAATCATTTTTAATGCTGACTGAATTAGAATTAGAAGCTAATTTTGAAATGATTATGACTATGCAATAGGTATGATAGAGCCTTCCTACTCTTAAGCCAAGCTGAGTAGCAATATCTTTCTGATTGCTAATATCAAACCAATTACGATAACCTTCCAATTGTGCAATAGGTAGGTATGTTAATTTACCATGGGGTCATGAAGAGCCATGTAAGCACGTTTGTTTTGTGATATATATGAGGTACAGCAGTCGAATTTGACGGGTCGATACCTATCATTAGTGCACCGAACACCTCAACCGTTCATTCAACCGTTCATTTCTGAATGCCAATTTAATCGGCTGTGAAATCTCGTATCTAAATATTATCATATTATTATTATTATGGTATTCTTGTGGTATCTACTACCTTTTTAGGGTTTCGGGCCCAAAGGGTGCCAACCCTAACCCTATTATTATGCATCCACTGTCTGTCCTTCAGTTCGTCCATCCGTCTCTCTATCAGCGGGGATCTCATGAACCGTAATAGGTAGACAATTAAAATTTTAACAAAATGTGTATTCTTTTGCCGCTTTTACAAAAAATATAAAAAAAAGTTGAAAATTAAAGTGGATCTCCATACAAAAAATGTGTACCTTCGGTGTTTTTTTGCCTTATGGTCCGGAACCCTTCGTGTGTGAGTCTGTCTCACACTTTTCTGGTTTTTTATAAGATAACCACATAGAAGACCATTTTACTACAAAATCTTGACATTACTACCTACCTATATTAGATTTTTTTGGTTTATCCGAGTTCCAAAATGAACGCTAAATTAAAAACCACAAAAGCTAACGTTAAATGAATAAATAGGTTTTCAGGTTGACTGCGGTCACCGGCAGCTAGTTAGAAACCACAAACAATGGGTATTTAGTAGACTCATTACAGTCGTTACTTATGAGCTTATAACAGTTATTGTTTTTTATAATCATTCAAATTATGTCGGCTAGTTCGTTCTTTGTAGGATGCAGTTTGAAGCTGTGAGATTATTTTACACTAGGTGTTGTTTAGAGATGATCTGTGTGGGTAATTAAGCACCTTGTTCAAGATCGTTAACGTTACGTCTGTTGTCTGTGTACCCACGTTAAAGAAGTAGTTATCGTGAATTTTTAATAATAGTAGTAATAATAGTAGTAGTAGTGTAGTAGTTTGACGGCACGGTTGGCGCAGTGGTTAAGCGATTGACTGCTGCCCTGCGTGTCGCGGGTTCGATTCCCGCACGGAACAAATATTTGTATGACCTACATGTATTTGTTCCGAGTCTGGGTGTTTTTCTATCTATAATATGTATGTATTTACAAAAAAAAAAATGTATATAAGTAGTTTATCAGCCATCTTGTTACCATAACACAAGCATTAGGTTGCTTAGCTTGGGACAAATGGTGCTGTGTGAAATGTCCAGGGATATTATTATTATTATTACTAGCAGCGAAAGCGAAAGCTTTGGACGTGTTTTATCCTTAACAAAGTCCTTTAATGATTTTTCTTACTGTTTCCAGGGCAACGTGACAAGCCGTTCGTGTCAGATGACGAGATGCGCCTGCGCACTCCGCGCCCCGACATCCTGTCTGCGCCGCCATACAACCCATACAATTACGACATACTGAGGGAGGCTGAAACTAAGGTATAGAGTTTTATCTTCTATAATGCTTATGTGATGGACAAAGGCCTGCACATGCGAAAACTACCCTTCTTTCTTTTTTAGAGCACATTAAAATGAAGAGAAGTGTCCGTCTATGCAGAGCTGGAGGTATAAAAACCCGCTAGTTGGGTGGATGGTCAGATCATAACCTGGCAAGAACCATAAGTCCTGTAGGGGAAAGGGAGCGTTAATTAGTGATGAGTAAATTTGAGAGTTAAGATTCGAAGTAAATTGATTGACTATTCTTAAACGGCGTCGAGCATGCAGGTGCAGATTTAGGTTTTCGCTCAAGGGAAGGGAGCAAATGTTTTTCCGTGAGAAAGGGGGGAAGCGCAAACCTTGAAAGCTTAAATAAAAACCTTCAGCACCTATTTTCCCTAAGCTCGAGAGTGCGCCCCCTATTCGAGGATGACTACGACTTACCTAACTGTCAATATCTTAGGTATATAGTTGAAACATTCACAGATGATGTATTTCTGTTGCCGCCATAACAACAAATACTAAAAACAGAATAAAATAAATATATAGACCACCATTATTAAACGTGATTTTTTTACCGTGTTTTGCTCGATATTAATAACGACAACAGGTAGACTCTTGAAATATTCACAGAATATTTAGTTGTATAATCACTTTAAAAATAACAACAGACGTGATTTTTATAGATAATGGTACGGAACCCTTCGTGCGCGAGTCCGACTCGCACTTGGCCGGATTTTTTATTATCATAGGTAGGCAATAGACAATCTGTGTACTCATAGGTAACTTAAATGACTAGTGTCATAATCATAACTCATAATAAAACACTCATGTTATTTCCGTATGGTGATTGCTTTGGTCTTCGCGACCCATAGCCTGTGACCTGTGGCTTCACAGTAGGTACATAACTGGGTGTGTTTGTGCATAGTGGCAGCGATTCACACGTCCGCGGTTATGACACGTCATAAAGATAATGACTCTTTTTATTTTGTCATCGGTTGAAAGAAGTAGGTCATTTAACAAACTACTTAGTGATTAAAATCATCATAATCAGCCTATAACGTTCCCACTGCTGGGACACAGGTCTCCTCTCGGTGAGAAGGAGTGGGCCGTAATCCACCCGCCCAGTGCGGATTGGTAGAGGTCACATGTTTTCGAATTTTTTGGTTCTAGAACATGCTGGTTTCATCACGATGTTTTCCTACACCGTTTTGAGAGCAGTGGTGATGAAATTATTTACACAAAGTAAAGTTCCTGCTTGGGTTCGAAACAAACGGTCCCTACTTACGAGTTGTAGGTCGTGGGACCTACAACTCGTATGTAGGGACCACAGAACAGATACAATTTTATCTGTTATGTGGTAGGGACCGTTTCCACTGGGTCACCGCTGCTCTATTCCATCAATTTGTACAGACTCCAGCAGGTCATTAAGCTACCCGAAACTGTCAAATTTTCCCAATCCACCTTGAACCTTAATGATTTAATGATAAAATTGAAAATCTATTAAAGAATGTTGACAAATTGTAGTAGCTTGATGTGCTGGCGTCTGTACATCACATATAATCTTCCTTCCTAAAGGTGCATCCACACAGAAGTTACTTCTTGTGGAGCAACGTTTGCAAGTGCTAGTGGGCAACAACGGATGACAAAAAGTTATTTAGTCAACTTACAAAGTAGATTGATACCTACTGATTCTAAAATACCTAATTAATTTTAATAATGTTGATAAGATAAATAATGTTAGGAAAGGTTATATCTACATTAAACGTATTTCTTAGTATTCATTTCCTTATTAACTATGATTAAGGCCATACCTACTTATAATAATGGTTTAATTAGACTAATTCGTGCGTAAGCTGCTGCGATCCATTCACTTTACTTCCTTCGTAGACCATTAGTGTGATGAAATCATCATAATATTTAATTAAACCACATATTAATGATCTTCCCATATGACTAGGTGCCTAATAACACTGATTGCAATCTGCATAAGCTACAGAGAACTGAATAATGTTTATAATTCATTCATATTTCTCATTCCAGTTCCCTGTGCACCCGGGCAACAGCATCGTCGGCGTCGCTGACTCTATATCTGACGTCGACAACAACGACTTAGACAGTGGAAAACAGAACTACAGGCCTCCTACCGCCTGGTCTACCGGTCGCAAGTTCCACAGCAGAGTCAAGGCCAACGCCAACATCAACACCAACTCCAACTTTGGATCCTTCAGAAACACTGACAACCTCGATGAGGCTGCATCACAAGAACCTGACGCAACGTTCAGGCCAACACCCAGCTCCAACTTCACACAAACCCAGCCAAGACCAAGTATCACTCCACCATCTATTGAACTAATTCCGCCTGCAGCCCCTACTCAGGAATCAAAGGTAGGAGACTCAAGCGTAGAACCTACTGCAGACCCAGTCTTCAAGTTCATAAAACGCTTCGATCCAACATCCCCTGATGTACACAAGACAGCGATGTCTAAATCTGAGATTATTGACCTGAACGGTCATCTACCAGCTGGACCAGCCAACTCGGAAGAAGACAGGACTCCTAGAAAACACAAGAACTTCGGCAATAGTTTTAATAACTTCCAAACGGACAATGACAAATCTTTCTTTGAAGGCACGAGATTTGACTCCGTCAACACCAAGCCCAAAGCAGCTGCCGAAGACAAAGCACCAACACGTGGTAATGACAAAGAAATCAGCGAACCTGAAAAAGTTCTATTACCTCCAAAAGTTGACTCTGCTTTAATCCCATCAACGACGGTCGGTCCCCCAATTTATTACGAATGGAAATGGGCGGTTCCTGCCTTCGACCTGATACCTCCAAAGGAAGGCAACAAAACGAACTCTACGAATGTTCTGCAGACGAGGTCGATACAAGGAGAGAGTCCGTTCAGCAGAGTGACCAGACCTGAACCAAAGACGACCACTCCTGAACCAAGTCACACGGAGTACAATATTAGTTCGTATTACATTCCTGATTACGTGTTTCCTTTAGACAATGCTCACCCAGGGTATGAGAGTGACAATGCGGAGACGTCTTTCCAAGTCAAGGTAGCAAGGCCTGGGAGACAAAGCTTTGGGGAGAACCCCAAGTGTCCTCACTGTCACCCTGCTTATTTAGAAGAGGGTACTTGTGAACCCTGTATTGTAAAACGGTAACGAATTAAACATAGTCGTAATTTTAAGTCCGTTATCTGTCACCGAAGAATTAAAGATATTATAAATGCGTTGCTCGGTCTTGTATTGTTGACTCGTTTACCTACAAAGGGGAAATGAATTTTACATTATTTTTATTTCTTCTTACAATTTAGTAAGTTATTAATACTGTTATATTTTAGTTGTAAAAGCCATATTGTTACATATGTATTGTATTTTGAATCGAAGAATTTTCAAAAAATAAAATTGTAAATATACCAAGATGTTTTAAAGTGGTTATGAATAACCAAAAGTAAAAACTTAATTTTAGTTTATCTATATCCATCTAATGCCCTCTTCACTTTTAAACCAATTCATTCATTGTAGGTCGGTAGGTACCTAATTAATCTTATCTACTTAAATCACACAACTCAACTATATTATTTATTCATTTATCTTTTATTTCGTCGTCAGCCTTCTTTTATCTAAAACTAGCGTTTAACTTTTATAGGAAAGTTTTTCTTTAAAAAATGTGGTCTTTCATAATTTATTTGTCCCGAATATTTACCTATCTAGATGAGAAAACCTTCTTTGTGGTCGGTTCTATTTTCTCTGTGTCTTGCCCATTTAATTTGGAACCTAAGCCTGACTAATATAAATGTATATAACCAATGAACATGTAACTAGAATAAAATTCTAATAGTTTTAACGCATAATAAGTGTCCGAACCTTCCTTCTTACGATAGAAAATAGTTATCATACCTACCTACTCATAAAACTGTAGATATAAAACTAGTAGGTTATTGTATAAATAACAAGTAAGTAGTTGTAGACTAGATACTATTTATATTTTTATACACGTGCCTATACATACCTAATTAAGATAGTTTTGTATTAATAAAAATAATTATAACTGGGTAGTTTGTTTTTTTTTAAAAGGTGCATCTACACTGGAGTCTTTTTTTGTGGAGCAATGTTTACAAGTGTGGATAACATCAGCTAACAAAACGTTATAGCAAAAGCAGCAAAAGATAAAGAAAGTTACTTAGTGTTATTATGTTGCTCTACAAAAAGTAGCTTCGGTGTCTACTAGATGCATCTTTACGAATACCTACATGATTTATTTACCTGTGTCTATATAAAAATCGCAACCTACTCCATATTGGAAAAAAAAATGGCGATTGTGAGTGTGCCAAAACACATCTGCTCACCTTTGGTAATAATATAGGCGTGATTTTAAACTCGTTGGTTGTCTATTAATCGCCCAGGGAAGCACTTAGCGCCATTTATCGTGAAAAATGTTTATACACTGGACTGCTTTAAACTGCTTACTATATTTATATTGACGATAGAACGGTATGTACTGAATGGTTAATTTATTTTTAAATAAAGCCGACTGCCATAACTGCTGAAAGTACTGCCTAAGGATCATGAAGATTCTGTATTGCGGTGGAAAAAGACAGGATAGGGATTTAAAAAAGTTAAAAAAAAATTGTGGGAAACGTTTCAATGATTCTGCGTGTACAGGAACGGGCGTGTCAACATTTCAATTTTCTTTCAAAATGGCGACCATTAAGTGTCAAACGTGCGAATCCGAGTGAGCGTGTTGAAAATGTTTTAATCATAAATGCCTTCTTTATGTTAAACCAGACGTGTAATATAGTAAAAAACTATTTAATATTAGTTCTAGCGTAATATTTAATATAAACTAGATACAAATAAGGTGTATTTCTACGTACGGAACTTTGAAGTTGTGTCGATATGAGTAAAGCGAACCCGCTGGCTGGTCTGTTAGCCAATTACGGCGATTCTGATGAAGAATCTGATGACGGGACACGTAACCTGCCTTTACCGCCAGGAACAGATTATAGGAAGGCTCTTACGGCACCATTGCCTGAACAAAACTATCCTTATGCATCTGCGACAGGGGATGCATCTGGCGCCGTGCATCCTGCGCCAATACCTCATTGCCGTAAGTTATTTCGATTGTTTCGTGTTTAATTTCCAAGCAATTAGGTTAACATTTGGTTGGTTTCTTAGTGAGTTAGATAATATTATCCTTGTAAGTTAAATGCTATAGGGAAAAATCACACGTCAATAGATTGTTATTGTAAAGGCAATTATAAACAATCACAAACATTTATTCCTGTTCAACTCATGGTATTTTATCCTTATTAAACTTTTATAACATTGCTTTGGATGTTGAAATAAGTGTGTATCATGAACCTAACGGCTGCTTTCCGCACTTTCTTACCAACAGTGTAATCCTTACTATAATAATATTATAATTTCGAAAGTAATCATTGTATACATGTTACCTTTTCACGCCTAAACCACTGAATGGATTTTGATAAAATTTGGCAAAGTGATGGATGAAATGCTGCAGAAGGACATAGGCTAATATTTTTGTCCTGGTAGCATGTTCCTGTGGGATAATTTCCAAAATCCATACGGACAAAGCCGTGGGTGGTGTTAATTCAAAGATAAGATAGATTCATATTAATTCCATACATACTCATAACAACACCACTAAGCTAGGTAGCTTAGTTGTATTGTTGTGAGTATGATGCAATTAATATGAATTAAGGAATATGACCTTTTTATGATAATAAAAAGTACCATGATTCTAATATTCCAACTATGAAACTATTTTCAATAGAAAAATTGTTAGATCTAAGCTATTATAATGTAGAATCTGCAATTATTCATCCTTTTCATTGCAATTAGCTATTATTAACCATGACAATGTTGTTAACCTTGCTAATGGCTGAATAGTCATCAAGGAATTTTCAACCTTATATATGGGGATTGTGGGTTAAATTACTTCAATCACTTCATAATAATTATTGTGGGGTAAATTACTTCAATCACTTCATAATAATGATTGTGTAAACAACCTTAAGAATACTTGCCACTGTTAGTATGATTTCCATTTCAAAGAAAAGTGCAAGAACAACAACAATTTACGTAGTTTGGTTACTATAAACCCATATACCGCGGCGGGACGCATATGTATGATATGCTTACAACCTCTATATTACGATGGGCTTTTTAAAAGGCCACCTTTTCCTGGCTTTCTGGAAAAAATGGTTTCACTAACATCTGGGTTAAAAAAACATTTATTTTATGAAAAGCTAAAGTCGACTTTTAATTAGCTGCAGTAAAATTACAGCTATGTATGTGTTACCACTTTTTGATGAAATTTAAATAGTGATGTGACAAAATATTTGATTCATTCAATTAACATTCAGGTCAAAATCAATCAATGTGAAATTGATTTTATAAAAGAGGATTATATTATTAGAGGATGATATTTATAATGAAATTAAGGTTAATATGAGTTTACAGTAACAATTATTGAGCAATGCTTAATTATTGTTTTGGCATCACAACAGTGATTGGAATGGATTTATAAAACGCATTAACCTTTGGGGTACCCCAGGGCTCCATCCTGGGGCCAACGCTATTTCTCGTTTATATTAATGACCTCTGCAACTTGAAATCTATCAACACTAAGGTTTTCTCTTATGCGGATGACACTGCCATGGTGATTACGGGAAATTCGTGGGACTCTATAAAAAGGGATGCTGAATCTGCACTGGCTACCACTGCTCCGTGGCTGAGAAAAAACCTGCTTCCTCTAAATACCACTAAGACCAATTACATGTTTGTGTTTTGCAATTGACAGTAGAAATCAACCTTGCTCCGGGTGTAGTCTTAAAATACACAACTGCCATAGTATTGACAATAACTGTAATTGTCCCACTATAACTAAGGTAAACACTGCAAAATACTTGGGGATCATGATTGACGAAAGATTGTCCTGGCACTCCCAGATTGATCAAATCGCTAGCAGAATCAGGAAGTTGATCTGGATCTTTAAAAACCTTAGACATTCTGCCAACGTTGAACTTCTAAAAAAAGTCTCTGTTGCTTTGGCACAGATTCAGGAGCATCAAAAGTAAATTTTTGGAGGCAGAACATGCTCAAAGGATACTTCACAAAGTCATGTTTTTCAAAAAACTTAGATTTCCAACTGGCACTCTTTACTCTATGGCTGGACTGCTCAGTATGCGTCAATTGTATATTCTACATGTCATTTTAAAAAAACAAGTCGCTTCCGTTGGATCCCAGAATTTTAGCAAAAAGACGAAATGACATAGTAGCTAAAACACGCAAATGTAAAACATACTTCGCTAGACACCAATTTTCAAATCAATCTTCGCACTTATATAACTCCATTAATAAAATTCTTAACATATACACAAAAACTGCCCTGGCATGTAAACAAATGGTGACAGAGTGGCTCAAATCTATACTATGAAGATACAGAAAACTTAATTGTTCATAATATTATTAAGTAGTCTCTGTGTAATGTGTATATTTTTGGGTTTTATATCTGTGTTATTTTATGGATCTCTTTAAATATTCTCACAAAGTCACTGATTTGAAACAACAACATACATTTTTATCCAATCAATACAAAGAATATTTGATTGTTTATGATTAAATTAAAACCGTTTTTTGAATATCTAAATTAAAACAATGTTTCTTTGCATTTTAATCACATCACTAGTTGAGATAGTGTGGCAACTGGCAACATTTTTTAACGAAATGACAGTAAGAACTTAAGAAGTGTCATTTTACTGCAGCTAATTAAGATTTTCATTTATTCATAAAACAATTTACATTGTGTTGAATATTATACACATGCAATTCATAAAAAGTCCGACCACAGGAAAGAGGGAATCCAGGCCCTTTTAGCCTGCAGTGGGACAACACTGGCTTATAGTAAATCGTCGATTGGAGCTTTATTTAATTAAAAGTGTTTGACCGAGCTCCGCGAGTTGGCTTCGATCCCTCGTATGCCTTCCACACGTCCAGGACCCTGGCACAGCGATTTATATCAATTGACAATTTTGTTGAAATTGTCTTTGAAAATCGCGAGGCCAATAAATTATGAGAACCTCGTGAATGCCGAAAAAGATAAACAAATGTACCTATCTTGATTTAGCTCACGAGGTTGTCGACATGTGGGATGTGCGAACATTGTGCCGATAGTCGTGACAGCCAATGGCTTAATAGCCAGGCTCTCGTTGGGCAGCTGGATCAAGGGCTTGATTCAGAGAGCGGTACTTCTGGACACGGCTCGGATTGTTAGGAGGTTCCTCTCTCTAGAGCCCTGACCACCGGTAGCTTGGACCCTGTTTTATTTAAAAATATAACTTATATGTGTTTACATTCAAATAAAAGAAATAATAATTGTCTTAAAAATAACTCGTTTGCAAACGCATTATTTTTATACTCAGTCAATATTTATTATATTTTCACAGCTTGGTCAGCATGTTACGATGAGAGCAGTGGCTTCACATACTACTGGAACCAACTAACCAATGCTGTGACATGGGATGCACCACCTGAATACCTATTAGCACTAAAGTTAGCTCAGCAGCAGTTGCATTTAGCAGGTAAATATTATTGGAAGGTATGCAGGTTGAAGTCATTACATTGAAATCCTATGAAACTTGATTTCTTCACTTACAACAAAAAAAACGAAATAAAATTCATATTGCTATTTCTTAAAATGATTGAAGAGCATCAAAATTTGAAAAGTTAGTTTATGTCTTTCATAGTAACTTAAAAAATTCTTCTAAAAAATATAAGAATACCATTTATTAACCCAATCATCAGGTACAGCAGAAGTGTCTGCAGAAGAATGGCAGCTGTACCAGCAAGCATTAGCAGAGAAACAAAACACGCAGAACAACAAAGCCATAGCTAAGTCGTCCACTAAGACTCCCAAGAAGGGAGACAAGAACGGTACCGGATATAAGGAGAAGGGAAGCAGGTTCAGTAAGAAACGAGGACACAGTGATGACGAGGAAGAGTGAGTATGATGTGACTATGGTTTAGAACTTTACCACCATATTACTAACTGATATGACTGCTTATCTAATAGAAATACTAAATCAGTTAAAAATATAAATGATGGGTTTGTGATGATAAATAAATAAATACAAATCTTTCTTGCAGACGGAAAAATAAGTTACAAAAAAATACAATAAAACAAACATAAACTCCGGAAACACAAAACACACATGCACACACACACTAATAATATTGCAACAGTCTTTAAAGTAGGTACCTACTTACTGGAAATCATTGCATGAAAAACTGTGAGCCTAATAAGCAAGATATAATTTTGCTATTGAGCATAATAATATATGTATGTATGTACAGGGCTGGGCAAAATACATGCTTTACTTTAATTGAAATACAAATTACAGTATCGCAAGTAATTAAAATACAAAATATCTTTAAGTAAGGTATTTGAAATATAAAATACAGAATACAGTATTTTAGCTATTTTTAATTTAAATACAAATTACATATTACAAAATAGGTTATCTAGACCAGCATGGGCTGAAAAGTAGAGGAAAATAAGATTAATTAATCAGTAAAACCAGAGTTCCTTTCATGAACACTAGATTCATGTCATTTAAAAATGACAAACAGCCTCTTGTTGGAGAGTGAATAAAACCTGCTAAAGAAAACGATCTTTCTACAGGTCCTGATGAGCACAAACTTGTGTTAAATTGTATGAACACATTTTTTATACATTTTTTTGCGTTTTGTTGGCCAATTGGTACAGTCATAGCATACAGTGTACATAACAGGTGCATTGTTGCCAACTCCAATAGCTGCTTTACCATCATTGCACTCTCGCCTCGCACTCACACTCACGATCGCTAAATGAAGGTTAAATGTAATTTAAAGTTAAAATGTATTTTGAAGCCTCAAGTATTTGAAATACCTACTAATTACAAAATACTTCGCCGTCAGGTATTTGAAATACGAATTACAAATTACATTTTAAGGAAGTAATTGAAATACAAATACGACATACGTATTTGTATTTCAATTACGTATTTTAATTACAAGTAATTCAAATACTGCCCAACCCTGTGTATGTACATGCATGCCAAACCTTAAACCTATATTAAGTGTATTTATTTATATTGTTATCTTTTCCAGGAAAATAGAGCTAATAACGTCATACCACAATTCGGACTCTGAATCTAATGATGAAGCAGAAACTCCAACAAAACCAACCACACCACCACTTCCTAAACCTCCAACCAAGCCAACAGTTCCCCACAAGAAGCCAAAAACTAAGCCTGTGGAGTATGGACCTGCATTACCTCCCACCCTTAACTATTCCGTGCCAATAGGACCTGAACTACCACCTGAGTTGATGGATAATGGATCTAAATCTCCTGGGGATAAGATTGATAATGATGTGGCCAAAGAGGTATGTGACGAAAATTATAATTATATTAGTTTTTGGTTTCCAGAACTATTTTTAAGTAAATTCAATTTTACTAGAATTTTTAATTTTTTAAGTGTTTGAACAAAAAACTCAATATTAATAGTTATTAAATTATTGCCTATGATGACAAACTGCATCTGATAATGCTAAAAAATAACTTTTCAATGGCTTGAGAAATATTATTTTTATTTTTTCAACTTATCTTAATTTGTAATTTCACAACCTTTTGAAATAATCTTATTTGACATCTTATCATAGTAGATGATTTCACACGGTGCCTATTGATCTAATTCATGTACTTCTGGAATATTCTGTCGTTATAAACAAAATATGTCACTAGTTTGAGTTAGATCATTATGTTTCTCAATACTTTTGAAATGTTATCAAGCATGTGATGGGTTTAAAGTTTTCAATCTGAGGTACCTACTTATAGAAATAGACATATAAAAACGTTATTATATTATAGCTAAGATTTTCAGACCCTTAATTTAATATTTTGTTTACTTTGCATATCAAAGGATAAAAAGCCAGACAAAGATGAAGACAGTCAAGACGAAAGCTCGCTTATTCTAAGACTAAAAAGCAAAGCCAAAATCCTAGAAAACCTGGGCGGCGAATTACCGAGAGAGTTACTGAAAATGATTGAGGAAGATACCAGTTCAGGTAGCAACACACCAAAAAGAGAAGAAACTAGTACAAAACCAAATGCTAACATAGATGATTTATTGGAAGAGATTGAGAAAAGAGAACTACCAAAAGTTTCCAAAGTAAATGATGTTGAAATTTATGTTGAACAAAAGTCGAATGATGCAATCAGTGCTAAGAGTTCTCCCAGAAGTGATACACCACCGCCTGAAGCAAGACCTTTGTTCCCAAGTATTAAAAACATTGACGATCTCCCTGCTACACCACCGTCAGTACCCCCCACGCCACCACTTGCTATGGAAGTAGAAAACGAAGATAAAAAAATTGAGGCAACTGAAAAGAAAGGCGCGAATTTGTACCTACTAGACACAGAAGAACGACGAGAAAATGTTGGCAAGAAAAAGCTCAGAATATCAAATTCTGTCTTACTAACGGACCGCAAAAAGGGCGAAGAACCAGCGTATACCACGAAATATTCGCAGTTCATTGAAGGGTTCTCAAGCGAGAGGACTGGTCTAGGCTTCAGTAAAGAAGAAGATAGTGTTGAAAGTCCAAAGAATGCAATTAATTATGGGAACGGGTTGATGTTTACTAAAGGGGAGACGTTGAATGAAGATAAAAAAGATGAAGACTTGGACGATTTGACAGATCTTGTGGAGGCCAAGCTGAAGTATCTGAACCAGTTGCAGCCGTGTGTGCTGACACCGGTGCAAGAGATGTTGATACAGATGCAGGTAGGTGTTACAATTAATTGAACTAAATTGAAAGTAATTTTGCATATTTACGTAACTGTGCAAAGAAGCCTTCACACTTTTTGAGTTGAGTAAAAATGTGTTGAATAAATAAGGAAATTCGAGAACACCTGTTAATTAATTATGGTAAACAAGACAACATCTTACTTGATGAAAGTGGCTATAGCCACTTGGAATGCCAAGGACATACTTTTGTCAAGATATTTTATGTCTCCTAGGTTTAATTTTACCGGGCCTGTACTAAATACAAGATACTATATGTATCTTGATATCCCGATGAGTTTGTCTACAC
Source organism: Apamea crenata (assembly GCA_949629185.1). NCBI lineage: Eukaryota > Metazoa > Arthropoda > Insecta > Lepidoptera > Noctuidae > Apamea > Apamea crenata. The sequence continues at coordinate 18,125,185 of OX451365.1, read as the reverse complement.
CTAAGAATGAGCCCGATGTGTGCAGACGCTGGTGTCGGCGTTCCGCGCAGGCGCGGTGTCCCCGCGCTACTGGCGGCGCTGGGCCGAGGCGGCGGCGCGCTCGCTGGCCGCGCACGAGGCCCGCGCCGCGCCGCCCGGCTGGAGCACCGCCTTCCAGAGGTACTACTCGCGCCACCGCGCTGCCGGCACTCGCGCGCACGAGGGGCTCTGGGCGAACAAGGGTTTAGCGGGCGAGGCTTTGAATCGATTCTATTTTCTTGTAAAGTTCCGCGTTGATAAATGCATTTATCTGCTTACCTGAAATAAATAATTTTACGTTGACTTCCGAGTAAAAGTCAGGTAAAGACGATGCAAGGTTAAACTGTTTAGGAAACATTCCCGAATAGTAAACTTTTGTTACACTGCTACAATAATCGTGTAGCACTCGAATGACATTGACAGGGCGGGGCCCTGTTGGTTGACATTTGTAAAAAACAATATGGCGGCGTTAGTTCAGATTCTGGCCACGCGCCGAAATAACTTTGCAGCGCTATAGTAATTATTGGGCGTAGCTGAATTTCTGACTTTGAAACATTATTCATTTATTTGACGAAAAACATTTTTAGTGTCACATATTGTTTGGAAGGTTATTTGCAGTAAACGCATACCTTTACTATCTAGTACAATTTGATTACTATTTTTCGTTTCTAATAAACCCTTGTTCATCTAACGACCTCTTTTAAAACTGCGCTATTTAAAGTGCAGTTTTTGGAACTTTCGGAACTTTAGTGTTCTTTATGGTGCGATCTTAACGGACAAAATGACTTTATGGACCTTCAACCTTTGGTTTATGTTGTTTATGAATTCGTGTACCTTCTTCTTCGCCTTGAGTTTTGGACAATTGAGACTAAAACTGAAGGCTTGAACATAATTTGGAATATGAAATAAGACCTACTTTGGTCTAATTCTAAAAGATTTCTAAAGGATCGGATGAGTCGAATATTTCGCGGCGAAATATCGCTTTCAATTAATTATCAGAGACTTTCATCTTTCCAAAGATTTCCAGTTATATTTCGCCCTGAAATATGGCGATTTAAGGTGACAGCGGCGGGATCCTTTTAATTTATAAAATTGTGCATTATACCAATGACTACCCTGGACTGTTTTTCGTTTTGGTCTGACTTGACTTGATCGGGTCATCTCGGTCAAGTCAGGTCAGACTAAACAGTGTTCATTCTGTGGGACTGGAATATTCCTATCCTGATGAGTGAATACTTGCACCCGGAGCGGGTTCAAGTATTGAACTATAGTATAAGGACACAACTAATGCGTGTTTACTATGTACTATCGGAATGACTGACATTGACCCTGAACTCTGTATTTCTTGAAATTTTATTTGCAGAAAGTTTTCTTCCTCACGAATGTATTTTTGACCTAATCCAACTGTAAACTGCGAAGGTTTCTCAATATTTTTTGCTGATTGTATAAAATATTTTTCACGAAATATTGATGTTTTAGTATTACATATTTATTGTAATTTCAAGGTAAGAGTGCTATATCTTCTCACAATATTTATTACTACTTTCATAACTATTTAATTTACAAAATCAGCTGTGTACACCTGTGATAATAAAGCAAGAATAAAAACTTCATACTTAACAAATCGAGTTTCTTTAATAATTTGTAATCCCAAAAATTGTAATAAAAAAGACGCAACATCTTAGCTATAAGTGTGAAGAAGACAGAAGACTGGCGGCGCCTGCGCAATGGAGACATCGCATCTTCGAAGGAGTTGGTGAGATAACAAAACTCTTTGCTGATATTTTTACGTAATTCAAGAATAATACGCTTTGGTCTGTTCCAGAACGCTGGCTGGCGAGACCGCCGTGTAAAGGATTTTGAGGATTCCTTGTGTCCGCCATTTTGGAATGTTATAATTATTTTTTTGTTAATTTTCGGGCGGACACAAATCCGGAGCACGGGTTAAAGTATACGGTTTTATTTGTCATTAGATAAGTTTGCCCCATACTTTTAGATGGTGTTATGGTGATCTTAAGTTTTGCAGATTTTATGGTCATTTTGAGACATTCGTGTTTACTTTCTATGATCAAAATCTTAATAACTTTTGGTTTATAATCATATTAAGCACTGTATTTTTGGACAAGCATAGTCGATGGTCCCACCACAGTATACAGGCAGCTAACTTGCAATTACTTTTAAACAAATTTATTGGTTTGCTGAGTAGTCAATTCTTATATACTTAGGTCACTCTTTTTTCTGTTTCTTTTTTTTTACTTAGCAGAAAAAATATTTTGCACACAAAAGAAAATCTATACTATAGACAAATATTTTTGTCTGTATAATCAATCAGAGGCTTTTTGGACTGTACATCATTTTTCTGTCTTTTGCCTTGAAAGACATCGTCTCGAATTCATCCACTGTAAATTAAATAGTTTTTTTGGAAACATGTTTGTTGCCGCCACTCTCCACGATGTTTTACATTGCTCACCTAGGCTTTTTTCCCAATCATCAGCCTAACTTATTACTTTAAAAAAATCGCGTAAATTGGTAAAGACTTGAGCCCATCACTCCATCTAAACTTACCGGGCCACTACCTCTCTTCACTGCCCATACCTCTACTGCCTCGTTTGTGCACCACAGGTCTGAGGGCCGGTACTGCTACAGGCGCGAGGCGGACGGGCTGGTTCAATGGGAATACCCCGCCACCACGCACACCGACATGGAGATATGTACCACGCCGCCGCATCCGGGGATTGAGCCCAAGGTAAACGGTACCTCCTACTACTAACTCAAAAACTACCTTTGTGACTTATACTTTGTTGTTGTCTGCAACAGTCACAACAAATGTAATATAGTAAGATAGCTATAAGGAACGCTTCGGAGACCCCGTATCATGTAGAATGACTCTATTCTCTGCCAACTTACATAATATAAAACTCACGAGGGTTGTTAGAAACTACAGAACTTCACTTGCTACGATCCTTTCATACTCCTTTAACCTTGTCTACGTTTATAAATCATAAATCACACACATCGTTCATTAAACTTACATCATGTGTAATCTTTCTTCCAGGAGGAGCTAGTCCCCCCGCTGCCGCCGCCGCCGCCCCCCCCCGCCGCGGCCGCGTCCCCCCCCCTGGCCCCGGCGGCCTGGCCCCTGGCGGCCCCGCCGGCCTGGCCCCGCGCGCGCACCCCGCCGCCCCCCGCGCCGCTCGCGTGGGGCCGCGCGCTCACGCCCCCGCCCCCCGCCTGGGCCGACCCTCCGCCGCCCGGCTGTGATGACCTGCCGTCGCTGCCTGCTAACGTAAGTACCTAGGAATCTATGAAGTATAATCTAGTGTTTTACAGGGTCTAAGCTAAATAATAAAAAAAAAATATTCGATTTCGCTGGATGTGTTTTCATTGAGAAAATCAGTTTCTTGTTTGGAATCATGTGCTGAATTCATGGTTACAGTTTGCGCATCGATGCCTCTGCCACCCGGTATACGTCTCTATTAGCCCCGACTTCCTAAGGCTCTCTCCAATGGTTCCGTCTTTTCTTACAGGCAGAAACTAAACAAGAGATCGGCGACGAGCTAGCGTCGTTCTACAGCGACATAGCAGAGCTTGAGAAGCAGACGCCGGATCCTCACATAGTATCCATCTCGCCCGAGCCCGTCGAGATCAAGGACAAGTATAGAGACAAGGACAGAGATAAGGAAAAGGAGGTTAAAGTTGTTAAGAAGAAGCCTAAGGTGAGTTACGTCTGTTTTATTCTTTAGTATTTTTAGGGTTCCGTACCTCGAAAAGAAAAAACGGAACCCTTATAGGATCTCTTTGTTGTCCGTCCGTCAGACTGTCAAGACCCTTTTTCTCAGGAACGTGTGGAGCTATCAAGCTGGAATTTATATCAAATACTCAGGTCTACTGACCCTTGGAGCTGTGAAAAAATCACACGTCTAAGCCAATGCAATCAAAAGATACAGCCGTTTATGCCGCAAATTTCCACAACATTCGACACTCGCAAGGGAATCAAAACCTACCGGGTACTTCCCGTGAACTCAGAATCTTGAAATTTGGTACGAAGCAACGTCTTATAGCACAAATGAAGGAAAAATTGCGAAAACCGTAATTTTTTAGTTAAATCATATAATAAAAATATTTTTAATAATTTTAAGGACGGTTACGGAACCCTCGGAGCGCAAGTCCAACTCGCACTTGTTTTTTTTGTAACCTGTAGAGCATTCTTTTAATACCATTTCAGACATCAATCTACATTGTCTTCATCTGACCAAGATTATGTCTTGATTTTAAAAGAGAGTGAGCTCTGAGCTCGTTCGGCGGGATCGTCCGAAAGGGTTACCGCTGCCCTGGAACAGAAAGGGCTAAGGAAGGAACACGGGTGGGTTTTAGTCAGTAAGAGTCTGACACTCCCTTCCGCTCCACCCAGAGCAGGAGGGATTGACCATTTGATGATTTCCCATCCAAAAAAAAAAAAAAAAGCTCTGAGCTCGTTTCGGCCTTTCTTCTCAGAGTAGTCAGATAGGAAACGCCGACCTCGTCTAGTCTTTAAAATATGATTGACGTGTATTTGTACAAACCTCCTTACAGAAATAAAATTATTTATAATTTCTTGCTCATTATTTTCTCTATGAAACATTTTGAAATGGGAAATTCTCGTTTCTTTGTTATTACAAATAGCCTTGTTGAATCATTTGTATCGTAGTTGTGATGATTCTGCAGTTTCCATAGCTGGTCTATTCTTGAGAATTTGCGTTGTAACTATGAGCCAAATCTTTCGACGCTTCTCTCATTTGTAAACATATTTAGTGTTAGAAATAAATTAAAGTATTATAAAATTCTATTGTTTCAGGTAAAAATATCAGCGTCAATGGGATTGAAACACAAATCAGTATCGAACTTAGTGGCAAAATGGCAACAAGTAGCGGAAGAAATCAACTCTGATTGATTCAAGTACAATTTGGGCGGTCAGCCGCTTCAAGCGATGCACATCTTCTGGCAAAGCGCCGTGTAGACAAAAAGCGAACGCTAAAACTGTGAAATAGGTTAAGTTTTGTAGTGAAACGGTCAGTTAATAACTAATGTTAGACTGAAATGAAAGACGTAATGTAAAACTGATATTAACATTAAGTTTTTTTTAATGAGAATCAAGTGACCGATGGCGGTAAATTATTTTAGCTTGAAAACAATACAATTATGTAATAGAAGACTTACATAACTGTTTCAAAAGGAATTATTAAGCATTTAATCGTAAAAACGATAATACGAAAAGCTAGAAGAACAACTAGATATTTTTTAAAGTCTTAGTTAGCTGTGCAATGTATCTTAAAGTTGTATAGGGGATAATTACTAGGCAGAGATTAGAAATATCTTTCTTAAGTTATAGAACACCAAACAGCTCCTTCATAGTATAAATTGCAACCTGTAGCAAGATTTTATTGATACGACGGCAAAACTATGTCATCTGTCTACCCCTAGGAGATATTAGACGTGATAGTATGATTATAATTATGTAATTTTGCAAATGAATTGATTACTTGAAGTAAACTTAGAACTGCCATCTTGGACCTAACAACAGGGCTAGGCAGATGTCTTATGATTCATCATCATTCATGATCAGATGATTTATTTTTAATAAAATGAGTACCTAGTATTAATTTATAAAAAAAAAACCTAATGAATTCGTAATACATTGTATGATGCAAATTACATAGATAGGCAGGCCACTTGAAACAATATTGTCATATAGTGTTTTGAGCATATTGTCAATAGAAGTAAGTTCTGTTATCCGTAAATCGATGCCAACATAGTACGTTTTATTAAGTTGCTGTAAATATTTTGTGTATTTTGTAAATATTTATTAATAAACTTTACTGAGACCAAAGAATGTTATTTTTGTCCTGTATTTCGTAGAAACTGAGCAGTGAACTAAATAAAAATTTGTCATAACAAATATTTCAATGGGTAAGTAAATAAATTTTACGCAGCGCATGTCGTACGAGTCATGGACCAAATCTAACCACCATGTGGGTCCCAGAAAACGTCCGGCGACTGAGGCAGACAGGAGAAAATGGCGGGACGAGCTTGACGCTTACAGACAGGATTGGTCCACACCCACACTAGATCAAGACAGGAGTGGAGAGGAAAAGGGGAGGTTGCAGTGGACATAGAGTAAAAATAAAAAAAACTTAGCGGCCAGTTACTTGTGGGCGCGTAACAAATCCGTATTAGTCGATAAGAAAAAACTTTAGGTAGCGCTCGCCGGCTGGTACCGCGGTAGTTGTAAAAAATATTAGGTACTATAATGGTGGCGGTGGAATAAAACCAACGTTGGATGACAGATAAGGGTTTATTCACTTTACTTCAAACACTTGACAGATTTTAGCAAACAAAGTTAGACTGAGGTTAAACCTATTAGTGGTTCTAGGGATGGACTGCGGGGCTATCCTATCCCTTTACCTCCTAGCTAGGCTATTCCTGAGGGCGACGGGGCCTCCACTCAGGTCAAGCTTATGACAACAGTGATGACTGCGGGGCTATCGACCACTGTGCCTTCTAAGTAGCGAGTCCTGGATCTTCCATGGGTGACCGTTTATATAGTCATTTGACAGACAGTAGTGTGTGTCTTCACCATCTTGTGCTTGTATGTCGTTGTGATTGTGACCTTCGTTGACGTCACGGACACTTCACACGTCGAATGATAGATGTCGCTAGTAGTCTGTAGATACTGTTGCTGTTATCGATGATTGATCTTGTTTGTGTTGCGATCTACTCGGGTGGCGTAGTATTGTGCACACAATCCGGTAGATGGCGTAAGGCGTCGTGTTATATTCTCCCCCTCTGGTACTCTATAGTCGTCCCGACTGAGTACCAGCATCAGTTTGTTTCCGCGGCCTTCCTCTTGGGCGTATCGGATATGTTGGTTTGGATTTCACGTTGTCTCTCTTTTCAAACTTCGTTATTGCCGACGTATGATACTTTCCAATAGGCTTGTCTGGAGTTTGTGAGTGTGCAATTTCATACGTGGAGGTTCCATGTTTCTTTAATATAACATATGGTCCATCTCGTCGAGGAGCAAATTTCGAAGTAAACTGTTTATCGATGTTACTTACGGGATGAGATTCTACCAAGACTAAGTCTCCAACTTCATAGTCTGGGTCAGCTCTTCTCTTGCTGTTTGCTCTCTGGCGTGACGTTTCTTTGTTACACTCTATATTTTCTTTTGCTAGCTCCATGTCTTGGGCTAGTTGTTTTAACTTTGGGGTGATTTCTGCGACAAAGTTTTCTGATTCTACTACCGAGCTTAGATCATGTGTCAATTCATATGGTGTACGCAATTCTCTCCCAAATGTAAGGTAAGATGGTGAGAATCCTGTAGTTTGACACTTAGCAGTATTCATTGCGAATCTTATTGTTGGTAAAGTCGATGGCCAATTCTGATGTTTGTCTTTCACCATAATTGCAATTTGTGACTTCATGTCCCTATTTTTCCTTTCAACCACATTTGGTTCAGGGTGATATACGGGTGTGAAAATTTGTTGTATTTCTAAGCAATATGCTAGTTTTTGCATTATCGCTGATATAAATTGTACTCCATTATCACTGATAATCTTCCTTGGCAACCCATACCGAAGAAATATTTCACTGAGTAAAATGATGGCACAATTTTCACTAGTTGCTTCATTTAGTGGGAATAATTCTACCCATCTTGAAGTAGTATCTTCTATGATCAGAATCCATTTTTCCCCTGAGGGTGCCTTTGGTAAAGGTCCAAAAAGATCAATGGACAATACCTCAAATCGTTGTGAGTTTGGGGTGGACTGGTATAAGCCTGCTGGCTTCTTATTAGAGGGCTTATATTTTTGGCATTCAACACATGTTTTTACGTATTTTATAACATCTTTTCGTAGTCCTGTCCAATAAAAATTATTTGTTATACGTTGCACTGTTCTTTCTACTCCCATATGACCAGCAGTGGGTGAGTCATGGTAAGCGTTCAGTACGTTTTGTATTTCTTGACGTGGAACTACTAACTTTGCATTGTCGTTTTCTTCTTCTGGCATGTAAAGATACAGGACACCTTTATGGAGTAGGTACCCTTTCTTTATGTATTCTACATAACTTGGTATTTCTTTTCCTTCTTCTAATATTTTTATTATAGTTTGAAGGGTATCATCTTTCATTTGTTCATCTCTTAACTGTTTTTCACTGTATCTAGGTAGATCTAACTCTGTGCTGCATATAATGCATTTTCCATCATGGTGCTCACAAGGTGGTCGAGACAATGTATCAGCTACTACATTAGTTCGTCCTGGAGTATATTGGATTTTGAACTCGTATGGTTGCAACTGTAGTGCCCATCGTGCTAAGCGACCAGTAGGTGTTTTGAGATTCATTAACCATTTCAACGGTTGATGATCTGTAATAGTTATGAATTTTGTACCTTCTATATAGCCACGAAATTTTGAAATAGCCCATACTATGGCTAGTGCTTCCTTTTCAGTGACACTGTAATTGCGTTCAGCTTGTGTTAAGAGTCTACTTGCGTATTCAACAGGGTGCTCATTGTCTCCCTCCCCCTGCACTAAAGCTGCGCCAATTGCATACTGGCTGGCATCAGTCTTGATAGCAAAGGGTAAATCGTCACTTGCCTGTTTTAACACTGGTGACGTAGTCAAGGCATTTTTTAATTTCATAAATGCTTCTTGTTGCTCCAGATCCCACTTCCAGCTTATTTTCTTCTTCGTTAGGTTAGTAAGTGGTCTAGCAATGTCTGCAAAATTATGAATAAATCTCCGATACCATGATGCGGTTTGTAAAAATGATATTAATTGTTTTAGGTTTCTAGGCGCCTGACGGTTTGCAATAGCAGAGATTTTCTCTGGGTCGGTTTTGATACCGTCAGAAACTATAAGGTGGCCCAGATATTTAATTTCTGAACACATAAATTTACATTTCTTTCTGTTGGCTCGTAGCTTGTATTCTCTCAGTTTAATAAATACTTCTCTTAAGTCTTTTATATGTTGACTGAAAGTTATAGATCTTATAATTAGATCATCTAAATAGCTTAATACACACTTCGCGTGCAATCCTTGTATAAATTTGTCCATTAATCTTTGGAATGTAGCAGGCGCGTTTCGAAGACCGAATGGCATTCGCTTGAAACGGAACGTTCCAAATGGTGATACAAAGCTGGTTTTATCGTAATCATCTGGATGTACCATAATCTGCCAGTAACTTGACTGTAAATCAATTGTTGACATGTATGGCATCGCTTTTGCCTGATGTAATAAGTCGTCAATACGAGGCAACGGATATCTGTCAGGTTTAGTTATCTCGTTGAGTCGTCGATAATCTACGCAAACTCGAACATCGGTTTCTCCTTTTGGAACTAGAATTACAGGTGCTGACCATGGGGAATCGCATTCCTCGATAACGTCATCATTTATCATATCATCTAGCTTTTCCCTTAATTGCTTTTGCCTTGTTGGTGACAATCTATAGGGCTTAACACTAATAGGAGGATGATTGCCTGTGTCGATTCTATGTTGTGTAAATGGAGTTGGTTCCGTGTTTTTCTCAAAGATGTCGCTGTGCTCAATTAACAATTCGTTGAACATCTTTTGCTCATTGTTTGTAAGTATGGTTCCTTCATCGGGATTTAAATAAAGATCAACTGAATACATAGAAGTAGGGTTTATTGGTAAATAAACAATACGTGGATCTACACAAGATTGGCTATCAGCTGGTTCTCTTGGACGTGTAGGACCTGGTGGCGTGTCCAATTTGTGTACTGTCCATTTTGCTCGTTTGTTTACTGGTGGACTCTCTTGTACGTCGGATACTGTCGGTGTTATGGGTAACGGTGACAACATGTCCAGCTCGTTAGCCCAACGGATAAACTCCGACACTGCCTTCACTTCCACTGGCTCCTTTTTTACTTCAAAAGTCATTCGCTTCACTGCCTTCATTGGTATGGCGTCATTGTTGAGTTGAATGAAGTGGTTTATTGTTTGTGGTTCATCAATGTAATTCCAACTGCGTTGCGGTGCATTAAGTATGATTCCTGCCTGTTCTAGGAATTCGATACCTAACAGCGTACGGTTGTCAACAGCTTCTGGTATAACTGACAATGTTATTGGTAGTGTGCGTTCTCCAATACGTATGTCAGTTGTTGTTGTTAACAAGTTTGATGTTTTCACCGTTCCATCTGCTAATTTGATGTCAGTTACTTGCTGATCAAACTGTGTTCCTTTACGTAACAACGTCTTATACAGTCGCATACTGGCAATACTACGACGGGCAGCAGTATCTATGTATGCATAGCCTTCTTCCCCTTTTATATTTACCTTTATCGTCGGTATTTTAGCTTGTATCTCTAAGCTATTCTGTACTTTGTAAAATGCAACGGGCTTTGGTGGCGTTTCCTTGGTTTTACAGGTACTGCAGTTGCTTCTGTAAACACCAGGTGCTCCACATCCATAGCACGTGGTGACTGGCTTCTTTTCTGGTTCAGATACTGCCGTATCCTTTTGTTCTGCCAACCTTTTGCGACATACGTCAAAAATATGTCCCTTCTTGCCACAAAAAGTACATCTTTTGTACGGCTTTCGTTCTAATTGTGTTTTATTAGTTACCTCACCAGCTTCCTTGAGCAGACTCTCAATATGACGACCACGTTCCAGAAGTTCAGCAAACGTCTTCACTTGTGTGCGAGCAATCTCCTTTTTGTAGGTTATATTGAGAAGTCCGTAAATAAAGTCCAAATGTTCCTCTTCCTTTTGTCTTTTTGCAGGTAACTGAGCGAGTAAGGCACGTTTTTCACATACAAACGTGTCAATTTTTTCAGTTGTTTGCTTCTTCGAGTACAGTTCCAAATAAATTTCGTGTGGCTGCATTTTCGGCGCAAAAGCACACTTAATGGCGTCGAGAGCTTGGGTCCACTTTTTAATGTCGCCTTTTACACCGTTCCACCACGTAGCAGCAGCACCAGACAATAACAAAGTCAAACCTTCCAAGGCGTCTTCGTCACTGATTTTCTCAATCTTTTTGTAAACTGAGATACCGGTCACAAATTCTTCAACTTTGTCGAAATTTCGTTCACCGTCGTAACGCTTTGTGCACGCAGCAAAACTTTTAAAATGTCTATTTCCACTTTCGTTCGCTTCTGTCATTTTTGATATGAGCGCAGTGAATTGTTCCTGAGTCATCACCACCATCTCTTGTTTTTTCTCAGACATGTCAAAGCTGTCAAATTAATATAAATTCTCTTGAGGGTATGCTCTTGTTTATCCGCCAATATGTGGGTACACCGTAAAAATGTGGGTACACTGATAAAATTGTTGCGGGTAGAAGAAGATTTACGTTGGGCGCCAATATAATGGTGGCGGTGGAATAAAACCAACGTTGGATGACAGATAAGGGTTTATTCACTTTACTTCAAACACTTGACAGATTTTAGCAAACAAAGTTAGACTGAGGTTAAACCTATTAGTGGTTCTAGGGATGGACTGCGGGGCTATCCTATCCCTTTACCTCCTAGCTAGGCTATTCCTGAGGGCGACGGGGCCTCCACTCAGGTCAAGCTTATGACAACAGTGATGACTGCGGGGCTATCGACCACTGTGCCTTCTAAGTAGCGAGTCCTGGATCTTCCATGGGTGACCGTTTATATAGTCATTTGACAGACAGTAGTGTGTGTCTTCACCATCTTGTGCTTGTATGTCGTTGTGATTGTGACCTTCGTTGACGTCACGGACACTTCACACGTCGAATGATAGATGTCGCTAGTAGTCTGTAGATACTGTTGCTGTTATCGATGATTGATCTTGTTTGTGTTGCGATCTACTCGGGTGGCGTAGTATTGTGCACACAATCCGGTAGATGGCGTAAGGCGTCGTGTTATAGTACCCTTATTATAATACTGACGACCCCTGCTTCGCTCGGGTGCAATGATGGCATGCCAAAACACCGAGATTGTATTAAATTGTTAGGTATACCGGGTGGCAGGGATATCAAAGCGCAAACTAACCATGAATTCAGCACATGGTCCTAAACTCCCTAGTGTAGAACTTTTTCGTCGGTTCTAAAAAAACATCTGCTGTTGCATAGAAAAAAATTAACGCAGGGGGGTTTAGAATCATATAATGAATCCATGGTATCAGGTTGCGCGTCAATGTCCCGACATCCCTGCCAGTCCGGCCACCCTGTATACCTTCCGGAATAAATGCAATAAATAATCGTGAAAATCGCATGAAAAATCCAATGTGCAGTTTAGAAGTTCTAAGAAGGTTAGAAATGAAAACCTCAATTACTTGTACCTGCCTAATTATTGTTGTAATTAGGAGGCTATTCAATGTCACTGACTCTGGCAGAGCCACCATCAGGGATTTTCATTTTGAAAACACAAAAAAATTGTCGCTAATTAGTCGAAATTTGTCGCCAAATATCAGAATTTGTCGGTCACTGGTTCAAAAGATATAAGGGTTTATAGGTGGCCGATCTGGAGAGAGTCTCCCCAGCAGGGCCACATTTATATCTCAAAAACTAGGGCACCTAGCAAATATCTCTTTTCTCCCATAATTTGTCGCCAATTAGTCGGAATCAGTCGCCAAATATCAGAGTTTGTCGGTCACTGGTTCAAAAGATACAAGGGTTTATAGGTGGCCGATCTGGAGAGAGTCTCCCCAGCAGGGCCACATTTATATCTCAAAAACTAGGACACCTAGCGAAGATGTGTTTTCTCCCATATTTTGTCGCCAATTAGTCGCAATTTGTCGCCAAGTCACAGATTTAATCGGATCTTAGTTTAGGAGATATAATGAGTTCAATTAGTAAGGTATAGTCCAAGAGCTAGGTCGAAGAGTTCACGAAAAATACCAAGAAAAAAATATTTCTATTAATATGTGTAATATACTTCTAGTTTTATCGGTCTAAAGTCTTTAGAAATGTCCGAGAGAGATAAATTCTCAATTTAATTCATGTTTTTATGTTTTAAATTACTAGGTTAGAGTGGCTTAAACTTCTTTGAAAACATTAAACCTTGCTCTTGGTCTATTTGGTGAAAGATGTACAGTCGCATGCAACTGTTTTACCACTTTACAATGTTAAGCTCTAATTAACTTTAGAATAATAAATAAATGTCGTACCTTTAGTAAAATGTTTAAAATACTTAAACGTTGAAAAAGTATTGTCAATTGTAATCAAATTTTATTATATAAAAATGAATTTCCATAAAGTTCGTTTGATGTGTGTTGTGTTTGTTTATAGGTAATGAATACAGCTTTCCTATGGTGGGTTGAAATTATAGAATAAGTTTACATTTATTTAATTCGAAACAAACATTCCTCCATAAGACGTCATAGATACTGTCTAGAAACTACATAAAGTATTTTGTACTCGCTTGTACCACTGTATGGGGAAATTGAATTCTTTAATATCTTTTTAATTACACACCGACTAAATCTGTAACTTTGCGACAAATTGCGACTAATTGGCGACAAAATATGGGAGAAAACACATCTTCGCTAGGTGTCCTAGTTTTTGAGATATAAATGTGGCCCTGCTGGGGAGACTCTCTCCAGATCGGCCACCTATAAACTCTTGTATCTTTTGAACCAGTGACCGACAAACTCTGATATTTGGCGACTGATTCCGACTAATTGGCGACAAATTATGGGAGAAAAGAGATATTTGCTAGGTGCCCTAGTTTTTGAGATATAAATGTGGCCCTGCTGGGGAGACTCTCTCCAGATCGGCCACCTATAAACCCTTATATCTTTTGAACCAGTGACCGACAAATTCTGATATTTGGCGACAAATTTCGACTAATTAGCGACAATTTTTTTGTGTTTTCAAAATGAAAATCCCTGATGGTGGCTCTGCCAGAGTCAGTGACACGGCTATTCATATACTTACACGGGATATATGAATGGACTCATAATAGTAGCAATTTATAGCCTAGCAGGCCAGACACTGCCTATAAGGCTCAATTTACACTGCCGCGGAACGGAGTGGAAGCGAGTTTTCGTAGCGATATTATACATACCAAAATGAACTTTATGTCAATTGTCTAACGTACAAACTAGATACGAGCTTATTACTGCCGGAATTCCCGAGAATGCGCGATAATTCTCCAGAAGATGCGCGACGTGTGCGTATGTGTGTACCTATCTATAATTTGTGCGTTACACTAAAGTTCAATATACTTTGTACAAAAAAAAAATCGCTTCCATTCCGTTCCACGGCAATATAAATTAAGCCTAACTGTCAAAGAGAAACAAGTGGACTTATCTATTAAAGTCAAAAGCACAGGATATAATTTCCAATTCCCGCCTATTTAGGAAATTCCATGTTTATTCAGGAATCCCAGTTAATCCGTTCTTTGAATTCTAAATCAAACCTTAATTAGCAGTATTCAAACTCAACAGAATAGTTTCAAAATAATCACGGCAGTCGGTGATTCAAGTCAGGACTGCAAACTAAACAGTATCATATTCACCCTTAAAATAACACGCTTAAGGACGGTTTTGCCTTGTAATGTTGTTGACTAAGTTGGGTAGGTGCGTGAGTAGGATTCAGAATGTTATTTTGAATATCTGAATTAGGATTTTAGTTATTCACAGCGGGTCACCTCTGTTTCTTACGGTCGAGAGGAAAGGTTACAAGTTTCTGTTCATTTCCGTGCTTTATTTTTAGAAATTAGTTTGTTTATTTCGGGCTGTATTTTGGTATTAAGTAGTCAGGATTTCTACTGTATTAGGTATTACACATTGCATAATCTGCCTTTAAGTTTCCCAGTGCTGGGACACGGGACTCCTCTCTTCGAGAGGTAGTGTACTGTAATCTACCACGCGGGTCAGTGCGGGTTGGTAGATGTCACATTTCTCCGAATATTTGGTTCTAGGACATGCGGGGTTCCACACGATGTTTTTAGATGACTTAGGTAGATACCAGGTACTTAGGTTTTTGCACGTAAGTACCTACACAAAATCCACATGCATAATGTTTGTTCTGTTTTAGATTAGAACTACAACACGAACATAATAAAAAGCGGCCAAGTGCGAGTTGGTGTTGAAAGAAAGAAAAATGCGTTTATTGGCATTAGAGCAAAATATTGAGAATATAATATTTTGAGAATATGGTATTCTGAGATGAAAGGAAATAAATACGCCTTAAAACTATAAAACCAGAAAACAAAGATTATAATGCCGAAAGGGCCTCAGCTCAGCATAACGTCAGATGACAACACCAGGTGGGTGACACACGAAGGGTTCGTACCACCGTAGCGCTTCGGCCGTTAAGGAAACCGGGGTTTCGTAACTGGTTTCCATGAAGGCTTTTTTTATCCGTCTACGTAACTGGTTTCCATGAAGGCTTTTTTTATACTACTATGTAACTGGTTTCGAAGGAGTACTTATCCAATATCTCTTAAGCCACGTACGAAACTGACTACGAAAGAAGAAAGCGATAAAAGTTAGCAGGTACTTTCTTTTTGTCATTCTATATTCAATACAGCTGAGAGATATGAATGAATTGAAAACAATGTTGTATACTATTTATAACTTGTTTTATTTAAAATATAAACTTAAAATATTAAAATAAAAATGCATAAGGTGAAATTATTTCAATGCAGTGGGGCCCACAGTTATTTGCCCGTTTTGCAAATCGTTTATAGCATTATCAATTTCTGTATCAATTTCTAGGTAGCGATTACTTTTCTTACAGTTAGTTTTAAAAATATTACTGACTTTGGTCTCCTTAATTAATATGTCTAGTAAATTGGCTACTGTAACATTTTTCTGTCCGATGAACCGATTAATCCGGCTATGCCAACCTTCCAAGTTGTTGGTTGTTCTGATCCGTTCCTTGCTACAGCAACAAGTTTTCTCAAAGTCAGTATTGTTTAGCCACTGGTTTCTAAAATAAGTATTGAATCTATTTATATCTTCACCAGCGGGCTTCCTACGCATCACATACTCAATACCACTTGCAATAAATTCCGGTGGTAATCGCGCTATTCCGGCACACCGTGACACATGTCGTTTCTTGACTGGTGATGAAATTTTCAACTGTTTACTCTTTCGGAATAAGCATCTGTTGTAATGGAAATAGCAACCTTTGACTTCTATTCCTGGATATACTTGACGTACAGCATTCATAGCAGACTTTTCGAAATCCATTGTTACTTTAGACGGCCTCCAGCCTCGAAAGTTTGATTCAATAAGCTGAAAAAGTAGTTCGTAGGTTTTCTGGGTCTTATCTGGGAGTAGACAGTATATTAATGGAGTTACAGATGTATTTTCTTCATTATAGCCATGTATAGTGTATATTTGCTTAAAACTTTTGGACAGGACTTGAATGTGCCATCGCACAATATATGTTTAAAGCACTTTACTAAGTATCGGATATTTTTATCTATCTATATATATAAAATTCAAAGTCCTGACTGACTGACTGACTGACTGACTGAGACATCAACGCACAGCCTAAACCGCTGGTCCTAGAGACATGAAATTTGGAAGGTGTATTCTTCGTGAAGAGTAGGTATCCACTAAGAAAGGGTTTTTCGAAATTCCACCCCTAAGAGGGTGAAATTGGGGGATTTTGTTTGTATGAAAAATCTTATTCCTTGAGTTAATAAACTTGAAACTTGGCACGAATACTTATCTAAGTAAATTATGAAGTTGGGCATTTTTTGTTTTTATAAACTACCCCCTAAAAGGGGATTGAGGGGTTTTAAAGTTTGTATGGAAGAATTTTAGCGCACGGTCCGATTTAATCGAAACTCAGTATTTATACCTAAAATTGAAAGGAAAGAATAATGTGTATCAGGGTTTTTCGAAAATCTACCCCTGACGACCTGAAAAGAGGTAGTCAATTTTACAGGGGAGGATTTTACAGCGTGGCTTGATTAACTCGAAAATTGGTATAAATAATCTTTGAGTCAAGTTATGAACACATCCCAAATGATTTTTCAAAATTCCACCCCTGTGGGGGTGAAAAGCGGGGATACAGTTTATATGAAAAATCTTGTTCGTTAGGTTAATAATCTTGAAAATTGGCATGAATACTCGCCTAAGTAAGCAATAAAGTTTATCATTATTCGTTTTTCAAAACTACCCCTCAAAGGGGATATAGGGGTGTTCAAGTTTGTGTGGAAGAATTTGAACGCGCGGTCCGATTAACTCGAAACTCAGTGTACTGTGTGCGTACTTAAGACTAAAAATAAATAATAACACGTATGAGGGTTTTTCTAAAATGTAACCCTAACGGGGTGAAAAGGGGTAGTTAATTTTACAGGGGAGGATTATAATAAGTGGCTTGATTAATTTTAAAATTGGTATAAATAATCTTTTGAGTCAAGTATGAATTTTTATGATTTTTTTTAAATTCCACCCCTGTGGGGGTTAAAAGCGGGGATACAGTTTATATGAAAAATCTTATTAATTTAGTTAATAAACTTGAAACTTGGCAACAATACTTGCCTAAGTAAGTAATAAAGTTTATCATTATAAGTTTTTCAAACTACCCCTCAAAGGGGGATATAGGGGTGTTGAAGTTTGTGTGGAAGAAATTGAATGCGCGGTCCGATTAACTCGAAACTCAGTATTGATACTTTCGACAGAAAATAATTAATAATAAGTATATAAAGTTGTCGAAAAATAACCCCTGACGGGGCAAAAAGGGGTAATTCGACTTTTAAGGGGAGGATTTGAACTTGAAACTGTGTTACATTTTCACGCCTAAACCACTGAACTTCTGATTTGGCAAAGAGATAGATGGCATCCTGGGGAAGCACATACTTTTTATCCTGGTAGCACGTTCCCGTGGGATAACTTCCGACATCCACGCGGGCGAAGCCGCGGGCAGAAGCTAGTTACAGAATATAAGAATTCGCTTGTCATCTTCTTCACTAAAGTAATCAGCTAGAAGGAATGTTTGTTGAAACTTTTTTGGAACTACTACGGCACAAGAAGTTGGAAAACGCATTTTAGGTACTCCAAGGATTTTATTCCGATTACTAAAAAGACCCGTTTTCTTATTTTCGTATGGAGGAATGTCAGCCATCAAATGTATTCCTTCACTTTCCAATTTGTACACCATTTCACTGTACTGTTTTTGAATCGACTCAAAATTAGATCCTGTTGCGTGTTTCAGTTTATCAATTTCCTTAAAAACTTTATTTTGTTCATTGTTTGGCAAACACTCATGTGAATTGTAACTGTTGACTTGGTTTTTTTCATTAAAAGTAATGCTACCATGGCATCCACGATTATAATTACAGCATAGCCAAAATGTATTACCATTCGTGTACTTTTTTTTCCGATGATATTTGTGTCCTCCATGTAGGGCAGCAACGCCTCCTCTTTTCGTTGAGATGAATTCAATATCCCTTAAATCCATTTTTAGTAATTTATCAATAGTCAGAGTAAGCTTACATTCAAGAAAATTAACTATTGACATTCTATCAATATCAAGTGCAAATTTATTATCTGATAGATGACGTCTTTCTAAATGATAAGTGGCCAGACATACGGAAGAGTTTACGTAACAGTTACGTAGAAGTATAAATAAAACCTTCATGGAAACCAGTTACATAGTAGTATAAAAAAAGCCTTCATGGAAACCAGTTACGTAGACGGATAAAAAAAGCCTTCATGGAAACCAGTTACGAAACCCCGGTTTCCTTAACGGCCGAAGCGCACCGTAGGTACAATATTTAACACTACATATATTATTTATTATTTGTATAGCGGCCATAATCAAACACTAGAGGATTGTAGGTACTACACCTACATACCTACTCTGTTAGATAAATGTGAGAGGTACGAGATAAGAGGAAAAGCGTTGAATTGGCTAAAAGATTACCTAACTAATAGACAACAACGGGTTGAAATATTAGGCGTTAATGAAGACAGGGAAGTGATAAAGTATAAATCTCAATACAGGACGAATAGATATGGCGTGCCTCAAGGTAGTATTTTGGGGCCATTGCTTTTTCTTCTATACATCAATGATTTGCCAACAGTGACGAAGAATGAGTGCGTGTTGTTTGCAGACGACATCTCATTGATAGTAAATAATGACAGTAAAAATGATCAATTTGAGGATAAAATAAATGCGGCTGTAGAAGCTATAATAGAATGGCTTGAACAAAATAATTTATGTGTGAATGTTTCCAAAACAAAATATATTAATTTCTCTAATTACAAAATGACAAATGAAGCAATGAAAATTATTGGAGGTGATAATGAAATTGAAAAAGTTGACTATACGAAATTTTTAGGCATAGTAATTGACAAAATTTGTAATTGGAAACAACATATCGAAAATATACGTAATAGGCTAAATAGCTTTACATTTGCAATAAGAAATCTCAGGAAAACTGTTGGACGTGATGCCGCTCTATTGGCTTATCATGGATATGTCTCATCTGTGCTAAGATACGGCTTGATCATATGGGGCAATTCCACTAACAGCAATAAGGCATTTATTGTGCAAAAAAAGTGTTTACGAGCTGTGTTTGGTGTAGACCCATTAGAATCCTGCAGACCTATTTTTATAAAACATAAATTATTAACATTAGCCTGTTTACCTATACATACTGGAAATGGGAGTATTTGTAAAAAAACATCCTCAACTATTTTGTACAGCCGATAGCGTCAATGTTTATAAAGTGGGCAAAATCTCAAGGGATCCAACAAAATTGGCAATGTCAAGATGTAGAACAGCGTACCTACTGCCATAAAAACACTAGTCGAATGGCAATAGACATATATAATAATATACCAAAGGTTATTAGAGAGCTGAGAACTAGCCTATTTCAAAAGCATCTCAGAGCATGGCTTATCGAACATTGTTTTTATACTATTAAGGAATTTATGAATTCTAGGACAAATGGTAAAGTGGCGTGACATAAAATTAAATTGACATTTTGATTTTAAGCTATTTAACAATTTGTAACTTAGTTTCTTTGGTTGTCTTTTGAAAGCTATTATTTATACACTTATTTTGTAATTTAATTATTTTTATTTGACATTTTGATTTGATTTGTAGACGATCCTTGATTTAAAACATTTTTTTTTTTTGACATTTGAATTCAATCATTTAGTTTAAATCGATTTAATTAATTAGAATTATTACACTATTGTCACAATATTTGCATGCCGAATTTAGTAGGCGGAATATGAAGAACTATTGTGTGTGTTATAAAATCTGTAAAATACCATATTTCAGGCAAATAAAGAATCTAATCTAATCTAATCTAAAAATTAAATTTAGTTTTAAGTTTTTTATCATTGTCCCTCTCAACCAAAGCACCTGCCATCTAATCTCTTCACCACCCTTGGTTGACTGGTAGAGAATGCCTAAGGCATTAAGTCCGCCTTTGTGCCTTTTTTGTGCGAAAAGTTTAAATAAATAAATAAATAAATTAATTAAATTAAATTTCAAGTGTCTAACCTACTACGGTTAAAAAAACACAACCCTGTGACGGACGGACGTATACTGGAGCCTTAGTAATAGGGTTCGGGTCTGGGTACGGAACCCTAAAACGAAAGCAAATCACTCAGCCATTAAACCATTGTGTGTGAGCGATGGTATCTACCTTAAAAAGAGTATTTACCTACGGGCAGCGAACGTGTTAAACCATTGAAGAGTGCTAATTCGGGACTCCACTCAGGAAGAACACAATTCACGAGTATTCTTTCAACGACAGATATCCCGAAAATACATCTCGAGTTTCTGCTCAACGAACCAAGAAGACTGCGTGGAAATAAATCAACCCTTCTTAGAAAGAAATGTAAAGTAAAACCTTTTTCGAACGCGCCTCATTCCATAGCGGGGTTTTTGTCTTATTCGTAAAAGGATAATCCGGAAATCGCTTCAAAGAATCCTGAATTAAATCCGAAGATAAATGGTTTTCCGAACACGTTCGTGTAATAAATTCTTAATGAAATAAGAACAGTAAGTATAGGTGTAGGTACTCGCGTATAAACAGGCATAAGGCGGTAGGGTTACCTATACATAAATAGGGTTTCGAGGACAGTTGCGCGAAAGACATTTCCGCAAATGTACCGGGACTAAGATAAGGGACTAACCACATTCAATTTATTCAGCTTTGTTCAGCTTTTGTCCTTAAAAAACAACGATTTTGTATGGACGAAAGCCACTAAGCACACAGTCTAAACACTACTGTAGCATTACCTACATGTATGTTTATCTACCTAGATGGCCATGTACAATTTTGCGGTAGCCCTATGCTATGTATAGGTAAGTTAAAGAGAACTCTTGAAGTACAAAGGGTCCCGTTACAATGAAGCTGCTGATGAATAAGAATTGTGTCCTTCAGCCAGAGTAGGTACCTCCTTCTCAACAGCTCCTAAGATGCCATTGAACTGGTTAACTTGTGTCCTTCACAGCTTTTGACGGTGTTACCTATCTACACCTACAATCTATACAGAGTCAAATTAAATTAGCTAGCCAAACTCTGCAGACGTGATGGGTCGACGTGATCTAAACACGATAATATAAAATTTGATTTGATGTTTTTTTTTGGGGTCGAACTAACTCTGGTAGTGTTGTTACTTGAAGTAGGAGTTGAGAAAATCTGTTTTCTTTTGTTTTATCATTTTGAGATGTCGATACCCAACACGCCTGTGAAGATTACACAAAAAAAAACACTATTTTAAGTGACAACCCGAACCTGCGGTCGATGACACAATATTTTTTATCAAATTATTTTATTTTTTTGGTTTATCATGTTAAAACATCAATACCCATGACGTCTGCGGAGTTTCACTAACTAATTTAATTTGACCCTGTCTAAATAAAAATTGAATGCTGTTCCTTGATAAGCGCATCACTTGAGAACGGCTGAGCCGATTTGGCTGTTTTATGTTTTAAAATGTTCGTAATAGTATCTACAAATTAGGTTTTTATGGAAAGTAAAATTGGAAAGAAATCCGTGAAAAGTTTAAATTCGGGAAAAGCTGAACGTTCTTTTTTCTATAGTGGCCAGAACTTGTACATACTTACCTCCGTGGAATTTTTAACATGGTGCCAATATTTGCTGTTGCTGCAAGATATTTCAGAGTTTTTTTTTAAATTTTACTCGTTCTTCGCCTATGTAAAGACCATTTAACATAATATGGAAAGAAAGAAAAATATTTTATTCTGCACAAACGAAACGCCCAACTACAAATAAATAAATAATAATAATAAAAAAACTTAAGATACACAATCATAGTCAAAAGACTCGTACTCAAACATAAACATGTTGACATTTTGGACTTGACTAGGATTTGACATTGATGTTATGTATTTATAAAACAGTTTGAAATCGATTTTTATCACAGTTAAGTGCAGCGAAAACGATTATCGTTTTCGCTGGTGCTCTGTGAAAAATGTCAACAAGAAAGATGTAAAACACCTAAAATATCCAAAAATATGGAGTAAGTAACATTCGTAAGTATTTCTGGTAAAACAACAATTTTATAAAAAAATGCATCGAGGACGTTACCGATTCAGCAATCGAGTATGAAATAATACCACGTGACGATGATACCCCTTTTGATTTTCAAAAATGTTTTCATCAAGTGACCAGTGATTATTATTTAGGTATGTCTACCGATCGACAGTTATAGACTACAAAATATTTTCGTGTTCATAGTAGAATAGCATCCGACGACCCTGGTTACTTATCTCCTTTGGTGACCACGCACACTATATAATAGGTATATTATTAGTTAAGTTAGGTACGACTTAATTATACTTATCTATTAACAACACACAACCTACTCAAGTAAATTGTAATAAGATCCTATAATCGCAAAATCACCTACGCGTAGCCCACGCGTAGGTGATTCTGCGAATAAAGGATTTTCTAGGATCAGGGTTGTCTAGATACTAGATTCGAGGAGCTACATAATTGCTCTTAGGTACCTACTTTAAGCGTTGTCTTTTTATCTTTGTACCTACTTTTTCCCAATCTAAACGTATTCCTGTAACGCCCTTAACAAAGCCAGTCGATACGGTCATAAACGCAGTCGTATAACAAAACGTACCTACAACATAACGGCACCAACCTATAGTAGATTCCAAAAGTATCTGATGAAAATGTAAACAAATTGATCAGAAAACGTACCCTTTTTTTTTTTTTTTTTGGATGGGAAATCATCAAATGACCCCTCCCGCTCTGGGTGGAGCGGAAGGGAGTGTCAGACTTTTACTGACTAAAACCCATCCGTGTTCCTTCCTTAGCCCTTTCTGTTCCAGGGCAGCGGTTAACCTTTCGGAAAGTCCCGCCGCCCCGGCAGGCTTCGGCCCTATGGGGCCCCGTCCTCTGCTGACATTTTCTCTTTGAGGCGCGCGTGGAACACAACGCGCCGTCCGGCACGGGCCTGGTCCTGATCGGACGGTGAGCTACCCATTACTCACCGCCCGCAGGCCCGCGCCTACGGTGGCCGGGAGTCGTCGCGCGGCTCCCGACGCCCGGAGCGTCTCCCGCGGAGGCTGAGGCGTGAGGTTCTTTCCCTCAGCCTCTCAGCCACCTCCTTCGCTAGCATGACTGCTTCGCAGAAGGAGGTGACTGCCTCCCACTCCCTCTCGCCCCGGACCATGGCTTGCACCAGGGCCGGACGCGAGAGGTCGCCGCCGTTGCCGATCGCCTCTACGAGGACACGGCGGGGCTCCGCCCAAGCAGGGCAGACCGCCACCGTATGCTCCACCGTGTCCTCCAGGCGATCCTGGTAGTAGTGACACCCGGGCGTCTCCTCCCGCCTGATGATGTGCAGGAACCTCCCGAAACATCCGTGTCCGGAGAGGACCTGCGTCAAGCGGAAGGTGAGAACGCCGTGACGCCTCTCTAGCCACTCCTCAAAGAGGGGTCTTATCGCCGCTATCGCGGCGTGCCCTGCGCTGGGTTGCGATAGTCGCGCCTTCCATTCCGCCATGAGATCGCGCCGGAGGTCCATCCGCTCCGCAGCGATTTGCCGCGGGTGCAGAGTTTCCCCCCGGCGTAGTGCCTCCGCGCGCCAATCATGCAGGCGCGCGAGGACTATCGCCTCCAGATCCCATGGCGGCAGTCCGGCAAGGAGGCTTGCCGCCTCGCGCGAGATCGTGCGGTAGCCCCGGATTAGCCTTGTGGCTACCACCTTCTGGGGCGCATTCAGGTAGTGTGCGGCTCGAAGCCGCAGTGAACGCGCCCATACCGGGGCCCCATATAGGGCCATGGACCGCACGATCCCCGCGTAAAGCCTCCGGCAGGAGGCGTTTGGTCAGGTTGGGCAGGAGCCGCTTTAAGGCGGCCCCGGGCCGTTCCAGTTTGGGGGCCAAACGTCGGAAATGCTCGACGAAGTTCCACCGGCTGTCGAGGATAAGACCCAGGTATCTCATCGTTGTCTCGACGCCGATGTGAACCCCTCCTACCATCAGTTGAGATCCCGAAGGTGGCCCGTACCGGGGCCCATGAAAGGACATGGCCTCGGACTTGTGCAATGCCACCTCGAGACCCAACTGCCGGATCCTATCCACGACTATCGCAACCCCGCGTGTCATCGCGTCGGCCGCCGCCTGATGCGACCTCCCCTGCGCCAGGACCAGCGTGTCGTCAGCGTAGCAAACTACGCTGACGCCATCAGGGAGGTCTGCCCGCAGCACCCAGTCGTAACCGATGTCCCACAGGAGCGGCCCCAGAACCGATCCCTGTGGGACACCGCACGACATCTCTCGCTGGCTCCAGTTCCCGTCGTGACCGGGGTAGATGACGGCTCTATCCGTCAGATACGCCCCGACTATTCGACGGAGGTAGGTCGGCACCCGGTGATACCGGAGTGCCTCCCCAATGCAACTCCAGGGCAGGGTGTTAAACGCGTTGGCGATGTCGAGTGACACCGAGAAAACGTACCCTGTGGATGCTAATTTGTTGTGGAATTTGTGAAATTGAGTGCTTTGATTTGGTTAATTTTAAATACTTTAACCCGAAATTATAATTTTATGTGTTGGATGGATCATTTAGCTCCCTTCAAAATGGTTGAGCTGAATGGTGCTAATCCATGAGTTATGTTAGTAAACGGGTGCCATCAGTAGGAACTGGTCATCTCTTTGCCATGGCTTATTTTAATTTAATATTTGAATTGTTTATTTGTATCGTCATCATCATCATTCATTCGTTTCATTTTGAGGTCTCGCATCATTCTCAGATGCATAATTTTGAACACAAGGAGTTTTTGGCCCGTTCTTCTCCATAGGTACCTACTACGCTTTAGAATGGGCAACTAGTTTAATCTTTCTGACTGACAGACCCTTTTATTTATTTATTTTTTTGACTTTCAGACACCTTCAATTCAAAAGTGCCTGTAATTGGTTTATCCTACTATCCTACTAATATCATAAACGCGAAAGTTTGTATGAATGGATGGATGGATGGATGTTTGTTTCTCCTTCACGCAAAAACTACTGAACGAATTTGGATGAAATTTGGCACGCAGATGGTTTATAACCAGGATTAACATAATGTTTTTTATTACTTTTATCCCGATATTCCCACGGGATCGAAACTTATGCGGGTGAAACTACGGGGCGCAGCTAGTTTGAAATAAATGCTTTGAGTTTGAGTTTAAATCACCTTAAGAGCCCGTACAACGGTTCACTAGCGCCACTCCTTTAAAAAATATTATCTCGTGTCTGAGAAGGAATTATGAAAATCTGCTCAATCAGCGACCTCGGTAAGTGTGAGACACGAAGCAACTAAATACGACATATTATAGGAAAGTGGCCGCTTTTCTTTAGATTGAATTTTGTGGCTTCGTGTCTCAATATGAAATTTTAAAAAAGGTATTAGAAAATTCTAGACACAGTTACCGAGGTCGCTGATTGAACAGATTTTCATAATTCCTTCTCAGTCACGAGATAATTTTTTTTAAAGTAGTGGCGCTAGTGGACCTGTGAGCACCCTCTTAACGAAGTTTTTCATTTGATAATTGAGGTTAGTTTTATAACCTTAATTTTCGTCGATGATTTTTCAATTACAATTTTATCATTTTATTCTCATAATAATGGTTGGAAAAATTTGCGATATAAAGTTGAAACCTTTATACAGATGAATGTGATACTAATTCCCTTTAATGACTGATTGCGTAAGAATGTAACCTGAACAGGGTTTGTTTACACTTCCATCAGATACTTTCGGAACAGACCATACCTACCTACACTTGCTAGCTACGGCATGCCACAATCAGCTTTATTGCGCTCGCGCTTCTTTATGTAGGACCGGTGATAAATTCGCCAGTTAACCTAGATTTTATTTAAAAGGTCACGGGTTATTGTTTTATATTCGAGTGAGTTATGTCCTTGTGGGGATGACTGTGGTTGGAAATGGAGTATTTGATTTATTGTGTTGTTTAACTCTCTTCATTCTAATCTTAACTGCGCACCGCGGTTTAACCCGCATAAGTCTCGATCTCGTGTACGTGTAGCCAAAAAGTTCCCAGATATGGTCCAGTACCTACAAAAAAAAATACAATGATGGGAAGTACACGTGATTCTCGGTTTCGTTAGACATTAAATGTCTTTTTACACCGTTATAAGAAGGCGCTTTTAAATTCCGGACCATGAAAAAAAAAAATCAGTAAACATCAGCGGTAAAATCGTAGCAACGTGATATCGTGACGTGCAGAATTATAAAAGCGCACAGTGGGTTGTGCTCAGTTAGACTTACAGGTATCTACCTATTTCAAAGCAGATTTGGCAATTAAGATTACTACAGCTAGATATTCCTTCCACCCACATAGAAATTAGGTAAACAGTTCATTAGGTCAAACCGCAATTTAATCCAAAGAAAACAATACAGCGTTGATTGCAAAAAGCCTATTTATGTGCAGTAGTTTATTACTATGAATCACCCACACAACATCGAGCGATGTTGTGTACCAGTTCGTATTATCTAGCTCCTGTTCCCGATATCTAAATAACCTTACCAAGGGCTGCTAAGTAGTCGATTGTTTTTCAAACGCCAGATAATTTTATCGGAGAAATAATTTTGAATTTTCGACAGTTCTTCCATAAAAAAACTGCCAGACGTCGATTTTATTCCACGAATAAATATTATCTGTCCATTGAAAAATCAGCTCTAAAGCTAATTTTGCGCAGAATACCTACATTTGCAAAGTTAACTAAATGCGGTGCGTCGGTAGGTAATTGTTTTTGATTGATGAAGATTCAAGGAAAACAGCACCCTATTTGCGTACCACACTTTCAATCACAATCTGAATTATATTGAAGGATATTGATAATCCATTGCTTCATACGTTCGAAAAATTTGTCTGCTCGACAGCGTAAATAACGCAATGAATGTTGTTGAGCTGTCAAAATGAAAGATGAAAAAAATGTTTTAAAGGCTTTTCGACTCCGCATGGATACCTAAAAAATACCTGAATAGGTGCTTACCTACTTAGTTGTTTTTTGGTAAAGATCAGTGCAAAGATCTCATATTCTTCCACTGCCTGGTTCTGGGCCCGCGTGATGGATGTCCCAGCAGTGGGAATATTAAAGGCTGATTGTGCTATCTACCTACTATCTACAAATTAATATTTCATAAAACTATCTACGCGATTTTTTTCTCCCACGAATTCGACGTTTACGATGATCCATGTATTTTTTTTTGCTATAACAACGAGACGTAAGAAAAAAACAACAATAAACATGCAAAATTAAACATATATATATATACACTTCTTACGCGCCATTCCTCAACAACACAGTCATGGCCCATCTCGCTTTAAATAGAGCTCGATAAAACAACTGTAACTCTTTATGGTCTCGCTTCGCGCAATGAATAACTGAAGGGATATTGTTCATAGTTTACATCATAAACGTAAATACAGAAGAATCACTCACAGCAAGCCTGCCAGGGCGGCGGGATCATCCGAGAGGTTAACCGCTGCCCAGGAACAGAAAGGGCTAAGGAAGGAACACGGGTGGGTTTTAGTCAGTAAAAGTCTGACACTCCCTTCCGCTCCACCCAGAGCGGGAGGGGTCATTTGATGATTTCCCATTCACAAAAAAAAAAAAAAAAAATCACTCACAGCTATGACAAGGGCACACACCGAACCGAAATGCGAAAAATCCGTCCGCGCCACCAAAAGTAGTTTAGTTTATCTTTTTTTTTGTTATTAACTAGCTGCGCCCCACGGTTTCATCCGTATAAGTCTCGATCCCGTGGGAATATCGGGATAAAAAGGGTCCTATGTCCTAATCCAGGTCATGGTCTACGCATGTGCCAAATTTCATCCAATCCGCTCCACAGTTTTAGCGTGAAAGCGTAACAAACAAACATATTATATTTTCTCTTTATAATTAGTTGGGATTATGAAGGAGGCCATATAGGACCTGACACGTAATTCTGTGAAAATGTCAACTGGTTATCTATTAAATACGGCTGAAAAGACACAGCATGTGACAGACAGATGAACGAACATACGTCCGTAGGATTAGCAATAAAACTTCGTTTTCACCCTTTGAGTGCGGAACCCATAAAAATACTCGACCGATCCAGTGTTGGTTTTCTTGGCATTACAAACCTTCTGCATTCCTTCATATCGTAGGACACATCTGTTTGGTAGCTATAAAGTGTTTTGCGTGGGCGTTAGGTGTTCACTGAATGTATGTTTTGTTTGTATGTTTTGATTTTGTGTACTTAAGTATAGGGTGTCAAACTTGGCAGTTAACAGGAATGATAAAATTAGCTGAAGGCGGTTCATGAGAGCGCATAGATTCTGCGCTTCAATGTTTTACTATTTATGTATAATCTTACCTACGCCATTGTACCTAACAATATAACAGTTGCTATAATATCTATAATATAAAAATGAATCGCTGAATGTGTTGCTAAGCGCAAATCTCGAGAACAGCTGAACCGATTTCGCTAATTCTTTTTTTAGAATATTCCTTCTTCAGAAACTGGCTTCACGCGGACGAAGTCGCGGGCAAAAGCTAGTGCTTAATAATTATTGACTTATGCTGAGCAAATACTGAAAAATCATGCATTATCAGTCTATAATGTTCCCACTGCTGGAACACAGGCTTCCTCTCTGTGAGAGCAAGTGCCATAATTCAGCTCGCAGGCCCAGTGCGGGTTAGTAGATGTCTCATAATTATCTTCGAAATTTTTCTTCTAGGACATAGGCCGGTTTCCTCACGATGTTTTCCTTCACCGTTTTGAGAGCAGCGGTAATGAAATTATTTACACAAAGTAAAGCGCCTGCCTGGGTTCGAACCCACGACCTACATCTCGTAATTTGGGGCTATTACCTCTGGGACACCACTGGTTTTGCATTAAAAAAAACCATGATGAAAGTCAAATTTGTGGTAGCCGTTAAAATATTTCGAAACCACTATATACCGTTATGGAATGGTTAGAGTATATATGAGCATACCCTTATTATATAAAGGAACTTTTATTCGGCGGGTCTTACACTCAAGCTCTCAATTTCGCCAAGCAGGGTGAAGTAACAAATTATCGTCCGTTCATTAATTTCTCCGCCCTTCCTTACTTTTGTTCATCCAGCCTTTTAATTTAACTGAGCCATAAATTATATCATTAACTAAATTACTTTCGACATTATTAATTATTCTTTCCAAGTGAAAATGTTAGTTGCAAGCATTTTAAATTGGACACGGGGTACCTGCAAATTGGAGTTGTAGCAAATTAAAATATTGCAAATGAAAGTACCTAAATAAAAGTTTTTGCGCCGTGTTTGTAAACCACTACAGAATGGGAAACTGTGTGCTGTTTTACTTGTTGAAACATGTTAGTTAGTGTGTTCACAATTATGCATGGTAATAATTAGAGAGTAAATACGAGTCAACTTCTTGCGTATTTGCCGTGTGTATTCAACTGAGGGGTAGTGGGAAGTGTTTCTACGAAACTTGAAATAATCACAGTGCAACAACAATATTCTTGTGAAAGTTTTACTTATATATGAATGAATTCGTGGTACAGATTTGACTACTCACTCTTATACCAACGCAACGGCGGGATGGACACTATTGACAGCTCACTCTAAGCTCCCTTCACCTAACTTTTCACGGTGAGATTTTTACAGAATCGATCGGCTGATCTATTCTTTTACAGTGTTGTGAAAAAGAAATGTTGTTTTATTTTATGTAATGTGGATTTTGCCTGAATTAAATGAATATTTATTTTTATCTTTCTTTTCTCTATTAAAATCTCCACTTCCAATAATGAGTGTCGCCACCCTCATGCAATTTTTCAGTCTATACCATCAAAAACAGACGGCCACTGCATTTGTCTGATTCCCTTTATTCTAGTATTACTGTAATCCAGTCTAGATCTGTCTAGACTAACAGATGGAGTCTCCTGGCGGGAAATATGTCTCACTAGCTCTGATAAACGATCCTATTTCAGACTAATATCTGTGAAAATGCTGTTGCATTGTTTTGGATAGGAAAGGGTGGAAATGTGAATATATTTGTATGAAACAAAGTGATATATTTTGATAGTTATAAGAAACTGTTTGAAGTCTGCAGTTGGCACTTAGAAATTGGTTGATATTGTAGTGTTGATATTATAAAATACTAGGTGTGCCTGCGACTTCGTTCGCGTGCTTGTCGGAAAACATATAGGATTTCATGGGTTTGATTTTTTTTTAGCGGAACTTTAATTAATTTGCCTTATACCATCAGCTATCTGCCAGTGAAAGTCCCGTCAAAATCGGCCCAGCCGTTTCGGAGATTAGACGGAACAGACAGACAGACAAATAAAACAAAACAAATAAAAAAATAAACTTTATTCTTTCTTGTCAGACAGACAATTTTTTATTTTTATTGTTTTTTTATAAGTACAATATATCCGTTCATATGCATTTAATAAAAAGCTGTTATTTTGACATTACAAACAGTCACTTAAATTTTATTTGTTTTTATATTATTATGTATAGATTTGTTTTATGAAAAGTAGTTGTTTTACTTATTACTTTAGTGCTGTAGAGGTTGTCTGCCATAGGTAACTTCATTTGTTACAGGCCGGCTATATTTATGCGCGGGTTCCATTCTAACATTCAAGCTAGTGTCATATATTCTAATTAGGATTTTGGTTTAGAATTTTGAGTGCTAATTTAGAGAGAAATATGTAAAGACGTTCGCCCAATATAATTTAAAAGACGTCATATTATAAGTTGTTTGATTCCTCCTGGTACTTAGAGGGCTCTTCCAAGTCCTTACAGTACCTACTGGTTGGTTATTTCTATCTATAAATATAATAAAATTCATTTGATCAGGCAAGACCCATATTACATAATCATAGAGAATTCATAAAATCTTTCTAATTCTTTATTTTAAAATTCTATACCTAATCATAGAGAATTCATGAAAAAACAAATTGGCCTCAGAACGCATACCAATTCGCGCATAGCAACTAGCAGTACTGGCTACCTAAAAATATAATTTTGTTTTGAAACTCATTGATATGCATATATTCCGATCGCATACAATATCATTACTTAACGTTTTCGTGACAATCAATCTTGTTCAGTTATCGCATGTCAAATCAATTGAATTAATTAATAATTTACATTTTGTGAGTGATGTGTTCGTAAGCAAACACTTTTTTTTATTAAAAATCGAGTACAATTTTGTGTAGTCGTCATACGTCAAGGGGCATCTAGAGGTGAATTAAGTTTCATAATATTATAATTATGAGAAAACGCTAGATCAAGTTTTCTCTAACATAAAAACTAATTTAAAAAACAACAAGCGTAAGTATTAAATATTCCAGTTGTACTAACATGAATTGGTTCTCCGCTGGGAGTCAGCCATATTGGATTTAGGGCTGATTTTTCAATTGACACATAATTTTTATTCGTGGAATAAAATGGTCGTCTACAGATTTTGCATGGAAAAGCTGTCAAAAATTCAAAATTATTCCTCAGTTAAATTATCTGGCATTGGAAAAATCAGCCCTTAGAAAGATGTCACTTAAAAATAAAAAATAAAAATAAAATAAAAATGTTTATTTCAGACTAGGTAATGTCCATACTTTGTTAGTAGCATATTAAGTATCTTAAGACTAAGTTAGTAGCAGTGTATGTAGATGATGAGTATGAATGCGAATGATGGATACGAATTAAAATAATTTTATAGGAATAATTAAATTGAAATAGACAAGATTAAAAACGTAATAAATTAAATTGAATTGGAACAAATTATGTCAAGTTAGATTGAAACAAAATACATAATAAATTTAACAAATAGAATACAAATAATAATATTAAACATTAAATTCATCGGAAGACGTGTAGCCTGATTAACCTTCCCAACACTGGCGATACTGGTCGATCCGCAATCATCCTCAGGATTCCGTTGCCACTACCTCGAATTCTGCGAATTAATGAGGCCGACTTTTTGCGCATTATAGCATAAAAGTCATCCACCCTCGCGTCGGCAAACATGCCCGAAGCACTACAGAAACGAGGCAGCCGCACCAAAATCCTCAAGGCGTTGTTATATTGCACTCTGAGAGCATTGTAGGCCCGCTGCGTGTAGTTGGTCCATAGGGCGCTGGTGTAAAAGCATTGGCAGTAGGCTCTAAACAATGTTACCTTTACCTGAGCTGTACACCGCGTAAACCTATGCACCAACATATTAGCCCGCACAGACAATGCCCTCCGCTCTCTCTCAATATCCGCGTCATCATGTAGGGTTTCGGTCACAATATGCCCTAGATACCTAAACTGAGAGACCCGATTCAAAGATACTCCGTTAAGATACACTGGTGGTATATTTTCAGGTTGTTTAATCTTACCTCTGATAAGCATATACTCACTCTTTCTATCGTTGTATTTCAAACCGTGACCCTCAGCATAGGCTTCACACATACCTAGTAGTTTCCTTAGGCCACCAACAGATGGACTCAGCAACACCATATCGTCCGCGTAACTGATGTTATTGACGCAAACGTTATCTATGTGACATCCAACATGGCTGTTGCTGAGCTCATCAATCAGTTGATTGACGTACAGATTAAAGAGTCTTGGGGAGGTAAGCCCCCCCTGCCTCACACCACACTCAAGTTTATATTCATCAGAATATGCGTTCCCCCACTTGACAAAGTTTTTTTGTTGACTATACCAGAACGAGAATATATTAATAAGTTCAGCAGGGGCCCCGACCTCCCCAAGCTTAGACCATAGTCTATTATAATCGACTAGGTCGAAGGCCTTCGATAGGTCAAGAAAGCAAGCATAGATGGGAGTTTTTCTATCAACATAGTAGGCGACTGTATGTTTTAAAGTTAAAATGGCACTTTCCGTTGACAAACTCTCACGAAATCCAAATTGAGCATCATGAAGATTAACATACTTGCTGAGCTGAGCATCTAGAAGACCATCGAAGACCTTCGCCATCACAGTAGCCAGGGAGATAGGCCTATAATTACATTTATCAGTCACGTCACCACTTAGCTAACTGTGTATTTTCATCCAAATCAAACGTGTATGCAAAATTTCAGCGTCATCGGTGGGGACAACTGTTATAATGATCATTTGCAGGATTTGACCCATACATACTAACTAACTAACAAGGCAAGTTAAATAAAAGCTTGTAAAAAGCGTGTTAGTGAGGGAATCTGCTCACAGCTTCACAAGGTAAATCATGTCCCTAAAACAATAAAATGCTAATTCCTCCAGCGCCTCAGATTAATTGAAGAAGATTT
The DNA here is from genome assembly GCA_949629185.1 of Apamea crenata. NCBI lineage: Eukaryota > Metazoa > Arthropoda > Insecta > Lepidoptera > Noctuidae > Apamea > Apamea crenata. Next base: position 18,091,455 of record OX451365.1, on the reverse strand, counting down.
AATTAATGTTATCACGACATACAATAGCCAAGCGTTTGACCTTATCTTAGAATTTCAATATTCAACTAATAGTTCTCAGTCACAATTAATCAATTGCTCTCAGCTTTAATGAGTGGAATTAATCAAAATTGAAACACAATATTAGTCTTGGAGGACCATCAATGTTGAAATAATAAGAGGAGATTAATTGTTTAATTAAAAGTGCTTGATATTCTGCGCAAAGCATAGAGTACAAATTCAATTAACCCAATCAACTCAGCCTATCACACTCCACTGTTGGACGGGTACGTATTACAATACCGAATTCAAAAGACCGAATTTTAAAATACCTATGGACGAAAGCCCGAAAAATTAAAGGCCGAATGATTGTTTGGTCGAAAGTTTTAAATCCCGAAAGTTCATTTGCCCGAAAGCTTAAAATCCCGAAGTTTAAAATCCTGAAGGTCCATATCCCGCAGTTCAAAATCCCGAAAAAAAGGCCTAAAATCTCTAAGACAATGACAAAAAAGGAGCTTAACGTAATATGCATGTATGATAGGGTACATATTTGATCGACGTTCAAATATGTACCCTATCATACATTAATTTAAATACTCACGGGTAAAATGTCAATATTTAAAATGTTGTTCTTCGAACATTGTTGGTTTTATATTCAAAAATATGTTTCTGGCCACAGTTCTAATCTATCCTAACCTAGCTGTTTCGATGTATAAAATACGAGTACATAATTATGCGTGCTACGCATGCGGGTACAGAAACATAATTATTTTTAATTATGAAAAAACAACGACAACGTGTAAATATTAAAAATGTTTGGTTTTACATTCAAAAATGAAACCGAAGTGATTCATCAATAATACAGGGGATTTGCAGCATACAAGCAAGCATGCAGCGTGCAAGCAAACATGCAGCATGCAAGCAGACATGTAGCATGCAAGCAAGCATGCAACATGCAAGCAGGTGTGCAACATGCAAGCAGGCATGCAGCATGCAAGCAAGCATGCAGCATGCAAGCAGGCATGCAGCATACAAGCAGGCATGCAACATGCAGCAAGCATTGTTTCTGTCACGGCTCCTGCGCTGCGGGGTTTGGGCGGCCCCACGCGAGTTTACCGTCGCAGATGGTTTTAACGCTCACCACCGCAGCTTCGGCTTGCTGGCCGGCTTCGCCACCTGCTCCTCAGCTCGCGGGCCGCCCCATCCCTCCGCGCCTACGCGGGCTTAAATTGCACTCTAGGGTAGGGCAGACAAGACTGCGTGAAGTCGGTTTTGCAACGATTCGTTTCTGTCACAAAATTTTGTAGCACAATATGTTGACTATTTATGACAGTATTTATTTTTTAGTAGTACTAGTTTATTTGGAGTATTGAAAATCGGAATGTTATTTTTCGGAACGAGAACCCTTCGAGCATTTGATTCTTCGAATGTATGAAAATCGGAAAACTAACACATCGCATAATACGACTTTCGGTAAAATAAATTTCGTGATTTTTAATAATAGACATTATAATTCTTAGATATTATGAAATTCGGACTTTTGAAAATCGGAACATCGAAATTCGGAATAAAATATTTCGGAGTATTTGGGTGTTCCCCTCTCCCACAAAAATGTATGAATTTATGGATGATTTTATTTCTGTCAGTTTTACACGTCAATCATATTTTAAAAAGTAGATGAGGTCGGCGTTTCCTGTCTGAACTACTCTGAGAAGAAAGGCCGAAACAAACTCAGAGGTCACAGCCTATTTTAAATTCTAGACATAATCTTGGTCAGATCATGTGAAGACCATGTAGATTGATGTCTGAAATGGTCTTTTCAGGAAAGAACCACACAGATTGAGCAGACCTGTCCAGCAATGCTGCGCCACAACACCCTGTCCTTCGCCTTCCGCATCCAGTCTGTCCGAGCCACCTTCTGTAGGTTGTCGGTTCATCTAGCTGGGAGGCGTCTCACACTACGCTTGCCGATACGCGGTCTTCACTCCAGGACTCGTCTGCTCCACCGGCCATCGGTCCTTTGACAAACATGGCCAGCCCACTGCCACTTCAGTTTGCTTACTCTGCAAGCTATGTCGGTAACTCCGGTTCTTTTCCGGATAATTAGGGTACAAATAACATCAATAATATTGAACATGAACTAATATGAGGATAGCTCATGAATTGGTCAATTAGTCAACCGCAGTACTTATTGAGACTGACTCAACTGGAAGCGCTGGACATACATTTAAATTTTGCCACGAGTGAAGGCTATAATTGAATGACGGGCAGTAGCGTCTTCCTGTTTATTTCACTGCAAAACTTAGTGCAACTAAGAATAATTGGGTAGCAGACTGCCCTCAGCAAGCGCAGCTTAACCTATCAGATTGATCGCCTAGGTTTTCGACATCGACATCGACAAAATAATTTAATCATACTTTAATTGCTAAAAGCAGCGCTTTTGCCTCTGAAGTTCGAGTTAGTTCCATTTTACTCTATAATATCTAAGGTAAGTACACAATTTCTTATCATGCGCTGTTAACAGCAAGCCTTCTGTACCTATCTATTTTGCGCCAGTCAGGCAACTCGTAGCGGGCTACGCGGCGTAGCAGTGGCTCTACGAGGACCGACGGCTACGGACGTCTACGCGCTACGCGAGCGTCCACGGAAATTTCGAGTATGGACTGATTCGAGTTTACATTATCTTTTGTGCTACTGTGACTTCAGTACATTTGTTCAGCCGGTTGAACAAATAGTTGTCCGAATCTATTTATTTTGTCGAGTTTTCTTCGCGGGCGGTGTATACGGAATTAAAAGACCTGTCAATTTTATTTTGTTGAAGAGTGAACTTTTTTATTGGTTAGTGAAGCAGTTGGAATTTTTCAGACATGTGAGTATATTTTTTTAATTTGATTCATGATTCATTGTTAATATTTCAGGAATGTTTATTTTTTATTCACTGAAAAACTTAGTTTTTTAGTAAAGATGTAGACTATCTACTTACCTTGCAATTTTTAAGACTCAACTTTACTTCTATTTTATAATAATCGCTTTGACATCCGGAAAGTACAATAGGTACATCATACTGTGGGTTCACGGAAGGTCCCAGATTCGAGTAGCCACTTACGTTCCTCCAAGAAGCCATTGTCCGGTAACCGATAAGAGCCTACCGTGGTTTACTGAAAAGGGACTTTTTACAAAAAATAAGGATCGCTGTGCGGGGAAAAATGCCTTTTTTATTTTTTATTGGTCCCTCTAATTTAGAAAGGATATTTTTTAAAGGGAAGCTTTTTTAAAAATATCCTTTGGTTTAGATTGTTTTTTCTTGGATCGGGATTCGAACCCCTTCATCGCGGTGCTGTTGAAGTACAGATCCTACCAAAGAAGTTCCGGGTTCTTAACATTACCTATAAAGTGTTGCCAAATTATTGTGTTCTCGAAAAACGAGAGAAACTTACTAAAAGTATCTTACCATTTAAGCTTTAGATTCCAGTATAGCAAGTCCGACGTTACATTGTTTTATTGATACTAGAATAACGTCTTTTCCTATGATTATTATGTCACGAACTAAATAAACTATGCGTCTGTATGTGTCTGAGGGAGATCTGGCAGTTGCCCATCATAGCAGGAATATCCCTTAATTAATCCCATACACGTTTCCATTTTACATGTTCCCTGTTATACATAACTCTTTGTAATGGACCTCGTACGGGAAGTACTACCACCATACATACCATCATACTAATCTCTGCTGCTAAGCGTTACTGTATTTCGGTTGGTTGGGTATCGTTGTTATTACAGGCACTTCAGACATTTCAACTTCGTCTCCAGGATTGACACACATGCGCCTGATACTGTAGATATCCATAATTCTCATTATTAGCATTGCCATTCATCGAGGCAATGCTGCCAGTCTTCTGGGCACGTTCCCGGCTGACAGCGATGCGGACGAGTACTTAGACGCCTAAGTGTCCTTCTGTTTTTGTATTTATTGGTATAGTTAGTAATTCCATAGTTAAAAATTATAAAATCAAAATCAAAATCAAATCAAAAGTCATTTATTCAAATTAGGCTGAGAATCAGCACTTTTTGAACGTCAAAATTACAAAAGACAGTCCCCCAAAAACGCCCGCCCTTCACCACTTCCTAGTGCTATCGCTGGGAAGAAGAAGTGGCGCAACAAACTCCCCAGCAGCACAGCTGTCTGTTTGATTTAAAAAAATACTTGATTGTATACAATACTAGGTGCTTATGTTCGGTAAAATATAAAAGGTAGGTATAAATAAATAAAACTGAATCACCGAAATATTTGGTCCGCGCATAACTTCCGATCGACTGCACCAAATTGGATTCTTTTTTTGTGTTTGTTATTGTCAGGACAAGGTTTGTATAGAAGAAAATTATGTAGGTACTATATTCACGAAAAAAAAATATGGCGGCACGACGTCAGCTAGTTTAAAATAATAATAAGCCGTGCGCCCGATAGGATTTCCAATTGGCAAAACGGACGTATTCTATGCAAACTTTCATCCCCTATTTAACCCTTTGAAAATCTATCCCGAATTTTCAAAAGTCCTTTCTTAGTGTCTTACTCTTTTGCAAAATTTTATGTTCTACGACCCGACAGTTTAGCCCGTGCCTGTTTTGTCAGAGAATTTAAGATACAACCTATGTCCAGCAGTGGACTGCGATAGGCTGACTAGATTTTTTTGATTGAAACAAATAAGCCACCAATTAAAAGGAGACATTTTTGCCTCCCATCATCATCATCTGCCGAGCCTTTTCCCAACTATGTTGGGGTCGGCTTCCAGTCTAACCGGATACAGCTGAATACCAATATTTTACATGAAGCGACTGCCTATCTGACCTCCACAACCCAGTTAATGGGTAATACGATACCCGTTGGTAAGACTGGTTGTCAGACATTCGGGCTACTGACGACCCGTAACGACTGTCAAAGATCCACGAATGACAGCCGGGACCAACGGCTTAACGTGCATTTTTGCCTCCCAATAACATAAAAAAACATAAGAGCGTAGTACCTACATTTATCATTATACATAAATACATCGATCACCAATCAGTGTGCAAGCCGTTATGCTAACGTAGTAGCCCGTCAATCATTAACTGGACTGATCAATTAGTACATCGACCATTTTCAGCAGCCGATGTTCACGAGCTGATAAAATAACAAATAAACCGGTCATTAAACTTCACTATATTGTTGTATAAAAAGGTCCATTCTCTTGTGCTCTATGGAGGACAAATTATTGGAAATGTACAATTTCCGATAATTTATTACTCAGAGGACAATAATTGGATATTGTCTTCCATTGTGTTGCGTTCACGGGAGTGGTATTGTTAGGAATATTCAAATATCGTATGGAATATTGCACTTTGGTTTTATTTGTACAAAATTACGCGCTTCACGCGAAATCGCTAAGATACATAGGTATACTATTCAATATTGTTGATGGTATAATGAAGCTTAACTAAATAATTTCATTTTCTATTCTGTTAACCCCGAGATATTATTGTGATCACAGAATCAATTTAATTTCTTTGGGCAGGACTTCTTCCATGACAGTCACTGACCACCAACCCTCATCTTCTTATTTCTCTGACTACATTCAGAGAAACATCTTTTTCAAAAAAACCTACATCTGAGTCTAGTTCTTAAACCAACTACTGCTAACGAATCAGATCGCCAGTGCGAGATGTGATAATTAAGTGAAGCAAACTCTTCTACTACTTGAAGTTACAAAAGAGTTTCAGAATGCTCTCGGAATAAAATTAAAACAGGTGAGGGTACTTAACGAGAGAGATACTAACTTTATTTTCTTTGAACTGATTGTGGTTTTGGTCAAAAACCTGTTTTTGAAACCTCTTTCATAGATGTCATTTTTAATTAATGACAAAGGCTAGACGACATCGCGGCTCGCAAGGTACAGTTAAAGTACTGTAGAGCCGTGAGTTCTCTAACCAGATCAAATTTTGATTAGGCTTGGCTTACATTAGTCTGACCCTATTTTTACAGTAAAGAAATAAATAAAAACAGATAATAAATTCAAGCCTCAAAGTCATCTAGCCTTTGTCATTAATTAAAAATAGCATTTACGAAAGTCAAAGTTAGGTTTTTGTTACCAAAATCACACTAGTTCCGGTTACTCTACAGTACCCTTCCGTACAGTAACTTTCCGTATCACTTTGGTACCGCCAAAGTGAAAAATAGTTGATTACCGACAGCCATTGTATATTATGAGCTGGTTTATGCTCAACTCTTGTATTCGAGTATTCCTAGGTATTTTCTAGAAAAGAGGCGTACGTTTTTGTGGAAATAAAATACAAAAAGAGTAAGCAATATCGTCTCTTGTTTGTTATATATGCGCAGTGGACTATGATTAAGGTTCCCCGCAGACAGCCGCGACGTGACAGTGCGACGCGATTCTGGTAGAACAATTCCATTAAGTTTTCATATAAACGCGCTGTCGCGTCGCGCCTGTCTGCGGAAGCCTTAAAGTAGGTACTTTATTACCTACAGTCGATATAGGATTAGCTGTTTATAGGTATTCAAATCAGAGAAACCATACAAATTCCGCTACACACAATGTATGTTTTACGAGTATAATGAAATATTTTTTATGAAACTATCAATTGAATACAACGTTACGTACTACTGGCGTGCATCTATTTATTGCAAGCCGTTGAGTTTATTGTTACGTATTGCTGGCATACAGATATTTATTGCAAGCCGTTGAGTTTAAAAGTAGCTTTCTTGATTAGAATATGAGGTTACCCGCTATCTTTTAACATTATTGTCGATGATTTTCAATGTAGTAAGTATTCCTCTTTAGGCCAATTTTTCAATCTTCGGATAACTTCTATCTGAGGAATTGGAAAAATTGTAGCTTTGGTATACAAAATATTATGCCAAACCGCCATATTCTTCGGACATAAGTTGTCTAACCCTTCGAACGTAGAATACAATGAGTGAGATACAATGGCGTTTTAATAGTTTCTATTATATAATTACGGCATTCAACCGGTGAAGCATCAATAGAATAGGTATTCCCCATGTAACAAGGGGCGGGCTTATTGCGCGATCGACCGGGCACGAATCTAAACTCCGGGCACCTCCGGAGAAATTCTAGACGCAAAAAACCAATAACACTTTGCTCGACCTGGGAATCGAACCCACCTATAATATCTTCTCCTTATAAAACTTCATTCTGACCTTTACCCGTACAATGGATAAGTTTGTCTAGCTTCAATTAGTGTCAGATCTCGCTAGTTTCTACAAGAACACCGCTTTTTAACCTTGTTTCACATAATTGCTAGCAATTTGCCATCGGCCGTGACCAGATCAAGCTTCCATTATTTATTTATACGCCTTTCCTTGAATCGTGAGAAGAATTGCTAATGAAAATCGATGGGGGGGCGTTTACTTGGAAGTTTCATGGTGTACTGCATAATAAGTTTAACACATTCCATATAATATCACGCATGTATACCCTGAAGGGGGAAGGCAGACGTGTACCTATAGTTCACCCACATTTCGCCAGTTATGTTTAAGTCCCATGTAACAGTGAGCGAGCCTATTGCCATCGATCGGGAATAATCCAGACTCCGGGCATCATCATCATCATCAGCCTACAGCAGTCCACTGCTGGACATAGGCCTCTCCTATTGAACGTCATTCAACTCGATTTTCGGCAACTCTCATCCAGCTGCTACCAGCCATCCTGCGAAGATCGTCGCTTCACCTAGCCTGAGGGCATCCCACCTAACGCTTACGGATTCGCGACTCCGGGCATAAAATAAGATATTTATGTGTATCATATTAAGCAGCACATCTCAATGCGTGGAGTCCTGAAGAATACCCAAAATTATGTCTTCTGTACTACACATGGCCCGCCGTAGTTTTACCGTCCATCTATGGACTACGATAGAAAAAGAGAGGAAAGAAGATACCAAAATCACTTTTATTGAAAATCGAAATGGTGTTACTGTATATTGTTATTTACTCAGTTCTTTATTAAGATTACTATGTCTATAAAACGGTGGTCATTAAGTCGGATGATCTGACTGAGTGGACGAGTGACCTTATTGGTGATGTTTTTCAGAAAGGTCAGTGTGTAGCGTGCACAGTACTCGCAACCGGCGTGCGTGTGTTACCAGGTGTATGAACGTGAACGAAGCAAAAGGAATTATGCTAGGATAGTAGCACATGGTGTTTTGTAGTTTCTACTTACCACCATGAGAAGAAGGCATGAGATTGTGTATGTATGATGATGCTGTTGCTCAATATAGCCTCCATTTAACTGTTACGGCACCCCTGGGTACAAATTTGGTGGCTTCTTTGTGAAGTAGTTACAAAATATCTCTTTAGAAGAATGAAAGCAATCTTTTCTTATGTGTTTTCACCTATAATTTTCACCAATAAAAACTTTAGAAAATGAACCTACCGAATGAGGCCTATTTTTTACCAACTACCCGGAAATAACGTCTGATAGTATCTTATCAGCGATGACCCGGTCGCCTCGTAATTATGGTCGCGTTGCTCATCCCTTTGGGGTGAGTTTAACGACAGACGATATTGAACCTTAGTGACCAATTGATTAATTATTAGTGATTACAATTGATTTTACTTTGTCAATTCTGTCGATTAACAGTGGCTTTTCAATTTATTACTATTGGTATGTTTTATTTCAATGATAATCGGAGATTTATTAAATAAACTGTTAGTAAAATGTAATCCAAATCTTATTGACGTGTTTTAGCTTGCTTCCATAAGGGTTCCGTAAATCCGCCATGTGTTATTCAATATTTGCTTCACCAAGATCTAATTTCATGCCTTAAAAATTCCATCCTCGCGTCGTTTTCGGGAACACCGCGTGTGACTGGCACATGTAACGATGCGTGAGTGATTCCATAATGGTTCCGCTCTCCTTTCGATGTGATCCTCAAAATATCTAACATTGTAAATCCATTATTACTGGTTAGTATTAAATAACAAAAATACAAACACACAAGTATCTAACGTTTTAACTTTTATTTTAATTATCTTTGTCGTACATCGCAGTGCCTACTTTATTATGCCGCATCGGATTCGCTTGCATAATATCGTCTCTGCAGACAAATAAGGCGCATTATGTCTTTGGCGTTGCTAAAAAGAGGCCTTTCAATAAAGAAAGAAAGAAAGAAAATACATTTATTAAGCATAGATTAAAAGGTACACCAACATACCTATTCAGTAAAATAAAATAAAAAGTGTATTCCGTTGTAAGAATTTAGCAGGAATGTGTGCTTCACGGCTGCGCCAAATGGGTTCAGTTGAGCGAAAATGCCAGATAACTAAGACCATGTACCAGACGCTGGTTTTTAAATTCCTGATGAAAATTCATGGTGATTATAAGCTTTCCGTGTAATTCCTTAATTAGTCACTACGATTGGGGGCCAAGTTGATGGAAGCCGATCCCAAGGTAGTTGGGAACAGCCATGTAAATAGTTACTCTGCTATTAGGTACTGTTGAAGTAATAACCTTAGAAGCTTTTCATGACCCTCATGCGTGTTAGGTTCTATGTAAATCGTAAACATCACACGAAAAACTGAAAATTGTTGGGTGGTATATTCGTTACTCAACAATTTTCAGTTCTGTACCGACCTGTTATACAAAAGTTTTATTGTATAGTGAAAACAATACAAAATACAATATATATATAACTAAAGGACGGCCCAAACAGCGGTCTTAGAATTGACATTCAAAAGAAATGACAATCCCTAAAAATTATAATAGGGTGGAAGGTTAACGACTTTCTTCAATTCCAACCACAATACAATCATAATTGGTGCTAGTACCTCGCTGACCCGGCGGAACATAATTGCTGGGTTCGATTGACGAGAGCCCCCTAGCGGTAAATATATTGAGTTACAAATTACATGTGCCACACTGCTTGACATGCTATCATTAGGATAATGATGACATGCGCTTTGTACGTCATTATGTTGTAACATAATGTAGGTACATACTCACATTTATTTTCATTCATTCCTCCAGGTCAGAACAAGTATTCCGTTACTGTTAGGCGCTATTCTGATTATCCCTCACGACACCAGGCCACGCTTTATCCACAATCAGTACACAGACACAGCCATCAACTTCGACACAAGGCTATGACGATTTAGTGACATCCAAGGGTTGGGAATTACGCCTACATTGACTGATATATTTTTTTCCTATAAACACTATACTTATAACACAATTTAACTATACAATTTATTGCATTTTATTAATATATATTTTATCACGACAGCTTTGACACTGACGTTTATTACGTCACCATGACAGCTTTTCTTTCAACTTAGCGGATTTTACATCCATACGTCGTTAATTTTGTTTTCAAATATCGCAGCGACTGTACTATTTTCGCAGTAAATACAATGCTCCTTAACCACTGCCTAAGTATGTCACTAAGTGACTAGACAAGCAATGTAAAAATCACAAAACGATACTTTATTTATGCGGTACATCGCATGGTACGGCCGCTGCTGGTTGCAGCCAGTTAGTGATGTGGCTGTGCAGATCCACTAACGTAGGCTATCGACAACAATGTCGATTACCCAACGAATATATATTTATTTATTAATAACCAACTTACATTAACAGTTTGCACCACACATACAAGTTATTAGTCAATATTAGTAATTATAATTACACATGTCATACAATCATAAATATTAAGTTATCATAAAAATGGACAAATTTTGATGAAATTAAATAAAATGAAACAAAAATTTGTTAAATTTAGATAAAATAAGATAAAAATTAGATAGAATTAGGATAAATTGAAATAGAATTATTAATAACAAGATTCTGTTTTATCTAATTTATCTACTCCTAGGAGATTGTACTGGGAGTAGCAATGGACTCCAGGTATCGAGTAGCAGTGTGCAGAAATTCCAGTTCAGTACTCGCGAAGACATCTGAGTACTCATCATATAACAGAAATTTGTTGATATGGGTGAGGGCTAGGTACAATGGACTGGTCTAAGGATAACCCTTAGACCAGTCCATTGTACCTAGCCCTCACCCATACCGGTTTGAGGTATTTCAAATAAAGGACGTCGGCGAGGGCGAAGTGTGTGTCTAATGGCTAGTGGGATGTTAAAGGAGATGTACTGAAGTAAGGAGGAATTGAAATGGGTACCATGAATTGGGCGGATGAAATATTTAACCAGACTAAGATTTCTCCTTACTTCTATGGTTAATTTTACAATTTGTCAACCGTTTTAACCCAGATGGAAGACCTAAAAAGATGACGTTTAAATCCGGTTGGAAGACCCTTAAGAAGATGTAATATAATGTTAAAAATTTGTACTAACTATTTTTCTTTGCTTTTTTTATTAATTTATAATATAATGTTTTCTGGACATATCGTTTTTTATTTAGTTTATTTTCAGAACCCCAATTTTTTTTAGTACAATAATAAATGGGAGAATCGATAACTTTCCGATTTAGTCAATCACTAGCGTATAATGTAAAATAAATGACTTTTGCACAGCACAACGATAGCGACAGATGTTTTTGTGTTAGTTATAAGTTTTACGGTGCATGGTAAATCCACGCTATGTTTGATGTGTTAAGGTTTATAATTGATTGTGTAGTACGATCTGATTTATGAATTGCAAGTGTGTGCGCGACTTTGTATCTATTGCTTTTACTGAAATACATGTGTAGTAGTGGCGCAGTAGTGGGATCGTGTTAGCGACATGGAGTTCTGATAAATTTTCAACTACCGGGGCATATCTCCTTCATTCCTATATCTATGGTTCGAACCCACGACCTGTAAAAACGGCTACGACTACGTAAATTGGGGCCGTTCCCACTGGGTCACCACTGCTCTAAACGCACTTCTGCCTATTCCTGCACGGAATACAGGCTTAATGTTATGTTACATTATATCCGTCTTTCTTATGTAATGCTGCCTTGTTTACCTGTCTTAATACTCGTAAATTACTGAAAAAGCTACATATACCTGACAAACTGCCTAATAGGCAAACTGACACAAAAAAAAAAGATTTTCAGTAACATTTTCTGTTGCTCCACTACGAAAAAAAAGACAATACAAGAATACAGAGTCTTCAGTCATCTTTTCATACTTGTTGAATAATATTTTCAAGAGCAAGTCACTTCACTTGAATCTACAATACTTCCAGCTGCTAGTGTGAGTTTCGACTTCTTCTCGAGCAGCCCTTACCTTCATATCTTCGTTATACTTTAAGGGTATTTTATGCAACACCGTAACGGCCCAGTTTGTTATCCCACTCGGCTAGGGCTGCCAAGCAAAAGTATAAAGAGGGAACCCAAACTTAATAATTCTGGTAAAACACAACTGTCATTTTTTAAGTAAGTTTTTAAATTATGACCTGTGGTGGCCCGGTGGAAACGGCTGCGACAGTGGACTACAGACCCTCTCACACGGAAAGCACGATAAACCGCTGGTCCCGGCTGTCATTCGTGGATCTTTGACAGTCATTACGGGTAGTCAGAAGCCCGAATGTCTGACAACCACTCTTACCAAGGGGTGTCGTATTACCCAGTAACTGGGTTGTGGAGGTTAGATAGGTAGTTGCTACATGTAAAATATTGGTATTCAGCTGCATCCGGTTAGACTGGAAGTCGACCCCAATATAGTTGGGAAAAGGCAGGCAGATTGATTGAAATATTCGAGATAACAAACAGTCCAACGAGCGGCAGCCCTATAACAGTCTCAGTTCTCTCTTGGCAGGCGGAGACCTGAACATTCATACTGGTATATAATGTACAAACATATTATTATGTCCAGCGTACACGGGGCATGCAAAGACGGATGGCTTAATTAGGGAGCCGCGTGGGCCTGCTGGGGTTTATTTAGTTGACTAGAGGGTCTTGAGTTTTATTGTTACTAGTTCAGGAAAGGATATTTATAATGTATCTTTACCTAATGTGATGTTATGAGTATTTTTTGAAGCATGCAAAGGTGTTAAGTTGCAGTCGATAACAAACCATGCAGCCATTTTTTTATTTCGAACTTTACTCCGACTATGGTGAAGTTTTGATTACAAAAGTGACTGCTTAGTATCGTTAGTTACATCTGTATTTCTATCCCAGCTAGGTTCAAATTACAAAAACTGGCTCGATTGTTTAAACCACGTGGTTTAAACAATCGAGCCAGTTTTTGTAATTTGTTTTAGAAAATACCGAACGTATCAGAAAAGGCACTACAATGAGGCAACGATAAATTGACAACTGTTGTTTGTACACAATTATGATTAAAAAATAATTCAGTCTTGTGTGTATAGTGACAACCTTCAGATGATAACTTTCTTCAATTACTTATCTCCCTCAGGAAAACTGCCTTAAAAAATCTAATAAGAACTTTAACGAAATATCAAAACAAATTTTGGTATTTTCAAGAAGTTTTTCGACGAAAACACGCTTCCATAGCAACAAACTGTACGAAAACACTGACTTCATTATCGAGCTATCAAAAAATAACAATATCGAAAGTGAAAGTCAATAATTTAAAAGTAAGTAAATAAAGTTAGTTATGTCAACAACGCGGAGTTTCTTCTAATAATTTATTCTTCGTATCGACAATGTGTACTAGCTGGCTCGGAAAGCAGATCGATAGTAATTAGATGTTCCGACGTCGGTCGCTCTATTAAATGTAGGTACATCTGCCTTCAAGGAATTGTAGATGCAATTTGCATGGTAAGTATTGGAAAAACAATGGCATTCAATATTTAACAATCTCGTGTGTAAATAATATAAATACCGAAGAAACCGTTTTCAGTGATCTATACCTATTTTGCCATGGTTTTGATGGTGATTATTATCAAATTAATTAGAACACGACTCATATTTAGACCATCACCTAAAAAGGCAGTTGGGACAAGGGCTCGAATTATTTGGGATAGTTTAGGACACTATAATAATAATAATAATATAATATCCCTAGACATTTCACACAGCACCATTTGTCCCAAGCTAAGCAACCTAATGCTTGTGTTATGGTAACAAGATGGCTGATAAACTACTTATATACAATTTTTTTTTGTAAATACATACATAAATTATAGATAGAAAACACCCAGACTCGGAACAAATACATGTAGGTCATACAAATATTTGTTCCGTGCGGGAATCGAACCCGCGACACGCAGCGCAGCAGTCAATCGCTTAACCACTGCGCCAACCGTGTCGTCATTGAATTGAATTGTTTTTACACACACACAACACTGAATTGTTTTTGATTGTATGTTTTTTATTTTCCCTATTACTCTAACACACACTGTCTAAATCTCTTTTAATCTACTCCCTATCGCGGGTATGCTGCAAGAGATTTCTTTAGAAATAAGCATCACCTTTTTCCGTATTTTTCTGCTCCTTTCTTCTTGTCTGTTCATATGTGTGTACATAAATAGTTAAAAAATAAATAAATACTGCTTATTATGTAGCTTAAGCCCTGTTCAAGACATTGAAAAAAAAATAATGAAATATATTGAGCGTACAAGATAATAAATGACTGAATGGAACAAAAATAAATCTGACAGCCAAGTTCAATACATTTAAAACACATTTCGAATGAAGCAGGGGTAAACAAACTGATGTCTGTAAAAGTAAAAAAAGAAAATAAATCTCAGGTTACAGCAGAACCTTCTAAATTAAAGTATTGAGAAGAACGAAGTTCCAAGTCCCCGGCTCCTTTACGTTAGAAAATTTCAAATTAGTTGACAACAAAACTCACTCAGTGAATTAAGGAATATTTTTATTAATAGCTGGGCTGCCCTCGCTTCGCTTATAATTAATTTTGCAAAAATAACCTCTTGGAGGCAATGGCCAGGAGTAGATATATAAATTTAGACATAACGTCATAACACCACGCCTGTAATGAAGCTATTTCTATTAAAAATGTTCATAAAACTGAACTCTAACCCCCTTATTACAAAACAAGGTTTTTCTTTCGATCAGGTTTAAACCACTGACCCAGTTATTGAATTAACAACCCAACTGATAGAGAAATGCAATTCTTTATACAAAAATTACAGCTTAGTTCAGTGCTAAGTTGTCATTTTAGTATTTAGAACTTTGCCTAAATCGAAATAAAGTTCGAAGTACAAGCACTAGCTCAATAGTTTAGGCTAGAACTAAAGTTAGGTTTCGTTTTGTAATAAGACGGCAAGTCTTTTAAACAAATATTGAAGCTAATTTACTCTTCAGGTTGCATGTCATCTGTATGGGTACAATGTACAATTAATTGCGAGTACATTTTTACATTCGTAAATCTTTGACAGTCGTTTCGGGTAGTCAGAAGCCCAAAAATCTGACAACCAGTCTTACCAAGGGGTATCGTGTTACCCAGTAACTTGGTTGTGGATGTCAGATAAACAGCGGCTCTATGTAAAATGCTGGTATTCAGCTGTATTCAGTTAGACTGGAAGCCAATCCCAACATAGTTGGTAAAAGGCTAGGTATTCATTGTGAACACATAATCTCTGTTAATCTATTCCAGTTTAGAATTTTCATTAAGCACTCAAGGTTTTTAAAGCTTCATTGAGTCGAAATGTGAATGAAGCCTGAAATATGCTTCCGCCTGGCGGCGGTTGTATTAAAATAACTGCGTATTGAATGGTATTTTCAGATCTGCCATTTAAATTCCACTCCAATCTAATAATCGTATTGGTTATTGTATTGTATGTATGTATATCTGATGCTATAGGAATATTGCGAGAAGAATGTATGAGTAAATAATGGATTATGGGTAAATAATAGGCAGATCAGAGAGAAGCTATCTGGCACCCTGGGTCTAACTAAATGAGTTGATGTTAAAAACAGACAGTACTTTCATTCTTTTTTTATTTATTATGATCAACAATATTCAATAGTTATTTCTTGTTAAAATACCTACACTACACAGTGTACCCTAGTCCGTCTTAAACCACTCAATGCAAAATCCTATAATTATTTCATCCTCTGCCTAGCCTTTTTCCAAATAATAATATTTTGGGGCCGGCTTCCAGTCTAACCGGATGCAGTTGAATGCCAGCCGGATGCAGCAGCTACTATATTTTACATGGCGCGACTGCCTTTCTGACCTCCACAACCCAGTTACTGGGTACCCCTTGGTAAGACTGACTGCCGGACTTTCAGAATTCCCCTAACGACTGTCAAAGATCTATCATTGACAGCCGGGACTAGCGGCTTAACGTGTTTTTCGAGGTGCGGTGGGGTTTCGATTTATGTGTGTGTGAGTAATGGATGGTCACCCCCATCCACCTCGGCAGGCGTACTCGTAGCTTAGCCTACGACTGACTGATGATTATTTACCTACGAGCCCACCCATATTTATGAGTTACTATTTGTCAGCTGAGGCTTGAGATCATACGAGAGGGGCTCGAGGCTAAATAATAACAGCTGCACAGGTCGATCAACCAGGTTAAGCTACGCTTGCCGCGCTTGGTCTGTAGATGGGTGACCATCTTTACATACCGAGACACCTCCGTGCCTCGGAAAGCACGTTAAGCCATTAGTCCCGGCTGTCATTCGCAGATCTTTGACAGTCGTTACGGGTAGTCAGAAGTCCGAAAGTCTGACAACCACTCTTACCAAGGGATATCGTATTACCCAGTAAATGGGTTGTGGAGGTCAGGTAGGCAGTCGTTCCATGTAAAATACTGGTATTCAGCTGCATCTGGTTAGGCCGAAAGCTGACCCCAACATAGTTGGGAAAAGGTTAGGCAGATGATGATATTTGTCAGCTGAGACAAACCCATTTTACCGGACTCACTGTCTTGAACACCACACAATCATAACTACAAAGTAGAGCCAACACTAATTGAGCAGCGAATGTAATAGCGAAGTCCATATCTTGCACCCGCACGTCTTGACCGTTCCATTGTTAGCCCGTAGGACTAGCGTTGGTCTATGGAATGCCTGTAGGACTAACACAAGTCTATAGAATAGCCGGCACATTGTCTGACACTACAATATGTTCCTATCTCATGTGTTGTGTGCTCTACCCGCATGTCTTGAGTGCAGGAAATGAATGTAACTAGGTGTATAATAGACTGAATTATTTTTAAAATAGTGAATCATTGTTCGAAAGATTATTGTGTACCAAAATTCCTATGCATCACTAATCTATACTAATAATAATAAAGCTGAAGAGTTTGTTTGTGTGATCGCACTAATCTCTGGAATTACCAACGTATTGAAAAAAATCTTTTAACCCTTGATAGCCCAATTCTTGAGGAAGACTATAGGCTATTTAACATCACGCTAGGACCGTTAGGAGCTGAGCAAAAGAAAATAATCAGGAAAGAACGCTAAGCGAAAAGGAAGTAACAGGCGATGAGATGCGAGTACGTCGGGAGCACATGAAATTACAAGTCACAGGCAGAAGCTAGTGTTAATATAAGACTAATGTTAATATTGTGAAGCAAAAGAAAGGGTCGACTGGTCCACTCCATACGCAGTCATCGAAAAAGTATTTGAGTCAAATCCAACGGAAACCGTAGCCAAACTCAATGTGTGATGCAAAAAGGTTACCATTCATATTCGATTACTTAAGTTAACCTTAACCCATTTTTTACCAAGTCGTCTAAAAAACTTGCTTTTAGATTAAGCCTACAAGGTTCCCACTGCTGGGACATAACACTCCTCTCTTTATGAGGGAGTCGGCTGTAATCTACCACGCGTGCCTAGTGCCTGTTGGTAGATGTCACATGTTTTCGATTTTTCGTTCAAGGTCATGCCGATTTCATGCCGCTTTTCGACTTGGTAAAAATATCTATCCATTTAAAGACTGGTATCAATTTCTATAAGAAAATCGATTTCAATAAATGGTAACACGGTAATGTATGGGCGGTTCGTTTCCTGAATATTACATTGACTTAGGGCTGATTTTTACAACGCCAGATAATTTAATCGGAGAATTAATTTTGAATTTTTGACAGATCTTCCATACAAAATCTGTGGATTGAAAAATCAGCCCTTAGCAGAACTTACTTGAAATGACTAAGAAGTTTTAATTATTTACCTTCAATACTACGCCTCTTCAAGATAATGTTACAACACGTCAATACGCGTGTTCCCAAAACAATATTTGTATGTCTTCTGTATTTTCTTTCACCAAATTAAAAATGTGCGATTTCAAAGGGCTTCCTGACTTCCTAACATCGAATTTTCAAATCAAAAGAAGCCAATTTCTTCCACTAGGTAGGTATTTACATTATACGTGTGATGATTATGTTTTCTGTAACCGAAAGGAAATTATACAGTTGGTAACTCGAAGATGATAGACAAAGTAAGGCCCGTCGGCCACGATGCTACTCAAAAGTAAGACGCGATAATAAGTGTGCGACAATATGCGACACGTTTTCGACGGCAGCCACCGGCGCGTCGGAAGCCTACACACGTTGCGGCCTGTCGCCGACACGCGTCGGCAGTTGCCTCTGTCTGTCGTCGACGCGTGTCGCTCGTGTGTATGCACACTAAGTCGCGTCGTGCACGAACCGCCATTTGAGTAGCGTCGTTAACAATAGCTTTCCAGTATATTTTTGAAAGTGGAAAGCGTAATTTCTCATTCGTTTATGTTTAAGTTCATCTACATTTTGTGTATACAAGTGTACTCATATATAACTTGCGCGGGACAGTATTAGTTGTGTGTTTCAGTATTTCCTGAGGCCTGCGAACGCGAGTCGAGCTCGTTTGTTTTAGTTTGTAAATAACAATACTAGTAGGTATGTGAGTCGCCATCTGCTCAGTTTTTTTTACAAATGTTTTGGGAACGGTTTCCAGTCTGACCGGATGGAGCTGAATACCAGTATTTTATTTGGAGATACTGCTTATTTGGTCTCCACAACTCAGTTACTGGTTACTGTACTGGTACACAGTAAAATAAAATAGTAAATTTTCAAAAACAGTTATCAAAAAGTTAGTAAGCACCAGCACTTTGCACCACATAGCAACAACAAAATGGACTAGAAGTCTATTTTCCACATAGTTAGCTTAGCTGAATATGTTATATCTATTGTGGATTATACTTGGCCTGTAAAACAAGATTAATAGTCAGCGATGTGGTCCCCAGGTAATAATAAAGTTAGGTTTTCGCAGTATACTACAATTGTTTGGAATTTCTAGGTGGAATCGTAAAGCTAAGGGCATTGTTACGTTGGCGTAACATCGTTCCACTCTCCACAAAGTAAAGCCCGGAATACACATGCCTGTAACTTGCACAAAATTATGCAAGTAGTTTGCATGCCGCTGTGGTATTCACCAATCAGAAGTTGTTTTGGCACACGACATGCAAGCCACTTGCATACTTTTGTGCAAATTACAGGCATGATTGTGTATTCCGGGCCTTACAGCCGTTGTATATGGTCAGCTAAAAGATACAACACCAAAAGGCGTACGTTTTGTATGTAAAAATATTCGTATAAATCTGTCCAACGCAAAGTAAACAAAGAACTGTAATATTTAAAAAGTATTTATTGCGACGTACTCGTACGGAAGATCGCAAACTAAACTAAACACAGCATAAAATATTTTTTGCGAGGCTACGCTGTCCCTCTCCAGCAAATTCCTCCCTCCACTTCTTCCATCTTTCGCTAGCCCACCCGTCATCTTTCCAGGTTTTACGGAACAAAATTATAAAAAAAATCGCGAGCTCACGCACGCGGGTTTTTATAAAGCGTGAAGCTTATCATTAAGTGTAAGGAAGACGTTTACGTTCATTTTTTTTTCTTGTAATTTATGTGTTTAATAAACAATAAGAATAAAAGAAAGTAATGTTCTTTGCAGTTCCTTAGCACACAATCTAATATTTACATCGGCTTACTTTTTACCATTTTTAGGTATTATCTGTCTAGATACTGTTAAATAATTATGTCGTTTATTTCGATGGAGAGAATGCAAGTGGTCCCCCACAATCCAATGTGTCACGATTTGTAAATAATGGTGATCCATCTAAGAACCGACTGCGATTATCTACTGCAGCTTAGCCTCGTAGATCGATGAAACCGTAAGAATTTTATTGTGTCCTACCTATTCAGCAGGTATACATTACTCGCAATCCTACATTGTTCACCCAAATTGATTCATTACCATTGAATGTCGTTGAAATGAAAGGCATGGCCGACAACAATGACTCACTTTTATGTTAACACACAAAGTGAATTAATTTGGTAAAACCGTGGTATTATTGCCATAGTGTAAAATCCGTGTTGAATAGCATGAAAGTCGTTCACCCTAAAGGTAGGCAGTGAGCCAACATATGAACAGGAACTATGGCAGTGTGAAGTCATAATCCTATTGCATAGTTGGGAGCTGGCTGCGTGCGGGGACGGTTGAAACCCTTTCAAATCTAACTCTGTCGGAGTGAATGTAGACTGGCATTTGTTTGATAGACTTTTGTTTACTTATCGCTAAGGACCATCAGTTGTCTTTTATGTAGACAACCCATCCACATACCCATACGTACATAAAGTGACGCCTTTGCCCATGGGGGTAGAAACTACAGGACATCAGAATGCCAACTGCTACAACTTCTTTCATACTTCTTTTGCTTCGTTTACGTTCATACGTCTGGCACGTAATACACGCACACCGTTTGCCA
This sequence comes from Apamea crenata, assembly GCA_949629185.1. Classification (NCBI taxonomy): domain Eukaryota; kingdom Metazoa; phylum Arthropoda; class Insecta; order Lepidoptera; family Noctuidae; genus Apamea; species Apamea crenata. The sequence continues at coordinate 18,070,821 of OX451365.1, read as the reverse complement.
GTACTACGCACCTGATCTTTCTGAAGAACATCACCAACAACCCATTCATTCTGATTAATTTATAGTAAGTAATGTATCAGTTTGACCTCATGTGTAAGCATCAACATTTTCAGAAATAACCGAGAAATTAAAAATTGTTAGAAAAAAAAAAAACATATTGCATAATACTTTCAGTTTCTACTTGTTATCCACAAAGATTAAATTTGTCGTCAGTAAAACGACAAAATTTAATCTGGTATTTATAACTCGATGTCGTAAGCTAAGTAACAATCATTTTCCCCACGAAATAAATGTACAACCCCATAGGGCTGTTTGAAAACACGTTGCTTTCAGCAATGACATTACTTCGCTTTCGCCCCTGTAGGTAGAGAAATAAGAAAATTGCACCGTTCCAACCCACCTCCATGAAAGCAAAAATGTTCTATGTAAGAAAAAAATAACAGCCGATCGATTCTGTAAAAATCTCACCGTGAAAACTTAGGTGAAGTGAGCGTGGAGTAAGCTGTCATTCCCGGCATTTCATTTCATAAATGAATTAAAATTCCTACATCGAGTGTGGAGAGTTTACTAGTTATTCCTTATATTTCCATATACTTAATAATTACGTATAAGGGATTGGGGCCGAATGCTAGGTCGGACAGTGTTACTGAGTTTTCCGAATGGGAATTTCTCAGTAGCAGTCCGGAGGCTGTATTTGTGCCAGGTTGATGGCGATAGTCTCGTCCCCTATTACTTAAACATATCTGGCGAAATGTGGGTGTACTACAGGTATACTCTGTCTAACCCTTCTGGGAAAACAGGCGTGATGTTGTTATAATAATTTGATCTAGTCCCGTCCTTATAACTCTTTGTGAGAGGTAGGTACTTAACATCCTCGTCCACAAGAGACTAATTTAATGTAGAAAGGATCTCTGAGATTAGTCTACCTCGCGTACAAAGCAATGAGATCACTCTAGCTAAGGCATACTTCAGTAAATTACAGTCGACTCAGGTTAGACTAGTTGGTCCTCTTTCTTAGACAAAGCGTTTCATTTTGATATAATATTGGAACGAAGCGACCCTCCTTTATTATTCAAGGTAACTTGCACTAATTTACAAAATACTAAACAAAATCATCATTCTTGTCTCTGTCACCTGCAAACGAGTGGCAGCAAGAAAACTATATTTTAAATTCGTTTATGCTATCTATATTTAGTGATTTGCGGTGGTGCAGGCATACCGTAGTCAGCTTTTATGACTGGTTATTTTTATAATCAGCTAGCTTCTGCCCACGACTACGTCCGCGTAAAATTTCGGCCCTACCCATCGCGTCGCATCGGTCGCCCGTGCTACATACACCGTGCCGTGGTACATCGTCTCCACCAGCGTCCTTTCCAACTTATTTTCCTTTTGCTCGGATGCTAAAGGTCGTAAGGTCGTTAAATAGCCGATACACCTTCCTCAAGAACTGGGTTATCAAATGCAAAATGATTTTTTCAATTCGGACTGGTAGTTCAGGAGATTGGGGCAATACATATAAACTTACAAAACAAATAAAGTTACCTCTTTATGATATTAGTATAGATATTGATTCGATGAATATAATGAATTTAGAACTTCAGTATATGGTTCCATTTTGTAACCCGACCGCAGAATCCTAAAAATGTCACATCTAGATAAAGATGGCATTCAGTGGAAATCTCTGGAGCCGTTTCCATTATCCTGTGCCACGGGAGCCCGACGTCATATTGACACATTTGCGAAGAGGGCTTGTGGGTTCGCGCGAGATATTTTTATCAAAATTTTTCCGTATTGTTGTCCTTGAACTTTTGGTGGTATTTTTTGGTGAACGAATAGTTTTTCAGATACGATCTTTTTACGTGACGATGTTTATAAATGCTGTCATTTGAAATTAGATTAACTTGAGTGGTGAGTACCTATCGTATTAAAAATGTATATTTTTTTGACCTTGTTCCATCGTAGAGCTTTCCATCAGGCATGATCGAGGAGGCGATAAAAACTACCTTATTGGTGTTATTTTGCCAAGTTACATCAGTATACCCTGCACCTAAATTAAGTAACACACTATCAATCTCAATCTGAATATTTTTGAAGGATATTGCTAATCTATTGCTTCTTATGCTCGAAAATTTTGTCTGCTCAACAACGTGAATAACGCAATGAATGTTGTTGAACTGTCAAAATTAAACCCGTTGCTACTGATAGTGTGATACACAATTACCCCACTGAAGTGAACACTCTTAACCAAAGCTCTCTGTTTTATTCGGTCAATGGTATTCAATGAAATAAAATCACTAGAATTCAGTTCACTTCTTTTTTGTTCTTAAATGACGTACAAAGAGATTCTATGTAAATAATTTAATGTTTTTGATTACGTATTTGTCTAATACTCAGAATTGTGTGTATTCGTTGACATGATTATGACAAAAACTGGGGTAATTCGAGGTCGTTTATACCTAAATGTCAAGTTTTTATGAACAAGCAACAAATTTTCCGCTGCCTCCAAAAGGTTCTCTAATCTCAAGCTAAGATCATTTCAGCATTCTTCGCCGCGCTTGTAAGCGATGAAGACGACGATAAAAAAACACAAACAGGACAAAAGCGCGGTATCATGATCATTAATTGTCTTCGGAAAGGTCACGGAAAATCAATGGAAGGTCAAGTTCAAGTGTGTAGTTCAGAAGGCTTTTGTATATTTTGTTATTTATGTATTTTACACGGTTGGGAACAGAATCGTGGTTGAATAACGATTATTTTACTTGAGTGTTTGTGAGCTCAGCACCCTAATTATGTAACACACTATCAATTACAATCTAAATAATTTTATAGGATATTGCTAATCCATTCCTGTCCATGTTCAAACAATGTGTCTGCACAACGACGTATATAACTCAATGAATGTTTTGGAACTGTCAAAATCAAAGTCATTGCTACTAATGGTATGAATATAATACGCATTTTTTTTATTTTTTTTTATTTTGATAAATGTTGCCCCACACTAGGAATTTCTCCTGTGTCGTGGGTGCGTTTACAGACATATAAACTCACATACACAAACAGCCAGACCCGGAACAACTAATTGTAGGTCATACAAATATTTGTTCCGTGCGGGAATCGAACCCGCGACGCGCAGCGCAGCAGTCAATCGCTTAACCACTGCGCCAACCAGATTGGGTTCAACGTTCTCTCACGACTCCTTTTTTGACCATCAATGTATTTTGTCATTTTGTACAGAAATGTAAACAGAGTACGCCTGCAGTTATTGATGTCATTGCAAACGGCTGGACGATCCAATTTTCGTAATTTGAGTTTCTAGGCCACTAACTGGAAAGCTGCCCGGTGAGTGATTTCATATCGAATATTGGAAATATTTATATTTGTGTGTTCATTTTATTGATCTTTCATACTCTCTTACTAAATTTATGTGCAATTGCATTTTATAAAACCAGGAAACTAGATAGACAAATAAAAATAAAAAAACCTAGGTCGTACTGTAACTGCGGAGTGCACTCCTCCATTTTGTGTTCCAAACGCGGGAATTTAATGGCGGGGCGGTAGCTATCTTTTTATTAATTTTTTATTTTGTGCCGGTATGTGGGGCATAGACAAGGACATAATGACAGGTAATCGAGTCGGGGCTGGATAATGTAGCCTCCTTTTATCGAACGGAATATTAAAATTCATCGTTGAGTTTTTCTTCCCAGTCGACGCCGTCGGTTATTGTTTCTAATAAATTTTTGCTCATTAGCAAAGAAATAGGACCGTGGCTTTTTCAATTTATGGCTTTTTTATATTTTGTCGTGTTTTTATTAACCTTTAAATATGTATAGTGAGTTCCATTGTGCCAGCTTAAAATGGTTCTCGGCTGGCATTATGCATCTTACGGAACTAGACAGAGAAATGCATTTTATAAGAAACGTGGCCAATGCCTTGAAAGTCCATACATTTATAACGTGTTGAGTGTCAATAACTTGAAGCTTAAGGAGAGCTTTGAGTCTACATCGTATGATGCTCTAGGTACTTAGTTCAAGCAAAAATCGAAAAACTTATATCAAAGGCTTAAAACTTACCAGCAGCTTTGACCGAGTATCTATAGTTTTTTAAGTTATCCGAGATAAATGGTACTCCATTTTCTTTTTTCAGTATTTCACTAGTCTCTGCAACTTTTCATCAAAGTTAGTTCGATAGTTTCGATAGTATAATGGTTAACTGGCGATTGTCCGAGACTTCGTCTGCGATTCAGGATAAAAAGTAACCTTTGTCCTTCTCCAGCTCACGCTACCAAATCTCTAAATTTCATAAAGACCGTTTGACTGGTTTTGGCATGAAAAGGTAACAGACAGACAGTTAGATTTTCTTTTGCATTTATAATGTTATTAATAATGTATAAAATATAATATACAGGGTGGCATCGACGTGCAGATTGAAACCGTGAATTCAGCACTTGATTCTAAACCACCTAGAGTAGCAATTATTCATGGTTTATCAAAAAAAATCTACAGTTTCATAGAAAAGTGCAATACCTACGCGGTCATAATATATGGAACAACAATTTTTTTTTTAAATAACCAACGAAAAATTTAAACGCAGTGGAGTTCAAAATTAGGTACTGAATCCATGGTTGCGCGTCGATGTCCCTGCTACCGTATATAGTATGGTTAAGCCATTGGTCCCGGCTGTCATTAATGGATATTTGACAGTCATTACGGGTCGTCAGAAGTCCGAGAGTCTGACAACCAGTCTTATCAACGGGTATCGTATTACCCAATAGCTGGGTTATAGAGGTCAGATAGGTAGTCGCTCCATGTAAAATACTGGTATTCAGCTGCATCCGGTTAGACTGGAAACCGACCCCAACATAGTAGGGCAGATGATGATGTATATGGATGAGCTGGAAATAAACAGCCAAAATATAAATACACCAATCACATAATTTCCGTCATATTTTGGGAAGAGCAGAAGTAAAGCCAAATTGAGTCAGAAATAGCCATCAATCTAACGCTATAGCTGCGCGGAGATTAATCCTCAATCCATCTAAAAAACTAGAACAATTTTCCCTCTGTGGACCTAACTTTAGGTGTGTGTGGGTTGCGTAACTGTAAAGCTAAAAATATTATTATGAATGAAGATAGAGTGCTGTTGGTTTTACTAATGGAGGGAGTTGGAGCAATATTCAAACTCATCTCAATTATCTTTATTTTAACGGATTTAAAAAAAGGAGCAGGTTCTTAATTCGATTGTATTTTTTTAAAGTTTTGTTACCTCAAAAAACTCCGTCATTTACATATTTGATGATTTGAAATCTTCTTTTGTTTGAAAGGGTATATTTATAGGGATCCGTACTTGGCCAAATTTATATGGGACCACCAATATAAATTTGGTTAAGGTCTGAAGAGTGGTTTTTGAATTAGCTTCAATAATACGCATTTTTTCCACTTAGTGTATGTAGATAATGTTATAATAATAACTTCCTGTGAATATTGTTTACTTAGCAATTAAGGTTTACGAATTTGTCTGGGATATTATAAGAATCACAACTAAAAAGTGAAAAATGAAAACTTTATTACAAAAATAAACAACCGACTTCAAAAAAAAAAAACTTTAATATCGGAAGTCGGTGGCAAAAACGAAAATACAAAACTAATAAACTTACTGACTAAACGTTTTGTCTTTTTGGGCTTACATTTTGCTTTCATCATTATCATTTCAGTTACTAGACGTCAAATGTTGGGCGTCACGACATCGACCGATTTTGTGCATCTCGTATTCCCACGATCTTCACCAGGTCATCGGTCCACCTTATGGGGGCCCACCCACGCCGGGCCTTCTGGCATGCGGTCAACAATTAACTCTACATTCATCGAAATCATTATTATTACGGTAATTACATGCCGAAGATGTCTCACTGCTTACCTTTTATTTTACATGGAGGTGACATCGAGGTAGCGAGCACGATCGTGAGGTATGTAATTACCCTTAGGAAAACGTCTCCACTTGCACCTACACGCCGCCCTTCTTACAGTCACTAACTCAAATCTAACTGCAGAACATTTTAAATGTTACTTCATTTGCCTTGGCCACCAGTGTGCGGGCAAGCTTTTCCCTATCTACCATCTGCCTATATTTAAATGATGCGACTCTGCAAACTATAAAGAAAAAGCTCAACAACAACAACAATATAGCGAGCAAATCAAAATATCAACTCCTCTAAAGAAAACATCGCAAAAATGAAGCAAATCCCCATCCACCAAAGTGAAAGCCGCAGACAAAGTTAGAAACAAAAAGAAGCTAATAAAAATAACTTGGTATTCGCCGTGTAGTCTCCAGCAATCGCCGAGTTGAGACAGCTCGACTGGAAGGACCATTAATTAAAAAAGTTGCCACCCACAATATTGGTGCGTGAACACGAACGGGCAAGCGGATTAACTACACAACACTTAAATAAATATTCAACCTTAACTTCCCCTCCATAAAGTCCATCCTCAGTCGAGTGTCTAGGTAGACAAAGACGGCTGGTTGGCTAAATGTTGATGACGTCAATTATCCAAGTTACGATCCTCGTTTCGATCATTAAAACGTTCGATCGATGATTCGATGATTATAGTAAATTTGTGTTGGAGTTTGCGTGAGGTCAGCTATCGGTTTATTTTGTGAATCCGTCTATTTACAAAATAAACCGATCGAACGTGACCTGTGGATTGCCCGGTTAAATCGAGAACTGGTTAAAATAGACAGTTGCGATTTGCTCGTTTATTCTGTTAAATAAAATTTTTCAACATGTTTCGATTTTTTATGGGAAGACCAAAGAAACGGTGGACTGTGTAAAAGATGACATAGCTAGAAAGAGGGTGACTACCGAGATGACAGTAATGGAGAAGACAGTATGGAAGAAAAAGCCATGCTGCGCTGATTCCAAAATAAATTAGGATAAGGATAGGAGAATGATGGTGATGTTACGATCTTTTATGAAGTCCAAGCTTATTTATTCATGAATGTCAATTATGAAGTCCAAGCTTATTTATTCATGAATGTCAATTTGCCATCTTTTTTCTTATGGTTCATCAATTCAAATGAACAGAGAGTTTAAGAATAATTCATCAACAGGAAGTGTTAATTGCCAACGGAAAGGTCACAGTTGAAATCCTTTGAATAGCGAACCCCCTCTTACACAAGCATAATCAGTTTAGTTGCACTGACTGGAGACGGGGATCCTTTTAATTTAATTTTATCACAAAATGGCTGCAAATTTCCCTAGTTTAATTTTGAAACTTAGGCTGCAGCTGTTCAAAAGGCGGTTAATTTGAATCTATTCTTCGCTTCAGAAAGAAAAAAAAAGTATTATCGACAGTTGAACATTATTTTTTTGAAATTTCTTTTTCCCCGACCCACCAGGTCGCATCGCATCGCCTACCCTCGCCATTACCAACTTCGTTTTTGCTTAGCGTTCTTCTGTTCGTTCTGACTTTATTTCTTTTTTTCCTTAGGGACCTACGAAGGTGTTAAGTAGCCTATAGCCTTTTTCAATAATTGGGCTATAAAAGACAAAGAGATTAAAAAACATTTTCATTAATATACAATACTGGCAACAAAATAATTTTGAAATAAAAATGTTACAAGTTATTATTTACGATTTTATAGTATATTTGTGTTGGAGTTTGCGTGAGGTCAGCTCTTATTTACTACGTGGGTTCACGTTCAAGTTTTTATTAAGAAAATTGTTATGAACTGTAATAAACGTTCCTTGGAGTTAAGGTAGCACCAACAAGATTTTTGTTTGTCTATTTCTAGAATAGAAATGAAACAAAATGTAAGAATTACTGGAGTTGTTTGTTTGCAATATTCTCAAAAGTAATACATATTTCATTGTTTATTTTGGAAAGCCTAAAAGAAGGGTAAATAAACTAAACCAAATGAAAAAATAATTGAAAATAAACAATGATGTCTCTATAAATATTTTAACTTGTCTTCTGTTATCTTTTGAGTTTGTATGAATATTTTTGCTATAAATTATTTGAAATATTAGTGGAGGGGTGTGCAGTTTTACAGTAAACGATCTCTACAACAGGCTGTCTAAGATCCATGATACTTAAAATACGAACTACCTAATTTTATATGCAACGCTAAAAGCATTGCCATATCATTACCTAGCAGGTGCATAGTTAGTACCTATCTAACACGTGCCACAGTACGCCACCTGGAACTTCACAGGAAGTGACCTAAAATTTTTAACATTACTTCACTACGGTGACAAAAACGCGAGCTGAGCAAAATGCTTTTATTTCTACCGTAACAAGGTTAGGGTCGCACGTGGAGTACATCGCGTATAAAGTGCTGACGTTGGTGTTACATCGTTAGGGTCTGTTCAGACGAGTTACCATCACAACCACACCACAGCGGTAAAAATGTAGACGGGCACGAAATTGTATGAGAATGTGGTAGTTCCATTCACTCGTAACACTGTGACCTTGAGCTGGCCTAGTGTAGTACAGAGTTTCAGAATAAAACACGCCAGCAAATACTGGTTTTGTTATTAATCCGATGCAGCCTGTCCCTTGGTGTCGCCCTCCCTCAGCGACGCCCTAAGCCCCTAGTATGTAAGTTTTTTTAAGCCCCGCCTTAATTTATAGAGGCAAGTCCAGTTAAGTAGCCGACAACCTCTTTTTTTTATAACTTGGAGAAATGCTCATGCATTCTGCACTACCACGGGGAGATAGTGCAGTTACGTGCAACCCACTAAAACTCCACGGTGTCCTCCTCTGCCGCTTACGGCGAGAACACGGGCACGCGTTAGCACTCATCCGTGAACCCACCGTGGCTGTCCGTCACCGGACCCTCCTCTGGAGAGTACTCCCCATCACTGGCGCACCAGATCACATAGCAGGCCGTGACCACCCCAGGGACCAAACCAGCATATGGGTGCCAGACGACCCCGTGTCTGGGCACCCTTGGTCCCCCTGCGACGGGTCAGGTCATTGGCCCCGCCGCCTGCCAATTTACGGCCGCAGAGGATAGGGAGAGTGGCCAACGTCATACCAACACTCCTCCTCCCCTGCGGCCCCACCGCGTCCGCCATCGGACGGTGGTGACCCCGTCAAGACCGCGGAAGGTAGGGAGAGCGGCGCACTGCAATACCGGCACTCCTCTCCCGCCGTGGCCCTATACGACATCGCAGCCCGCCTCAGTTGCGGTATCGCCCAAGCGGCACCGCAACCTACTAGTTGGCCGCTACGTCGTCGGCTTACCGGCAAAGCCCTGACGAGCGGCCCCTCCTCGGGTTCCTCTTGGCTTCACCGTGATTGTCCAAGCCACGGCTACTGAGCCCCCCGCCTTGACAATGCGGGAACCCAACGGGGGGGCAGCCGACAACCTCCGGATTTTACTCGCGACCACCTATACAAAAATTAAATAAACTGTTTTTTTTTACACACTGATGTAAGGTCTTCCGTACTAGGTATTATTCATTATAGTTAGAAATCCAATTTGCAGTAGCGTTTAATAGCTGTCGTGAACATGTGGTCCATAGAGACAACATCGAGGCCACAAACACAACTACCCACCCGTACTCTTAGACAAACGACCGACCACATCGTGACGTTTTTGTGGCTACCACAATACAAATCCAAGCAGCTTTAGCGCTCTATACACGCTAGCTACTCCCTGCAACATTTTTGTCACTGCCCTGTGATTGTGGCGCGTCTAAGCAGTACGTATGTATGTACATAGTCCGAACGGGAATCCCTAGAGCATCCCCATAACAATTATGTCGGTCACACACATGGTCATAAAATTGATAATGTTTATCAATGCTATGTCTACGTCTATGAGCAACGCAATTAGTTTCCGGTGACATCACTCAAACTCAAACTATTTGTTTCAACTAAACCAATTACAGGCACTTTTGAATTGTCAATAAGGGTCGGTCAGTCAAAAAGATGAAGCTAGTTGCCCATTGACCTATGGAGAAGAACGGGCAAGAAACTCCATGGACACTCTTTTAAATCACAATAATAAATGGTTACAAAGTATTGGTTACATCATTCATGTTAAAAATTATGTGACTATCAAGAATTAATATGTTATGCATGGACGTAATAGTATATTACGTCCATGATGTTATGTGAAAAACTGAGATATAGACGCACGTGTTTTGTTTTTTATTGACAAACGTGGAATTAAAAGTTGGCTTGCTGTTTCGTTTAGTAATTTATGGTCAGTGGGTCAAGGAATGTTGCCAGTATCTGTATATCTACACCAACTAAATCTAAACTAATAATAAAGCGGAAGAGTTTGTTTGTTTGAACGCGCTGATCTCTTTGCATTGGATAGCCCGATTCTTGAAGAAGGTTATGGGCTCACATTTCGACCCTTAGGAGCCGAGCAAAAAGATAAATAAAACAGAAAGATTTCTAAGCGTAAACGAAGAAATAGTGCGTGTGGGTGATGGAATGCGATGTGGTGGGTCGGGGGGCGAAGTTTCATGCGAACGAAGTCGCGGGCAGTACCTAGCATGATATAAAAACAAAATTGCTTTTCGTGTCTGTCTGTGTGATGGCTATCATTTTTTAAACTTAACAATAGATATTGATGCGGTTTTCACCATCATTCAGAGCATTTATTCCGGAAGGTTTATAATTATGTCTAATACATTAATATTTAATCTAAGATTTATGACAGGAATCTCGATGTTTTGACATATCGCCATTGCACCTATGCGAAGCAGGAGCGGGTCGTTTGTTTTTATACACGTGTACGTAGCAGAAATATTGACGTGCAAACTGTAACCATTCAGTACATGATTCTAGACCCGCTAGAGTAGAACTATGTATTTCGTTCGTTAAAAAAAAACAGGTCTTTGATAGAGAAGTCCAATACCTACGCGGTAAAAATGTATGGACCAGTAATTTTCTTTTTAATAACCGACGAAAACTTTCAACGCTGGAGGTTCAGAATCATCTAAATCCATGGTAACAGGTGGTGCGTCTACGTCCCTGCCACCCTGTATAAAAAGTAATGGGTAATTTCATTTCAATTCAATGTATTGCCTTTTCATTATGATTTCATTTTTCATTTCTCTTCAATTGCTGACGAGAAATTATGAATTTAATAATACTGCTTAACTATGCGGGCTATTCAGAAATATGAATGTGCCACTTACTTTAGTCCAACCGCCGCAGCTGCGTTCAATTTCCAACTAGCCGTAGACTGTTCCAACTATGACTGACAGTTTATTGAAACGAAAGTTTATTTTGAACATTGCGGTTGGGTACGGTTGATATAAAAGGGTATAGCTTCTCTGTTATGAGTATTTCGTATATGAAATCCTTACGATTAGGGATTGATGATTTAAGTTTTTTTAGGCTCAGCTATAGACCAAAATACAAGATCAAAATTTTAGGTCTTATGGAACATCCGGTGGGAACCCTTTTTAGAATATTTAAGATAGCTAAGTACTGAATTTCCATAATTACTTTATGTATTTACAGTTACTTAAATATAGCGAACATAATATTGAACTCCCCGTCCACGAGACAATTTTATCAAAATTTTTAGATCAAATCGCAAAATCTAGAGCACACTTTACCTAGATACCGTTGGCCTACATTCCACATTTTTTTCCTGCCAAGTTGGAACGTTCGTCCATATTAAACGAAACTCATTAAAGTTCTTAAGGAAGATTAGTTCCCGGTACTACTAACAAGTAATTTGGTTTATATTTGGTTCCCTGCATTTTGAAACATCCAATCATTGATGAATAGGTATTGTATGAGCGTTGCTTCGAATGTGGGTAGTAGATAAAAGGGTCGATGGATGGATGTTCCCTGTAGGAACAGTTGTTTATTTATTTGTTCCTAGTTCTTATTTATTTTTGGGAATATTAAGTAGATAGTAAGTTGGGAGTCTTCGTTTATTCTGGTTGAATTGACATAACTTCTAAGTTATGAAGTATAATATTCCTCAACATTCAAAGCATTGCTTTACCCAATTCTAATCTAGTGTTTTTCCGTGTGTAAAACACCTAACAAAACAAGGTTTGCCAAACATGAACCTTATGCTTGAAAAGTACCAAAATAAACGCGATAATTAATGCAATTACTGCTAATAAGCTTATACCACAAAGATTAACTCCTACACGTTAACAAATTAGAACACGTAATTCAAGTCGAGCACAAACGATAACTGTGGAGGCTTGTAAACAGCTTGTCGTCAATTACTTCACTACTAGATACTTCTGTATTTGATAGCTGTAAGTCACCCAAAGACAATAAAATAAATAAATAAATGAGATGGCTGCCTTTTGAGGAAAGAACGTAGAATTTTCTCATTCGTCCACGAAACGTGCAGTTAATATAAATAATTAATTATACTAGACAGACAGATAGGTAATTACGGTATATTGCTAACTCATCTATTGTATTGTTACCTTTCGTAATACGTTCCATTGTATCACATGTGTATAGTTGGTCTTTCGCTCACGTCGATAGACCATAAGGATTAAGGATCGGACCATTTTTACAAAATAGCACTACAGCATATTGGTGTTGGATAGGAAAGGCTTGAATACCTGGAGGTAAAACGACGAACGATTTCAGAGGAAAATTGACTTAATATTCATGCTGAGCACAATGATGATAGCACCATTCTGCTCAGCATGAATATTAAGGCAATTTGATAGCAATAAGAGGTTATTAGTATGCAGGTGGGTGCGGGTCTTATCTGACATAATCCATAACTCATCTCAAGATACTCAAGCGAATTTATAACCTAATATAACCGAGAGAGCCTCCAGTCAACTCTCATTAACCGAACCTTTCTCATTTAACATCAAACTCTTAAAAAAATACGGAAAAGGAAGAAATGTTATTTTATCAATTGCCTGATACCGTCCACTTTCGAAATCATCACTTTGCTACTAAAATATGGGTCGAAGCTAATTTCCCAGAAGGGCGACGGTTGATTGTCGTACATAAATCTATAGGGACTTTGAAGAGGCCAATTTATTAGGAAAATATTTCCGGTCTAATGGAGTCACGCCCTGGTCGCGACATCGAGACGTTTTTAATCTGTTTGCGTAGGTTCGATTTTAATAAGAAATGCCTGTTATAAATTGGTGCTTTGGTACTGAATACCTATTTTTATTATTTAAAAGCGGTCATGTTTGAAATTAGTTTATAAATATTGTTTATTATTTTTTATTAAGAATCAAGTTGGAAAATTACACACTATTGTAGTTAAAAAATATTTTCACTTTTCTATTTTGTTATTTGTATTTTTGTGTTTCACGGACGGGGCCAAATAAACGTTAAGAGGTCCTTGATGCCACGAGTCGTACTTTGAGTTGAAAAGGAAAACCTACATCAATGTTTGTTTATACTTGAAACCAATTCTAGTTAAGCATAAAGAAAATTCGGTGGAACAGCCCCCACATTCATATAATCATAAAATAAATAAAGAATGTGTTGACATAATATAATCGTTGAAACTACGAGTAATACCGGGAATTCGTCGAACGATGGAATAAATAGCTAGTCGGCATAACCAAATCACTAGTCGAACTCGAAACGGCACGATAGTGGTAACAAAACCAGTTTAAGCTGGCCTCGTATTCTATTGGAACGTCGTACTACGCTAGGCCAGCTCAAGTTTAAATTGTTACCATTGACGTGTGGTCGACTGTACTCGCACTGTACGTAACTTTATACTGTTCCCATTGTTGGGACACAGGCCTGCTCTCTTTTGAGTGGGATTTGGCCATAATCGACCACGTGGGCGCAGTGTGGGTAGGTAGATTTCACATGTCACCGAATTTTAGGTTCTAGGACATGCCGGTTTCCTCACCATGTTTTCCTTCACTACTGAACCACCACTGTCTACTGCCTGTACTCACACTACGGTGAATAAATTTTTAAATTAAATCCATCGATTCGATGTTGGTTCTTCTAGACCCGAAGAATTCTGCACCTAGGCCGGTATTCAATTAGTGTATTACTCGCTTCGACGAACGAAGGGAGAGAGCAGGGTTTTCCTTGAGAGAGGCGAAATTAAAACGTGACGATATTTACTTGCCTTTAAGGATATTTCTTTGAGAGGTGGTCAGGTAATTAAATAATCTTTTTATTAGTATTACCACTTTGTTTAGGTGATTATTTTAGTTGGACTTCTTTCCTTAAAAATTTTCCTGTTACAATATACCTAATAATAGAAATATAATGTATTTTTTCATACGTAGGTATTCTGAAGCTTTCGGCATTTTTTTTATTTTGTTCTAATCGAATCAAATTAAATCGAAAATAATCGATTGTCACTTTTTAGTGCCGGCACTATTCTTGCGCCGTTGCTCTCAGATGAAGGCAATCCAATCAACGTTTTGAGAAGTATGAGGTACAAAAATAATTAGTACAATAATAAATACTGTTTATTCAGCTTACGTAAATATCTTTAAAAGTAGGTTTATTGTCCACATTTTTCGTCAAACCAAAACATAGAAAACAAGTACGGAAAAACTTTTAATTATTTGATTACTTCACGAAAGTTCTAGGAGCATAATAAACACGTAATAATTAATGAATGAATATTACGAGCTAATGAGAAACTTCTATACGTATATGCTTGGGGTAGTAGTTTAGCCATGTCCTTTTTTACGAAGGCGCGGTTTTTTATTGAGAACAAGGAATTGTTCGAGTATTAACCTGTTATACTTAGACTACTAATCAGCACGTTTGGCAGTTATCACCAGTGTGTCTCCGCAGCGCATCCTGAGGGACAGTTCTTTCAATTTGCTGTTACTTCGAATAATTTTAGTCCTTCATATGACGAGACGGATAACTTATTATTATGAAAATACTAGCGGTGCCCCGCGGTTTCACCCGCATAAGTTTCGATCCAGTGGGAATATCGGGATAAAAAGTATTCTATATGTCAATCCTGGGTATATACTATCTGTGTGCCATATTTCATCGAAATCCGTTGTGTAGTTTTTGCGTGAAAGAGTAACAAACATCCATCCATCCATCCAACCTCACAAACTTTCGCGTTTGTAATATTAGTAGGATTCATGCAGTTCGTATACTCAAATGCGTTTGACATAAAACAAAGTACACGTTATATTTATTTTGGGACTGGTTTTTCACATTTTTCATTCACTATGATGTCTTTTCTCTTAGTATTTTTAAAGAGCTTATCACCAGATTCTAGATTAGATTTATATAATGCGCGAAGAAGAAAATAATAATCTTTAAAAATCTTACGATCTGTAGGGATTAAAGATTTTAGTTTTTCTTTTAGGATTGGCAGGCAGACTCTATCGAATGTATAAATAATGATTATTCTAGAAGCAACAGGGGTTGGTCCCAAGTTGCGATTAAAAAACCTAGCTCAGACTGTGAAAAAATTTGTTTGTTACATGTCAAAGATTTATGGGCTTAGTTTTTTTTTTTAATCCATTGTTGGAATATCGTACGAAGCAACTAAAATAACTATTCCAAATGCTATATTTTCTCTTGAAAACATCTCTAAGGGCGCATCCCACCAAAATTGTATACCTAGAATAAGTCTTATGCTGAGAATAAATTTTGAATTTTTGACAGTTTTTCCTCAGTAGAACCGTCAGACGTCAATTTGATTCCACAGATAAAAATATTGCCATTGCTGCTTTGCTAAAATCAGTCCTAAGTCCTTTAACTACATCGCTAGTTTGAAAAGATGTTTCCTTTTAGGTATTACCCGGGAATCCTTCAAAACGTAGATACACATTAAAAAGCAAAACAATATTGAGAAATGAAGCACGCGTTGTTTTGATAACCGTACAACAGATGTTCGCTCTCATTCCATCTCAATTAGTGTTATTACTGAAAGGTTCTCATATTGCCCGAGGCTTCGATAACCGCCTACAAATTGCTACATCATCGAACATCCTGTTTGATCATTAGGCAATATTATTACACTTTCCTGCCTAACGTATTATATTATGTGTATTTTTTTTGGTTTTTTTCTATTAAACGTTTGTGGAAAAGGACCAGACCAGAGAGGTAATTTTGGGAAAATGTAATCAGATCGGTCGTTGCGAATTCATGTTTATATTAGGTACAATTATTTACCGTAAACTGAGGAGCTTGTGGCTAAGTAATAACAACCGCACGGGTCGTTCGATCAGGTTAAGACTGGAAGCCGACCCCAACATAGTTGGGAAAAGGCTGGGCAGAAGATGATGAATTATTTACCGTAAATAGTGGTTTAGATACATACTTCACAATTGAGCAGGATATGAAAAATATGGCACCTGCCGTTTTCCACTTGAGACTTCAGCTTTACTGGCAAAATTTGGGGGTAGGTACCAACCGCTTCTGCCTACCTCTGCGTATACCATTATTAGAGGAAGAATGTTTTGTATGAAAATAATAAGTAGGTACACCTTATAATTTTCCTCCATAATTATAAAGTTTTAAGTGTCTGTTGAAGACAGACGCCAGCACATCAAGCTACTACAATCTATCAAATTTCCCTAATAGATTTTCAACTTTATCGCTAAAGCGTTAAGGTTCAAGGTTTATTGGGAAAATTTGACAGTTTCGGGTAGCTTGATGTGCTGGCGTCTGTACATATTCCACTTATAAAGCTTTGTAGTTCCCTTATGAGTTAGTTACTAAGCTTAGTATAATTAGTTATGAAGTGAACAATATTATTGAAAAGTCTGAAGTAATTGTTTTGGTAAGGTCATGTAGGTATTTAATCTTTAATTACTTAGGGAATAAAAAAATAAGTGGGTAAGTTGGAACACAACATATGTTTGCAACACCTATTATCTAAATATGAAACCACTCTTAGAACAAGCTATTCATTAAGAACTTATTTTTCGTCTATATTATAAGGGTTGATCTTATTGGTGATGTTCTTCAGAAAAGTCAGGTGCATAGTACCCACCACCAGCGTGTGTGTATGACCAGAAGGCCAATTCTCGTAAAAAATCTATTCGCAGTCTCATCTCGGCGACAAACAAATGTCAAAAATTTAGGGAAATTAGAGGTATTTTTGACAGATTGAGACTGGGATCAGACTGTGAAAGTTCTTGAAATTATGAGAATTGCCCCTCTGATGTATCAGCGTAAACAAAGCACAAGGAGTATGATCGTAGCAGGTGGTGTTCCGTAGTGTCCCCAGGGGAAGAAGGTAAGGTATGAAATTTTATGTACATAGGTAACAATAAAGAAAGTAATATCACATTCAAATTACCACTGACAAAAACATAATGTTATTACGTCACACCTCTATACGAAAAGTCTAGCCAGTCACAACAAAAAGTTGTTTTCAATAGAAAAATTCCGTGAAACATTAATTTTGTAACAATTTATTAACACGCTGAGTGCTACAATTTGCGAGGGCGCGCTTAAAAGCCGGTGGGCTCGACATGAATGAAAATAATATTATCATTCATATATATTGTATACAAGCTTCTGCCCGTGCCTTCGTCCGCATGAAATTCCTTGTTTCCCTGACCCGCGTCGCATCGCATCGCTTGCCCGTGCTATTACTTCGTTTTCGTCAGCGTTCGTTTTGACTTTTTTATCTTTACTTGGCTCCTAGTGTGATGTTAAGTAGTCTATAGGCTTCCTTAAAAATTGGGCTACCAAATGCAAAAAGATTTTGTTACATCCGGCTGGTAGTTCCAGAGATTAGTGCGTTCAAACAAACAAACTCTTCAGCGTGATTATTAGTATAGATAGATTATCATTATACATCGTGTACAACGCATATTTTTCGTAGAAAAACGTTTTAACTAGTTTTACTAAGTAGCACTATTGTGTATCTACTTCTATTGTACTTATATGACAAGCTTTACATTTTTATTCATGAAAATAATCAGCCCAGCTTTTATATAGACGTCAACTTCTAGCTCCAACTTTCTGACTAACGGACCGACTCCTTGTCAATTTAAAAGTGCCTGTTAATGGGTTAATTTAAATAAATGCTTTGAGTTTTGTTATTACCTACTATATCTATTTATGTAGTAAATTTATTACAATTATTCTTATTATGTAGTAGCGCAAATGTCGTTAGTAATGATTAAATATCTGAAAACTAAAACCAAATATGCAGGGTGACTTCGACGCGCAAACTGTAACCATGAATTAAGTACATGAGTACTAGACCCCCTAGCGAACAAATGTTTCGTCGGTTATCAAAAACAAAAATCTGCTGTTACATAGAAAAATGCAATACATACGCGTCCAAAATGTATGGAACAGCAATTTTCTATCTACACTGTTGTCAAGAATCCATTAACCCTTCCTATGCGTAGAACGTGGATCCATGCGAGACACAATGGCTTTCTAATTGTTTCTGTAATCACGACATTTAACCGGTTAATACCTTCATAGGGAAGGTATTAACACCAATAATAAAAAACACTAAAACAAAAACACTTCGACCCCACAATTATCAGCGATGATAACCCGTAACACAAATAATGAATAAGCGATAAGACCGGTCATTCATGCTATATCGGTGACCCTACGTGGGAACCCGCTATAGACCCCGTAATTACTACGAGTAAGGGTCAATAGGAAATATTTCTGGTTCGTACATGGAATTTTTGGGCACATGTCTGAAGTACTGGGCATTGTGAGAGGTATTTAATATGAATTACTTGGCTACATGGTTACGATGGTAATTTAAGCTGACTTTGTTAAAGTTTTTTTTTAGATTAACTGCAATCCAGATTACTACGTCTACAGTATGCATTAGAAACTTTTGATCATATTTAAGGCAATTTGACTTGACTTTATTAATGTCTGGCCGTGGTCATGGTCTCTTTCTTCAAAAAGCCCTCCCAGACCCATGGGTCTGGGAGTGCTTTTTGTAGGGTCATGACCCTGCATTGGTAGACTCACATAAAATCCTAATAATATAATGTTTAGACTTAAAAGAGACCATGACCTCTGAGTTTGTTTCGGCATTTCTTCTCAGGGATCAGTCAGCTAGGAAATGCCAGCGTCTAATCTAGTTTTGAAATACTAAACAACAACATATTGACGTGTAAAGTGTCTTAAAAGATGTACTTAGAAAATAAACATTTCATTTCAGTCAAACTGACACATTTTCCGTGGGACCAAATAATAGAAAATGTATTAACTGTCTCATACAAAACTTCAATACCTACTCGACACAAATGTCTGGAAAGGCTGATTATTTTTTCGCGGTAATGGTATTCGTTCCATGCAGAAAGTTGTTCAGTTTGATGGTCTGTACCACACCCTACTTCTTCTTCGTGTCGCCCGGCACGACTGTATTTTAAATCTTGTTTTCCCAAAACTTTGCCACCTCCACGGTGTTGTCGGTGGCAGCACAGTGGTCACTTTGACTGCATGTTTTGGGACACAGTGGGCAGGATAGGAGGTGGAGCATGGTTTGTAGCATAGCTCCACCATAACACCTTACTGCCGTCCCGTCAAGGTAGCCCCACTTTACCAGGCTGAACTTACGTCTTCCCACTTGTGTCCGGAGACGGTTTAGAGACTTAAATATCCACACCCTTAAATATATGACCATACCTTTTTGAGACATGCTGTTCAATGATTAAGTCGGCAAACGTAGTTTAATGTCTTAACCGTTGGTCCTTGGCCCTAGCCGAGGTCACATTTGCACCGCGTTAGTCGTTAGAAAATTACAGTAAATTAATACCTAACTAGGTACTCAAAGTAAAGATAAGTTTTTCCAATGAAATTATTCAAGTAAGAATCACGAAGCCTGCCACTTTCAAGTACTAATTAAAATAAAACTAGAGACTTACAAATAAGTAAGTGGTTTATTTAACCTTTTTCGAAGTTTCGAGCACTTTGTGATTCTCAAATAATTGTGATATTGTGAATTATGATTTATTCATAATAATTATTTTTAAAACAGTGATAGCATTTCTTTTATAAATATTGTTTACTTTTTTTACACAACTGTACAAAAAAGGGTGTTATGTTTTCAGAGTTTATGTATGTTTGTGAGTTAGTTAGTGTATTTCACTAAATACACTAACTCACAAACATACATGAACTCACCGCTCGCCCGCTCGCTTTATACCTTGTGCCCATTCAACACTAAAATCATTTAGCTTGTTTTTAATTCACTTTTTGACAAGCCGGGCGTGTTTTTTATTTTTTTTACATCGTCCCTGTTATACGAGACTGTATTATTTTAGGCACGAGGCACCTACTTTTTTTTTCACCACGCTTCGTAGACACGATTCAGTTTCCATGAAAACCGTTATTAGAATTTTTCCGACAGCGTGGGTGCGTTTACAAACATTAATCTCGCAAACTCCTCGTTTGTTTTGTTTTACGCAACTGTGTACTCACCTATTTGGTTTATATTTAAATCTAAAAACTGAAGTAGACTTAAGCATACATAGGTCACATTTTGTTAATGCAATTTGTACCTTATAACATTGACATAAAAATCACTTGACGTATGCTTTTGAATTGCATGGACTATGCGATAAAACTAATCAAAGTGGATTGCAGCGGGACTTCAATTGGCTGCAACACGAGCGCCCCCTGAGGCACGCCACAACTGCCTGACAACTGGAAATGAGGACGAACTGAAATATGTAGTTCCTTATTATAGTGATAAGCAATAATGGCCTAAGGAAATTATAATCAGAAATTATAATACGCTTTAGAAAGGGCCGTGACTTACGTGGTGTAGGTTATAGGTTCGAACCCAAACAGGCGCTTTACTTTGTGTAAATTGTTTCATCACCAATGCTCTCAAAACGGCGAAGGAAAACATCGTGAGTAAAAATGTCCTAGAAGCAAAAATTCGAAGACATATGACATCCGCCAGCCCGCACAGGACTCGCGTGGTGAATTACGGCCCACTCCCTCTCAAAGAGAGGAGGCCTGTGTCCCAGCAGTGGGAACATTATAGGCTGATCATGCTAATTTTTTTCCAACTTTGTTGTGGTCGGCCTCCACATGCAACTGTGTACCAGAATTTTACATGGGGCAACTGCTTATCTGACCTCCACTACCCAGTTATGGGGTAACACGATACCTTTTGGTAAGACTAATATGACATCACACCTGTAATTCTCGAAAGGTTCAACAACAACTCTGCCTAAGTTGTGCTCATAGTACATTTGGTAAGACTAGTTGTCAGATTTTCGGACATCTCATTACCCGTGACGTAATGACTTTTAAAATTATGAATACTATAAAGCAATCGTACATTGTTTTGTTCTGAAAAGCCCTATTATATAACTGGTATTTTCAGTTGGGATTACGACCAAACCAAACCATTGACATGACATTTCGTCACAATTCATTGTGTCGAAATGGCATTAATCAAATGAATGATATTGTGCGATGAGATCTACAGTGTTCACGTTGTTTTCCAGTAAAAAAAAAAAAATCAGAACTAAGCAATTGACAGACAGATTTATATTTATTTTGGCAATTAACAAACGAAACACAATATAAATGTACGACTATAGCGTGCGAGTGTGCTAGAATAAGAAAACAAAGTCTAAACAATGTTTTTGTGGCTTATACAAAAAAAAAAAAAACAAATGAGAGAACAATTTATAAAAAAATAACTATGTTTTAGTTCAGTAAACTGTTGATACTAAAACAACTGTAGCGCTACAAGGTTTTTTTGGCGCGTGACCAAAATTGGAACTAACGACGCCATCTTGTTTTTTCAATACATTCACAAAACGATTGCACAGATGTTTATCAAGAGCGCCCCCTGTCAACGTCATTCGAGAGCCAAAAGCTATTTGTAACAGTCTAGTAGATAGGATACAGGTTAGTTTTTTTGAGACGGGCCTGTATGGGAGTTTCATTTTCAACGAAGTGTATGGGAAAACTTTTATGCGATTTCTGACTTTTCTAGTACAAACCTCAAACCAAACTAAATCGAACCAGTTAAACCACAGTTAGTCGTAGCTATTTGATCCTTATGAGAAACAGGATCGATTGGCATCAAAAAAAGTTTTTGTGAAAATGGCCCATTTTCCAGCATCAATATTTCTCTTAAAAATCAAGACAGACTACTAAGACCGTTTTAATTTTAAGAACGTTCGAATTCTAATCACAGTCGTAATCTGTCAAAATACAATTAATTTCCCTATATTTTTGACAAGTTTTTGACATTGATTTTCGCCGAGACGAGATTGCCACTTGAATTTGAACATTTTTAAGTACGAGAATTGGCCGTGAATCCTTAATGCGCCATCTCAAAGATGCGCGCTGTATACCACAACATCTCAATCATCAGTCAATCTATTGTCAGTTTGAGTTCTTATAAGACGGAAGGGTCCTTTCAGAGTTAGTCTCCAGGGATCACGGGTATTTTGATGAAGGGACGGACTTAAACTGTCAGGGCAAGGACTGACAGTAATGAAATCCGTCCTACATTGTGTATTAAGTTTGACAAGTTATTTCTTGGGCATAAAATTTCTGGTTGGTCTCTTCTAGACGCCAGTTATTTGATCAAATGTCTAAGACCGGTTTAATTAGTTGTTTTCTAAACATTTCGAAATTTGAACGGAGGCAGTGTCAAAATGTCAGTGATAATTTATTTTTAAAACAAATGAGTTTGATTTAGAAATTGTGTGGGGTTCGTCGTGAACTTTACTGAATAGCACCTATTATATAGCAGTGTTCTAATCTCAGATAATTTACATTCCATTGCCAATTAATCAGTTATCTACTTTGGTGAAATATATTCTAAGTTGATTTTTGAGTGAGCATTTGTAACAAAAAGGTCCTAATAAGTTTTTGGTTGCAGTGCGATTTAAACTTTGTTAAGTATGACATTCAGTTTGTTGTTCCTTAACTTGAAAATTATGCCAAATTCTTAATTTAAAATATAGTTGCAGTTGTTTCTGAGATTTCATAGTACGGGTTGGACAAATAAAACAATGAGAAACGCAGACGAAAATGTTTTTATTTTAAGATGACTTTTGTTGTAATGCAAATAAACGCATCTTTCTTATTTTATTTCTTTCTTTCAGTAACTACAGATTCCAAAGAAAACTCGAAGATAAAAGTATATTACCTAATCAACAGTTCGTCGTACACAATGCAATTAAAACATAATTGAATACGTGTTACATAGCTGCGAGTGAACACAAATATAACTCGCAGTTCATTCATTATTTAAATTAACTTAATTAAAGCATTGCTTAAAACGATTGTTACTTACGTTTGGAACAAACTTTTATACACTTTCAGAGAAGAATATTAGCTTCTTTAGACTGAATATGAATGGTCTGCTTTAGACTTATTTATATTTTAATTGTTTCACTATATTTGGGCAAACTGCTGAATATTCACTCCCTTATGTATTCAAACAATGTGGTTAAGGAAAATATTATTATCATTACGCTCTTCGCCTTCTTTATGAGTCAATGGTATTGTGTACTTACCCAGGACCAAGGGTGTATCGGTAGTGGAGGTCAGATAAGCAGTCGTTTCATGTAAAATCCTGGTATTCAGCTGCATTCCGGTTAGATTGGAAGCTGATCCCAACATAGTTTGGATCACGATACTAAAATCAAAATTAAACAATGTTCCACTATCAATGGCGTCGTTATCCCTAACCGACAAACTGTAAAATTAAGGTCAATTTAACTTTAAGGCTCGTTCCGCCTATAACAATCAAAATTTCGGAAAACTAGCGCTCGTGTTTTCCTGTTTGTACCCCTTTGCGGTTGGAGGGTTGAAGTGTATTGTTATTTTAAACTTTTCGGGTAGTATTCACGTGCTCTTTTCATGACTAGGTAACATTCAGGGGTTAATGTGCTTTAATAAACTACCTTTGTTGTCCAAATAAAAATAATATATTCATTTTTTTAATTAATTTAATAAACTTTAACATTCCACGGGAACATTACTTCTTCGTTAAATTAAATTTTTTAAACAGTACAATCACCCTAAAAGTTTGAATACGTTTATTTGCGACAAACATGACGCTTAAAAAGAACACAAAAAAAATAACAAGTTGAGGGAAAACACCTTGACAACCATGCAAAACGGCCACCGCTCAGAATAATGCTAAGACCCTATTCTAGACAGAGACAGCCGGCGTTGACGTGTGACCTCAACCAGTGCAGCTACGATTAGATATAAATAAAAACAACAATCAAAATAAGAAATTAAATAAATATACCTACATTACAAAAAGATATGAATGATAAAAAAATTGAAATCTATGAACCGGTAACATTCCGGGTAAAGACTCGCGTGGCGCCGGGTATTATATTATAGTTCAATACCACATAGCACGGAGACACCGTTGGCTCGCATTACGACACAAGTGGCGTATAGAAGCTTTGAATGGCGAAGATTTCAGAAATTCTGTGCTCAACGCATTTAATATAAAAATATAATGTAATTTATTTAGATTATACACGAGGGACTTACAAAGTATGTATCATTCATTACATGGTGTAAGCACAACGAATTGTTGGGTGAATCGCTGTTCTCCAAGCTAGATCACTGAGCGCACTGCCCGCGCAAAGATTCAGTGCCTGTGAGTTCATAAATATTTTAAACTCGCAAATTCACAAGCAGCAAAAACTCTTTCATATAACACAGTGATTCCAAGAAATGACCAAAAAGAAAAACGTAACAGAAGTAGGTAAAACGTCACCGATCTTCCACAAATAGATACTTAACGTTAGGGTGGGAGTATTTCAAAGAAACTTAGCGAGGGGTTTATCCGAGCTCTGCGCTCATCGCCAGAGGAATAGTAATAATAACGAGAACTACCAGATATTACCGAAGTTTTACTGAAATCCCTTTTCCCTTGGTGTTTTACCGTCGTTAGATTGTATAGTGGTCAGGTAGGTAATAGTCATAAAAAATGCCCATTCCAATCGAAATTTTCATTCTTTTAGTTACATATGCTTGCTATCTAAAGAAGTGAGCTTAAATTACGGTCAGAAGTAGCATTTATTAAAAAAAACATATTTTCACTTGACTTTAAATTGCTAATAATTTATTCCATTGCGTCTTGGGTTAAAAAAACCTAGAACCCTAAATACCAAACAAACTGGGACCACCAATATATCAACCTGCCTACCCCTCTTTCAACTATGTTGTGGTCAGCTCTCAGTCTAACCGGATGCAGCTGAATACCAGTATTTTACATGGACCTTCATGAACCTATCTGACGTCCACAACCCACTTACTGGGTAACACGATACCCCTTGGTAAGGCTGGTGGTCAGACCTTCGGGCTTCTGACGATCCCTAACGACTGTGACCACCAAACCGTATTTTATTCGGTTTTATCCTAATAATTAATTATTCAATTTATCCTTTCATTTCACCCATTTTCAGCAGATGCCAATAAAATGACACATTCTCAAACTATGTAAAAGTTCCTGCCTTAGTTATAAAATGTTAAGTTGCTTCATACGTCCGTGGGAAGTCACCATTTGTCTAGTCCTAATGTTCCATGCACCCCGCTTGAATAATAAACTGATATGAAATATTCATACTTAAGAGCGCTTCGCTGTTAGTAGACCGTGGAACTCCGTTAGATCTTGGTTCTATTCGTTTTTCGAATAGCTTTAGAAAATCTTTGATTTTGACGTTCAAAAGTGACTTTACACATTCCTGCTAATTTCTTACATCGGACTTTACATTTTTTACGGTTTTAATCGTGAATATTACATTCAACAACTCAGTAATAATTAAATAAAAGGTAGGCTACAAAATAAAGTCTAATTGCGACACATATTGCTTTTATGACCTCTGAAACCCGACTCATTAAAAACATAATATATTATTACATTAGTCTGGTTCCCGAATATTTTGCAGTCTTATTTTTGTCTACGAGGAACGAAGACTTATTGCGTAAATAGTTTACTGTGCCAACTAACTAAAGACACGTTACTGGTCTAATGCATATTCATACCATTCTGATATGAATCGTCTTCAAGCTACGTTTCTGTCAGCATTCTTGGCTTTTTGCCTACTTCCTTTGTTTTTTGTAAAGCAGCGTAAACTCATGCTAAACTTAAAGTTTGAAAAATGTCTGGTTAATAATCTGAAGTGTTCTTATTTATTTATTTATTAGGAAACTCAACAGCTTATAATTAAATTACATTACTTATGAATGTTCACCCCACTATCAATGAACAGCCCAATGCAGTTACGTCAAAATTGAGGTTATAGTTACACCATCTTACAGTCTGCATACACTGCTCAGTGATAGCGAGATGATGACAATTATCACTTAAGCCAATAAAAGAGTTTCACGGCATTGATAAAGCTAGATAGCGAAAGAAAACAAAAGAAGAAACTTAAACTAGTATAACTATCAATAATAGGTAAAATGCGATTGTTGACACATTACTCACATTAAATTGAAAGTTAAAAGTATGTAAGTACCCAAATACTATGAGTATATTAATTACCTACTTAACAAAAGGAAAAAGGAAAATCAAAATATTATGCTTAACTCTTCTTAACAAACTTAATTGCTCAGCAATTAGAGCGTGCTTTGTTTTTTTTTATTATAGGATAATTTATAATAATTATATTATAATTTTTATTACAAGAATGAATTATGGCACAAGTAGCTCACTAAACAATATCTGTTTGACTTGTTTCCGGTATGATTGTTTGGATGAATGAAATATATCGACACTTTCAAAACTTTCAGAATAGATGCGAGGCAGTCGGGTGAGAACAGCATTTCTCCCGTATTTTGAACGGCAGCCAGGGATACTGAGTAATTTTGTGTGTCTGGTACGTGTTTTTGGGGTACAGAAATCTATACGTGATAGCAAATCACTGCTATCCAAGCGACCTCGTAGAATATCAAAGAGAAAAAGCATATCCAACATCTTACGCCTATCCACAAGGGGAAGTATATCGTAGTGTTTGCAGTCTCGGGCATAGGAATCATGACGTTTGCGGGATTTGTAGTTTAGGAATTTCACAAACTTTTTCTGTAAACTTTCTATTCTTTTAGCATATACCTCGTATTGGGGCGACCAGATTGGGCTACAGTACTCCAAAATACTACGAACATATGCAAAGTATATTGGGCCCGCATGGCCCACTGGGCCCGCATGGCGGATCGTAATCCACCATGCGGGCCCAGTGCGGGTTGGTAGATGTCACATGTCTTCAAAGTTTTGGTTCTAGGACATGCCGGTTTCCTCACGATTTTTTCTTCACCGTTTTGAGAGTGTTGGTGATGAAATAATTTACACAAAGTATAGCGCCTGTCTGCGTTCGAACCTACGACCTACAACTCGTAAGTCGCGGCCGATACCACTGGGCCACCGTCCACTGTTTTCGTCACCAATACTCTCATTTGTGAATCGTAATTCATACCATTGGACTACCACTGCTCTACCTGTTGTAACTTTACTCCATGTTTATTAATAAGAGGGCTATACAGTACTTACTAATTCCATGCGAGAGGACAAGTTTAGTGTTTTAAATATTGATTTGTTTTTATTTTTGTGTGTGCTAAGTAAATATTGATTTGTTTTTATTTTTGTCTGTAAGTAAATATATTTTCTTTCTTTTTCTTCCTTTCTTATAGGTTCTCCGCCTAAACTTGTGCCAGCCATTACATTATTCAGGCACTTATTGACATAATATTGTTTGATCTTTCTCATCATTTTCTTACTTGGTGTATATTATGTGAATCATCTGATCTTTACCAGCCAATCAGTAACTTAAGAGCTTTGTTGAGGTATAAAACGAGAGTTAGATTATATGATTTTGATAAAAACAGCTATATCAATTGACAAGTAAAGAGTTTATGCGACAAACATCAAAAGCAATCAATGTTTTCAAGTTGATTGTGCCTAAGACACGTGTAATCACGGTAAAAGCTTTACTCCACGTCCTCAATCACAGTCCTTGTCTGTTAGGTATAGGTAGCACAGTGGAAGGAAGCACTCGCCCACACGCCCAGCGATCGATGTCGCACAAATATTGATAAAAACGGTCACGTGAATGAACTAGTTCGTTCTATTAAAGGGACAACAGAAGACTCACTTTCAATCACAATCCGATTTTGAAGAAGATTTCTAATCCATTGATTAATTTTTATTTGAAAATTAGTATGCAAAACAACGTAAATGTTGCATTGAATGGTGTTGAACTGTCAAAATGAAAGGCATTGTAAGTGTGTTACGCAGTTACCCCGTTGGTAGTCTGGTTAGTGTAGTGATCTTTGTAGTAGCCAAGTGATTCGGTAGTGGACTTGGTTTTGGTTTAATGAAAGAATATTTCTCCGTTCTCATATAATATTTAACAGCGCAGGATAGCCTTTATAAAAAGTGGTCATTGTATTAGTGGTTTAGCAGCTTCAATATCATCGGAATGTGCAAATGTTCATGATCAAATGTGTCGGAATATAGCAGATCGTCGGGGACGTGTTACGACAGCTGCTTACATCATCTCTGTCATCAGAAGACAGCCGCCACGCAACCATCGTTGCGACGCGCTGCTAGAGTGACTGTCACCAGCCAGTGTCTTCTTATTCTTCCTCTTACTCTTATTTTCGAATTTCGATGATTCCAATAAGTTCGTAACAAAACTAGACGGCGCCAAAAGTATTTTGTGACTAATCTATTACCGCTTTCCCTTTATCACAAACATTAATTCTCACTCCTGTTACCCTTGGTTTTGGTAGTTAAGTTATCACCAAATCATTTATAGAACTTTACAGGCAAACTATCTCTTTTTCTCCCTTTAATCCATCTAAAGGTTGTCTGTAAAATAACACTTTTAGCGATAAGACATTGTGACACCTTATGTAATTTTTTTACATTTATATCTGTAATTTTTAGGGTGTACGTAATAAAGAGTGTTCTATCAACTATTTACGATACTACGATTGATGACACACGTATGATTTTCTTCTCACGTATTCGACGCACTAGCTGTACGCAACTACCTCGTGTCATAGTAAAAAAGATTAGCTCGACAGTAAGGTTTTTAGCAAGGCTAACTGCCATTCATTATGATGTATTATAGTGGAGACATAGAGACATATAATCACGCGTATTTTCCTCAGAAGGTTAGGCAGACGTGACCCGCATTTCGCCAGTTATGTTTAACTCCCATGTGATAGGAGACGAAGATAATGCATATTATGAATGAATGAACTAGTTTTGAATTAGAAAAAAAAATAGATATTATGTTATAATTTTATTTTTTAAATATAATTCTTGGGAAATAAGAGGCTTAAAGAATAATCTAATAATAATAATAGCCCTGGGAATAGAACCTAGGGCCTCATGCTTAGCAGGAACACCCAAGACAGACCTCGATATAGTGGACAGTCTGTACATTTCTCTTCTGTGGTAACACGTTCTATTCAGTTATATCGCGGTAGACTTTGAGCATTTGCTTAGCTAGCATAGTTTTGAGTTTGTTGACATTAGCCATTGGTTTCTATCGATCTGTACTAGATAGTTATTGCCGACAACTCCATATAGAACTGAACGATTAATGATCGTAAAATTGTCCTATTTTGTCGATGTATTTACACGTGATTGATGGTCGATGCAGGAGAATGATAAACCCGTGAATAAAAATGACAAGGAGACAAACGACAGGTAAATATGTTTGGAAGACAACAACATATGTAACATCACGCCTAATCCCACGAATGACTAGGCAGAGGTGTACTTATAGTAGTTACACCCATATTTTACCAGTTATGAAGAAAACAACCACCAAACTAGACCATCAAAGAAGAATACCATTTCAATAAATCTGGCACGACTAAACACTTACACGAACACTACACTGTGCTAAAAACAGCATCCTAATTTCGTAACACATTTACAATCTGAATCATTTTGAAGGATATAGCTAATCCATTACTTCATAGGTTCAAAAAATGTGTCTGCTCAACAACGTAAATAACGCAATGAATGTTGTTGAACTGTCAAAATTAAAGCTGTTGCTACTGTTAGTGTATTACGCAACTACTCCTCTGATCCTTAGGAGATCCAAAAATCTAAGAAAAAGCTCCACCAATTCCAATACATCGGCTAAATTGGAAAACCTCAATACATGCCGAAATTTCGGAAGACTTCATACAATAATAATATATCCATGCTTCATGTTCGTGAACGGGCGCCGTCAGTTGGGGCTGGTCATCACTTCGCTGCCTCCGCTTATTTTTAATTATTTTATTTTTGGATTGTTTGTTTTGTTACTATTTGTTGTACTCTGGACGTTTTCAACGTGTAAATCTTTTTTTACATCGTTCTCACATATAATTACATATTCAACATTAATGATGTAACTAATATTTTTCTAAAAAAATAATTTAAAAGAGTGTCCATGGAGTTTCTTGTCCGTTCTTCTCCATAGGTACCTACTACGGTTTGTAATGGGCTTCATATTTTCTGACTGACCGACTTCTTGACAATTCAAAAGTGTAAATGGTTTAATTGAAATAAATGCTTTGAGTTTTTATCCTCGAATTGTGGACTTAATGTACTGAATTCAACATGGTTGTGTCTTCATCAAATCATCTTTAAAATACTCGATGACATGTCTAAATACATCCTCAAAAAGTTCAACACAAACTACAATGGCATTACCGAGATATTTTGAAAAATTAAAATATTATTTTGAGGTTATGTTCGACCACAAAATTAATTGAAAAAAGCTATTTGAAGGGATCTGAATGGGTTTACGAGTGAGCTCTGTGCCTTTGAAGTACATTTGTGTAAAATATGTAGCGGTTTAGCTATTTTAGGTGGCCAGTTACTGGTGGCCTGTGACCACCTCACCAAGTCTTGATTTAGATTTGGAGCATCTTCGTGCTTCAAATTCTTATTCCCGCGTTTCATTCAAAATAATGCAAAGTATGGAAGAATCATTACTTGATAGTCAATCGCTCAGTGTTATATCTAGATCCTACTCAAATAAAAGATTGTAGTAGGTTTCATGAAATGGTCTATGTATGTACGTAGGAAGGAATGGAAAACAGCTACACTAGGTACAATAAATGAAAGAATGATTATTCCGTATAGGTACCTTTATTTTAATCTTCCAAAAATATATTATTCAAAAATGGAGCTGGAACACTAACATTGTCGTAACGTGCCCAGCTCAAATACCACACTATGCACATTACATGCACACAATAACCTACGGTTCTTTTTCCTACAAGGCAAGAACAATAATATCCTACTATAGCGCCTAATGTATCTCTTACATTTTCGTCTTTATTTAAAATATAAGCGTAATAAGTTCTACTAGACACATGCCTCGATTTGATTCTTCCTCTAACTATTATTATTAGTTCCCAATATTAAAGGTAATTCCTCTTCAAACGCTTCCGATACTTCTATATGGTATATACCATTTTGTCTTATATGCTCGCCATAGTAGGATCTGGCTTGTTTCAATTGGTACGAGCCTAAAACAAATCTTTTAAGCTCCACTAGCCCTAGTTTTGGGAAGTTTCTTAATTGTGGTACATTACCATCTATAGCTGTAAATACAGCACGTCTTCTATTAATGTTTTTTTAGCTTTATGTATCTCCGAATAAACTAAACTGATAGAAATATACAATCCTAGTTAATAAGTTATGTTATTACCGACACAATAGCAGGTACCTATCTAAGTTATTAAAATCCATAACCCAACTAATGAGGTGAGGAACTAACATACAGACATGGATTGCACTTATTGTCCTCTAAGATTTTCATATGGTACACATTATAAAAAGCGCAGTTCCTAAGTAAATAATATCAAAACGACAATATTAATCATTCTTACCGGCGTTGGTGAGATCCAGACACGTAAAATGTTCATGATATTATTTGGAATCTCCGACAACATGAGTCTGCGCATAAGTGGAGTTAATCTCGAACAGCAGTTAGACATCGCTCCACAGTCGCACTCGCCATGTTTAATGTATTACAACACAAAAAGTCCTGTTTTTAGTAATATACAACACACACGGTGCAGCGGGTTGGAAGTATGTTTATTTTCAATGGGTTAGCAGGAGTAACGGAGGAACTAAAAGGCTCAAATTCGACGCACAACGTACCAAAACCAGCAGAAAAAAACATACTGGTTAACTTGACAATGTGTATGACAGACGGGCAATAAATGTCAATCAAGGTTGTACCCGTGCTGGTAAATGATTCTAAAACATTCGACTTTTAATCGATTTCCACAAATCACCCAGTGGTATTTCACGAATACAACTAGGCGCCTTTCCCACGGTTGACAACTACCGGCACTTACAAATACCAGCAAGTTACATGTGATTTAGAACTCTGTTGTTGCGTTGAGAACCTACTTATTTTGTGTTTAAGCTTCTTTATGCTTATTATAGGAAGAAAGGCAAACATATCGATTAGCAACATTAAAAAAAATAAAAACCATAATGCGATTTACAGGTTAAAATCTTTATTGTTTTTATTCAACGATTCCGATTTCAATATCAACAATAAATAAAACCAAAGCTAATAACCATACCAACCAAATATCTACCTCACCGCACACTATTGTCTCGTCTCATTTTCAATGAAAAGATAGATAAATCGAACAATCAATACAGAATCGATATTTTTATGTATTTTTGTAGGCGGGTAGGTAGTTAGGCACAGTACACGAAATAGAAAAAATGGACACCCCTAGTTTTGACAGGCTATAGTAAAAAATGGCGTACCTTATAGTCAGAAAGTTAAAAGTACTAATTATTGTTCAAAATACTATCCCATTATAAATATTAATTAAGTCTTATTTAAAAAATATATTTTAATTTTAGATAGTTGATGCTGTTCAACTTTTTGAGACACGAGACAGTTATCAAGAGTACTGTGCCTGGGCATTCTCCTTTCTTAGGTAATATTAGCGAAACTATGGCTTCATGTCTGCGCCTAAGTAGTATTTTTTGTGAGGGTTGGCTTTATTTTTTTTGGTACTAGGTTGAAGTTGCATAAGTGATTTTACAGTATTATGATGCCTTATTTAGTATACTACAGTGTATATTTTAGGAAGTTCACCAGCTTACTGTTTTTAAATTATTCATACACACATATATAAAAATACAAAAAAAAAACAGAACAGACAAATAGATTCATAAAAAATCTCTTCCAGTATACCTGCGATAGGACAATAATAGATAGAGAGATGTAGATAGCGTGTGAAAGAGTGAAGGAGACAAAAAATACATAAAATCATATAAACTAAACAAATATCATGAGAATATACTTACATACATACAAATAAACATACATGGGTACTACTAAAATAAATATCATTAAAATATATATAATTATAACGTATTAAAAATAATAAATACATACACAACTATAATGAAGTGGAAAGATAGTGTTCTTTTACTCTTCTTTTAAAAACTGCAACAGTTTGGCAGTCCCTAATGTCAGGGGGTAGTGAATGCCACAACCGCGCCGCGTGCGCTGTGAAGTGTGTGTGTAATTATCTATAAAGCGCGGAGATAAATTTGTTCTTATAATATGAAATTGTCATCCAACAGTCTGTTCTTGTCAGTGGAAATATGAACTCAAACTCAAACTCAAATCATTTATTTCAATTAAACCATTTACAGGCACTTTTGAATTGTCAAAATTAAATAATCGGTCAGTTAGTCAGAAAGTTGAAGCTAGTCGCCCATTCCAAAAACGTAGATCTCTATGGAGAAGAACGGGCAAGAAACTCCACGGACACTCTTTTAAATCAAGATATTATTACAAAATCCTGGGTAAATTATTCTTATTGCTTCTATATGTGAGAACAATGTAAAAAAGAAACAATTTAAAATATAACATTAAAAATAAGCCCTGGCAGTTAAGAGATGACCAGCCTCAACCAACGGCGCCCGTTCACGAACATGACGCGTGGATCAGCACCACCCAGCTCAACCATTTTGTAGGGAACCGAATGATCCAACACACGCGCCACCATCAGTGAGACATTTAAGTGAGGATGACATATTCTCAACTGCCATGCTCTTTCAAGTCAACATCAAAATATCATAAAAACCGGATCCATGGTTCTTACATTTACAAAATTTAAAAAATTCTTCTAAATTATACTTACCTAACTATAGTTTGCAATTTTCCTAATAGATAAGAAAAAAATATATATAAAAAGTTACTACCAATCAGGAAGAGGTATTTAATATTGAAGTATTCAAAATTAATCTTGATTGAATAAAATAAACATTAAGTTCGTAATGTCAGAAACAAAAAAAAAAAACAAAAAAAAAAGGGGAAGCATCTCCTCCAAAATATAGAAATTGTGATCAACTAGTGAGCCCAAGTGCCTGTGGAGCAGGACCAGCATTAAGCCAAGCATTTTTATCTAGTATATACTCATCCAACTTATAATATGCTTGTCTACATAGTGTGCGTTTATGTTTTAAATTTCTTCTCATTTAGTTGAAGAATATCGAGTGGTATT
The DNA here is from genome assembly GCA_949629185.1 of Apamea crenata. Lineage (NCBI taxonomy): Eukaryota > Metazoa > Arthropoda > Insecta > Lepidoptera > Noctuidae > Apamea > Apamea crenata. Next base: position 18,036,394 of record OX451365.1, on the reverse strand, counting down.
TTATTATAACATTTTACACAGTACCCCATAAAAGAAGTTTTTACTTTAGACAATCTGAAGCGCGGTTGATCTAGTTTGTTCCTATTCCTAGTGTTAAAATTATGCCTGTATTAAGGAAGCGATTTAATATTAAAACTTCACTCATTGTTGCGCAGTTGATTTTCACGATAGAATTTCTGTACGTTTCCGAATAAACATGAGAAGTTTTCCAAACTGTGATCTCGTTCAGAAAAATCTAGTTTGAAAGTATTTTCGAATGCGGCAACACTGTTTCCTTCTCACGGAGTTACCTTACAATGCAATAAGTGTGAATCAGTTTGTGGTTCACTGGGTTCAAAGGCGGTACTGTGTGTATGTGGACACGGAGTTGTTGTGTGGGAAAGGAGTTTGGTGAGAGATTTGGTAAATGATAAATGATTTTATTTTTGTAAGTAGGTTTGTACAAACACTTTTACACATCAATCAAATATTATAGCAATCAATATCGTGTGTGTATATTGTATCGCATTAGTAAAGTATTAAAAATAATAACATATCTTTCTTTCTCTTTTTCCAGATAACCAAGCCGAGAATACATGTAAGTTCTATCTACTTATATATTATAAGATAATATTTACATAATACATAATAATAAATAATAAATAAATAAATCCCTGGACATTTCACACAGCACCATTTGTCCCAAGCTAAGCAACCTAATGCTTGTGTTATGGTAACAAGATGGCTGATTAACTACTTATATACAATATACATAAGCTAATGTAACTATATAAAAAAAGAGGAAAGCCTCATAGGGCATCAAAAAATTCGTCCGCATCGTTGTCAACAGGAAAAGTTCTCAAAAGGCAGCATTGCCCCGTTGTATGGCGATGCTGATTCTTTGACCAAAACTTTTTAAAACTTCTTTTACTGTAACTTTACCTATGTTATAAAAGCTTTATATCTTAGATATGCAAATAAATAATGCTTAAAACAGCCTTTTAACAGCTCCGAAAATACTAAAAAGAAAAATATAGAAACATTCTTAATAAAAGCATCCCCATTATAAGTCTGAGATGTACAACATTTTATTCTTACAAAACATATTTACGAACAAGAGCTCGAGGAGGAGTCTACACGTGCGAGCTTCTGCGAACAATAAACTGTCAAGTTATTGAGGCATGCCTTATGTTACACATCTCTGGAGAACGGAGCGGGAAATATAAAATGTACGAATTTTGTTAACATGCCTGCTAAGAGCTATGTACAGTCTGTTGTCAACATTATCTGACCCACCCTAAAAACAAACGAATTTGGACCCTCTGCCTGTAGCATTAAGGTTTATTCAACTTATATGAGCTTGTCAGAGAAGTGCTCGAGGACTTGATGAATAAATACAATAACAATACAGACACGCAAATTTGATCTTTAACACGTAACACTAAGGTAAACCCACCTAACAATGTCGGTGCCACCGGCATTATATATCATTTTGTTAAGCTATTTTAATCATTATCTCGTTCACATTAAAGTTGAAAAGCTTATAAGTCACACTTCATAATTACAAACGAATCTTTAATTTCGCGTATTTCTAACAAGTTCATGTGGCTTAGCGGTTTGATGCTGGATTGGCGACGAACAACATGTGGGTTCGAAAACACAGTCCACCTATCATCAGTTTCTTTTTTAATTTGTTTTCATTTCTTTAATAGGGGAAGCCCGGGCAAGACGAATATGTTAAGGTGTAGTGATAATCAAACCACAATCTAATAATCAATAGAACTCTTTGAACTTTTAATTTGTACTATGTTTAATCATCTTTGGAAAATAATCATTAAAACTAAAAAACTTAAACAATTTCTATAATAATTATGAGCATTAACAAAAAGTATCAATTATCCGTTTTGCCCGGTAGGGTCGGGCAAAACGGATACACGTCAAGGGCAAAAAGGATATGTAGAATTAGTTTAGATCAGTCTTCGCATTCATCACAGAAGTAGCTGCCAACTCCTACATAGGAAGTGCAGTCTTCATGCGCCCAACTTTTGCACTGATTACACTGAATCCAGTCTTCCGCTGGTGGTTCAGTGTATTTGTCAGCGCACACTAAACAGTAAAAATTTGGTTTCGGATTTTTGTTTCGTTGTTTGACTGAGGATATTTTAGTTTTAGTTTTGCTGGGGCCTGCTAACTCAGAAATCTTGGTCTTTTTAATATGGCCAATATTAAAAAGACCAAGATTGCAAAAACGGATGCCTATCCGCTTTGCCCATATCCATTTTGCCCAACACGATAATATTAGAAAAAAGTCAAGACTTGAAATGTTTTTAGTAGGTAAACAAAAAGTTACGATCACAAATACTACCTATATAAACGTGCAATTGAATAAACAAAACATATTTATCGGCAACTGATGACTAATACAAAAAGTTTGTGTACAAACCTTTACAAAAATCGTAACAAAACAACGATAAACCTTTTTTTTTCCTCCCACAACAGATGCACTCACGTATTGTTTTGGTTGAACTGTCATGGCGTTGCCGGTCGCACGTGTCACGACTTTGGAAATTGTTAATAGCACCATCTATTATATATTTATAGAAAAATCAGTTATTCTTCTTACCCGCACTATGCTTCTTGCCCGGGCTTCCCCTATATCTTACATTATTAAAGAACGACCAATATGATTTACGCCTAATAACTTATCTTGTAAACAGGTGGGTAAATTAAAAAAACTTTAAGTTCACAGAATTTATATTTACCAAGAATGGTTGGATACGAAGTAAAACATAATATATTTGCTCCGTGAGGTAGATAATAAATTCATCTAAGTGACAAAAGTTACACTACGCCTAATAGCAGTGACTGCGCACACATTTGTAAATCGTTTCACATAACTTGTTAAGTATTTTTAAGCAATTTGTTGTAAAAAAAGCATCATGTCGCAAATTAATGACTATACCAAACATAAAATCATATTTTTACATGAGCAGAATGTTGGAATTAGAGAGATTGGTCGTCGACGTAAGTGTTTTTTTTATTTCTATTTTATTTGATTGATTGTGATTAATGAACGTGTAGTTGGCTATTTAAGCATTACATTTACTCCTTACAAGTTACATACACGGTTCCAAAAATGTATTTTTTTTTTGTTTTAGAGAAATACGGTCAGACTATGGCTAAGAGTGCTAAGACGTTATGGAGACAATGGCAACATTCAGCGGATTCGTCCAGGAGCAAAAGCCATCAAGTATAGTCCCGAATTCGAACGCCACCGGGCCATTGTTTCAAGCCATGTCGCCAATCCATTTTTGCCCATTCGTGTAAGCGCAATAAACCACAATATTTCAGTGGAAACAGTGAGAAGGCATTTACATGCTGCTGGGATATGGAATTATAAACCGGCACAGAAAATTGCATTGACATCTATGGGGTCAAATGGTTTTAAATTGGGACACAACGGAAGTCCGAAACAAACACAACTTGGTTGAGATTGTGACATCGACTTGCGAGCACATGAGAGGCAAAGATTTGTGTTGGAATATGGTGCGCGGTATGCGTAGCCGCTTACAGCAAGTTATAACAGGGGACGGTGCGCCACTCCGCTACTAATTAATCTAGTAGGTATTTTTAAACACACCATGTAAGTAAATGCTCAATGGATTGATTGTTGAACAATTAAAAGGTTGCAGATTATGTGGTGATGTTATTGTTACAAATAGATTTTTTCTATTTAAATAACATGTTTATTCACTACATATAGGCAGCTATAAATCTGTAAAGCATTTCACAGATGAATTCATTTTCTCGATAGCAAACTTTTAAGCATAAGCATGCCTTTCTTAATGTTTATAAATGGTTAGATTTGATTATGGCATACCAATATAAAATGTATATTAATTTGGAAATATGTATATGAGCATTTACTTACTTTATCTTACCTAAGTGTTGTAATGAAATAATAAACATTTTAAACTTGCAATTGTTTAGTTTTATTTATTTACAAACTGCCCGTTTAAAAAGACAAGACCCTACGTCATCTATTAAATAAATGTAAAAAAAGTGTAATAAAATAACAAAAAAAAAAAACAGCAGAGCAAAAAGCTATATTTAGGTCAAACTTGGTTTCGAACGCAGACAACGATGAACACCGCACTACCTTAGTGACCACAAGACCAACTCAACTCTTATAAGAAGTATTGAAATTTGATCTTAGTTGTAATGCTAGACGGAATATTCTAAAGAATTTGAACCATATAGAATACTATCATAAAGTTTATTCTTGCACAGCACAAGTAGCCAACCTTCTCCTCCTGCAAATAATTATTTTTTATTTTAAATAATCACTCCATTGCGACATGATAATAAATAAAACTACCTACAAAATAGAAAATAAAAAATTGTAAAGAGACGTTGTTTTTGCAATTTTATAAAGCAAGAATATGTTTGCGCGTAGTCACCGCATACCCTTAGTAGCATTTGAATACCAGTTTTATACTGAATACGAATATTTATTTTTCAACTACCCACTTTTACAAGTTATGCGAAAATATTACCATTTTAGAAAGTTTATATTTGAAGATTATCCGTCTATAGTTCTTTACAATAATGCAAGAAATACTTTTGGAATAAATTCTAAATTGAAAGCAAAACAATATCATCGCCGCAGGATTTGATCTCGCAACTTGTTTTTCTCAGTCTTATACACAGACCACGAGACCAGAATTACTTGATCGTAGTCATTAAAATAAGCTATTACACTAAATTTATTATAACAAGTAGTTATAACATATAACTTAATGCTAACGTTATAAAGATCAAATTTGCGTGTCTGTATTATTATTGTATTTGTTCATCAAGTCCTCGAGCACTTGTCTACTAAGCTCATATAAATTAAATAGACCTTAATGTTACAGGTAGAGGGTCCAAATTCGTTTGTTTTTAGGGTGGGTCAGATAATGTTGACAACAGACTCGTATGTTCAATGAAGATTTTGGCAGACATTTTAATAAAATAGAAGACTTTTTATTCTCACTTGAGAGCGTTCCATTTTGGTGGGTTTTAGACCAAAAATTAGGTTAGATATACAAAATTCTACGTTTTGTTATTGCAAAAGATAACTAAGTGATTGTGCCATGCATCAACAACAGCGTCCAAATAAGCCAAAGCAATACCTGTGCTTTGGCTTAATTGGACGCTGTTGTTACCCCTACAGTCTCCCAAAGATGTGCCCTAACAGACGTTGCACAGAGGGTGCTCCGGATCGGTCTTTTGAGAGGTAACTGTACCCTTTCCATGTGCAAATGGTGACCACTTGGGTGGTTTTAATGAGGTAAAAATCCCACACTCCCTGGTTTCATCCCCAAAGACAGGGCGACTTTTGAAGGATTTCACCCGGAAAAAAAAACTGTTACCCCGAAAAACATATTTAGCAACAATCAGGAAACATGTATATGTTCATCTAGAGCGTCCTCGGCGTTTCCTCATAGGTTTTATACTAGGTTGTACGCAAATTACGCGCATTGACGTGGAGTTTGCGGACACCAGCCCGTATTACCTATTATACCAGGTTTAACAAATTGCAAACAAAACGTAATAGACAACAAAAGAGCCAACCAATTTTCGATGGGTCATTTCCCGGTATCGGTACTATCACCGTTATAAAACGAAATCTTCTCTATAATATTGCGATTGACACTTAAAGTCCGCCATACGCCTTGCGATCAATCGACTTTTTGTGTCTATGTCATGGCAACGATCTAATTTATGTTGCTGACTGTAAATTGGATGGGGCACACTTTACTGCTTTAAACGATGGAGTTTCTTGTCCATTCTTCTCCATACGAAAACTACCTTTTGGAAGGGGCGACTAGAATAAATTCTATTTTATTGTAGGCTAAATCTAGGAATAAGAGGTTTTTTAACACAGTACTGCTTTAAGTTCAGTTTCTATATTTATTTATTACTAGCTGCGCCCCGCGGTTTCACCCGCATAAGTCCTGTAAGAATATCGGGATCAAAATAATCCTATGTCCTTTTCCAGCTCATGGTCTACTGATGTGCCAAATCTGCCACATCTGTTTCACCGTTTACATATAATATTAGTTAGGATTAGGATATTAGTTTAGATTAACTACTAATTGCAGCAGGGGTTGGTTGTACAAAATATTAGCAAAAACCTTTAAAACTGTTTTTAACGAGTAGCAATTTATAAGTTTTACAATTTCAAACTTGCTTTATCATTCTAGCAACTAGAAACCATTGATTCAGTATTCAATAAGTTTTGAATAATGAATCAGAACGTTTCTTTTATTTTCACGCTATTATGTGGCATTAGAGCACTGATGACTCAGTGGTAACGGCCGCAAGTTGTAGGTCTTAAATTCGAACACAGACAGGCGTTTTACTTTGTGTAAATAATTTTATCACCACTGCTTTCAAAATAATCAAGTAAAATGTCGTGAGGGAACCTGCATGTCCTAGAACCAAAACATTCGAAGACAAGTTACATCTACCAACACGCACTGGGCCTGCGTGGTGGATTACAGCCCCTCTCGAAGAGAGGAGGCCTGTGTCCCAGCAGTGGCTGATCGAGTATGTTTGTGTCATTAATACTTCTACGAATACCAAAAAAATACTGGACATGATACTGCAAAGGTCGAGAAAAGCTGTAATTGTAAAAGAATAAAAGAGATTTCTATTGTGAGAGATAGAGAGGTTATATCTTTCTTCTCTTTCATGTAACGAAATGTGCCTAAACGTGACGCGTCTTTTAAATCTCTCTCTCTCATCCAATTATATTATAATCGCCGCCTAAGTTTCACTTCAAAATTAAATGATTGAACTTGATTAAAATCCACGTGCACCAACAAAATATGGTCCCTAGAGATTAAAATGTCACCAATATATACGTCTGTGACATTTAACAAGCACTGTTATTGTCAAATACCATCGACGTTTATGTGTTATCAAACACATCGGGGTATGACTTTTATAACAATTAATGAAGACGTGGGAATAATATTACAAGTTTGGCTTTTTATTTGCCATTCATCGAAAAGTATTTTTAACAAACTTCTACACTAAGGTAACTTTAACAAAAATTAAGTATTCAAGCTAACATTAAAATATATAATATATTGTGTACAAGTACCTACATAATAAAAATAAAAAAGGTGGAGCTCATTGGGCATCAAAAAATTCGTCCGCATCGCTGTCAATGTTTTTCCTGTAACACAGGTGTTGTTACCTAGCGCCTGTTTGTACACATTTTGTATGCCAATAAATTATTTATTGGTAATAATAATATGTGCCTAAAAGGCTGGCAGCATCACCACGTTGGATGGCAATGTTCACAAAAAATTAAGGTAATTTTCGGATTTAATAAATTCTGCAAAAGGTCAGAGAACCATTCTATTTTCGATGCAAGTTCTAAATACCAAAGTAGGTTTAGATTTTCCAGAATAAAACCTGTTCTAGACTGTGATGGGGAGAACTTGTATGAAATTAGTTTTTAGAAAGCAAAAACAGTTGAACATTTTTGGTCTAGTGGTTACTATTGACTTTCAAAAATAATTACATCCGCACTAAAATCTTTTGAAGGGAGATAAGCTGGAGATAACATTTATGATAAGTCAGTAGGTACAGTCACGAACACCAATATGTCAACACTTGGCAACTTTCAACTGCATTTTTTTCGTGAAATAACGAATGCAACGTTGAAATACGACACATTACATAAACCTATGGGTTCGAAAATGCCATGTTCGTAATAACATAAAATTTCAATTAAAAATAAAGGAGTAAATTGCTTTATATACTGCCTAATAAAGCCGAGTGTATACATACTTTTGCTCGTGACTGTACAAGAGCTGCTGCGGTGGGCGCGAATGTATAAATATCTCAAATAAAAACTCAAAAACATTTGAAACGTCCAATTACAGGCACTTTTGAAGTTTCAAGAGGTCGGTTAGTCAGAAAGATGAAGCCAGTTGCCCATTCTGAAGCGTAGTAGGACCTATGGAACGGTAAGGAAGAAGAAAGAAGAACGGGTAAGAAACTCCACCTAAAAAGTCGATGGTCTTAAAAAACATACTTAGAGCTGCCACAGAGAATTTAATATGTAATAGAAAAAACCCCTCTTGAATGATTGGTTGAAATAGGCAGCAGACAAAGATGAACGAACAAAAGAAAAGTAAAAGTATGAACTTGAGTACCCTTGTCCAGCAGTGGGACAATAGAGGTTTAAAAAAATGATTATTGGCCATTTGGCTCAATTTCTTTGGAAATCTGTCGACAATCTGTCATTTTGTCTATTCTTCCGTTGACAAAACCTATTTATATGGTGGTCATGCTACGCGTGCGGGCAATAAACCCTGGTTCCCCATGCTCCGCAGTCTACTAAACTAACAGGGCAGTTACATCAATAATCCTTATGAGTACTTCCCGGATAAGGGATTTTTGGTCAAAGAGAATGATGTTTAGGTACTAATTTAAATTAAAAAGAACAATCTAACATAACTCCCATTCACATACGAAATAAATGTTGAAAGCTTCTAGGAAAATGCAGCGTCGAACCACAAACTAAACTTATAATACAAAATGTACAGAAAATGTTATCGTACGCTTTTCGGGTCACACTGTCCCTAAACTAAGCAATAGAGGGAATTACTTAGCTCTTAACAGGACTACTTAGTACAAGCTTCGTAAAATTAAAGAGAGGGTCGCTTTAAATTGAATGTTTTACTTATAATTTTACATTTTTGAACTCATTACGGTTAACGAAGTTTCATTTAAAATAATAAGTTTTGTAGTTATTTCTTCACTGGAATATTTAAGTAGGTACCTAACGGTTATAAAAGTTGTATATTCTAATTAAAAGTTATCACCACAGTCCGACTTTGAGGCACTAAAATAAATTCAATGATCAAATAAATCTTTATCCTAGTGTATAAGTTGCCTACGCAGCTGCTACGCCGTAGCACGTGCTACCGTTACGCTTGCTACGGTGTAGCAAACCAACTCTGCCATTTTATCATGCGTTCAAAATTATAAAAAAAAAATAATCTAATCAGTTTACTGATTTAAATAAAGATAAAGATATATTTATTTGTAAACATGTGTAACATTATATGTACATATACATGCAAATGTGGATGTAAAAGTGAAAATCTGTGAGTTTCAACATGATTTGCCACCATTGGCGTACAAAATAAAATATAGCCACTTGAAATATATAATACAATTAAGACAGAAAGAAACAAAATTAAAATATAACACAAATAGATTAGAAACTATAATTTAAATAATCTTTAACATAATAGTAACATTTTTCAGTAAGTAACTTCTTAAGTTCTATTTTGAATAGGTTTGGCTGGTTTATATTTTTAATAACCTCTGAAAAAATCTTTTATTGCTTGTAAATAACAGCCAGTGAAAATGCTGAAGAAGTTGGAAATGTTGTAATCAATTTCAAGTTCTTAATATAACAACATTTAAATTGATATCTGACCTCCACTACTAAGGAGACACACTAGTAAGGAGAAATTGTGTTAAAATGAAGTATAAAGCCATTTGGGGAGCTTTATTTGAAAATAAATCTTGAGTTTCTGGACCCTTAATTAATTAATTAAATCAACGACTGATTGAACTTTGCATAATTTCGTGAGATTTCCTTATTATTTTAATTCCTTTTTACTCGATATTCCTGCTTTTAGAGGCTTAGCAACAATTTATTTCTGTTGAAGGTTTCGAAATAAATTCTCAAATGTACGTAAATAAATTCCAAGAAAAGAAAAAGTTCCAAGTTTCTTTCTTAAATTGGCTATGTTTAAATAAACTCAGTGTCGAAAATAGCCCCGAGCAAGATCCCCGTTTTAGCCACAAGGTGCGAACTGAGTGAAGATAATAAAATTTTATGTTCTTAATAGCTGTCCGCGGGGCAATAGACATGAATAAGCTGTTTTCTTTTTAGAAGATATTTTTTGGGCTTTAGATATTATTTTACGCAGGGTCTAGCTTATTTTGGACTGATCATATTTCATTTACGTTATAAAAAAATATGAACGGTTACAATAATAAATGAAGTTGAGATTACTACAATTGATAGGTACGTTTTTATACCTAATAAATTCAACAGTTAACGGCAAAAATCAATCAAGTAACAGCATAATTTATTTAATTTGTCTTTAGTAAGTTTTATTTAACCAAAAATGAGAAGACATGTGACCGAGCCATGTACAAAACGGCAGTGGGCTCGTGTGGTAGATTATTAGCCCATTCCCTCCCTCGAAGAGAGGAGGCCTGTGTTCCAGAAGTGGGAATATTATCAGACTCATTATGTATGTTATGTTTTTTTTTTCATTTCCAAATAGTGGTGTTCACAAAGTCAGCAGGTTATAAATACTATATGAATAGCTCAGATGTAAATCCACCTGTTATCATAACCAAATATAGAATCCTCCAAACCGAATTTATTTAACAGAAAATTAAACAAATTAATTCTCCAACAGTATCGTTTTAAAACGTTCCCGGGGGCCCCCAGCGGAGCTATTCTGAAGTGAATTTGTAATTTCTATTAGGTTACGAGCTCGGAACACGTGACAACGTCTGCGACCATTATCTAAATTGCATCTACGACGCTCCAGAACCACCGACGTGACCTTAGAAGGAGTCTTACCTTCTTTTATTTAAACTATTTTAAAATGTGATGGTTGCTGCTGTTTAAAAGGTGGAAATAGGTTTAATAATTATGTAAAAAATAAACTATCTTTTTAGGGTTCCATAGCCAAATGGCAAAAAACGGAACCCTTATGGATTCGTCATGTCTGTCTGTCTGTCCGACCGTATGTTACACTCACTTTTTTCCGAAACTATAAGATATATTCTGTGAACTGCATTAAGATTTTCTCACAAAAATAGAAAAAAAAACAATAAATTTTGGGGGTTCCCCATACTTAGAACTGAAACTCAACATTTTTTTTTCATCAAACCCGTACGTGTGGGGTATCTATGGATAGGTCTTCAAATGATATTGAGGTTTCGAATATCATTTTTTTCTAAACTGAATAGTTTGCGCGAGAGACACTTCCAAAGTGGTAAAACTTCTAAAGTAGTGTGACCCCCCCCCCCCGTAAATTCTAAAATAGGAGAACGATAAAACTAAAAAAAACTATATGATGTACATTACCATGTAAACTTCCACCGACAATTAGTTTGAACGAGATCTAGTAAGTAGTTTTTTTAATATGTCATAAATCATAAATTGTAAATTGTACGGAACCCTCGGTGCGCGAGTCCGACTCGCACTTGGCTGGTTTTTTTTTTATCTGCAGGGCTAACATGACACTCGCGACAATGTAGTTATTTCTCTCGTTTCCCACCAACGCTGCCATATAAAAGACTCTCCTCACTCTGTCATAAACATAAGCATAATCTGCCTATAATGTTCCCACTGCTGGGACACATACCTCCTCTCTGTGAGAGAGAGTGGGCCGTAATCCACCACGCGGGCCCAGTGCGGGTTGTTAGATGTCACATGTCTTCGAGTTTTTGGTTATAGGACGTGCCGGTTTCCTCACGATGTTATCCTCCACCGTTTTGATAACATACCTATTGTACCCATATACTAGTAGGTGGTCACAATGACTTCGATTTTCTTCGAACATAATATTATATTTTCTCGATAAAACGTAACATTGCACCTATGTTATTTCGGTAATTAAATAAACTAATTGGTGATTACGTAGCGCGTACGTATTTTATCATTCTAGCGATTGTCTATTTACTTGAGTACATTCATAATTATAACAAACTTTGATTAAATTAATTCTACCGTTAACTTAATAGTTATAAAAAAACTTGATGTTTTCAAATTGAGGTTAAAATTGCAATAATTAATTAGCAATCCACTGAGTTAGTGACTTCTATCTTGCAGTGCACTGTCCAAAGTATCCACTACCGGACATAGGCCTTTTCCATGCTGCGTCACAACACCCTATGTGCTCCGCCTTCCGTATCCAGTCTGTCCCAGCCCTTTTCGACTTGCTTTCTTTAAAAGAAATTTCTGCAATTAAAAGTTAAGGGTCCACGGTTAGCCGTCTTTGAAAAGTCCACTTTTTAATCAAATCACCCAATGATCCCACTTGACCGAACCAGGTCACGACGACCAGTCAACAACTTTCACAAATAAAAGTAAGGAATTCTGATACGGGTATGTAAATAGGATCTTTACTATCCGCATGAACAGTTCCATAGTTTCGGGATGGAATTCGCGAGTATTCGGTTTACCTGCTTGATAATGCGGAGAGAGGGTTCGGGAAAGGAGTTGTAATGTGAGCGAGTTTGTCAATGTGATGTGACATATGTGTATGATCATTCAAGTAAAAGGGTACGTGTGGGTGGTAACATTGAAGTTAGGTTAGGTTAGGTTACGAGTACGTATATCTGTTAGTGTTTTCCATTTTTATACCTGTGACTTTCTTTTCTTTTTTTCAAAGTCTTGTCTAGTATTGTTCTGTACAGAATTATTTTCTAATGCTCTCCGTTTTTTATGGGCGATGATTATATTCTTGTCAATAAAAGTCTGTCTGACTAAGGGCTGGTTTTTCAATCATCTAATACCGTTATTTGAGGAATAGTTTTGTAATTTTGACTGTTATTTCAGAAAAACTGTCAAACATCAATTTTATTCCTCGAATAAAAGTGATCTGGTGATGGAAAAATCAGCCCTGAGTGAAAGTGGAGGTGCTTGGGGGAGGCTTATGTCCAGCAGTGGACGTCTTTCGGCTGAAATGATGATGATGATGAAGGGAATGTGACAGGATGCTCGCTGGTGTAAAAGTAAAACATTTCACCAGCTAAAACAAAAGAGTTTTTATCAGACGGTGATCAAGTAATTGTGAAAAGTAATATTTTTCATTATGTTTGTCAGGGAACTTGACAATTAAGCAGATTGACTGACAACGTGCATTATCCGAGTTACAGGCCGCGTCCTAACCAAAAGCGTCTGTCACGCGAATATGCAATGCTCGCTTATATGAATACTACGTACGTACTGTCATGTTAGTCATGTGCCTATTTATGGGTTATATTTCCCCAAAAACCATTCACTGTCTCTCACTTAATGCGTCTGTGTGCAGCTTTCAAATAAAAATATTGAAGAATAGCCGATGAGCTTGTGGAAGCCAATGATGTCAGCATTCGAATCATTACTTCATAAAGGTAAAAGCAAACAGGAAAAGTTACTTAACGGATACATTATTAATACAAAATGTTTGTTTCTATAGGTACCTTTTGCTCTCCAAGGCTGCGAAACCACAGCAATATATTTTAAAACTTATTTCCGCTGAAGTCAGACTAAATTTCCTTTGCAGCAGCTGATGCACAATCTATTGATGATATTTTTCTTCAAAACGGATAAGCTATAAATATGGACGATGCTAGCTTTTCTATAAATATTAGTTCTAATCGATACTTTTCTTTGATGTTTTCTCGGTGGAGCAAATAATTTTGCTCGGTTTTAATTGGCTTCTACCTCCGATAACCGGCGTTTTGTCTACAAAACTTTTGAGTGAACAGATCTCAAGGCTGTTGTTCTGATCTTATAATTATGTACATTTGTGAGAACTTAAGAGAGTATAATTGGCTTAAAGTCAAAGTCAATACCAATTAAATAATTTACAGGTACTTTTGAATTGTCAAGAAGTTAGTGAATTTGTCAGAAAGTTTAAGTTAGTTGTCAGTTCCAAAACGTAGATCAACGAACTTCATGGTTGAATTGATCGAAAATTAGGTACATTAAGTCAAACTACCATAGATAAGGTACTAGGGTCTTATGACGATGCTGTGGGGAGTTGAACCAAGATTCAGCAACAAAAAAGCAGTGATGCTTCCTCAATAGAGAAAAGCATTTGAAGGGCCAATGTAGGTATAATAAACGAAGTAGGTTGTATTAACTATCTAATATCTGTTTAATTCTCACTTGAGCGTATAACAATAGTTACTTTCACTCAACTCAGCCTATCGCAGTGCACTGCTGGACATAGGCCTGTCCCAGGTGGCGCCACAGCACCCTGTCTTCCGCCTTACGCATCCAATCTGTCCCAGCCACCTTCTTTAAATCGTCCGCCCATCTAGTTGGAGGGCGTCCCACACTACGCTTGCCGATACGCGGTCTCCACTCAAGGTCAAGGCAGGTCTCGTCTGCTCCACCGGCCATCGGTCCTTCGACAAACAGGCCAGCCCACTGCCACTACAGTTTGCTTACTCTGCAAGCTATGTCGGTAACTCCGGTTCTTTTCCGGATAATTACATACCTGATATTATCCTTCAAAGAGACTCCAAGCATCGCTCACTCCATAGCGTGCTGAGCGACCTTGAATTTGTGGACCAGCCCAACCGTCAGTGTCCACGTTTCGGCGCCATATGTCATAGTTACTTTACCTATAAGAATATTTGAAATCCAGAACAAGCTATTTATAGGCGAGAAGTTTAAACTGTAACGTTCTGACGGCAAACTATATAGTTTAAATTATTTGTATGCAGTTCATGCATATTATATTGGTGCGATCGAACAATAGGACGAAGGGGCGTTGTGTGACGTTATACAAGACGTCACTCCTCTAATGAATAATTGAGTCATAGCCTTCAGGGATTAGTTCATTTCCACATATGCTGCAGTAGTATTGTATTAAGAAAGTACAATTATATATAATAGAATGCCTGACATTTTGTGAACTTGAACATAACCCTTCCTTGGCCCCTAAAGAAAAAATCCCATTCGTGGTCAACTTCTATACCTACATAACCTCTTTAAAAAAAAGTTGAAGAAAAACATCGTGAGGAAACTGGCATGTCCTAGAACCAAATATTAGAAGACTTGTGACATCTATCAACCAGCACTGGGCCCGCGTGGTAGATTACAGTTCAATCCGTCTCGAAAAGTGGAGGCCTGTGTCCCGACAGTGGGATTACATGCTGATTATGCTGTGCGTGTTCTGTCAGTAGAATATTATGCTGTGCGTGTTCTGTCAGTAGAATATTCGGTCAAAATAATGGCAATGAGAATTGGTTTTCAAATGTCTCATTTTACTTGGCACTCGAAAAAAAAAAAAAAAAAAAAAAGGGATACCTATATCGTCTTATTACAAAACAAGTTCTGACTTTAGACCTAGCCTTAACTTACAGAGTGAGACAGTTACACTATTTTCAACTTTATTCCGATGAACATAAAGCTCTTAATGCAAAATTGACAACTTAGACTCGGGTTTAACGTCAGTTTTTGTAATAAGAACTTTTTGTCGGATTATAGTTCGAAATTTAAAAATGGCTCGTTGCTTTAAACCTTGGTCTAAATATATACCTTCAAATCAAATCAAAATAATTTATTTGTGAAACATAGGTAAACATTTGAGGATCTTAATTATAATATAGATAGTGCGCTATGTTGTGCCATCAAGACATACAAATATGGATGAGTAGAAATAGGGTTATAAATTAAACAGTCAACAATATTATGTAAATAAATTAAATCGGTCAAATCAAAATTAAATCCAAATTAAATTAAAATCAAGTCAAAATTAAATAAGAATCAAGTTAAATTAGAACCAAATTAAATCATAATCATAATATTATCCAAGATTTAATAATACAAATTCAAAATTATTTCAGTTCGTCATTTAAAAATTCTTCAATTGTGTACCTTGTTTTGTAATAAAACCGTTTGCGTCTATTTAGTGGACAATAGGGTAATATTGTTCATACAGGCTACTAAGTAACCTAGCTAGGACATCAAATCGTTAAATTGTTTTGTTACCTACTCATCTCAGTTGTAAACTATTCCTAAATTGTCATCCTATTTTTGTAACAGACTGTACCACTTTTTTTTTATGAAATAAATTATTATTATTGTAAGTTGACCACAGGATATATGTTGCCTACTTTTACATAAAATATAGTAATAGACAAAAACACTTTCTAGTTCCTAACAAAACAGTCATTTAAACCAGCTAATGTTACTATAGACACAGCTCAATCCTCGCTCGTCTATAATGGCACCTCAACGGTGGACATTTATTTTCGGACTAATGGTAGGTTGGTAATGGCGGCATCATATCGATCGTTATTAGTCGCCGATACGCAGTAGAACCACGCTACAACATGCAGAAGGTCGACTCCATACGAACTAAGAAGAGCTTCTGACGTTATACTTGAGTAATTATTATCATTAAAATGATTAAAAGCCTGTGATGTCCCACTGCAGGGCAAAGGCCTCCATACTCTATTTTCACTCCTCTCTGTTTAAAGCTGCTTACGATCAGTTCTTGCTGAAGGAGTCTAGCTCATCCCGCCATATCCGTCTTGGGCCTGAGTACTAGGATTGAAAAAGTTGATGTTAAGGCGAAAGCGTCAGGGTAACCGCGAAGTTCACATTTTCTCAAGTTTTCTGCAATATGCAGATGATTATAATATTGTATGTTGATCTAAATATGAATCGCGACCGTACGAAAATATTTATTTATAGAATTACTAGCACTTCAGCCGTGACTTCCGCGTAGATTTCATATTGTGCCTTACAAAACTTAACAAACTCTTCACTTCTTTTTTATTCAAAATCTGTATTAACAATAGTATACATAAAGTCTGCCAAACTGCATACCAGTTTGTCAGCAGTTATTCTCGTCTAACAATGGATCACACATTTTGAAATAAAAAAAAATATATATTGTGCTAATCCTTAATTATGCTAAGTAAACTATAAAATAATAATTAGAATTAAACTTACATTTTAAAAGTGTATCTGTAGTAAAAATGGGAGTCCTGCAGGGAAGAATTCTTAGCCCATTTTGGTTTCATAAATATCATCACGTGCGTGAAGCGTGTCTATGTGTGCGTGCGTTTCCATTCGTTATATGGAGCTGACCTTCTGTAACTATCTAGTTTTTGTTCACGCTATCTTTGTAAGGAAATAAATTCTTAAAAGGAAGGGAAGCGCTTAGAATATTGACTTGGGATTTATGGTGGTTTTTCGGCTAGGTCTATATTTTTGATAGCGTGTTACCGAGCTATTAAAGGTCTTCTTTGTTTTGAGAAGTAGGTCGTGGACTAATTTTTGGGGAGCACGATTGGTTGTTTCTTTCATAATAAGTAAATGAGGTTATGGTCAGGTGGCCATTTGTTGTGAAACTGTTATTTGAATCCCTTAGCAGTAAGTAGTAGTTTTTCTTTGCTGTGTTTACAATGGTTTTTCCATTTCCAATAAAAATACCTTTGGCGTCGTTCCATCGGTTAACAAATAGCTTATTATTGGGAAACTGGCCAAAAGCAACAGGTCCAAGACTACCTGACAACCTACATAATTATTACAACTTTTCAGAAACAAAGAAATATACGGAAAAGTCAGGAAAACTATTTATCGAATTGACTACTATCTTAAACTGTCTGTATATTCCAATCACAACTGTCATTCTTTGACAGTTGTATTAAATGGCAGTGACGCTGACATATTGACGTAGTGTGTATATTTGATAAAAAAAACTAATTTCCCTGACCGTAAAAGCAAGTAGAGTATAACGTAGAAAGAAATATATTTTATTTGGGACACGCACAGGAAATGTGAACAGTAAAAAATTTAAAAGGAGTCTTTAAAACTAACAAAATTAACAACTGTGCGAGTCCAGAAAGGATCAGCATAACGCTGCGATTTAATAAAAAATAAATACCGCAGCGCTGGTATTCTGATAGGGTCCTCTGTGATGCCACGGACACACTTACGGACATCTATAAATCCCACTAGAGGATTTAAAAAACTACAAAGAGTTTCTACGAAATGCCGTTGCCAACAGCACCAATACTCCCTCGATCATAGACTTACATTACGTTTAACTATTGATTATCCTGTTAGCTGTACAGTCACAAGCATAAGTATGTATACACTTGGCTTTATTCAAAAGTTACTCCTTAATTTTTTAATGAAATTTTATGTGGCTACGAACATAGTATTTCGAACCCACAGGTTTTTGCAATGTATCGTATTTCATTGTTGTTTTCGTTATTTCACGCAAAACTTGCTGTTGAAAGTTTCCAAGTGTTGACATTATTAGTGCTCGTGACTGTACTCACAAGTTAAGATCTAGACACATTACTTTTAGCTACAACTACTTTAGTGGCTCCCAGTCGTGGAGTAAACGTAATTTATTACAATTTGAACACACGTCTGCGTTGCCAACTGATTCCATAAGTAGGTTATGTAATGTAATGTAATGTACCTACTAGATTGTGTAAGTGGCGTATCGTTTTCGCAAAACTTTATAACTTTAGCAGTATAATACAAGCATAATCATGCCTATAATGTTCCCACTGCTGGCACACAGGCCTCCTCTCTTCGAGAGGGAGGGGGCTATAATCTATTACGCGATCCCAGTGCGGGTTGGTAGATGTCACAATGTCTTTGAATTTTTGGTTCTAGGACCATGTCGGTTTCCTCCATGATATTTTCCTACACCGTTTGAGAGTGGTGATGATGAAATTATTTACTCAAAGTGAAGTGCCTGCCTGAGTTCGAACCAACGATTCTACGACTCGTATTCTATGAGTCGGCGCCATATGTAACATTATTGTTGAAGGACCAAAAGACAACATCTCTATGTGTATCTGTCATACTTACTTGTCATACCTGGTAAAAATAAAATGTCCGCCTGTGTCTGCTCTGAACATCCTATAATATATTAATTATTTTCTTACCATCCACCATGTAATCCATCAGGTTATGGGCCCAGCACGCTTCCACTGCTCTTACTGGTCCACCACTGCCTTTCCACTGTCTTTCGTTTATAACTTTGGTAACGATTTATTGTTGCGTGGCTATTTTTAACCGACGAAAAAAAACGGAGGAGGTTGTCAAGTCGACGCGTATATATTTCTTTTTATGTACCTACCTATACGCATAACTTTTACTATATACACTTTCACTCTTTGATTTTTTTCTTCTCTTTGATCTTTCGATATAAGGAAAAATTTATACATAAATTCCTCACAGCTTCGAGTGAGAAAGGGCATAGGGGTTTATGTGTGTAACCGATTTGGGTTTCCCGACCTTGTATTCATAGACAGTCACAATGTTACTCAATCTGCTAGTTGTGTGCCAAAAACACAATAATTGCAATGTTTTTAGGGTCCTTTTATTTTTGTATTTATTTGTATACCTAGTTAGTTAGTTCGTCATTTAATTTAGTACCTAATATAAATAGTTAGTTGTCTATAAATACAATAAATGAAAGGCGGTGATCAAATTATCTTCTTTATGTACTTATACATCTATGTAGATAAAGAAGAATAAATTGATCAGCCAAATATTATATAGCTTGTATGTATGTGAATACTAGCAAAGTCAAATCTTGAGCTTCAATTTATCCTATCAAATAAAATCAAATCAAATCATTTTTATTTGCATTAAAACATGGTATTACAGATATTACATTAAAATTAAGTGCCTCAGTTATTTGCTTTGTGTAAGTAATTGGACTGTTCAATTTAAGAAGTTTTATTATTAGTTTAGATCCATCATCATCTGCCTAGATTTTTCCGAACTGTGTTGGTGTCGGCTTCCATTATTACCGCATAAGCATAATCAGCCTATAATGTTCCCACTGCTGGGACACAGTAGGCCTCCTCTCTGTGAGAGGAAATGGGCCATAATCCACAACGTGGGCTCAGCGCAAGTTGGTAGATGTCACAAGTCTTCGAATTTTTGGTCCTAGGACAGCCGGTTTCCTCACGATGTTCTCCTTTACCGTTTTTGAGAGCAATGGTGATGAAATACACAAAGTAAAGCGCCTGTCTACGTTCGAACCCGCGACCTACAACTTGTAAGCCGGGCAGCTGGGTCACCACCGCTTCTAGTCAAGTTAGTGTTACCGGTTGCAGCTGAATACCAGTATTTTACATGGAGCGACTGCCTCTCTGACCTCCACAACCCAGTAACTGGGTAATACGACACCCCTTGGTGAGACTGGTTGGCTAACCAGGGGGCCTACTCCGAAGTAGTATCGGGCGAATTTTCGGCCATTTCCTGCTACGAAGTTACTATTTGGTTCGGTCGGTCCCGATTCTACACTCCTACGCTCTTTCGAATGTTTGACTATGGTCGCGACCCAACTGAGCCGATTCGAACTATTTTGGCATTTTTCAATAATATTCGGTTCGGCCGTGTGTCGGTCCGATCCGAACATTCGCACTTTGCACTTCGGTTTTTTCAAATAGTATTTGCGGTCGATTCGTGTTTAAACGAGATTATTTATTTAGCTTAGGTTTTATATTAATATATTATAGACTTAATCTTATCCCGTCCTAATCTACTTAGTACTTACCCAATCACTTAGCGGGATCTAGTTCTAATGTTCCTCTCGGGAAATTATATATAAGAATTGAATTTCTTATTTATGACCCTGATAAGAAAATTAAGAAAAAATGGTGAAATTTCCTTAAAATTTTTCTCACTTGTCTTGACAAGTGAGAAGAATTTTAAGGAAATTTCATAAATTTCAGCAATAACTTAAGTTAAGGTAAGGTAAGTTATTGCAAGTACTCGTGCGAAAAATTTGAACCCAAGAAGTACGTTACTCTTTACGCTAGAACGGGCTAGAAGCCTCTGATTAAGTTCTTTGAGTTTGAGAAAGAAATGTGTGGGTAGTAACCGAAAATAACGGATGAATTTGAACTAATTTAGTTGTTTTATGTAGTATTAAACTATTATTAGATCTACGCGAGACACAATGGCTTTTTAAGTGTGTCTGTAATTACGACATTCAACGGGTTAATTTGGTTAAGTAGTTACGAGTATTACTAATTGTCTTGACATTTTACTGGCATAGAAAAGTTAAACATTTGTGCAATAAAATAGTCGCGATAGCTTAGATTCGATACTCAATTGTTACTAACACAGATCATCATCATTTTAACCGAAAGACGTAGAGTGACTCCCCCAAGCACCGTTCTGTGCTTTTCACACCCAGCAGATTCCTGCGGCCTTCACTAGGTCATCGGTGCTCCTTGTGGAAGGCCTTATATGAGAGATCCATCATCTGCATAGTCTTTTCCCAACTATGTTGGGGTCAGCTTCCTGTCTACCCAGATGCAGCTGAGTACCAGTATTTTATATGGACTGACTGCCTATATGACCTCCACAACCTAGTTAAAGGGTAACACGATGCACCTTGGTAAGACTTTCGGGCTTCTGACGACCAGTAACGACTGTCAAAATCCACGAATGACAGCCAGGATCAAAGGCTTGACGTGCTTTCCGAGGTACGGAGGGGTCTTGTATGTAAAGATGGTCACCCATCAATGGACCAACTACAGCAAGCGTAGCTTAAATATGATAATTATGATACATTGTTTTCTTTAAAACAGTAAACTTTTTTTCTTTTTTCTTTCTCGATATGACTTTAAACTGTCGTGCATTTAGTATTGAACTAAATGTAGAACGGCACCTGTGAGCTATGGGAAAAATCCCAAGTGGGCTCAGGTGGAAGAGTAGGCATCAGTGCAGGATGTCGACTCAGGGCGACGGCTGATGAACGTCTTGCACGTCAAAGGCAGCGCCCACAGACCCAGTCAGGCGGTCCACTGTACACCCACCAACTCGCATTAGACAAGCGCGGTGGGTTAATTTGTCTAAACCCCTACTCTCTCATGACACACAATGGTCGGTGTCTGTGGTCTAAAAAACATTTTTGAATTTAATTTTTAAATTAGATCGTAGGTAATCATATAATCAGTACTCGCTGTCCCATGGGACTAATGGGACATAATTTAAAAAATATATTAGTATCGGTTGTCCCATGGGACTAGTGGGACATGATTTAAAAATATGTTAGTATCAGTTGTCCCATGGGACTAGTGAGACATATAATCCCACTTGTCCCATCATGGGACAGTGGGACAGATTCGGTTTTTTTACCCTTGAACCTCAACAACAAGTGCTCACAAGTGGACTTGATACTGATCCCTGCTTTAAATTCTACTCAACTCTTAAGTGAAAGCAAGTTAGGCCGTGTAGTAGATACTCTAAATTCTAGATAATTGCACATTACTCTATACGCTTGAACTCTTTAGGAGGCAAACACATTTTTATTTAATACTTGACTATTTAAATTCATTTTAAATCGGCTAGAGAATAGCTTGAAACAAAGTTGTGTGAAAATGTTCGTGTTGCTGCATTTTGCGAATACGGTTCGTTAGTGAATAATAAAACTTTTATATTTTATTGTTGTTACTTAACAACTACACACAATTTATTCACCATATAATTAGAGCGGCCAGTATTCTTCTTCACATAAAACCATTCATATCGCTTTTTATCCTTTTCTCCTTCACCAACTTTAACTGTCAACATTCCAGCCCAGATTTTCCAATAATCTCCTCACAATTCTCGAATATAACATACAAACATCTTCAAATAACATCGTTACTATCCTGGCCCCTTCACAAAACCTCAATACATCAATAATTTCTCATCTCCACGGTAAAAAGGCAGAGGTTGGAATCAATTTCCGCTTCATATCCGACTCCATCGTAGTCCCACGGCTTCGCGTTAATTTTATATCGAATACTTTTGTAAATAAGTGTGAGGTTTTTAAAAGAAGATGGGGATGTTATCAAGTTACCTTTTGAAGAAATCAGAGAGGCAATAAGCATGTTTTTTTTTGCCTTTTATCTAAATATAAACTAATAATATAAAGACAAAAGGTTAGATTTTTTTTTGTCTGCATTACTAATCAAAGGTCAAAAGAATGATATTATTAGGTATGTTATTGTTGTACACTACTTTGAAATTAAGAAAACTATAAATAATTAATATGGGAATAGAGATCATTCACCATCCATACATTTTTGTGTTAATGTGAAAGTAAGCAAACAAAATTCTATTCCGAAAGAATACGTTTTTTTCTTCCTTTTTTACTGTGAGACCAAATCTGCAGGGTCTTGAAGAGAATACCATATTCTAGCGGAATATAACTTTTTTGGTTCTTCGTTACCACCACGATCATTAATTTGAATTTTATTTTAATATGAATTACGATTATTATAATGAATTATAGTTTAATTTTAATATGATTAACGATTATCATAATTATTTAATATTTATTATCAGTCTATTGAATATGTTTAATTTGAAAATATTTCGTAACCGCGTCTAACTATCGTACAATCGCCTGCGCGTCTGGGGCAACACTGACATTTAGCTGGCCTAGCGGAGTTTCAATAGAATAAGAGGCTAGCTTAAGCTGGTTATGTTACCACTGAAGTACTACATATAATTATATTCTTCAACTAAGTATATGTACGACAAACAAATACAAATCCAGCTTCCTATGTACTCAACCATATTGTACCTTCGTAGAAGATTTACCGGTAACTTGAATCGCTTGAACGCCTCAGCACAGTTGAGCACCTCTGAGCAGACTATCAGTTGTTCGGGCGTTAACGTCTCAAGTGTTAACGTGTTACCCTGCAGTTCATGTTCGAGGAAATACTGACATAGTTTGCAAAAACATCGATAAAGTCCGCACGAGAGAAGCGGAACAAATTCTCCAGTTAAGTTTGCGAACTCCCGATAATATCGTAAAAAGTATAGCTGAGTTTTGCCCCGTTAAAAATGCTGAGCTGTCGAAATATCTAGAACAATATTTTTGTTAGATTTATAGGTTCTCGTACTATGTTTTTAAACGTTAAATTGTGTTATACCTGGCATGTTTTCTTTAAATAACTCACGAATTTGCAAGCAGTATCTTTGTACTCAAAAGTTATCTCTATTTGCTGTAATGAATAAATTTAATTTGTTTTTGGATAAAAATACCTGTTTTAAATACTGTAAATTGAGCACCTCGCAATGCGTAGGAAAATACATTAACCAATTATTTACAACCATCTCACCTTACAAACATCTCATTTTCGGTTGTCATAACGACAGGACCATACCACCTAAATACCGATTACCATTTGTCAGAATCCAAAATGGCGTTTGAATTAAGCGGCATTATGACAACAATTATCACGGACCCATGTCAAGTGTAATAATATGTCGTGTGACGTCACATGACATCATAATATGGACGATAAGGTGGTCTGATTGTTGGGGACGAAGGTTAGGAGTTAAAATATAATGATTACAGTCGGTTTAGCTTAAGTATTTTAGAAATAAAGAAGAAAGAAAAAAAAAAACATTTATTTATCATTTACAAAAGACATACACGTATATCAGTCAAAAACCAATAAAAAA
The DNA here is from genome assembly GCA_949629185.1 of Apamea crenata. NCBI lineage: Eukaryota > Metazoa > Arthropoda > Insecta > Lepidoptera > Noctuidae > Apamea > Apamea crenata. The sequence continues at coordinate 18,012,135 of OX451365.1, read as the reverse complement.
GTGTAAAGTCCGATGTAAGAAATTAGCAGGAAAGTGTACCTCACGGCTGCACCAAAAAGGCTCAGTTTAGCAAAAATGCCAGACAACTATTGCCTGACGCTGTTTTTCAACTGGACCTGCAGTGCGATTCTGTAACCATCTCACCGTGAAAACTTAGGTGAAGTGAGCGTGGAGTGAGCTGTCATTCCAAATAATGCTAGGAGATTGACATTACTGACAACTCACATCAAGCTCACTTCACTTGAGTTTTCACGGTGAGATTATTACAGAATCGACTGGCTGATGTGTGAGGTGACGGATGTAAATCAGTTTTATACTGCAACGTGACGTGTGTATGGATACTTAAATAAATAAAATAAATTTGTGTCAGATAAAAACAGTAATGAATGTGTATAAATAGTGTGATATTGAGTAACATTGCAAAAATAAACAAAACATACTGATAAATAAATGGTCGCATGAGAGCTTGGTCAATATGTAAATAGAGAAATTCTTTGAAACGAGCCAGAACTAAAACCGGTTTTACTTCATAAAAATAAAAAAAATGGTAAACATTCACATACAGACAACACACAGCACGGCCTAAACCACTGAGCTCAGAAACATTAAATTTTGCAAGAGCTCCACAAATAACTAGGGTGAGCACTAAGCAAGGATTTCTGATAGTTCGTCCCCTAAAGCACGGTTCCTATAAACAAAAACGAATCGTTTTGCTTGTAAGCTAATTTTACCTGTGATAGCTACTTCCATATGTGAGGGTCTACTATGCAAAGCTATGAGGTCTTTGCTTCATTATTGGTAGATACAAGAGAGTCTTAATTTTAACCAATAACGGTCCGTAAATTATAGGAATCGGCCATAAATGGGGATGAGAGTTTGAATTGAAGTTCTTTACTTTTGCCGATGTGAAATCTCATTGAACGTGACAAGGACAAGCCATTTGTGTCTTGTCTTTAAGGATAAAGTGACCATACTCAATAGTTTTCCAACTGTTGAATACATTGGCTTCGTTCGTAAATAATGGTTGGTCCTTCGAGGGAAGAAAAAAGGGTTGGAATGTAAATGTAATTTAGGACACTAAGGAGTTCCTACATGAAATGAAGGTTTCTCATCATCATCTGCCTAGCCTTTTCCCAACTATGTTGGGTCGGCTTCCACTCTAGCCAGATGCAGCTGAGTACCAGTATTTAACATGGAGCGACTGCCTATCTGACCTCCACAACCCAGTGCCTGGGTGTTACGATACCCCTTGGTAAGACTGGTTGTTCGACTTTCGGGCTTCTCACAACCCGTAACGACTGTCAAAGATCCACGAATGACAGCCAGAACTAACGGCTTAACGTGTTTTTCGAGGCACGGAGGGGTTTTTGTATGTAAAGATGGTCACCCATCAACGGACCAACCGCGGCAAGTGTAGCATAACCTGATCGATCGAACCGTGCGGCTTTTATTACTTAGCCACAAACCCCTCATAGCCTCTCATGGCTTTTTCGTATAACTTTGAAATACAACGTGTTTTTTCTGATATCCCATAACTCTAGGGGGTCATTGTACTCATCATTATGAATAACTTTTACTATCGGAACAAACCTGAAAGCGCGAAAAAAAATCAAGCCTATTATAATATTTCCGAGTTTTTAACTGACAAAGTATTGATATTAAGTAGTTTTATTTTTTATTTAAATTTTGTTTTAGCATTTGTATTTGTTTTTTTTTTTTTGTTCATTAAGTATTGATGTTGTGCATAATATTTAAGTATATTTAAGTAAATTAATCTGACTCGTATGACATAAATGATGTAAATTTTAATTCCTAATTACTGTGATTTTTGACTCGCTAATTTTTATTTTATTATACATTTCGATGACGCTTTTGACACTAATCTATTGTATATTTATTATAGTTTGATTGATTCAGTTTTAATTTAATATATTAATTGCTTTGTATAATGGACAGGCCTAGTAATAAAAATAATCTACCTGTTTATATTTGTACGCCGTTAAGACAAAACATGGCTGTGCTATAATTTTATGTAACATCTTGCATGCCATGTGTGTGCATACTTATGTTTTGAACAAATAAATGATCTATCTATCTATTTATATAAGTTAGTGTAAGTATGAGCAATGCGACTTACGAGTTGTAAGTTGTCGGTTTGAACCCAGCCACGCGCTTTGCTTTGTGTAAGTAATTTCATCACCACTGCTCTCAAAACGGTGAAGGAAAGTATGTGTCGAAAATTCGAACATGTGACATCTACCAACACGCACTGGGCTCGCGTGGTAGATTAAAGCCCACTCCCTCTCGAAGAGAGGTGGTCTGTTTTTAAAAAGGTGGCTGGGACAGACTGGATGCGGAAGGCGGAGGACAGGGTATTGTGGCGCAGCCTGCGAGAGGCCTATGTCCAGCAGTGGACTGCGATAGGCTGAGTTGATGATACATCAAAACAAATAGACACTAAAACCAACCTCGGGTAATTCCGGTCGTGTTTGATTCCCTATTTCCTCAACACAACCCAAATACAAGCCCTACATCAAACCAACACGGTCTTTATTGCCCATCCGGCCATTTTGTTTGGTTGCTCTAAAAAATTGCTAGCAAACCGATATTTATGGATGGGTCGGGCTTCCTCTGAATTCATTGGGTGATTTTAGTTCAGAGGTTTCTTAATCTTGGAGTGTTTGCGTGCTCAATACTGAAAGGTAATATAAAAGTTCGTCTTAATTAAATGTTGGCGGTTAATTTAATTATTAAAATGCATTGCAAAAAAGTGATTTAACTTTATATTATAACAATACTATTGCGTATCTTTGGACTCGCTTTAGATATGGCTATAACTTTCAATTAAATAGATTTTAGTAATGTTGATCACTTATAATAATTATGTTGATTAAACCCTGCTGGTTTGTTTTTATCCCATTTCACATTCCTTCTTGTACTCTTCTTGAATATTTTATGTAGAATAGCTTTCGACTCACTGGCACGGTGAACCAATAGACATTCGATGGATAGGACTGTCATTGCAATGGCTTTTCGGCGAAACGGACGCTCGATCTAATTGCTAGGTAATAGGTAATAGGGGCTGATGTCCGCAACTCCACGACTTTGCGCGTATTTTGCGTACATACATTACATGATCTAATGGCTATTCGAAATTGTGGTCAAACAGAAAACCCATTCTAACCCACCCACACAAAGACACAGTCTAAACACACATTTAATTCACTTCCCCGATAGTTAAACAAAGCGCTAGATCAAAGTAATGCCGTTTTTATTGCGTGCGCCGCCATTTGTATAGTTGCTACTAACAGATTGCTTGCAAACCAATATTTATGGAAGGATCGTGCCACCTCTGTTTGCTCGTGTTCACCGGTTCATTCTGGTTTTAACGTGTTTTAGTGCGCGGTTATTGCTTTTTGTAACTTCTCTTGTATGTATAAATCAACTATCAAAGATAACACCGTTGCTGTACCTACAATAATAATTATTATAGGACTAACAAGCTTCTACGCTCGATTTCGTCCGCGTCAAAATTTCTTGTCCCCCTGACCCACCCCGTCGCATCGCATCGCCTTTTACTCGCCCGCGTTATTACTTCGATTTCGCTTACCGTTCTTTCTGTTTGCACCGAGAAAACAGAAAAATGCAAGTCTAAGAATGTAATCTCCGAAGAATCCTACTGTGATGTTAAATAGCATATTATAGACTTTCTCAAAACTTGGGCTATAAAATGCAAAAATAACAGTTCAAATCCAACTGGTAGTTCGTAGGTACTAAGTAGTAAGCGCCCGTAACTTCAGCCGAAACAACGAAGTTCCTGCTTAGAGAGTAGCCGTCCTTTTCTTTGAAAGCATTAGTATAGCCTCTGTTAGAGGTCCAGAAATGAATTACAATGGCTGGGTGCAGCTGGTCATTAAAGAAAACCAATATTCAGCAGCTAACCTCGTATGCGTACAAGCAAGTGCATGTAATTCGCTGCATATTCATGAATAGTATTTGCAAGTAGTTTCCAATACCAGATTCCTAGGAAGAAAACCTTGTTTGTTGAAGCTTACCAAAGGAAGTACTTTCATTTTGCATACAAACCCTGAATAAATGCAAATACTTGGTATTGGAAGCTGGGTGGTTTCGCATGCACTGATGTGTGACTGTGCAAGTGAATCAATGGAAGGAAAGCAGTTTTATTGAATTTCTTCACAGTTTGCTCACTTGCATCTCCCAGAATCAAAGATATATTATTATTTCCTATATCCGTGGGCCTAGCTCGAATGCGGGCCTATAAGTGATATTAAAGACTCCCACAGACAGGCATGACGCCACAGCGCGACGCGGCTCTAGTAGAACAATTTCTATGAAAACTTTCTAAAAATTGATCTGCCAAAATCGCATCGCATCGTCGCGTCGTGCCTGTCTGCGGGAGCTTTAAACCAAAATGCTAAAGAATAGTAGCATTTTCTATTAAAACATCGTTCGAATTGGCGTGACGTTTACGTCACAAGTTCGTGTTAGGATCTTTGTGCTCGAAATATACCGAATTTTCTATCGACAGACGTGACGATGACTTGTCAAATGAACCATACCTGCATACGTCATAGCCTTTCCCAGGGGCACTGGGCTATATTGCAGAACAGTTGACCCAATTCCTATTAAGCAAAGTAAATTAAATACATATAAATGACCGGAGCTAGGTTCATGCGCACGGATGTGTAAATGTCCAGATGTAACTGGTCCAGTTATTTAGCTTTTGAATTACCGAGAAACTTCGACGGTTTATACTGGTATGTATGGTGCATTTTATAGTGATATGAAGTATATAAAAGAGTAGGTGAAACTCAGGTGATTACAAAATGGCATAAACTCTGTTTTAAAATTTAAATATACACTTTCATACATTGTTGGTTTTTTGTATTTCCATAATAGATGAAGATGTAAGTCCAACCTGGTAAAGTGGGATTACCTTGACGGAACGGCAGCAGGGTGTGATTGTGGAGCTATGTCGCAAACCATGCTCCACCTCCTATCCTGCCCTCTGTGTCCCAAAACATGCAGTCAAAGTGACCTCTGCGCTGCCACTGACGATGCCGTGGAAGTGGCGAAGTTTTGGGTCAACAAGATATAAAATTCAGTCGTGCCAGCAACATGAAGAAGTTCCATAATATAGCTTGGATTGGATGGTATGATGCTGAACTACTGCTTCAATGAGCTGTTATACATTTTTTAATTTAGGTAGTCTTTAATTTGTGGAAGCTTTTAAATAGCAATAAAATTGTAAGCGCAAATTGTTCAATGATTACCTATAGGTGTTTAGATATTTGACTGTAAGCTTTCTAAAGTAAAAATAAGTAAAATAAATAATTGCCTCAAACACGAGTTTTGAAACGCCTTTGACCAAGAATCCTAGAGCACGATCATTTATTCCCAAACCGTTACGATTGCAGCATCACGCAAAGAGAAAATTATATAGAATTTACAAACATGTTTTGAGTTTTTACCGAAATAGCAAACTATTTGTCGCCAAACAAACACTGGATAAAATAAACACTAGTCGCGTGAAACTAGTTCGATATAAAGCATTACGGTGCACTTATCTTGGATTTCCGCTACCGGAGAACTCCGACGTTTTGCGATAGGTACAGTATATTTTGCCGTACCGCCATACGGGGATGAACAGAAAGTATCTGTATCCAAGTTTAGTAGCCGTACGAGGTAATTTATAAATCGTTGTGGAAATGTGCACCTGAGATGTAAATACGATTTTGCTGCGTGGTCTACCTACAGCGTATTATGGAATTCAAATAGAGTTAGGCAGGACACCTGGCAAGGCGCAGTGATGACAGGTGGAGTAAAGCTGTGACAGAGTGGCGTCCAAGGACTGGAAGACGAGATGTGTGGAAGGCGGACGACATAGTTGCCATCGCGGATAAAATCTGGATGAGGTTGGCACAGGAGCGTGGTGGACTAGCCAGCAGTGAGTGGAGTCGGGCTGTGGATGATTATGACGATAGCTGTATTAGAATCTTTTGACATGTGGCCGAAATTGGAACTAACGTCGCAATCATATTTTTTCAATGCAATTTCACAAATGATTTTCAACAAGGCCCCCCTGAAAATTCAAGCGCCAAAGGGTCCCCGTAATACTGTATATTATTATGATTTTGTGATTAAAGTCACCATCCTCGTATTGTTACTGATTATAATATAATATTATGCTAGTGCTAAAGTAAACCACGAAGCTGATTTTCTACCTCAATAATTATTTATCAATAGGAATAAACTGCAATTAGTGGAATCAATTCATACGGTGGAAAGAATTAATTGGTTGTCTGTTAGATTAGTTAAGCCTGAATTATTAATATTTGACCTAAAAATAATGACATGATATGTAAACCGATATTTGAAAAAGTCCAATTCAATAGCTAATTTAGTGATTGTGTATTTTCTGTTTATCATTATTTTTTATTTTAACGCTAGGGCTGAATGCTGATCCATACTAAGCGTCTAGAATGGAACGGTAGGTACTATTATTTTTCTTCTTTATTCTTCGTCGTTTCCTCAAAGTTGAGGATCGTGACCACATACGACTATTGTCATAGGGTGCATTGACAAGTCTCTATAAATTGTACTACCTGGTACATACCCACTTAAATGCGTGTGGTGCACACTGGGCAGTCAGCCCCACTACCACTGTGCTTCATATTCATCCTATAATGTTCCCACTGCTGGGACCAAAGCCTACTCTTCAAGAGGGAGGGCGAACCATATGTCTTCGAATTTTTGGTTCTAGGACATGCCAGTTTCCTCACGACGTTTTTCTTCACGGTTTGAGAGCAGTGGTGATGAAATTATTTCAACAAAGTGAAGCGCTTGCCTGGTGTCGAACCCACGACCTACAACTCGAAAGCCGGAGCCGATACCACTGGGCCACCACTGCTTTGTAAGTAGGTCATTAAAGCTGCTCCACCACTTTGCTGACTATCTAATATTTTACCAGGGTATGAGCTATATTTGCAGTCAGTGCCATTATAATAATAATAATAATTTTATTTATTGCAGATAATAAAAATCCATAATATTACATAAAAACCATATAAAAACATAAAGATGAATAAATTAAAAATACAGTAATTTTAAATATTATAAAAAGATTATCGTGAATGTCAAAACATGTTTATAAGAATAATTAAGTCAAATAATAATAATAAATAATATGAGGCTGTATATCCCGCGAAAGTGTGGAGGTCGAGGCTTTTTAAACGCTAAGACCCTCCACAATCGCGAGATATACAGTCTCAGGGAATATTTCCTAGAAACCGACGTGGGGATGCATCGAGATGTAGTTGCGGTGGACAAGGGCCTCACCCCGCTCTCCTTGGCTAAAGAGAACTGGCGCAAGCCAGTTGTGCTTGACACCAATGATCGCATGGAAGTATGGCAGAGTAAGGAGCTTCACGGACGCTTTTACCGGGCCCTACATGGACCCGATGTAGATCTACTAGCGTCCGTAGCCTGGCTGCGTTTCGGTGACCTCTTTGGAGAAACCGAAGGTTTTGTCTGTGCAATTATGGACGAAGTTATGATGACGAACAATTACCGGAGATTTATTGTGAAAGACGGCACGGTTGACATCTGTCGGGCATGCCACCGGCCGGGAGAATCAATCCGGCATATTATCTCCGGGTGTTCTCGTCTAGCTAACGGAGAGTACTTGCATAGACACAACCTTGTAGCCAGGATAATCCATCAGCAAATTGCTCTGAAATACAGCCTTGTAGAATCTGAGGTGCCGTACTACAGGTATGTGCCCGACCCAGTTCTCGAAAATGGAAATATCACATTGTACTGGGATCGATCCATCATCACTGACAGGACTATTGTTGCCAATAAGCCTGATATAGTGGTGGTGGATCGATCAGAGCGGCGCGCAATGATTGTTGACATAACCGTCCCGCATGATGAGAACCTCGTGAAAGCCGAGAAAGATAAACAAATCAAGTATCTTGACTTGGCTCGCGAGGTTGTCGACATGTGGGATGTGGACTCAGCGATCATTGTGCCGATAGTTGTAACAGCCAATGGCTTAATAGCCAAGAGCCTCGACCAACACCTGAGGAGGCTCTCGTTAGGCAGCTGGATCAAGGGCTTGATTCAGAAAGCGGTACTTCTGGACACGGCTCGCATTGTCAGGAGGTTCCTCTCTCTGGAGCCCTGACCGCCGGTAGCTTGGACCCTGTTCCCGATACCGGTGGGCTACTATTTTTTTTTTTTTTTTTTTTTTTTTTTATATTTTTAAATGTTTTTATACTTTTTATATTCTAATATTTAAAAATATAATTCATATGTATACACTGAAATAAAGGATAAATAATATAATATATATATATTATGGGAGAAGATACACTGGCTTTTTACAAATTCGAAGCCAAACCGAGAGTCGAGCTTTAAGCCAGTGTTTCTCAGGCCATATGTTAAGACCGGCGTTATGTTAAGACCGGCCGCACGAAAAATGACATCTTTGAAATATTTATTTACTTACACGAAAGGATATATTCCTAGAGTAGAGCAAAGACTGAAAAATAAATAAAACCCACAAGAACATTCATGCAAATCCCGTACCGCAAACGACTTTTCGGGAACACAAATGGGTACATATCAATTAGTCGGGGCACCCTATTTTCTGTCCGATCGGTTCCACGTGCCGGCTGGAGGATTTAAAACGTGGAATAGATTGGTTTCACTGTAAGTACTGGCTAGTTCTACATCTGTTGTTGAAGAGGGTAGGTTTCGGTTTTTGGGAAGAGACTTTGCAAAATCAGACTTTCGGCTGTTTTTACTTCCGGTTTTTTTTTTAGTTTTTGTTCCTATAAGCCTTTTTTAACTAAGATAAAGAACCATGATATTGCTATAAAAGGGGTCAATAATGCAAAAAGTACGAGTGTCAAACTCACAAACTCACTCGCCAGATTATTATACACGCAAAAGTTAGTCCCACGGTCTATCTCAACATGTTTTTACAGCTAAACTACCCTTTTTGATTGCGTTCCGTACAGCTAGTTTATGAATATTTATGCAAGCATTGTCACGGACCAGCGCAAATCTGTATTCAGCTGCACTCAGACTGATGTAAATTAATGTTTTTTTTTTTTTTTGTATGCTTTTATCACTTAAAACTTTAACAAAGGACTCATCAATATTTGTTTGCTTTTTCCAGATAATCGGGGGAGATCACAGAAAAATAATATGTAAGTCTGAAATTGTAGTTTTAAGACCATTGCATGCGAGAAAATCAGCAAATTAACCGGTTGAATGCAGTAATTACAGAAACAATGAAAGAACCATTGTGTCTCGCGTCGATCCACGTTCCGATCCAAGTTTCAAGTTTTTTGCAAAGTGGTACAAGTACAATAAAAATTAAGGCATGAAATGACTTACTTCGTCGTAACTGTTTAGACTGTGTAACTTTTGTTGTTTCTTCAATTTATAGCATGCTAAAAGCAATTAAATTGCACCGTGTATATCAGGCTTTTTACTTTGTGGTACACATCATTTCGTTGTACATGGCTTTCAGACATGGCCTCTAAGTCTTCACATTAAGAAAGCATGAATGATGCTTACGCTAATGTGTAAAAACAGGAGAGTTACTCGACTGTGGAGAAGCGAAAATATCCATGAGACGCGAGACTGTAATTTTTCGAAAATCTGCTTTTTATGTTTCTGTACCCTAACGGTGCCAACGGAACCCTAATACTAAGCCTCCGCTGTCCGACCTTCTGTCTGTCAGCGAGCTGTATATCATGAACGGTAATACATAGATAGACAGTGGAAAGTGAAATTATCAGAGAGTGTATTGCTGCTAATAAAATAAAAATACAATAAAGGGACCCCATACAAGGACGTTTTTTTTTCGGCGTTTTTTGTCTTAAGGTACGGAACCCTTCGTGTGCGAGTCCAACTCGCACATGGACGGTTTTTTTTTAAAGTAGGTACTCAAAGACCAACCTAAAAACAAAACATCTTGTGCGAAGAACTCACTAGCGCGGAACAGGATACCAACCACATACAACGTTTCGATACACTATTATACAGTTGAAATACACATCTCTATTTCGCTAGTGGAGTGAAAAGTAGACAAACTCCAGTTCCGCTCGTACAGTTCAATTCCCTACGTGCCTGTCACATGCAATTGTTACAAAAACTTACTGTTTTGGTACATGGAGCCGTGTCTGGAAGTTTTTGTTCAAGGTTTCTGTAAGCAACATAAGTTGTTTTTTTTTTTATATTGGCAGAACAGTCTAAACAATACTGTACCGAAACTTTGTAGGATCGTGTTTTTTGGACCGTGGGACGGAGCGCGTTGCCTTTAAGGTTATTTTTATAGGGTCATGCAATGTTTTGTTCAGAACTAACTAACAAATTACCTATAGTTACTGGAAACTAGTTTGTGGTATTACATAATGTAAGTATTATGGTAGTTTTGTAATATAAATCAGCTTAAGTGGTCGTTCACATGGCATAAATACCTTACAGTTACGCAAAATTCAAAACGAAAAAAAGTTCAAAAGCTACGCTTGCCGCAGTCGGACTGTGGATGGGTGACTATCATTACATACCGAGACGAGGGGTCTCGTGCCTCGGAAAGCACGTTGAGTTGTTGATCCCGGCTGTCATTCGTGGATCTTTGACAGTCGTTACGGATAGCTTTAGAATCCCGAAAGTCTGACAACCAGTCTTATCAAGGGGTATCGTATTACCCAGTAACTGGGTTCTAGACGTCAGATAGGCAGTCGCTCCATGTAACATACTGGTATTCAGCTGCATCCGGTTAGATTGGAAGCCGACCCCATCATGGTTGGGAAAAGGCTGGGCAGATGATAAGTTACGCAAAATTCAGAAGTGTTATAATCTTGAAATAACAATTGCAACTTTCTAGAAAATACCTATTTCATAACAGACTAGTTTTGATAATATTATGTTCGTAACATTATAAAATATCTATCAAAACTTTAGGAGCAAATCGCTTTTGAATTTTGCGTTAGTGTAGGGTATTTATGATAGTGACTATACGCGTCAATACCGTTCATACTGTTAAAAATAAACGCAGTATGAAACAACAGTCTCGATCGACAGATGTTACAAAAATACTGTCCGTTTCAGAACACAGGAATTGAGTCCTCACTCCAGAAAAGTAAGGACGAACTCTGTTCTAATAATAGACATTCGACCAGTCATACAAAATTATCTTGTTACTAGCAATAACATATCTAACACTAAACCTTCGTCAAAATTAACAGCATTACGTTATACTTAACAGCATTATGCTATCCGGCGTCAAAACTAAGTGGATTACAAAGTGTGCGGTTAATCCAATCTTAGTTGAACTTAGTTTCGGTGTTAGATTCCCGATTAGAATGGCGCATTGTTGTGGAAGATTATAGGTGTTAGCAGGAATATACACGGGTAGGTAAAAACAAAGTTCGATTGGTAGAAAGGGATTTGTTATTCTAGACTCTATGTTAACATGTTACATAATAATCGACTAACTAATATTACATTGTAATTTTTAAACATTTGGGGTTTATTCATAAACGATGACTAAAGTTAAGTAACGTTTAAACGTCAAAAATGTATGGTTAAACAGTCGCTAATCACTGCTTAACTTTAAGCAACGTTTTTGAATAAAGGGGTTTATGCTTTTGCAACCCAATAGATGACTTTTGAAGAAAAAGGGCGGATAAAGCGTTCTTGCCAAAGAGTATAATAATAATACGGGACGTTCTTGCATTCTCAGCTAGAGACGACAAAAGTGTTCTTGAGTTACAATCGGGTTCGGGTCTGGCTGTTTGTGTATGTAAGGTTAAATGTTTGTAAACGCACCCACGATACAGGAGTAGTTCCTAGTGTGGGGCAACGTTTTTTATAATGAATGAATGATGAATTACTATTTTACTGTGTTGAGTACCGATAAAGTGATTTGTCAAGTATTCGAGTGTATAATTCATCTAGATCCTATTGCTTAGATACCTAGACTCCGAACTGTCCCATTGGTTTTTAGTGGAAATATATTGAATTAGCTGCGCCCCGCGGTCTCACCCGCATAGGTCTCAATCCCGTAAAAATATCGGGATAAAAAATATTCTACGTCCTAATCCAAGCCATGGTCTACTCATGTGCCAAATTGCATCCAAACCGTCCAACCGTTTTAGCGTAACAAACAAACGTACAAAAAATTAAATATTTTCTCTTTATTATATTAGATTAGACAAGACAGCCAAAAATGAAATGCACACTCACATGCGTTATTAAAAAATACTTTTGTTCAAAATGACTGATATTACTTTTTTAATGACACAATGAAAGCACTATTCTTACGCGATAAAGCTTCTTCTATTTATTAACACGTTAACACGCTTTTATTAGGTCGACCTGTATGTAACTAACTATGTAATGGAATCTAAGGTAACTAATTTAACCATCTTCCAAGGGTCGCAGCGTGATGAAAATGGGCAGCTGTATGTAGTTCTGATGACAATACAATAATATGGTACTGTCGAACAGATCTGATGATGGTGCCGGAAGATATGAACTGGAACTTCATGATGGAAAATCATATCATAGCTGTTTTGGATTTCTTAGAAAAGTCTTGTAATGAACTTTTACCACGATTAGGTTTCAAGGTCTGATGATGAAGCCGGAATATAGGCACTGGCATCGTGTATTTATAAAAGCGTGTTTTTCTAGTGTTTTTTAAACTATTAATTTATTTAATTAGAATCCTATTTCCAAATGAGTTAGCCTTATATAAATCGTTTTGAATCCACCTTAATGTTTAAAAGCTAGCATAATCAGCCTATAACGTTGCCACTGTTGGGACACAGGCCTATGACAGGCAATGAGTCGTAATCCACCACTGGGGCCCAGTGGGGGTTGATAGATATCACATGCCTTCGAATTTTTAGTCCTATAGGACATGCTTGTTTCCTCACGTTACTTTCCTTCACCGCTTTTGAGATCAGTGGTGCTGAAATAAATTACACAAAGTAAAGCGCCTGACTGGGTATGTACCCACTACCGACAGCTTGTAAGTCAGCGCCGTGACCACATGGCCACCACTGTTCTAATAGCTAGATGATGTTCTATAACTGTAAATTAGGATAAGTACCTACATAGATACCTATGTAAATAAAAAGCAAAGTACCTAATTGACCCCAACTCCTGAGGTTACGTAAGTAATTCTAAATCTATTTTCGGCCACAGCTTGACAATACAGATAGCCTTATCGTCCATATTGTCATGACATGTGACGTCACACCGCATGACACTTGACACGGGTCTCTGATAATATTGTCGTCATAATGCCGCTTAATTCCAACGTCGTTTTGAATTTTGACTTTAAATGGATATCGGGGTAAAGGTCAAAATGTACTCACGATACGACCGTTGTAAAAATACTACCGAATTACATAAAAGGTCAAACTCGCGTGGATTGTAAGTAAAGTAAAATTCTGTATGTGAAAGGTAGATAAAATACTCTTTGTACACTATCAAAATTACAGATATAAATATAGAAATTTACATAGGGTAACACAATGGGTGATCTTATCGATAGAGATAGCCTTCAAAAAAGAAAGATCCCCCCTAGTCCTAGTCCCCTGGCCCTAGGAAAATAATAATAACAACACATCTTTAACATAACACACCACACGCTGCATTTACTTGACTTTGGTCCGTTAATGTTGCAAAAACCAACCAAAGAGCTGAGTAGAAAAAACACCATACAATAAATAATAATATATTGTTTATTTATAAAAAGGGAATACATTTACATTTAATACCTTAACAATTAAAAATAGCGCACGGTTGCTAATTTGCCTGAAGTAGGTTGAACCTGTGCTTCAGGCTAGAATACATTAGATTCAGGGTTAGGACCTCAAAAACGACAAGAAGAAGTGAAATAAGTTATTATTGTGTAGCTGAGATCCCTGCACTAATCAGAAAAGACTTGATTATGTTTAAATTTTCTGAACGGATTTTCATGAAAAATTGCTGAGAACTATCTTAATTAAACCAGACTGCTAAAAAACAACCGCGTTGAAATCGGTCCACGTATTTGAGAGCTACGATGCCACAGACAGGCACAGAAACAATGAACGATAGAGCTGTCAAACTTATAACACTCCCTATGTCGAGGGTTAATTAAAAATAAGGTGACGTGGCTCTATGTTTTGCGATCAAAAATAGAATAACTACCAATTTACAACAAAGGTATATTCTCAACACAATTGCGTAGATTTTATTTATTTATTTAAACTTTTCGCACAAAAAGGTGCAAAGGCGGACTTAATGCCTTAGGCATTCTCTACCAAGGGTGGTGATGAGATTGCTTAGATGGCAGATGCTATGGTTTAAGTTTAATTTTACAATATATTTGCCTAGCCTTTCCCAACTATCTTGGGGTCGGCTTCCAGTCTAACCGGATGCAGCTGAATACCAGTACCTCACATGGAGCGATGCCTATCTGATCTCCAAAACCCAGTTACTGGGTAATACGATGACCCTTAGTGATGTTCAGACTTTCAGGCAACTGACGACCGTAACGACTGTCAAATATCCATGAATGATAGCCGGGACCGGGCCGGGAGCCGTGAAGATTGTCACCCATCCATGGACCAACCGCAGCAAGCGTAGCTTACCCTGATCGATCGACTCGTGGGGCTGTTATTACTGAGCCACAAGCCCCTTTGATTCACAATTTTAGAATAAGTTTATAATTGTTAATTTTAGAATTTAAAAACAATTCAAGCGATGTTTTTTTTTCTCTAATCACAGACAGTTCTAAATATTACTATATCGCAAACATAATTAAACTTTATGTATTAAGGTTGCAAATTTAAAAACTCTCTTTTTCTGTTCCGTGCTCTCGACCAACTCAATATGTACAGTATTAAGGTTGATAATCAAAAGTTCTTGATATTTACTACAAACGTACACGTACTACACCATGTATCCTAGTACGGAAATATATATAAATTATTAAAGAAGGAAAGAAAGAAAAAACAACCCGCCCTCTTAGAACTTACTATGGAAGAAGAAATTTGGAATTTGAGGATGTTACAATTTATAATAAATTGCCATCAGTTTTAAAAGAAGAACAAAGTTATGCCCGGTTGAAAAAGCTACTAAAAACTTACACAATTATTACATACAAATAAGTGAAAAAAAAACTGCATACACCAGATCCTTTACCGTTCCTTTGGCTATCAGTATTGTGAAGATCTGATGAGCTCTTCAGAGTACCAGGAGGAATCAATTAAACCACGGTTTATCACGTATGTTCAATAATAATTAGTCCTAGAAATCATTCTAGGTATTTTATATCTTTTTCATTTTGCTTGTCAGCCAAATCTGACGCATCTTTTCTAATCATAAACTAACTTCATGTTTGTTCGAATTTCATGCCAATAACTTTTAACTGACTCGCGGAGGTTGCGTGTAAGCACCAATATCATAATTATTGTTAGTAGGAACTGTTGCGTCTCAACAGTACTAACAATTATGATTAGCTATGAAGATCTTAGTGACGATTAAATTTATTATAATTATGTCACTTTTCAACTATGACACAAACAGGTTTTAGGGGATTTTCGACCCCAAACTTGATTGTTTAATTAGACCAATTGATTAATTGACAGGCTGAGACCTCTCCGTGCCTCGAAAAGCACGTTAAGCTTTTGGTCCCAGCTGTCATTCGTGGATCTTTGACAGTCGTTACAGGTCGTCACTAGCCCGAAAGTCTGACAACCAGTCTTAACAAGAGGTATCGTACTACCCATTAGCTGCATCCGGTTAGACTGGAAGCTGACCCCAACGTAGTTCGGAAAAGGCAAGGCAGATGATGATGATTAATTGACCGGCACTGTCATTGTGAGTACGTTATGTGAGTTTGTTTCGGAAATGAAAATAGGCTGCAGTGACAACTTCAGAATAAAATTACCCACTGATTCTTTACTAGAACTATTTAATTATATGCGGCCACGTCAGTGTCTACGTAACTCTTCGTATTTTTTTTCTCAGTAACAGCCCGGAGTTAAGTAACTATCCCCTCGGGAATTATAAGCGCGATGTTGTGTGTATAATTTTCCGATATTTCGGAAAACTGGATTATCGCTCGCACCTATTACTGGGAATGGCACTTTGTTTTAATTCCCTCAATAATCGAATTCCAATATTTTCCCAGTATTTACACATTGGAAAAAATGTAATTTTATTTATTACTACGAATGCATTCTTGTTGACATAAAAAAACTGAAAATTCCGAGGTTTTTCAAGTACCACGCAGTTAGCACAGGTATTTCGTAGTTACTGCGTCGACTGCCAGGAGGACACGGCGCGACACACGTTGGCAGAATGTGCCGCCTGGGAGGAGCCGCGCCGTGCCCTCATCTCAGAAGTAGGCAGTGACCTGTCGCTGCCGGTCGTGGTCGAGTCGAAAGTTGGCTGGGAAAAGTCCTGGGACTGGGAAGAGTTCTGCGAAACAGTCGTCTCGCAGAAGGAGGCTGCGGAAAGGGAGGGGAGATCTCATCCACTCACCCGGCCCGCAGCAGGCGCACCGGGCGTCGGCGGAGGGCGGACAACGCCCTCTTCCAGCCCCTAAATGGGTCCATGGGCGACGGACTCGTGGACGTCTGTCACCCTCCACACATCAGGACCCAAGGTGGCGGCGCAAAGTGTTCCACGCGCGCCCCTCTTAGACGTCGCGGGGAGAGTCAAACATGGCACCAGTCGGGGGCTGCGGAAGGATCGTACGTTCACGCGACCCCCGGCGTAGGTGTGAGATGGAACACCTGGGTGGTTTTTAGTTAGTAAGTCTAACATACTCCGTCGCCCGCTCCAGGGCGGCGGACATCTATGAGGATTTTCCAGCCCGGAAAAAAATAAAAAAGTCTTGCGTAACACTATCGGTATCTATCCTTACAACATCCCAAAAAGTCAGTACAGTGCAATTTATTGCAACCTACGATGTTTTAAACGGCCTATAAAAAGAAGCAGATATAAGAATAATGCATGATCATGTTTATAAACGGTGAACATCGTGTGGACACCGGCATGTCATAGAACCAAAAATTTGATGACATGCGACATCCATTAACCCGCACTGGGCCTGCGTGGTGGATTACGGCCAACTCACAGAGAGGAGGCATGTGTCCCAGCAGTGGGGACATTATAGGCTGATTATTCTTATGCTATGTTTATAAAGAAATAATGTAACTTTTTGTTGGTTTCTGACTGTGAAATTCTCAAAGAGTGATTGAAGGTGGCTAGTTGGGCGGCGGGATCGTCCGAAAGGGTTACCGCTGCCCTGGAACAAAAAAAGGGCTAAGGAAGGAACACGGGTGGGTTTTAGTCAGTAAGAGTCTGACACTCCCTTCCGCTCCACCCAGAGCGGGAGGGGTCATTTGATGATTTCCAATCCTCAAAAAAAAAAAAAAAAAGGTGGCTAGTTAAAAGTCAAAATTTAAAAATCGTAAAGTGAAAGAAAGAGAAAGTGAAAGTCGTATCGTGTAGTCGTATCGTCGTCGTAATCGTAATATTTTTGAAATTTTGGTTCAATCGATTTTTAGGGAAAGGATGCCAACGGGAACCTATTACTAAGGTTCCGCTGTTCGTCCGTCCGTCATCTATCGAACCGTTTTAGAACGGTTCTGCATTGCATTCGATCCCAATCTGAGAAGTGACGGTCATAATACTATTTGTATGAGGGGTTGCGCACTACACCCGAACTCAGTCCGTCCGAATTTAGAAAATCCCTAATTCGGATTGAACTCGGATCTTGAATTCGGATTCGGATCCAAACTTGACATTTACACAGAGTGTCTACTACCCTAAAATAAACAGAAGATAAAGTAAAAAATTGAAGAGGGTACCCATACAAGAAACGTGTTTGTTATTCTTTCGTTTGTGAGTCCGACTCGCACTTGCCCGCTTTTATTTTCTCTGAAGATTATAGATCATAATCAAAAGAGTACCTTGCATTATAACAGTGTTTTCTCCAAAGAAAATGATTGAATCTCCAAACACTTTTCTAACGTAATCAGTATAATAACGGTATAATTATGGCGTAAAAAGATCCTTTAATCATTAATTTTATAGGCACGTGCTTCGTTTATAATATATATAGGTATATCCCTTACACAAAATTTGTCCGTTTTCTCTTATTTTATGTCCTCGTCGAAATTATCGCCACGTCTACCGGGAATTCAAGCCTCAGTACTTTGCAAAGAACTCTAGATTAAGTTAATTTATAAACATTCATTAACGAGATACTCAACCTAATTAGGAAGGACGTGCCTTGTAAATTTTATAAAGAAATATTATGCCGACAAAAGCGGCTATAGTCCAACGTCAAAGATTTTGGACTCAACACGAGAGGAGATTAAATTCCACCCGTTGCATTTGATAGTGCACAAGTGATCCTACTTCTTGATCTTTGTAATTAAAGCGTTTGCATCGATTTACCAAGAATCTTAATCCTACTTTAGCCTATAACAATATTATGAACGCGAAAGTTTGTGAGGATGGATGGATGCATGGATAGATATTTGTTACTCCTTCACGCAAAAACTACTGAACGAATTTGGATGAAATTTGGCACACAGATAGTTTATAACCAGGATTAACCTATAGAATACCTTTTATCCCGATATTCTCATGGGTTCGAAACTTATGTGGGTGAAACCGCAGGGCGCTGCTAGTTATCTATATAAATAAAAAAATAATGCTGTAGTTTGGTAAGCACAACACTTATGAACGGCTGGACCGATTTGGATATATACGTGTGTGTCTCTCTGTGTGTGTGTATTGTTACTAACACTGAAATACTAAAAAAGTTTTATGGACCTTTTTAATATTTTTCATAGTCCGAATAAGGTTTTTAAGGAAAGAAAAATTGAGTAAGTTGCCCGGAACATTTTAAACTGAAAGAACATTTTTATGGGATTTTTATATGAACAATTTTTTGACAGAAAAACGTCTCTCAGGTCAGCTATTTATAATCACAATGTTTAATGGAGGACGGAGGCGTAGGGAGGGTCCGTCAGGTGCCGGAACGGAGAGGTACGCTGGGTGAACCCGGGATAGGTGGCCCTGGAGTATCAGGTTTTTTGATGTATTCGCTTTAAAGGCGAAACCGGAACTGATCCTTGCATTGCGTGGATTTATAATGGCAACTCGTAGAATAATATCATGTAGAAAATATGAATTTGATAATTTTGGAAAAGTATCAATGTAAAATCAGCTAAAAAGTCACATACCGTTAAGGATTTAAAAGAAAAGTTGTCATGCGACGTTTTAAACATCTTTGTCGGAACTGTTAATAAAAAACAATAAAATCTATAGTTATTTTGTATTAAAAGTATAGCGTTTATAGGAAAAAATGATATCAATGAATGTGGACGATATTCCCAACCCTTGGATGTCACTAAATCGTCGTAGTCTTATGTTAAAGTTGGGGCTGTGTCTGTGTACCGATTGTGGTTAAAACGTGGCCTGGTGTCGTGAGGAATAATCAGATCAGCGCTTAACGGTAACGGAATGCTTGTTCTGACCTGGAGGAATGAATGAAGATAACTGTGAGTATGTACATTATGTTACAGCAATGGATACATATCCTGTACCTTTGCTAGATAGCTGCTTTTTTTTAATGAATCATTATAATACTCACTTGTTAGCATGATCAACTCTGATCTGCATGTCGTTATGCTGGATGCGGTAGACCAGCAGCCGCTCCAGGTGGAACAGGTAGGGTCATTCGATGTAAAGTAGGGAACCCTATCTTATCTCTAGCCTGTGTGAATTTAAGGCAATTACTAAAATTAAAGCGCCTCAATTCTTCTTAAAACAACGCGAGTGCTATATTTCATTCGTTTTTCTCAGGAGACAATAATACAACGATGCCAGTTCTCTGTAAATAAATAACTCTCTTTGAGGCCTCGCTATAGGAAAACGTACTATTTTCCCAATGTTCTCGGAATAACGCGGTATTTACTTTCCTGTGTTCATTCACCTTTAGCAGGAAATCAGAGGGGCAATTCTCATAATTTTAAGAACGTTCACAGTCTGATCTCAGTCTCAATCTGTCAAAAAATACTTCTAATTTCCCTACATTTTGACAAGTTTTTGACATTTGTTCCTCGCCGAGACGACAAACAAATATCGACTGCCGTCTGCGACTAGATTTTGAACGTTTTAAATTACGAGAATTGGCCTTCAGAAGTTTCCGCCCCATTTGGTAAAACAAAGATACTAGAAAATAATCAATCAATCTGCATGCCTTTTCCCAACTATGTTGGGGTCGGCTTCTAGTTCTAACCGGATGCAGCTGGATACCAGTATTTTACAGAAATGACTACCTATTTGACGTCCAAAAATATTGGTTTGATTTTCAGGAACATTCTCATTCATGACGTCATAAAATTGGCGCTTGACTACAATATTTTCAGCAGTGAAATAATCACAGTATAAAAATACTCGTCAACTTTTTTAACATCCGAGCCGCGGGGCGATTATGTAAAATATTTTCAACAAACTCATTCATCGTGAAAATTTCAAGTTGACCAACTCATTGAAATTAAAAAAGATACAATCCAGAAAAAATTCAAGTCACCTCAACATCGCGTGAGTTTGTTCATAACGATCTATTTAAACGTAACGATCGTTCATTCCCGAACTTGAGTGAGTGAATGAATGAATGGCTAATGGAGTAAGCGCTCAGGTGATTTGGAAAGTTCCAATGTCAGTGCCGACTTCTGACTAATGAGAAACGGAGTTACAATTGAATTTAAGAAGTCTCCAAATAAATGATAATGCCGTTAAACTTGATGGAATTTTTACGTAGGTACTTGTGAAATTAGTGATGTTGCTGTTCTTGAGAGCTCTCGAAATTGGGTCTCTTGCTAAGTGGATTGGAAATATCAAAGTCTGTGTAAATCTGAAGAGGTCTTGACTGCTTTGAATAAGTTTAACATTATAATAAAAAATGTGCCCTTTATGCTCTGTTAAATACTAATATGAAAAATTGGCATTTGATGTTTTGTAGTAAAAACATTTTGATACTATTTAGATACTTAGAATTTTATTTATAGGAGTCATAGTTACATCTTTGAGAAATTTAAAGAGTCTTTATTTGATCGTTATGTGCTTCAGAAGGCTTTTACATAGGACTATTAGGTTGCTTTACTGACTAAGAAAAATGTCGTAAATCTTCAGCAAAAGTAGCATTCCCACAAATTGACGTTCCATACGTCAGATGATATTATTTGCATAACTTAATACGACTTAATTAGAGGGGCTTGTGGCTAACTAATAACAGCCGCACGGGTAGATCGATCAGGTTAAGCTACGCTTGCCGCGGTTGGTCCGTGGATGGGTGACCATCTTTACATACCAAGACCCCTCCGTGTCTCGGAAAGCACGTTCAGCTGTTGGTCCCAGCTGTCATTCGTAGATCTGACAACCAGTCTCACCAAGGGGTTTCGTATTACCCAGTAACTGGTTTGTGGAGGCCAGATAGGCAGTCGCTCCATGTAAAATACTGGTATTCAGCTGCATCCGGTTAGACTGGAAGGCAACCTCAATATAGTTGGGAAAAAATCAAAATCAAAAGTCATTTAATCAAATTAGGCCGAGAATCAGCACTTTTCGAACGTCAAAATTACAAAAGACAGTCCTCCAAAAAAGCCCGGCCTTCACCACTTCTTAGTGTTATCGCTGGGAAGAAGTGGCGCAACAAACTCCCCAGCAGCACAGCTGTCGGTTCAGTTAGAAAATACTTGATTGTATACAATACTAGGTACCTATATTATGTAATTAACATTCAGGACACAGAACATAAAATTAAATTATTTGCCATATTTCAGCTAGCCACGCCAATATACCAACAATTTAATCTAAATCTAACTAGCCTGTATTATCCCAGTCCCACTGCAGGGCAAAGGCCTCCCTCTCCCTTTTCCACACAATTCTGTCTTTTGCGAGTGCCGGCCAGTGCCTACGGTAGGAGTCAAGCTCGTCCCGCCATCTTCGTCTCGGCCTGCCGCGATGGCGTCGTGCCTTTAGTGGGACCCAATTGGTGGTTCTCTTAGCCCAATTTTCATCTGACATGCGGCAAACATGTCCGACCCAGTCCCACTTAAGTTTGGTGGCTTTCTGGGTAACGTCTGTTATCTTGGTTTTGGCATAGGTATATTAAAAACTATACGTATACATAAAAGGCTAGGCAGATGATGACTTAATACGACTAATTGCGTTTTAATAGATGATGCCACATGCCAATAATCCCATAAAACTTATCTTCACTTTATGAAAAGAGTAATCTACATAAAAAAAAACAAAATTAACGAACATTTCATTTCCAAGCGCCGTAATTCAAATTTCAATTTTGAACGAACCGACATGACACGATGTCAACCGAAGCGGTCGTCCAATGAGAATGCATTAGCGATTCTGCGGGGACTATTTCCAATCACAACCATGATGGGTTGCAGAATAAAACCAATCGGGTAATTGAGTTTCAGAATGTTTCAATTAATAGCTGAAACTTTTAGCATAATGAGTTTTATCTGATATTGTTGGACTGTTTGAGTTGTTTTTTAATTGGGTATTATGATTCGGTTTCGATATGGATTATGGATTTTATGTTAATGTCGGATTATGAGGTTTATTAATTTGTTTCGTGGTCGTTGTAATGCTCATATTTTATTGATGCGATGGATAAAAAATATATTATTGCTTTTTAACAGAAGGAATATAATACTCACAGTATTATAATTATTTGTATGTCCTGCTACACAAAGCACCACTAGGTACTAATCAATTTCGTAGCTACCTCTATGTGGTTACTAACTCAAACCACAACAAACGGACTGTCTTTAAGGGTGGTTGATGTGTAGTACAATGTAGCTAATTTACACCATGATTATTATAAACCGCGTCGTCACAAGTATACGAATTATTAATTAATTATTGAATTGTTTATTATAGTACCTAGAGGTAAGCCAATGAGTTTCCACCTACACTAAAATAGCAACCTAAATTCAATAACAAGCAATTTATTCGCTACCTAGTTATCACAATTAAGCACTTAATACATGCCTGTAATTTGCAGAATAAACTTGAAAAGTAGCTTGCATGCCATAAACAAGTTGTTATGACACATTGCCATACCAGATACTTCCATACTTTTATGCCAGTAAGTAATAATAATGAGTAAGTAATAATTAAGTCATATGTTTTGTTCACTTCACCGTTGATCCTATAAAATGTAAACCTAAGGAAAGAAATCAAACCTAAGAAAAACTAATTCAGTTGGTCAACTGCAAATATTTTATACTGTGGCATGGGTTTTTCGCGAAATGCTCGGAGGCGCATCGTAAATAAATATGTCGCGTTGCATTTATGGAAGGCGGAGGTAGCGTTTCAAAGGCCTACAGGCCCGGAATACCTCATCTTAGTTTACAGGCTTTGCTGAAACATTCACCATTCATATTTTATTCACTACTGGCAACTAATAGCCGCTTAGTTGGGCTTCTGTGGCTTGCGTATGTGGCTGCCATGATATCCATTGCGACAATTGCATTGAAATAGACTGTATGTAATGGCATATAATTATGCTGACTGCTACCCAATTACCTGACAATCTAATCTTTAGGTCTTTTTTTTACAAAACTCCCAAAAAAGAGGGAGTGGAGTGGTGTATTTATCGCAATGAATAGTCAGCTAATTAATCCTTATCAAAGAAAGAAACATATTTTATGTGTGTGTTGTTCGTGTACGAAATACAAATAGTTAAAACCGGCCAAGTGCGAGTCGGACTCGCGCACGAAGGGTTCCGTACCATTATCTATAAAAATCACGTCTGTTGTATGGGAGCCCCCCTTAAATATTTATTTTATTTTGTTTTTAGTATTTGTTGTTATAGCGGCAACAGAAATACATAACTTGTGAAAATTTCAACTGTCTAGCTATCGCGGTTCTTGAGATACAGCCTGGTTACAGACAGACGGACGGACAGACAGTGAAGTCTTAGTAATAGGGTCCCGTTTTTACCCTTTGGGTACGGAACCCTAAAAAGGAGCTTTCAAAACTAACAAAGTTCCATTAAAAACAAAAAGGAAAAAAATACTTGTGCGAGGCCAAAAAGGCTCCTCTCAGTATACAGCATCAGTAGCCATTCACATCATAACACTTAAAATAACATCTATAACGAAATCAAAGTAAAACAGAGAAAATGTTTTAACTAACTGGCCGCAACAAGCTAATTGCCAACCGCGAGCCATTTACTATGTAACCACTTCATTAATCCACAGTGCAAATCCAACAGCCACGTGCAGGTTTTGTGGTTCTGTTTGATCTCAGGGTGTACACCTACACATCTATTAAAATACAACTTTTCGGTCCACAGTACCTAGCTGTTCCTAGTACTTAATACTATGTTAGTCCTGAAGTACAGTATTTAAAATGTGATCAATAGATTACATACACCATTCATATCCTGAGAATAAATTACTTATGATTTTTTGACAGACACTAGAACTGTCAGACGTATTATTCCACGAATAAAAGATATCTGACTTTGGTATAATTAGCCCTAAATCAGATACCTAATTAAAATACATAATTAAAAATACTGTTCATACACGCTTCTGTCGTGCCTCAGGGATGTTCGTGGACGCCCGGATTGACAGCTTCGCTGCAATCAGGCGCAAGCGAGCAGCGTCCTTGTTGCACAGGGTGCGTGCCGGTTACAACAGTCTCCTGAGTGTCATTGCCAACAAACTGGATTGTCCTTTCATCTGGTACTTAAGTCAGGGAGAGGCAATCACTGCGCCCTCATGCCCCTAGTCGCCGCAGGAGACGCCCTGGACGGGAGTCAACAGCCGACTCCCCGCCACCGTAGGCGTGGGCGAGCAATAGGCAGCTCGCCGCCCGGTAAGGACCAGGCCCGGGTCGACGGCGCGTTGTGTTCCACGCGCGCCTCACAGAGATGTCAGCACGAATTGACGGGGTCCGCTAGGGCCGATGCCTGCCAGGGCCGCGGGTTGTTCGAAAGAGATACCGCGGCCCCTGGCACAGGCAACTGAAGGAACACGGGTGGGTTTTAGTCAGTAAAAGTCTGACACGCCCTTCCGCTCAGCCCAGAGCGGGAGAGGTCATTTGATGATTTGCCACCCAAAAAAAAAAGCTACGAGTACATGGTCCTGTAAATATTGGTAATGTCTACATTACATAGTTTTTAAGTTTTTATGTTACTAACGTCTTGGTACCTTTTGTAGTTATGGAAACTTTACCTTAGAAATCTCAGGTGAGTGGAATTGTGGTAAATTCGAGATCTCATTCAAGGGAAAGTTTTCACTGTCTTAAGCTTCTCGGGTTTTTCGTTAGACGTAGGTACTGTATTGTCTTCGGATACATTTTGTTTCTTTTAGAACTACTACTAACAAGATTAAGTTGGAAAAGAAAGAAAATACATTTATTTGCGGCAATCATGAAACAATTTGGACATTTAGTGGTTTATTTATAAACGTCGCTTAAAGTACAGATACGTTTAAACGTCAAAAATGTATGGTTAAACAGTCCCTTTAAACAACGTTAGAATTTTCTTTCATAATCAGCCTGATAACATGTCTAACTAGCTACGCCCCGCAGTTTCACCCGCAAGTATCAGGATAAAAAGTATCCTATGTCCTACTCCAGGTCATGGTGTACCCTACCCATATATCAAACTTTATCCAAACAAACATACAAAAATCATTTTTTTTCTCTTAATATTAGTTAAGATAAGAAGTTATAATTATGTAGTATATAATGTTAATATTGATCGATTCGGAAATCAAGTATTGATTTCCGAACTACCTATATTTCAAAACTAGGCAGCCTAATGCGACACGCAGCGATATGCCGCCCTAGTTACAAACTTGAAATCACACTATCCAGCTGAACCAACATCCATCGTCCATCCATTAGCCACGTCTGCAAACAGAGACTATTATAAGTTAATGAGTTCACACTAATTACGAACTGTGATTGTTTACAGCCCGGCAGCATGGTGGCGTGACATACGTGAAATTATTCATGGAAACAGAAATGCGGAGCAAAATCCTGCTGGTGAAAATTTCTGATCATACGGATAGACGCGTTTGGCAATAAGCTTTAACATCCTACTTACAAATACGTAGTCGCAGGTACATCACGAGCACTAATATGTCAACACTTGGAAACTTTCAATAGCGATTTTTGCGTGAAATAACGAAAACAACAATGAAATATGACACATTGCAAAAACCTATGGCTTCGAAAATACTATGTTCGTAGCAACATACAATTTCATAAAAAAATAAACGAGCAAATCCCTTTGGAATAAAGCCAAGTGTATACGTCATGCTCGTGATTGTACCTACTTGATTTCAGTTTATAATTTTTATTTCAATATAATTACTAGCCTGTAATGTCCCACTGCAAGGCAATCGCCTCCCTCACCATTTACCACACAATTCTCTATTTCGCCAGTAGTTTCGGTAGGAGTCCAGCTCTTCCCGCAATCTTTGTCTTCGTATTTTTACTGGAACAAGCGCTGTCAGTCAAAAACATAGAACATTTCAATAGTGTTGACATGGTGTTAAGATTATTTTGGTCATAAAGATTTAATGATTGATTCGCTGCCTATTACATGGGACATAAACATAACTGGCGAGATGTAGTGGTACTTTAGGTACACCTCTACCTCACCCTCGTGGGGTAGGCGTGATGTAGTATTTAAAAAACGTATATAATAATATAACAATATTGCTACTCCATTATAGTTTTAATTGAACTAAACTACAGTAATTATAACTAAGTATAAACTTTAATGTTCGCATGTGACATTATTATAACTAAGTGTTATGGATATGTATAATTAATTATGTTCAGACCGAAATTGTACCAGCATCGAGGCTAAACGCACACTACGGATTTTAATAGTTGCGGATGGTAATCGCCAGTCTGTGCTTCTGGGGAGCTTGTTGCGCCACGTTTCCCCAGCGAAAGCACTAGGAAGTGGTAAAGGGCGGGCGTTTTAGGGGTCTGTCTTTTGTAATTTTGACGTTCGAAAAGTGCTGATTCTAAGCCTAATTTGAATAAATTGCTTCATTTTGATTTTGTGAACAGTGCCAATATTATAGAGCCCGCGCACTGCGGTAAAAAATCGCTCAAAAATAAATTGGAAAAATATTTGCGTTTGCGATTTTATGTCGCATGAAAATGCGATTAAAAAATTACATCGCTTTAAGGCAAATAAATAGATTTGATTTGCTGTTATGTTGTGTGATTATTAAAATTATTAAGTGACGGCCCTGAGTCCGGCAGTAAAACGTGTCTTTTGCGATTCGTATTGCTCGTCAAGGTTTCTTAACTTATGAAAAGATTTTTAATACCGAATGAGATAATACTGTTCCTTAGAACAAAAATAACAATTAACGGACAGACAGATGTACATATAACAACGTTATTATTTGTGGGTTCCCTTTCTTTCATTTTAAGGTAGAAAATTGGGACAGAAAATTAAAAAAAGTAATTTTAATTTTCTGTTCCAAAATTATCTGTCCGCAGCTTCTTCATAACGTAGATATTAAAAGAATCCTTTTCAGCGACATTCCACCATGGCCGGGATTGATAGAACAATTTTGTTTATTTTCTTATCTCGTCGAAGTATTTGCTGTTATTTTTATTTTTGTTTGTCCATTGTCTGTAACGTAACTGTGTCCCGTTTTATATTAATGTATTTCAATTCCATTAAAAATACCAGTGTCTGTAGCTTGGTAATGTTGCAGTATAATAGTGAAAGAATCCTTTTATTCACTGGCTACACACTTCAACTATTAATTTATCTTTATTGTTTGCTTTTATTTAGTTTTTGTAGCTCTCGGATCCTTATTTTTAATTTAAAAAATTACTCTATTCATCTATCTATAAAAATAAATAACATTGAAGTGTCTGTTGGTATTGTCAAAATAACAGCTTTTTACTAAATGCATAATGAAAGTATATACCTACAGTATTTTTTACTTATTATATACTTACTTTTTTGCTTCTAATCCAACGCAATCAAAAGATACAGCCGTTTATGCAGCAAATTTTCGACACTCGCAAGGGAATCAAACTTCCCGTGAACTCAGAATCTTGAAATTTGGTACGAAGCAACGTCTTATAGCACAGATAAAGGAAAAATTGCGAAAACCGTAAATTTTTAGTTACATCATATAATAATTTAATATTTTTTTATTTTAGTAATTTCAAATTTTACGGAACCCTCGGTGCGCGAGTCCGACTCGCACTTGGCCGGTTTTTTTTTTTTAAATTTTGTCTGTCTGTCTGTTTGTTCCGGCTTATCTCCGAAACTTTTGGAACGATTTTGATAAAATTTGGTATGGGAATACTTTGAATTCTGGGGAAGGACATAGACTTTATCGACATACCGCGCGGGCGAAGCCGCGGCTGGAAAGTATTTATTACAAAAATAAGAAATTACGTCTTCCTTCTAAGAAATACGAGGGTCATTTCCAATGACCCTTGACATCCATGTTACGTTGAAGCTACAATGTTTTGACACGACTGACGTCACAACACTACCAAATTACAAACAGCAGATAAATACTATGTATACCTCAACCTACAACCATCATCAATAAATAAATAATTAATCTCGGTCAACCACCACCCACACCTTGCGGAATCGATCCCTCAGACAGACTTCAAGCATAGCCCGTTCCATAGCACGCTGAGCGACCTTGATTTATGGACCAGCTGTACCGTGACGTGTTCAACCTATGACTTAGCATAAAAAATAACCAAGTAGGTACCTAATCCTCAGAATAACCTGATTATGTTTTTATTGTAAATCATAATGTGGCATCACTACTGAAGTGGAAACATGTCATCTAACTTTTGAGGGCTATTGTAGGTAACGCGAAAAGAAATAATAAAGAAAAAGAAAATGTGATAAAAGTGGAAAAACATGATAACTTTTGCTTTATACCTATAACACTACTCAATGTTATAAGATTATCTGAATTGGTTCATATCTTTTCATATTGAGGTTGACTAGAAATAAATATTTGTAGGCATCTTATTTTGATACAAGCAACAAGACGTAAACAAGTTCAAAAAATATGGATGTCACGAGATCAAGTTTGAACGGTAATATCTCGGAAACGTGGCGTTTTATGGGTTTGGTCTTGTTTTCTGTTTGCATTCCTGTCAGCTATCGGTTTATATAGGTTTCATGCGTGGACGCTTTTTTGTAGAAAATAAAAACAAAATGGCGTGACAGTAGGCATGCCAGGGTTCATATAACACTTCACTCCCCTTTCCCAAGCTTAGTAAGGCAAAAATCAAAACGGGCGTATTACTAGGACATAAAAAAGCTGATCAAAGATTCATCTTTTCTTCTCCACCTACGTCTAACCATTGTGAGAAACAAGCATAGAACGCTTTTATTGACGTGACAAAAAATGTCCTTGGTAACATCAAATCCGCTGACTTTCGCGAGAGAATAAAACTGATGTTGGAATGCTACCATAAAATGCGATGTAATTTATGTCTTTCAAATTGCATTTCATTCACATTTGGACGTTTTCCACAAAAATAATATGGGTTCAGTTAGCGATGAACATGGGGAACGCTTTCATCAAGATGTAGCTGCAATCGAAAAACGTCTCCAAGGAAGATCAGAGCCTGCTATGCTTACATTACTGTTGGAGCCTTGTCAGAGATATTGGTCAGTGGGTCGTCTTAGGGGCGAATACTCCTGGCTCCCATTACAAGAGGAAAGTCAGCTGCACCCAGAAAACTTCGCCTTTTCAATCAAAACATCAATAAAAGATATAGTGAGTGCTTGACTATGAAGAAAATCGTAATATGTTAATCGTTTTTTTTTATATTTTACTAGCTTCTGCCCGCGGCTTCGCCCGCGTGGATGTCGGAAGTTATCCCACGGGAACGTGCTACCAGGATAAAAAGTATGTGCTTCCCCAGGATGCCATCTATCTCTTTGCCAAATCAGAAGTTCAGTAGGTTTAGGCGTGAAAATGTAACATACAGTTTCAAGTTCAAATCTTCCCCTAAAAACCGAATAACCCCTTTTTGCCCGGTCAGGGGTTAATTTTCGACAACTTTACATACTTATTATTAATTATTTTCTGTCGAAAGTATCAATACTGAGTTGCAAGTTAATCGGACCGCGCATACAATTTCTTCCACACAAACTTCAACACCCCTATATCCCCCTTTTTGGGGTTAGTTTGAAAAACTTATAATGATAAACTTTATTACTTACTTAGGCAAGTATTGTTGCCAAGTTTCAAGTTTATTAGCTAAATTAATAAGATTTTTCATATAAACTGTATCGCCACTTTTCACCCCCACAGGGGTGGAATTTTATAAAATTCATAAAAATTCATAACATGACTCAAAGATTATTTATACCAATTTTATAATTAATCAAGCCACTTATTATAATCCTCCCCTGTAAAATTAACTACTCCTTTTCACCCCGTTAGGGGTAGATTTTCGAAAAACCCTCATACGTGTTATTATTTATTTTTAGTCTTAAGTACACACACAGTACACTGAGTTTCGAGTTAATCAGACCGCGCGTTCAAATTCTTCCACACAAACTTTAACACCCCTATATCTCCTTTGAGGGGTAGTTTTTAAAAACTAATAATGATAAACTTTATTGTTTACTTAGGCGAGTATTCATGCCAATAATTTTCAAGATTATTAACCTAACGAATAGGATTTTTCATATAAACTGTAGCCCCGCTTTTCACCCCCACAGGGGTGGAATTTTGAAAAA
Organism: Apamea crenata; assembly: GCA_949629185.1. Classification (NCBI taxonomy): domain Eukaryota; kingdom Metazoa; phylum Arthropoda; class Insecta; order Lepidoptera; family Noctuidae; genus Apamea; species Apamea crenata. Next base: position 17,981,252 of record OX451365.1, on the reverse strand, counting down.
TCATTTGGGATGTGTTCATAACTTGACTCAAAGATTATTTATACCAATTTTCGAGTTAACGAAGCCACGCTGTGAAATCCTCCCCTATAATATTGACTACCCCTTTTCAGGCCGTCAGGGATAGATTTTCGAAAAACCCTGATACACATTATTCTTTCCTTTCAATTTTAGGTGTAAATACTGAGTTTCGATTAAATTGGACCGCGCGCTAAAATTCTTCCATACAAACTTTGAAATCCGCCAATCCCCTTTTAGGGGGTAGTTTATAAAAACAAAAAATGCCTAACTTCATAATTTACTTAGATAAGTATTCGTGCCAAGTTTCAAGTTTATTAACTCAAGAAATAAGATTTTTCATACAAACAAAATCCCCCCATTTCACCCTCTTAGGGGTGGAATTTCGAAAAACCCTTTCTTAGTGGATACCTACTCTTCACGAAGAATACACTCTCCAAATTTCATGTTTCTAGGACCAGCGGTTTAGGCTGTGCGTCGATGTCTCAGTCAGTCAGTCAGTCAGTCAGGACTTTGAATTTTATATTATATAGATAGATACATGATTTTTCTTGAAAATGAGCTGTCATTGAAAAACTTCATACACCGATTTATATTTGGTCAATAGCAACGAATATTAATAATAATAAGTAGGACCTCAGATAAAAAAAAGTTTGAAATTGGTTGTGTCTGTCGTCTAATTTATTTAGTTATTCAAATAATTTAATAAGTTAGTTGACTGTTTTTGAGCAAGCAATTATTAATGTTCCTTGTTGTTTATTTAACATAAAATATTCATATTTCAGCAAAATACAAACGTTATAGAAACAAATTTTTAATTTTTATATCGCAATTTTATTTTTATTGCCAAAACAGGCATTATGTCATGGCGGCTCGAGTGACTTCATTACTTTCAGGCTGTCAAGTCAGTGAGTTTTTATACAGTGTTGCCGACACACAAATTTATTTTATTTCTTCTTTCGGAATAATTATAATAGTCAGTGGTCTTATCTAACAAAGTAAAAAGTCAAAGCATTTATTTACAATAGGCACTTTTGAACGTCAAAATTTACAAAAAAATAGAATTGATTCTAGTCGCGCATAACACACGTCGTCTTGAAATACAAATAAAATATAAATACAAATTCAAAGCAGACAGAAAACTATTTGTGTTAATGTTTACGTTGATAGTCGTAGATACACGATTTCAATTTCCTAATTGTTAATTAAGTACCGACACAAAATATGTACGAATACTAGTAATTAAGTATATTAATGATTGGTATTATGTCCCTCTCGCACAGTGTTCATAATTATTATGCCAATACCGATCAATGTTGTTCCTTCCAAGATCATTATTTTTCTGCGTCTATTGGCAATAAAAAAATTTATTTGCATATTCCTCATCATTTAGGTGATCCACCGGCAAGAAAAAGTGCCCGTGGTCCACCCAGGTGAACTAAGCAGGTGGACTATGACTGAATCCCGAAAAAGAAAGCTATGTCGGCTGCATATAGTATTTTTTTTTTATATTTGAAACGCAGGCAGCAGCTCAAGTGTTGATGTGTCCCGCTCTGGTACGCGATTCAATATCACAACAATTGAACACAATTATTTCTCAAAATATTACTTTATCTAAAATCATTTACAAAATTATACACATTTTTATATTTTTAGCTCACAACCACAACCATTCTAAAGACTTTTTCCGTCAACCCTCATCTCATTCATTCTCTCTTTTCTTTTGGCCTTGTTTACCTCATTTTAAAATAAAACCTCTTTAATATCAGACAATTCTGAAATTACCTTACAGAACTAAGTCTATTGTCACACCAGAATTACTCGAAAGATAAATAGGTATAACCATAATAACAAAACGGAACCTTTCCATAATCTCAATTGGAAACGTTCTCTATATTATTCACATAATAGAAAGCGCCAATTGAATGCGACACCAATTGAATTGAGACATGTAAATAACATTGAAGAGCTTGCTCGAGGTTTAAATACATTCGCTTGTATATAAATCTATTTATTTGTCGGAATGGGAGCCGCCATTATTGTACTACTCGAGGTATCCGTTGCTAACTACGAGCACATATATATAGGACACTAGTTTTTGTTTGCGATTTCGTCCGTCATTTTCGGAATTTCTCGTACGATCTTACAACCGATATTTTAGCCCCATGAAGAGGAAATTGTCAGTTACATCGCTAGTTTTTGCCTCGTTGCGCTACTGCTGATCTTGCTGCGATTTCCGGGTCAGGAAAAGTGTTACTGGGTTTTTCCATCAGTAACAGTCCGGAGTCTGGAATGGTTCCTGGTTGATGGATATAGGCTTGCCCCTTGTTCACTTACTTAAACATAACTGGTGAAATGATTTTTTTAAAGTCAAGAGTCAGTGTCAAACAGATTCATCGACAAGAATTCATTTAACTGTCTAAAATCTTTGTTCCATAATATTTTATCAATATGTAGCCACAAAACATGTTTCACTTTGTGTACTTAATTTTGGAAGATGGCGGGACAAGCTGAAAGAAACAAACGACCAGTCCACTCCACTCAACTTTAGCTCTGGACAATCCACTTTAGCTCTGGACCGAAAGAGCTGGAAGTCTTGGGGAGAGGCCTTTCCCAACAGTGGTATGATGCAGGATAACAGTACCTAACCAGTTACTTAATTTTAGCAACACATTGAATATAGTATTATGGAATAAGAACTGTAGCTACTAACAGTTCGTATTCCATAATAGGTACTATATTTACTACGAAAAATTTAAACCCTTTCGTTATAGACTGTGCGTTTATAATCATGTCAGTCAGTACTGTAGATATACATACTCGTACAAACATAAACTCGCACCTTCCCATGGGGGTAGGTATTTCATTACGCTCTATCGCCATCACAATCGAAGCATGTGGTTTTAGTAAAGTACAACCACTACTTATATCTACTTTTATAAAATTTAAATAAATGGCTCACCAGCACACTCATAAACCCTGAGAGGTTTGCGTTGTGTGGCTGAAACAAAATTGTAAAATAGGCTATGTGTTTTATAATTAAATAAATTTAAAAAATATATATATTATTTATTTATTTATTGACACACCAACGACTTATTCACTATTACATTACAATTTTGGTTTGCACGGAAATAGTTACCGGTGAAATCATCACTTATAGGTGTGCACAGCACTTGAATAAAAAATAAAACATGGATAATTACATTACTTATAAATTAATTGAAAGTCATTAAAAATTTACATTAAATCAGTGAGTAACAGAAAATTTAAATAAAATTAATTGTACATATAACTTAATTAACAATAAATAGAAAAAAATTATTAAAAATATTAACAAATGAATTACAGATATCAAATAAATTATGTCAAAGTACAATCAATACCATTACAATAAATAGATTACAATTTAATTGTAAAATATTGCGCTCATAATAAAAGCACTGTGGATCCGAAACCGAAAGCGAAATTATGTCGCCAAAGCAAAAAGTGAAGTTATTGTGTAGCAATTTTTAGCAGAAATATTATGTAATATATTATACGGGATACATTTTTAAGCAGTGCGTAAACTGTAATCATGAATTCAGTATATGATTCTGAACCTTCCCTGTGGTGAAATTTTTCGTCGGTTATTAAAAAAAAAATTAGCTCTGCCATACATTTTGACCGAGATGTACTGAATTCATGGTTACAATATGCGAACGGGTTCAAATGTAACCTGTATTATATTTTGCTCCTATCTATCTACGCCTATTAATATAGGCAAAGATGGCGGGATTCATTATGACGTCTGTAAGAGGGATTGGTCCATATTGGCTCAGGATAGAGTTGTGTGGAAAAAGGAAAAGGAGGCGTTTGCCCATTTGGACCAAACTCGAAATCGTGAAACAAAAATCTGGTGTTTCCTACATTTTGACGAGTTGTCATCATCATCATCTGCCTAGCTTTTTCCCAACTATGTTGGGGTCGGCTTCCAGTCTAACCGGATGCAGCTGAATACCAGTATTTTACATGAAGCGACTGCCTATCTGACCTCCACAACCCAGTTACTGGGTAATACGATACCCCTTGGTATTTTGACGAGTTGTACGAACATAAATGTAGGGAACAGCTGATTTTTTCTTTCGCGCTTTCAGGTTTGGTCCCATAGTAAAAGTTGTTCGTAATGATGAGTACAATGACCCCCTAGAGTTATGGGATATAAAAAAAAACACATTGTATAATCTGATCTCGATAATTGCTGTCTACAATGTGTCCCATTATTTCGATTTACAAAATTAACCTCGCAAATTCACATAAGCTGTTCAAATATAGACGACACCAAACCACGTACAAATTGACTTTATCACTAGTTTCACTATATTTACTAAAGTAATAATGGAGCTCAGTCGCCTACGCACTATAAATTTTACGGTAACATAAACTTTATGTTCTTGGTAATAAGGATGAAGATAGCATGTGTAAAAATATATCGTCACTAAAATTCTTAGGCGTGAAAACCGCTATTTTAATACAGGGAGCTGTTTGTTTTAATTTGAGTGAATGATTTCCAGACTGACACTGTAATGGAAGGAAAACAAATTGTATTGGGCGCTTGTCTTACATTACAATATGCTTCAATTTTACACAGAGTTCGTAAATATACTTTTAGGTAACTACTTCTATTTTTTTATTGAACAACTCCGTCTGACTCAATAACAATTGAAGTGTGTTTATAACCAACGAAGCATTTATAACCAACGTCAAAAAAACTGCTTCTGTGTTTTTAATGTATCATGTAAATGTGTCATTATCGATTCATCCAACACATTACGAGTGCGGTGCTCCTGAACAGACTATGTCCCATCTGCTAGTGTGAAAAAATATCTGTTCGCCTGCACCCTTGACGTTCTGAACAACGCCTCCAAAGCCACCATAAACGTAGCCAACTGGAGTCAAGTACTCGTATAAGCAACCTAGATGTACCTACCGTCGAAACAAAAAGAAGAATCAAATGTGTCATGCATCTAAGTGCTGATGCACACTTTCCTCAAAAACTCCTAGACTTACCCTATATGTACATGTTTTAATCGTGTACTAAAACCATTTAAAAAGTCTCTGTATTCTGAAATCTCAAAAAAACACATTGAATCAACAGACCAAACTCTCAACCCGGTGAAAGCAGGCGGAATCCTATTTAAAATATCAATTGCTCCATACCTGTGTAGCTATGGAGCTTACTAATGACTTCCATACTAAATTGTAAAGGAAAACATCTATCTATTATAAGCCTGGAAAACTCTTCAGTGAAATATACCTAATTCAATCTCGTTCTGAGCTCTGCCATTGTAAGACGTTGTTTTGTCAAACTTCCTCGCAGAATGACCATCGTATTTCAATCCTCCGTACAATTTAAATGGTTTAATAAAGCTCTGACAACGATTCTGAATTCAGTGTTACTGGAAGCGAGTTGAATTCATTTTCTCTTTGAATCAACTTGAAATCATAGGAGACGTTAGCGAGAGAAATAATACTGATTGTAAGAGTAACAATAGTTTGAACTGAGATTTTAAAGTGGTGCTTATTTCGAATACCAGCTTATGTAGGTAAGTATATTTGAATTATGTAATTGGTATCTATCTTGATAATAATCTGTGCATTCTTGGGAATATCTGACTCATCGTGGTGGCATCCTGGGGCTAGCTCAAGGTCATCGGCCCACCTTTTGGGAGGCCTTCCAACAGTACGCCTTCCGTTGCGCGGTCGCCACTCCAGAACCTTTCGGCCTCATCGGTCATCAGTTCTGCGAGCAATATACTGCCACTTTACGTTTGGCCTTCTTCGGTCAAGGTTCTTCTGCGGCGGATACCGGACTAGTTTTTAATCCCAATAAAAATACTTTTGAACACATGCCACGTGAATTTCACTCATGAAAGGTATGTTTTCGATTGTAACTTACGATGAAACTGTCTAAAAATCAGGTTACCTACTGCGTACAAGAATTATGTGCAATATTAAATTCTCAGTATCCTCGCCAATTTCTCGTTTAAGGCGTCCATTACGGAGCGTAATGTATGAAAGCAAATTAATGGCCGATTCCTATAATTTACGGACCGTTATTGGTTAAAATTAAGACTCCTGTATCTTTACCAATAATGAAGCAAAGACCTCATAGCTTTGGATAAACCCTAGTCTACTATGCAAATCTATGGTAGTAGATATCATAGGTCAAACTAGCCTACTGATCTGTTTATATGCCCAGTTTGATAGTAAAAAATGCTACCGTTCGTAAGCAAAACGATTCGTTTTTGTTTATAGGAACCGAGCATAAATCTATCATGCCTGGTCGTGCCGCTATTTTGAGCGGCCGGCGCTGTAAAAATTAAAACGGTTATAAAATCATTTGAGTGGACTGTTTTAATTGCAGTTCCAATTGCTTTTTCATTTTATGTTTTTTTTTTATGTGGCAGTAGGTACGTGTTTGTAGGATCATTTTGTGTTATGAAAGAGTTGGTACCTGCTGAATTTTATCATTAGTTTAACAGTTTTAGAGGGGCTTGTGACTAAGTTATAACAGCCGCACGGGGCGATCGCTATGCATGCTGAGGATCGTCCGTGGATGGGTGACCATCTTTACATAACAAGACCCCTCCGTGCCTCGGAAAGCACGTTAAGCCGTTGGTCCGGCTGTCGTGGGTCCTTAACAGTCGTTACGGGTCGTCAGAAATCCGAAAGTCTGCCAACCAGCCTTACCTAGGGGTATCTTATTACCCAGTAACTGGGTTGTGGAGGTCAGATTGGCATCGCTACATGTAAAATGGTATTGGTACTGGTATTCAGCTGCATCCAGTTAGACTGGAAGCCGACACCAACATAGTTGGGAAAAGGCAGGCAGATGATGATAATCATATAGTTTTAGAACTCTCAATCGATAACAAGGTATACACGTGTGCTGTCTATCGTATAATATATGTGATTTTGTTACAAAAACCTACCTACCTTTCTACGTACGTTCTGGTAGAAAAAAGTGGAATTGTGGAGCTGAAATGAAAGAGTCGTGACGGCTATTTTCCGAGCACCATTTTCATATTTGGAGGTCTGTCATCAGCATTCTTTGAGAACATTGTTATGCTGTGATTCCAAAAAGTATACCCAGGCTGGTGATTATTACCATTGAAATTATGAGTTATTCCAGTTTCCCCTGATCTGATCCCCTGCTGGTTATTATTCTTTTTTAATTTCTCTCTGATCCACTATAAACTTTGTCATTCCAGTCTGATCTCGATATTATGATATTATTATCTATGATAGTATTTCACATGGTGGGACGTCATTCGAGAGGTAGTTGCTGAACATCAGCGCTGACGACAGGTTCGTCCGAAGTCACAGCATTTTTGCTGAACAACGACCTGTTCGTACACAGATGCGACGCACGGCTTAATTTGTTGTTTGTTTTGTTACAAAAGTAGTTATACTTACTAAATAATTCGCCACTCTACAATTGGAATTTTTGCTTTCGTTATGATTGTTATTGTTTTGTGGCCATCTGCCAATATCTGTATTAGATATCATTGGTCATTTGCCCTGACATCAAGCAATAGACAAAAGTCTCAACATTTTTATGTTTGAATACGAGTCTTTTGACTATGTGTGTATCTTATGTTTTTTTATTATTATTTTTTATTTGTAATTGTGCGTTTCGTTTGTGCAGAATAAAATATTTTTCTTTATTTCTTCCTATCCCCTTACTATCATTAGTTATCTCTGGGAGACCCACAAAGTTCAAAGCTTAGTTCTCATGACCTTATTTTGTACCTAATGCCCAAGAAAAAATTGACCAGCATCAGTGCCCCACAGTTCTACAAATTAACCATTCATTCTCACAAATACGTCCGTCCATAACAAAAAAGGTCCGTTCTGGAACGTTCCACAAGTTTTTGCTTTGTTTTCGGAAAGCGTTCTCGTGTTCTTCACAATTAATGAATAGTTCGCTGAGGAAAAGTTTTCTTCACGCCATTTTATCCGTTTGGTCTTTATTATTTTGTGCTGTTTGAGGTACTTTAACGAAGTACATATTAAGTCCTTAGTACAAAAACTTTGAGAGTGACCTGCATTTTTCAATACCTATCTGTATTATGGATGGATAAGTGGATTGCCTGAATTTGGCGAAAAGTTACATGTAAAAAACAATTAGCTATTGGTTACATGAATGTTACCAGGATCCCAGATAATAAGGGCGAGTTTACTACCATTTAAGCTCTCTTACTCTTCCAATCAAGTAACCAAAGGCTTACTCTCTGCATCCTCGCTTGAGACCACTAGATGATTAGTATGAGACAATTTCGTAAAAAGTAGGTTCGTACTTATTTATATAAATGATTAAATTAATACTTAAATCATCTAAATATACCTAGTTCAGTATTTTGTGGTAAGAAATGAATTTACACTCACTAGTTACGAGTATTGATGGTAGTAAAATCGCGAATTTTTGGTCTACTCTCTGAGTCCGTCTACGAAGGTACGGGCCCATCTAAAAGTAGTTGATTCGTCAAAACAAGTGTCAAATTAAGTTTTTGGAACGAGTAAAAAGACATCGAGTGTACGTACAACTGTCAAATCGTGATGTCATTCATTCTTAGTTCGGGCCCCGAATTAATCTTGTGTTCGTATGTGATACGCAGTAGCAACTCCGGGCGAAACGACGGACATCTTGTTTAGGGAGTGGGCTCCCAGGATTCTGGTTACATAATTTATTGACAGACAACGCACAGTTAAAACTTGTGAATCTAGAAGCATGCAATTTTATACAAGAATTCCTTAAATAACGAAAGTGCACTAAGGAAAGATTTTTCAAAATTCACCCCATAGTTAAATAGGGTATGAGATTTTGTATGGAAGTTCGTCACTTTTCCGACGAGAAATCCCATCGGGCTTGAAGGTAATACTCCATTAAACTTTCAACTACGACACTTGAATTTCTTCAAGCGTCTTAGCTCTTGAGACATTTCAACTTAATTCCCAAAACAAAACACGACCTGCCGATCGATTCTGTAAAAATCTCACCGTGAAAAGTTAGGTGAAGTGAGCTTAGAGTGAGCTGTCAATAGTGTCAATCCCTAGCATTAGTTGGAGTGATAGCTAAGTTTTCAAGGTGAGATGGTAACAGAATCGCACTGCTGATTGTGTATTCCCGAAAGCTAGTGCGGTCGCTTAACTTCTCTAAGTTCTATACAATAGCAACAAGTACTTGCTGAGTAAGTTAGTATTGTTCGTAGATTTAATTCCGTCACGTGCATTGGTTGGCCAAAAGCTGGTTGAAATGTTTTCAAAGTGGTTATTTGTGTTGCGATTGTGGGGATTGTGAATGGGTTTAAGTAATAATTATTATAAGTTTACTAGCTGCGCCCCGCGGTTTCACCCGCATAAGTTTCGATCCCGTGGGAATGTCGGGATAAAAAGTATCCTATATGTTAATCCTGGTTATAAACTATCTGTGTGCTAAATTTCGTCAAAATCTGTTCAGTAGTTTTTGCGTGAAAGAGTAACAAACATCCATACATCCATACATACAAACTTTCGCATTTATAATATTAGTAGGATTTTCGTTTTAAGTGGCACTTTTCTGGCGTTACTAAATAGCACCCATCTTCTTTTTTTAAATGCCACAACCACAACTTTGCCATTTAGGTACTTTCTTACATAAAAGTGAGAGCATGAGAACAGTGGTGTCCAAGTGGTAACGACCACAACTTACGAACTTACGAGTTGTAGGTTCGAACCCCGACAGGTGCGTGACTTTGTTTTTTTTTCATCACCACTTCTCTTAAAATGGTAAAGAAAAACATCGTGAGGAAACCGGCATGTCCTAGAACCAAAAATTGGAAGACATGTGACAACTACCCATTCACAATGGACCCGCGTGGTGGATTACGGCCCACTCCCTCCCACAGACAGGAGGCCTGTGTCCCAACAGTGGGAACGTTAAAGGCTGATTATGCTTATGCTACATAAAAATCCCTCTACATTATTTTAACTTTAAGTTAGAGTCTTACTCATCTATTCACTATAAGATGATGTCAAAAACTATTTCGAAGGCAAACCTCATAAATATCGACCGAAGTAAAAGATTCAGTACACGTACTTTCTGCAGGCGTTTACGATAAAAACTTCAGAAAATATTTTACCATTTCAATTCAAACTCTCCATGAAAATCGCTTTCAAAGACGAGGTATCAGATCTTTTTACACTTGTGTCTACATAGAGATATTGTCACCTCTTTTAGAACCCTTTTGTTTGTTTGCACGACACCCACAGCTCCTATACACCACTGTCCACCAAACTTTAACAAAGTCCTTTGTCAGAGATATCCATTGTAAAACATTCAAAGTAAATTTTATGTGAGACTAGCTTCTGCCCGCGACCTCGTCCGCGTGAAATTTCGGCCCGTCGCGTCGCATCCCATCGCTCGCCCGTGCTACTACTTCGTTTTCGCTTAGTCTTCTTTCTGACTTTTTTCATTTGGCCCGGCTCCTAAGTGTCGTAGCGTGATGTTAGATAGCCTATAACCTCCTTCAAGAATTGGGCTATCAAATGCAAAGAGACTTTTTTTTAATCTGTCTAGTAGTTCCGGAAATTACCCCCTACATACAAACAAACAAATTTTACCTCTTTATAATATTAGTATAGATAGAAATGTACAGACGCCAGCACATCAAGCTACTACAATCTGTCAAATTTCTTTAATAGATTTTCAACTTTTTCTATAAACCATTAAGGTTCAAGGTTGATTGGGAAAATTTGACAGTTTCGGGTAGCTTGACCTGCTGGCGTCTGTACCTAGGCGTGCGTCAATCGTCTGTTTTTTAAATTCTATCATTTTTCCATCTGTTTGAAAAATAAGCGGCTTATGCATATATAATATGTAGACAGACGACCTTTTGTTCCGGATCAACTCTTATTTGATCAAATATACAGGTGGGTACAGATGGGTTTAATTTTACCTACACTCGAATTTGAACAGCTTATGTTTTTGTTTACTTTTAAAATTATTCGGGTGTGAACTGCGTTAGAATAAAATTGAGGAAAGATACGGTGATTTAATTTTTAAATTTATCAAATGATAAATTTATTCATTGGTGTAAATTCTCGTTATCTCAGTATGTATGGAAATTGTATCAAAGATATTCTCTGTTGATAGGCTACCTGAAAATCTTGTTTTTGTAAAAAAAATGGGTGGGGTGTTACGTAACGAAGCCGAGAGTCAATTATTCTTTTCGGTATTTTTTTTTTGTACTGAACCTTTCTTAGAAACGCTAAATCATCATCATCTGCCTAGCCTTTTCCCAACTATGATGGGGTCGGCTTCCAGTCTAACCGGATTTAGCTGAGTACCTACCAGTATTTTACATGGAGGAACGTTATATGTTATAACTTAACTTTAAATACTTCCAAGACCCTGTGCGTGTGCGTTATATTGCGGAAACAGTAGCAGCAGAATTTTCACACCAAAAATAAAAGTTTCCCAGAATTTTTTTTTCAGAAGTTATTTAGCTTGATGTAGGTACAGACTGCGTTGATGGTTCAAGTGCTAATAGGGTAAAGCAACCCTTCAGAACTTGAAAACCAATTTTTATTCTATTTTTGTACGAGGAAACAAAATAACCAGTGGTGAATGAGGTTATTTCTAAAACCGAGCGGTTTTGCTATGTACCTTTAAAAGTGTTGGGTTACTGGTAAAATGGCAAACACAAAAGGTGGAAGAATTTGGCTATAAAATCGACAATGTATCTAAAATCTAGATGGTACATGGCTGGACTTCATCGTTTCGAACTTCTTGTGCCATTTTTTTCTGTAACTGTATTTAATGCACACTATACAGGGTGGCATCGGCACGATTGTGAGACATCGCCGCGCAAACTGTAACCATGACTTCAGCACATGATTCTAGACCCCCTAGCGTAGAAATTTTTCGTCGGTTATCAAACAAAAATCTGTTATTTCATAGAAAAGTGCAATACCTACGCGATCAGAAAAAAAGAAAACAAAAAAAAAAAAAAACTTAATTGAAAAGGCTTACTACTCTATCAATGAGTTTCTAGATGATAGAAGCATAAAATAAAAAATGTCCGATCCACTAGTTATTCTATCTTGTTTACTATGAAGAAATAAATAATTATTATTATGTTACTTGTTTGAAACAGTTTTATTTAGTTTGTAGTTTTTTACGCCTAATTTGTACGCCTTGCAAGGCAAAACATAGTGATACAACGCAATTTTTTTTTATACCATGTACCATTTATTACCTATGTTAAACAAATAAAATACTTTGACTTGACTTTGACTTTTCAGAATGTATGAAACAGCAAATTCTTTTTTTTTAATCCGACGACAAATTTCAACGCAGTTTAGTCTAGATTCATGTACTGAATCCATGGTAACAGGTTGAGCGTGGATGGCCATGCCACTCTGTCTATTTAATATTATAAATGCAAAATCAACGCCTTGTCGGCTGAACGAATTTGGACGTGTGGCACACGGATAGACGATGATCTGGGTAGTAAAAATATCCTATGTCTTAAAATAGCATAATAATCAGCCTATAACGTTCCCACTGCTGGGACACAGGCCTCCTCTCTGCGAGAGGGAGTGGGCCGTAATCCACTACGCGGGCCCAGTGCGGGTTGGTAGATGTCACATCTCACGATGTTTTCGTTCGCCATTTTAAAATTAATTTAAATAAATTACACAGTCCTAACATATGTAGGAGACTTTTTTTGACCTTAAGCAGGCTAAGCTGCGAGCAAAACACAGTAATAATACAAGAAGCTACCTACACTTTCAATAGATTGAATCAGTAATTAACGCCTATTTATAATTAGTACATTAGCAATATCTTACGCATATGGGCGTTCAGCAGAATTGGTTACTATGTTACTATGGATCAGGCTGTCATTTATTTTATACGGTTGTTATTGTTTCCAGTCCCGAATACGAATTATGCGAAAACTTTAACTGTGGGAAAACATTTGTGTAGATTCATTAGTTTGTCTTAAAGACCGATATAGAATACTAGATAATTATAGTCCGGAATAATATCCATTGTTTGTATGTTTTCCCATATAGACTCGTATCACTGCTAGGGTTACAACAGTAGTTTACTTATTTTTTTAATGGTTAATATGCTCGCTGTCAAGGACCTTGCGGAGACGAACCAACTATTATACTGTGAGAACATAGCAACACGCCAGAAGGTTTGTACAAAAGAAAAAAGAAAGGAAAATAAGTATATTTGTCACCTGAGAAGTATGTGAGTACAGAAACCTAATTATCGAGTAAAGAGAAAAATAAAACAACATAGATAAAGAAAATTTGGTTAGATGTAATTACTGATACACGTGGCATTTCAGATTTATCTTCAGGATGGTATCGTACTTTAGGGCAATTACATGCGAGAGATGCCTCACTGTGATACCTCGCGGTTGCGGTTTAGCTCGCTACCTCGATGTCACCTCCATGTAAAACAAATGCATGCTAATAGACACGCACGCACATGCCAAAAGATACCTCACTGCGATACATCGTGGGCTGCTTGGGGGTTTACCTAAATGCCTGGCATGTGCGTGCGTGTCTATTACCATGCATTTGTTTTACATGGAGGTAACATCGAGGTACCGCACTAAACCGCGAACGCGAGGTATCGCAGTGAGGCGTGTAACTACCCTGCGATGCCTCTAGTACCTATTGCAGATATTCTTTTAAAGTAAATATGTGAAATAGAAATGTAGATGTATTAAACGTACTTACTATTCATACTATACACATACATACATTATATATTCTATTATTTATCAATCTGTTTGGAAAATAAGCGGCTTATACGTATGTAGACATACGACCTTTTGTTCTGGATCAACTCGTATTTGATCAAATATGTATACAGGTAGGTACAGGTGGGTTTAATTCTAGCTACACTGGAATTTGTATCCAGATTATATTGTTGTTTATTTTACTAGGCGGCGGTGACCATGATCACGTATCATCAGATTGCCCGCGAGTTTGCTTGACACACTAAGAGAAAATAATACTTTTAGGATTTCATTTCATTCTTCTTCGTGTTGCTGACACGACTGAATTTCAGATCTTGTTGGCTCAAGACTTCGCCACTTCCACGGCGTCGTCGGTGGCAGTGTAGAGGTCACCCTCTGCGCTGCCACCGACGACGCCTGACTGTTTGACAGCAAGTTAAAAAAAAAAAAAGAAGTTATGGTATTATATTACATTTCATTTTCATTATTTTAGGATTCATTCACAGCTTTTGGCCTTTTTGACACGGCCGGAGGAGGGTTATGCAGTTTTGCGTTAAAACAGCCCGATAATTTCCTAACTCACTATATCAATAAATGATTGCATCATCACTTAGCTGTTAAGCACTGTAATTAACAGTCTCATCTGCCCGTAACGTCTTGATAGGTCTTAAGACGACGTCAGACTCCGCAAATGAATTCCATTAGAGTTGATCGTTGCTAGTCTAAACGATTTTCATTAGATAGTAATACCGTTGTTATCGGGTATTATAACAATATGGTGTTTGTAACGTTTCTTTCATTTTAAGTGCTGGGGAATTACGACTTACTTACTTAGGTCGTGGGTTGGAACCCAGGCAGGCATTTCACTTTGTGTATTTACGAGTATTATCATCACCACCGCTCTCAAAACTGTTAAGGAAAATATTGTGAGGAACCGGAACGTCGTAGAACCAAAAAATCGAAGACACGTGACATCCAAAAAGCCGCACAGGCCCGCGTGGATTATAACCCACTTTCACGTACTGGAGGCCTGTGTACCAGCAGTGAGAACATTATAGGCGGATTATGTTAAGTGCTGTCCATCCAGAGATCACAAACTCTTATGACACAGATAGATTTTATAAAAATAGGTTTATGATATTTTTGTTTTCACACACTCTGATTTTTTTTTAAATGTCTAGACTATAAATAAAACCTTGACCTTTGAGTTACTTTCAGAAAATTAAATCTGTCTATAAAGTTCGAAAAATTCCGTCTATATCTTAACTAAGAATTAATAATAACTTTTCATTAATTTTGTAGTCTTGCTAAAATAATATGAATATACCTAGATTTATCCTATTACCTGAATCATCTAATGTATTAACCGTACGCAAAATACGCGCATTGATGTGAAATGGTGGACACCAGCCCGTATTACCTGTTACGTATAGGTATCACATCATACATAGTACTTCATTTAAATGATATTGGTACACCATATGTCATGGTAACCACAACCATATGGTGTACCAATATCATTTAAATGTACCATATGGTGTAGTAGATACAGAACTTTTAAATTCTTAGCTCTCTCTACGTAAAACTACATTCTTAGAATAGATACAAACATTATGTATGACTCCGACTCTGGTACCTACACTAACCAGCGCCTTCATTACGTAACACACTATCAATCTCAATCTGAATCATTTTGAAGGATAAAAAGGCTCCGATTTCCTTGTTCACAAATTAAACTAAAATATAGGTTTAGTCCTGTCAAATTAAGATACTCCATAGACAATTTTGACGTGATTAAAAACATGGCTACTAAAAATACGTCAATTTACGTCAGGCGCTGACTAATTTGACAGGACTAAGCTACATCTAATACCATTTTTATACTAAGTATATTTAAAGTATATTGCGTCTGACATACTAACAATCCTTTTAAGTTCGCAGTATTAATGTAACTGAGGAAAGAAACGGACAGCCGCGTTGTCTTGTGATGTCCCTTAGGAGATCACGAAACGGACAGTGTTCTCTATTTGTCTGTAAGTAGAGGTTCCATCTTCATCTAATTACTTTTTCAGCGTTGTACAATGTGTTTGATATTTACTTCTGAAAAATACGTCTAAATTAAAAAAAAAAGATTTGCCATTTATCAGGTGAAGGTGGGTAGGTGGTAGGATTTATTGATCTGAGAATTTAACTATTATTCCCAAGGTATGTGTGGAACACGTGGAAATAGTGTAATAGAGTTCTACGAAGATTTTTTGACGCCTGAATGACATCGAGGGGGTTGTCGGAAAACATTTGTGAAATTGTGTCATAAAAATGAGGTTAAAAACGGCAAGCTCGTCATATGTGGCAGCAATGTTCATTGTCTACAAATCGCCATTGTTTTGTTTATGTTCACTTGTAAAAAAAGATGAACTATTCTTATTATTATTATTCTTATTATTCTAGTCTATTAAAAGATGAACTATTGAAAACGGAAGTGTCTGCCACTAGTAAAACAGCAGCTTTAGTGGAAAAGACCATAAATTATTAACGAATTATTATTGATAGGTTATCTAGTATTTGTTAACTTGGAGTTAATTGTATGGTGAAGACTGAATGCGTACGACAGGAATAACCTGATCGGAGTTGAAAACCAATTCGAGGATGATTCCAAACCGAAAAACTTCATAGATGTTAATTCTAGCACTGATCATGGTAATATAAACACACACATCTTTACTATACTTTACACATCGCCACAAGTGCCTATAGGTAATAAAAATGGACTTAGTTCTCTTGGGAGCACCCACTGTGTACGAATTCCTGCCATAAAAGTCTTCAGGTTTAAAAAGGATAGCACGGCTTAGTCTCGACGAAATATCGGGATTTCAATGTTTTTTGGGAGAGCTTTCCCTCACAATTATCGTCTTTTAACATCTTTACAAATACATCGAATCCCGTTTTTTGCAATCAACAGCTGCAAAATGGGTAATATTAATTAGTAATATGCTAAAACAAGTCGCTTTTTTACAAAAAAATGTTTGGATAGTGATAGCTAGCTTCTTGGACTTTGGATAGCAGCGACATCTGAAGTGAGCAAATGACAGTTTTTATCCCCATTGTATTGACAAATGAAATGGCGACATTAGTTCCGCTTTTTTAAAATATTTTATCTAGTAAACAAACTCCTTGGGTAACCGGCCAGTGTCTTCTGCTTTATTCAGGTGCATACTTATTTACAAATAGTTCCTTATGTGTAGTAGTTACCTACTATACATAAGAAACAAGCCTGAAAAGAGTAATATTTTTACCTGTTTGTTCGATTCGTCCTTGGTAAGATTAGAAACCTTTCGATCTTGATAATCCTTCTTTTTTAGATTCCATTCTTGTTAATTTATTTCATAATCCCTTTACAAACGAGCCAGGTACTTGAAAATCGATACCTACCTCTCGATCAAAACATAATAAATTACGAATCGTAACATTCCGCCAGATTTTGGCAATCTTGGAGGCTTTGATCAGTATTTCTCAAGGGAAATAATTAATTTTGTATATTAAAACGGGAAATTAATGCGGTGGGGTCTCTGATATTTGGGGTCTGTTTGAGTCTTTAACAGATATTCAAGGGTTGAACGTGAGGCATTAAAATATGAGTATTTAAGAAAAGATCAATTTATGTGAAAGACTATTATGAAAGAAATGACAGATAGTAGAAACCGGAATGTCCTAAAGCCCGACATAGTTGAGAAAAGGCTAGGCGGATGATGATTTTGAATTGGAACTTGTTAAGCAATAGGTATATATAGAATACACAACTACTGTGAAACTAAACACTGGTCGAAAGAAATAATCGCTACTATTTCTACTTTACATTCCAATATACACAACTTTTAACTTACCTTGTATGCGCTCCAAGAACTTACTTAACCAAAACAAAGTGCTAGTGTATGGTGCCTACAACCACTACACGGTACACCCTCGAGGAGGGTACCTATTTCCTTATCATAGGTTGGCATGAGACTGTTGTTTTTAATTTTAATTATGATCGTCATTAAAAACAAAACACAGTTTCATAGTTTTTAGTGGTACCATCATTATCTGCCTAGTCTTTTCCCAACTATGTTGGGACTTCCAGTCTAACGGATGCAGCTGAATACCAGTATTTTACATGGAGCGACTGCCTGTCTGACCTCCACAACGCAGTTATTGCGTAATACGATACCCCTTGGTAAGACTGGTTGTCAGACTTTCGGGCTTCTGACACCCGTAACGACTGTCAATGTCGGGTCTCAGTATGTAAAGATGGTCACCCATCCACGGACCAACCGCGGCAAGCATAGCTTAACCTGATCAATCGACTTGTGCGGCTGTTATTGTATAGCCATGGGCTGTGCATAGTTTTAGTAGTATTATTACTGTTATATTGATCGTTCTATTGTTAATAGGTAGGTATTGGGTTACCAGTAATTATAATAATTTTGGTGTCTTTTGAAGGTATACCTTATGTGTGTATGATTATAATAATCTGTAGGTCATAATGTATACTAGGTATCAAGAATATGGTAATAATTAAACATAATTAGAATTCCGTGCGTATTATTTTGTTGAATATTAATGTGGTTCTTCATTATTCAATATTAAATTTTCATATTGATGTTGTTTGCGGCAAAACGGCGTATTTTAAAGTTATAATAAATACTAAATGACCTCGTACCAATAAAAAATAACTATTTATTTAGCGAAAGAAGAACTTCAATCGTAATACAATCAGTGTACCAAGACTTTTTTTGGAATTCTCATAAAAAAACAGCTTTTTAAACAAAATAAGAACCGAGTGCTTATTTCGTGGACAAAGCAATATTTGTTGACAGTTTCATTCAAATATCAACTTTAACATTTAAGCATAAAAGTTTTAATGGTCTGTCATTGATAAAAGTTTGAAACTGAAATATTTTGTCAAATTATACTCTTGAAGTTAATTGAATTAAATACTCCACTGAATTGAAATTGTCCGAGGAAGTTATTACAGATTTGGACTGTGTAATATTAAATCTTTATTTGCCATGGAAATTAAGATTTGAGGTAAAGTTGTACCCTAATAATTAATTTTGTGTTTCAAGAGATTGAAACTTTGTTGTATTCCTCAAATTCTCACCAATCATCATTCATCATCATTTCAGCCGACAGATGTCCACCGCTGGACATAGGCTGCCCCAAGCACCGCCACTTCGACCGGCGTGGCGTGGAAATTGTATAACACACTCTGGTAGGAATGGGAAAGCCATTCCTACCAGTGATTTTGATAGTTCAACAATATTCATTGCGTTATTTACGTTGTTGAGCAGACACATTTTTCGAACATAGAAGCAATGGATGAATAGGTATCCTTCGAAATGATTTAGATTGAGATGGATAGTGTGTTACACAATTATGGCCCTGTTCTGTGCTTTTTGCCTCTAGCGGATCCCTGCGGCCTTCTCAAGGCCATCGGTCGACCTTGTGAAGGCTTTCCAACACTACGTCATCCATAAGATGATGGTTAAGGAGTTATAGGCTACTAGTAATGCTGCAAGAAAAGGGAGAGGGATTAGAGATACGTGAACTGATTACATTAGACCTACCACTGATAAGTACATTAATAAACAAGGCTGTTGATTTAATGCCAAACTTCTTGAATAGTTTCTCTCCCAACTCCATAAGAATCTAATCAACCCGCAGATCAAAGAAAAAATAGCTTTCTTTACTAGGTACAAATCTAGTTCCTTTCAAGTAGCTTCTGCAAAAAAGCCAGAAAAGACAAAGACATAATAACCTCATTTCAAATAACAAGAACACCGCTGGAAACAAATAAAGTACAATTTCCTCCGTAGACGATAAACAATTGATGAGGAGGCTGAGTAAAAGACGTTTCAATAATATAAATAAAAAAATAAAACGGTAGCCAACTCGCTTAAAGAATATTAGGTTTTTATTTTCCTTATTATACTTGAGCGACAAAATGAAGCGAATAAAATGACATTTTGTTGGAAACGAGTTGAAAAAGGATTCGAGAAAGTAGTTATTTAATTATTCATTCATGACCCAATAGGAACAGGGGTAAGCGCTTGGTTTTATGCGCTAAGGCAGGTTATTCACTTGTGCAAGTGGTGTGAGGCGCAGCTGTGCAAGAAAGACAAAATCTCATACATACTAATAACATTAAATTATTTTTATTTTTTTATTTTTTATGTTAGCCTACGCTGTCCCACTCCTGGGCAAAGGCCTCCCTCCACTCCTTCCATTAAATTAGTGCTAGCTTAATTTTTTTAGAATAAGATTATGTGGTATATCGTTTTGTTTTAGAAGTTATACTCACATTGATTTTTAGTCTAAAAAGTGCACATGCAGACCTTTTCCATTCTAAGGGCACATTGTTTTACATACTAGTTTCTCCTACGCAAATCACATAATCCTTAGTACTAAATAAAATCCAACTAGGGTTATTTCATCCGAGAAAGCTACAATAAGGTGGTGGCAACACAAGATTGTTTGTTGCCCTACCATTGTGCCCACACTTTAAACAGGCGATGCTCTACAGAAGCCCACGACTAAGCTACGCATGTGTACGCACGATGACATATCAAGCTATACATTTCCAGTATAAGCTGACTTCTCATTGTACGAAAAGCCTGTACAATGCGAGGTCAGCTAAAAGTGGAAATGTACATATAGCTTGACGTGTCGTCATGTGCCGTGGGCTTCGTTTTGTGACGTGAAAATGTAGATGGGTCCACTGCGACGCACGGACGCGCTACTTGCGGGTGAGCTGGCAAACAAATGAACCGCGCAGCTATTATGACCTCATCGTGCACATCTTACGTACAAGGATCTTTGATGCGTGGTCAAAATCGGAATCATGATTTTTTCAATAGAATTTCACATAATATATTTACCAAAAACGCCCCCCTGAAATGGTCGTTCAAAAGCCAAAAGGCCCTTGTAGTACTCCAGCAGTGGACGGTCGAGTTAGTCCCGCTCTGCTCGCTTGTCCCAGTATCGCTCCATTCTTGACTATGTCATAGGCATCAAGTCTTGGAATTCACCTCCACTCTAAATGTTTGAATGCCCTTCTGCTTCTGAGAATTGAGCGTCTTTGAAAAGGTTAATTCTTTGTCAAAACTAAAATCAACTTTACCTGATATCTTGTTAAAAGATTAAAGGTTTTTCGACGAAAAATATGCTTATAAAGAACACTCTTTTGTTTTTATAAGTATTGATCTACAAGTGACAGGAATCGTGCATAAAATGTTACAAAAGGAAAAGCATTATTGTACTTGCGATTTGGACATGTGACGTGACATTGATTTATATTACTTTGAACGACGTCGTGACATCACGAATCCAATATGTCGCACGCTCAACACGAAACTTGACAATGGAATGTTCCAAATACCGTCGAGTGTCAATCGATAGGTTCATAAGAGCTTTATCAGTGAAATGAAATGTAACGGAACAATATAAAACGAACTGAACGAAAAAAGTCGAAAAATTCTCTTGTAAGCACGTTCATGAAGTTTAATAAAATAACAGCTTTGTCCATAATAAATAGAAAGTCGGATGAAATGAAATGAAATTGTATATTCTGTAATAGGATATAACACAATCTCTTTTTTACGTCTTATAAAAAAAGTGAGCTAGATGGAGTCGACATTCCCTGTCTTACTACCCCTGAGAAGAAATGGCGAAACAAAGGGGTGAAAGTCTTTTTTAAAGTCTAGACAAATTCTTGGTCAGAACCATGTAGACTAGTGTCTGTAATGGACTTCTGAGGAAAAAAAACGGCACAGATTTCAGTGAACCGGTCCAGTCAGTGCATGCATTTGCCACAGCAAGGCAGGCCGCATAAAGTACTCAAACTGCCAGACCATCATTATAAATAACTGAGAAAGATAAAAAATGCATATGGATGCGGAACGGACTATTTTATTTAAAACCATTGTACTGTAAGAGAGGTACATCAATCAAACAATATTTTACAAATAAAATCATTACTAAGGAATCGTTTCACGTTTTTTTTACATCTTTTTCCTTCTCACTTGGCTTTTTAGCCAAATCTGACACTTACTGTTTTCTGCCTTCTCAAGTCGTATTGGCGTTAATCTTATAATGTTATGCCATTATCCTATATTTACTAAAAAGGTTTCGTGCCACAAACCATGCAGATCTCTACAGCTGTACTTACCTATAATTTTATCAAACTAGATGGACGATTTTAAACCCAGCCTTTTGAAGTCATTCTTTTGCTACATTCTCTCCAGTCATCAAATCAAGAGAAGACGTCTAATTATTTTCTGGGCCCAACAGTGAAATTTCACGGCTTACTCTCTGTAAAATTGTCCGGCGAAATAAAGTGCCTACTTCCTAAAATAAAGACATCTTGTTCAAGAGTCTACAATGTCTACCAGATACTTATTGTGCCCCATTTCATACTCTAATGGCTTCAGTCCACATTCCGAAAAATGCTTTAATGGGTACTTTGGCTGAAAGACCGGAATTAACAGTTTCACGCTTCAGGAATTTCAGATATTCCTATTTAACGGTGCTTTAGTATTTTTAGGAAAGCATTATCACATCATTTGAGAGGCACGAAGGGGTTTAAAAATTAATGAACCGTACGTTGGTTTTTAAAACCTTTCGTGCAAATTGACATACTACATCAATTTACCGTCTTAGAGTCATTTCTTCAACTGACGCTTGGACAGTTATATGAAATGGCTCTAAGACGAATAAGCATAATCAGCCTATATTGTTCCTACTGCTGGGACACAGGCCTCCTCTTGGTGAGAGAGTGGGCCGTAATCTACCACGCGGGCCCAGAGCGGGTAGGACATGCCGGTTTCCTCACGATGTTACGACTTACAACTTGTAAGTCGCGGCCGTTGCTACTGGGCCAGCACTGCTCCTCGTAACATTTATTTACTTATTCACTTTTTTATTTATTTACTTATTTATTTATTTACTTATTTATTTATTTACTTTTTTATTTATTTACTTATTTATTGACTGTGCACAATTATAAATAAACTGACGGACGATTTACTCTCCCAAACGCAAGTGTTTATCCATTAGTCAAACATGACATTTTATGCTGGGTAGCGCCTTATGAAGGACATAACTTCTTACGAACCTAAAATAACGACCCAACTTTGGTGATTATTACAATTTACGTTGGCATTTTCATCTAAAGAGCCAAATTTATTGACTGATGAATTGTCTTTACAAATATACGTATAATATTTAACACATCGAATATCACCATAAGTGCGTTCTTAAGCCAGAGCACGGTTTCGCAATTTCCGGCGTGTTTCTCGCGTAATCGTGTCAGACGGATGTACGGCCGCCATTTTAACTTTCAAGTGGCGGAAAGTTTTTCGCCTTTGCCTCACGAGTGGCGGTTCAAAGAAAATAGTTTGTTGCCTCAGTTTGTCATTGTCAGGGTGTGTTCGGAGTTGGAACAGATATTAGTCTGAGCTGTTCAAGTTTTTGGCGTCATTAAGTTCGAGATTTTCAGGCTTTATATACTGTGATAATAGCTTATTTTGTGTTTAGACAAGTAGGAATACATTAAATACTAGAGAGAAGTCTAGTACGTTGAAGTGCTGATTTTTCCAAAGTCAGATATCATTATCCGTGGAATAAATTTTACGTCTGACAGTTCTAGTATAAAAACCGGCCAAGTGCGAGTCGGACTCGCACACCGAGGGTTCCGTCCAATTTAAAATTATTAAAAATATTTTTATTATAATTATGTTGTACTTAACTAAAAATTTACGGTTTTCGCAATTTTTCCTTTATCTGTGCTATAAGACGTTGCTTCGTACCAAGTTTCAAGATTCTGAGTTCACGGGAAGTACCCTGTAGGTTTTGATTCCCTAGCGAGTGTCGAAAATTTGCGGCATAAACGGCTGTATCTTTTGATTGCGTTGGCTTAGAAGTTTGATTTTTTCACAGCTCCAAGGGTCAGTAGACTTGAGTATTTGATATACATTCCAGCTTGATACATCCACGCACTCCTGAGAAAAAGGGTCTTGACAGACGGACGGACGGACGGACAGCAAAGTGATCCTGTAAGGGTTCCGTTTTTTCCTTTCGAGGTACGGAACCCTGAAAACGGTCAAAAATTCAAATTTATTCTTCCGATTAGACCTATCCTAGGTATAAAAGTTTGGTAGAATTCGCCCTAAGACTCATTAGTTTAGAAGAATACAGTTTTTCTGATTAAAACCTATATGATGAGTAAAGACGAAAAAGAGAGTTGAATAATTATCACACGTCAAATAATAATTTCGATCAGTCTTTATAATATTAGAGACGCGAAAAAGAAAGATTTATTTGACCCAGGTTACACAATATTCACACAAAACCCAAAAAAAACAGAAATAAAACATAAAATAGTACTTATATAGTTTTTTTAAACATGTAGTGCGTGTTTTGCCCGTCTGTGTTTGTAGTGTAAAAGAATAATATTTCAATTACAATAAATAAACGATACCTAATGTAGCTACCTAATGTAGCGTAGGTCGTAAATACTCATATAACGAAATTGTATCTATTTTCATCGTATATCAGTCTGCAAAAGCGTCTAGCGTGTAAAAGCCTAATATTTCAAGTTGAGCTTCAGCTGAAAAAAGTCCCAACGAAGCTTATGTAAGTCAAGTAATCTGTACAAAACAGTTTTCAAGTCGAGCAATTTCTCAAATTAAAACACAATAGAGCCTTGGAGATAGAAAAAAACTTGGCAAATTGTTAATAAATCTAAGTGAAAGCGTTTCGACTCGAGCCAAATACGCTCAATATTTCAGGGACCCACGTTTCAATTTGCCGGATTGCGTGAAAAATCGAGAAGAAGCTCTATCGCAAATAGTCTGTAATACAGTCATTTATTTCTATTTAAGGCGTACACACACTCAGGGTTCGGGTCGACATTAAACAGAACAGCAGGAAACAAAAATCGAATATACAGGGTGTAAGAAGACCCATCACATAGCCGTAATTTACGCATCAATCTATACGTAGATAAAAGATAAAAGACAAAAGTCGAAAAAAAGTCGTTTCCCAGCAATTATTTTTTTTACAATATTACGACATTGCAGAAAAATAAGTGCTGGGAAACGACTTTTATTTTTGAATGAAAGAAAAAGAATTTATTGCGACTCGTACAGGAGGATCACAAACTAAACGAAACAGTTTAGTAAAGGGTTTTTGGTGTGAAACATTTCCTGTTTGCGGTAGTACGCAATGTAACACACTCAAAACATTGTGCTTATGGGTGCATGCAACGGAACAGTGATCGTGGGGGTATTTAAAGTTGTGTTAAAAAAAAATCTTGTACATATTAAAAACTTATTTTCATAAAAAAACAGTAAAAATTTGACCTGAAATATTTTCGGAACCAGACGGTTCCCAGGTATGGTCCAGTATAAAAAAAATATCACAATGACGGGGTGTAGATGGGCCTGTCGGCTTCGTTAAGTGTCTTTTTAGACACATTATGTAGTAATTACTATTTTTGTTGTTCAACACATTTTAAGATTATGGCCATAAAAAAAAATTGAAAGAACACTAAGC
The DNA here is from genome assembly GCA_949629185.1 of Apamea crenata. Lineage (NCBI taxonomy): Eukaryota > Metazoa > Arthropoda > Insecta > Lepidoptera > Noctuidae > Apamea > Apamea crenata. The sequence goes on along the minus strand of OX451365.1, from coordinate 17,955,864 downwards.
GAAAACGAAGTAATAGTAGGCGATGTGATGCAACGAGGTGGGCGGGGAGCAAGAACTTTCACGCGGACGAAGTCGCGGGCTGAAGCAAGTGTGCGGGATTGATCAAGGTATTATTACGGGAATAATGAAAAATGCGCTGCTTGATGTGGACGTGCAATTTTTATTGTGATAATTTATAGATGTAGATCACCGGATGACAAAAGTTTAAAGATTAGCCCTAATCTACGTAGCCTCGACATTAAACAGTATGCGAATTTCTGTAGGCGCTTGCGGGAACAGCTAGTGATGAATTTATTGACTTCGGCTCGGCTTTGTTGTTCAACAAAATACTACGAACACTAACACGAACTCGAACAAGTATCTAGCACGCCTAAGTAATTCGGAATCGAAATAAGCATCGGACAGTCAGTAACGAAATTGCTACGAATTATTTGCTCCCAAATAAATATAATTAAATTCTATAAATAACACGAGACAAGGCACCTACTTTGTCTAGTCTCGTGTTATTAGAATTTAATTTTCCACAGCATTTCTTGGAACTGTTATTGTTAACAGGTGAAGCGGAACTTAGTTGTTCTTAGAACCAAAAACAAGGCATTTACGATATGATTTTTAATTTTAATTGTAGATTTAACACTTATATATTTTGATATTATAATTTCTATTTTTATTTATTCTTATTCTGCGCTCGTGTCAGCACGGTTAATACGTTGTAAACTCGTCCCTCAGTAAAATATTTGCCAGTAACCAAGATTCTTCTACCCCATGGAGCGGAAATAGATTTATGAATCGTAACTAGTATAGACAATATTATAGTAGGTACTGTAGAGAGCTAGAAGAGCCCTCTACATACCAGGAGGAATCATAAGACTCCTTTTAAAATATATATTGGGCGAACGTCTTTACATTTTACATATCATATTGTTGACTAAATTACCACTGACAGAACTAAACAAAAATCCTAATAAGAATCTTTGACACTAGCTTGAACGTTCGAATGGAACCCGCGCATAAATATAGCCAGCCTGCACCAAATAAGGTTGCCTTCTGCAGACAAGCTCTACAGTACTAATGCTTCACCCTAATTTTATTGCGCTACACTCTTAATCACAATCCACTTCCAAGAATTTTGTAGAAAGTTGCTATTGCTTCAAATGTTCAAAAAGTTTGTCTGCTCAACAACGTAAATAACGCAATGAATGTTGTTGACTTGTCAAAATGACAGCCATTGCTTCTGATCGTGTGTTACGCAATTACCCCGCAGTTTGAAATCCATCCTGTATTTGTTATTCAATCATGACATACGACTGCGACTGATTGACAGAACTGTCAACATAGAGGACTACTAAATCCTGATGACCACAACTGAAGTCCAAAAACAAAACACGACCATGCCCCGCACAGATCTAGTTTACATACATTTAACCCGAAACTAAACGAGTTTCGCCTCTATACTGTTAAACTTTCAAGCTAAACAAACCACAAAATAATACAGTTAAAATCAACTGTCCAATGTTCGAGCTTGGAAGCTTAGTTGAAAATCAGCGCTGTAGCCTACTAAGCTGAGGCCGTATCACGAACGCGCGACGCAATCGTAACGTCAATTGGAATGATTTTCGAAATCGAAAATACAACTATTCTACAGCATTTTGTTTAATGTTTGGCTTTTAGTTAGAGCATGGTGCGAAACTATCAGTCAGCGAATACGACCCGCACTTGGCTGTTATAAAAACTACGGAACCCTACACTGCGCGTGGCCCGACACGCACTTAACCTTGGTTTTTTTATATAATTGACAAAAGAAAACATACGGGTTCAATATTTTATGACAATATTTTTCCATTTTTACGGGTTTAATTTTGATAATCTAACAAAAGATTATTTATCACTACAGTTTGTTCACAGTTATTTTAACTTTCACATCAGCCACCTAACAGCCACCTTATTGTAATGAGAATAAAGATCACAATGTTTTTGACAGATTTGTCAGTGGCAGCAGCCCAAAAGCAACCTTATTAGAGTGAGAATATAGATCACTATGATTTGGACGGTGATCCAAAATCAGAGGTGAAATAAATGTAAAAGGACTGTTCTAACATTATGTGCGAAATATGTACTTTCAATTTTAAAATCGTTAGAATTTTCGTCGCGTAGCCTCCGCGTGGTCGCGCTAGGCTCACCGGTGCAGTCGAACTACTCCGCAGTCAAACTGTGCTGTGGCTTGCAAGCTCCCTGTTTGCCAAGTACTGCGGTGCATATATTAACAATTTATAGACAAAATGTTCGAACTGTTTCTGTTTCAGTTAGAAAATCAAAAAGCTAGGATTGGATTTTTTCGTTTTTGGACCAGCATGCAGTGCGATTCTGTAACCATATCATCGTGAAAACTTGAGTAAAGTGAGCGTGGAGTGAGCTGTAATTCCAACTAATGCTAGGGATTGACACCATTCACAGCTCACTCTAAACTCACTTCACCTAACTTTTCACGGTGAGATTTTAACAGAATCGATCGGCAGTTATATAGTTATGTATAGGTAGAAGATGGTCATTTATAGCGTTGCGTAGTGTCGTTGAGTAATGTAAATAACGACTTTGTAATACTAGTTAATCTACTAAGTAGGCCAGAAAGTAATCTCGTAGGTATTGGGCTAGTAGCGTATTTTCTCAATTTCCATATATACGAAAAGAAGATTCACTGAATAATAAATTCGTACTACTTACCGGAAGACGTAGCGTTGGAAGGCCTCCCACAAGGTAGACCGATGACATTGTAAAGGTCACAGGAATCCGCTGGATGCGCGCGACTATGCAAAAATTATACAAAAAATGCCTTCTCGAAATAAATGATTTTGCCTGACAAGGAAACATCTCTCAACCTCACGAAACCATACAACTCAAAGCTATTAAATAATAACACAATACATTGCCCACACCAATGCTCCACCAATGTTCAATTGTCAGGCTTATGTGGCCAAGTAAATGCCCTGACAGCCTTTAAAGTGCTCAGGATTTATCCTTTGTAGCCCACAAAGGGGGTTGCATAACTCTGACGTCATCGCGAAGTAATAATGAAACATTTAGTTGGTATTAGAGTGACCGGGGCCGAAATAGTTGGTAGTTTGGAAAAGTTAGTGACAGGGGTGGTTCGAGCAATCGGATTGCGAAATTGGGCAGTTAAGGGTTGGTGAAGTTGAGTGATGCTTACAGAAAAGTTTTTTGAACGTACTCTGGAATTCAGGTATTGGTCTGAAAATAAGTTGTTATCTAATCCCTGAAGTTAGAGTCGGTCAATAAGTTTGGCGGATAAAAAAAAACTATTGTTAGTCGTATTACGTTTGCTGAAGCAAGTCCCACCCTAAGTTGCTTATTTTGTGCTACCTACGGAAGGTGTTACAAAAAAATCGGCGAAGTGCGAGTCAGACTTGTGCATCGAGGGTTCCGTACAAATTTGTAGGTATAGTAACTACAAATTTACGGTTTTTGGATTTTTTTCCTTTACTTGTGCTACATGACATTGCTTCTTGCCAAATTTCATGATTCTAGGTTTTGTTTTGATTCCCTTGCGAGTGTCAAAATATGCGGTATAAACGGAACATAAACGCCCGCATCTTTTGATTGCGTTGACTTAGAAGTTTGATTTTTTCACAGCTCCAAGGTTCAGTAGACTTGAGTATTTTATATTAATTTCAACTTAATAACTTCACGCGTTTCTGAGAAAAAGGGTCGCTCAGATAGACGGGCAACGAAGTGATCTTATAAAGGAACATAAATCAACATAACATTAAAATAGGGACCAATTACGCTTAAAATAATATTTATTACTTGAGGAAATCTTAATAATATGGCAACCGCTCTTTCAGGAGACCATACTATATTATATTAAGTATGTCTATCCATTTTTACATAACACTGGTCTTATGCCACCCAAAAGACTTAATTACTTGATGTATTTTCCGTGTACCACTAAGAAGCTACAGGCCTCATTTTGTTATGAATCATCATAATTACTTTGTAGCTACATTAAAACGAAATCTTAGTAGCAGAAATAAATATCATACTTTTGTACGACAAGAGAAACATCATACGAAGCAGGCTCTATGATAAATTATAAGAGATTATACCTTTCAGCTCATTCAACTTAAGTAGCATTAAGATTCATGGCCCGAGACTGTAAACAAAGAAGTTGAAATTGCGGCTTTACAATCGGATTATGAACTTTAGTTATACATTTTGTAAAACCGTAAGGAATACTAAACCTCTAAACGCGATCGAGAAGTTTCGTTGCTAAATTCACTTTTTTGTTTCAGATAAAATGATGGATCGGACGCGAAAGGCGGAGTGAGCTGTCGTTGGATGTGAGAAGAAGTCAAAATGCTTCACAGAACGTCATCGTCGAGGCGACGGCGCGCTTCCAGGAGTGCAGCCACGTCACCTCAAGCAAGGTCCCCAAGAGCATCAGCACAACCGTCTCGAAGAGCCTCTTTGGCAGCCACAGAAACTGATGAAGAAATGGAGCCAACCCCTCCTCCGCAGAGAAGCCCGCGAGCAAGCCTCGCACCAGACGCTGCACTCGAGGGCGGCTACCACCGCAGTCCACGACACTCTTTGGTCCCCGAAGCCAGATCAGCCAGAAACTCCATAACACCAGATACGGCACCACCGAACAGAAACACTTTAGCACCATCGAGAAACAACTTAGCAGTTGATATGAACTACGGTTCGAGACTAAGCTTGAATCCCCAAGACTTCAACCGAAGTCCAAGAAACAGTATTACCCCAGACGCTAACGCCAGGAGTCCACGACGAAGCTTGGTTCCAGAGGGCACGTCATGGAATCAACCACGAAACTCTTTGGTGCCAGATGTTGGTCGAAGTCCACGTCATTCCGTAGCAAGTATTCAAATAGATCCGGCTCGAAGTCAAAAAGACTTGGGTCCGAGTCCGCGGACAAGTCCAAGAGGCAATGTAGAAGCTCCTATGAAGAAAGAAATGCCGGAAATGAACCGGAGTCCAAGGGGTTCGTTGATTCCTGACTCACAAAGGAGTCCTCGGGGAAGTATTGCGCCATCAGAGAGGAGCGCACGAGGTAGCCTTGTGACTGGTGAAGGGACGGCGGAAGCAAATAGGGTGAGCCCGAGGGGAAGCCTGACGCTGACATTTCAAGAGCCATTGGTTTCACGGGAACGTCGACCGAGCGAAGACAGTCAGACCGCGGGTAAGTACATTTATTAATTGCCATTGCGACAAGGCCACTACAGATTTCTTAATTAACATAATTAATTGGGTGACTAAATATTGACAACAAATGAAGGTAGAAATTGATGCCAGCCCTATTAGATTTATTACACCCGAAATCCCATTCGTATTTAAATTAAGTGGCTTGACGGATTTCTCGGAATAATCTCTATTTTGACAGCTTGTCGTGACTTGAATTAAGAACCTATTTTGGGAGCTTAAGTCTACAAGCCAATCCTGCTCCTAACATATCTATATTTGCATAACAAGAATATACTGTTTTTTAATATTTAAATTCGAATTATTTTATTAAACTTGTAGGTACAGGTAGGTACAGTTGTATAAGACATCCCATAATAGTCATAGAGCAAACCACTGACCTATATTATACAAGTGCGCTGGACTAATTATACTATATGAAATTACAGTTGTTTTTTGTGCCGATTCAAAGCGCCCTGCTCGAGTGTTTCAGGAACTAAAATTGACACATTGTCGCAAATGGCCGTCGTTTTGTTTTGGTACGAGTCTGACGATTTAGATCTATATCATGAAATAACTAAGACTATTTTGTATATTTTGTGTTTACTACGAGATCTTGTAAAACTCGTTATCAAAAATATTAGTTCCATGGACGCTCATGTTGCTGTCAGCGTCAAAATGGCGAAAATCAAATGTTTTCATTTTGTCATCGATAGTATGAAGTCCAGCGTACTTGTTTATTATAAGGTCAGTGGAGCAAACCCATTGGACTTTTGTAGTCAAAAAGCTTCAGATATGATTGTCATACTTTCTAACACACCTTCTCATTTTTACACAAACGTATAAAGTCTTTATTGTGATGATGACATTTGACAATTTTATGATTGTATGACGTGTGATATTACTAATATTGACTGGTAACTTGTATGTGTGGTCCATATGTAAATATAAAAAAACATAAAAAAATATATATTATTAAAAGTAAAGGTAGATTTTAGTTTTTTTAGTTTATTAATTAATCCTCAAAATAATTTATCTCAAGTTGACAGAATCTACACATACACCACCTGTGTTAAATCATTGTTTGTCACACACATCCGTCATCACAAGTCTTGTATGTTTATTCAGGTACTCGTGGCAGAAGCGTGTCCCCCTACAGGGCATCGGTGGCTGGCAGACAGACCGGGGCCGGTATACCTTCAGATACTGGCTCCCGGCGAGCCTCCAGCTCTGTCAGTCAGGTAATTATCAACAATAATTATTATTATTATATTATTCATATTATACAATCACGAATATAAATCTATATCTATCTATACTAATGGTAAAGTAGAAGAGTTTATTTGTACGTTTGAACGCGCTAATCTTGATGTTAAATCACGCTACGACCCTAAGGAGCCGAGCAAACAGAATGCTAAGCGAAATCGAAGTAATAGCGCGGGCGGGCGATGCGTTGCGACGGGGTGGGTTGGGGAGAAAGAGACACACGGACAAAGTCGCGGGCAGAAGCCAGTGTTCAATAAGTGACACTCAAGAATTGATAATAATTCTTATAACCGACCGTAAAACTGAACGCTTGCTCGTAAAATAAACAGTTTTATTTCCATCTCGTAACATTTACGTTCAGTCATGAAAGACTGAATATTCCTATAAAATCACAATAGTGCGTTCAATGCATAATATCACAGATAGGGAAGCTTTTCAAAGCTCGCGTTTATGTTAGAAGCATAAAGCGCAGTTGTATTGACGTGTGAAGAGTTTGATGTGTTATGAACAGTTTTTATGGTATACAGTTTAAAAGATGGAAAGAAAAGAATACGCGTCTTATGTCGATCAGTCACTGCTATGCGTTGCATGGAGAGGTTTGCCACGTGTGTGGTTCATTTGTTTGCCAGCCTTTGTTTCGTGCGTAGCGTGGCTGTGCGTCGCAGTGAACGGTCGCGCCTACATTTTCATACAAATCGAAGCTACACGAATCGAAGGTACACGTGCGGCCATTTTCATAAAAAAACTTTTTTTTCAGCCTATGCTGTTTCTTATGAGGATAAAAAAGTCGATGTTTCCAACTAAGGTTTGAGAAGGTACTAAAAAGTCGGAAATTGCAAAAAATAACTTCATATAAATTTCATAGGAATCATGACTCCATCTTACTTTTTTAAGGCAAACTTTACAGCCCCGACTCAAAAATCCAACCTGTATATTATGAGAATACCATACTCTGGTAAAAATACTAGCTAGGCAGCAAGGCGGTAGCGGGTCTGACTGTACAGAGTGCACCAGACGTGTCTACCTACATTTAAAAGTACCCGGGTCAACTTCAAAGGCTCGATGCACACGCAAGTATAAAAAATAACTCAAAAAAATCATAAATTCTTCATCAAAACGATCAGGTTAACGAACTATTCATACAAAAGCCTGAAACATTCACAAAAACAAGAAGGGGAATGACCAATAATGGTGTTATAATTTTAAGTGTTTCCAACTACATGTAATTCACTACAATTTGCATGCAACGAACTGCTTCGCACATGCAACCAACAGTAATTATGTGCTTACATTAACTGCTGCGGTGTAAATTAAGATTGATTTTTAAAAGTTAATCTACATTATAATTAAGTATTTAACGTACACTAATCTTTTATTAATTTAAAATTTCTTTAACAACAGTAAAGCTTTCCCACTAATCATTTTTAAAGCACAGACTTTGATTCAGATTTCTAACAAAATGATTCATTGTGTGCTACGGCGTAGCCACGTAGCAGTCGTAGAGGATGGACGAGAGCTACGAGCTGCTACGAAGTCTATCAGCGAGGCAATTCTCGTAATTTTAAGAACGTTCAAAGTCTGAAGGTCAATTCTCGTGATTTAAAATGTTCAAAATCTAGTCTCAGTCTCAGCTCGGCGACAAACAAATGTCAAAAGCTTGTCAAAATGTAGGGAAACAGATTGAGACTAAGATCAAATCAAATCAAATTGTTTATTCATCATAAAACCATTGTAGTACATGCTAATTTACAGGGTTGACAAATTAGTGTACTAAAACTACAACTTGAATGGTGGTGAGGTGCTGCACTCCCAGCTAGGTTATAGAATAACCTGAATATAGGGAGTACAGTGCCAGTCCCCATCGGGTATTATAATTAGATAGTACACCGATGTGGCTTAATACTAGTCTTCTACTACAATTTTATTATTAATGGTGACATAGTGTAGCTAAGGTTAATATAAAAGGATAAATTACATAGTAAAGGGACATAAACATTTGCTAAAGATAAGTGAGTGTGTTGGTGTGTGCATTCGCGTGTCTGAACGTGCGTGTGTGGTTGTGAGTAGTTGGCGCCTCTGTGTGTGTTTGCCTGTGTAAGAGTAATGGTGATTTTAATGCTTATTTTTTATTTACGCTGTTAGAAACTTCTGTCTCATCGTAAGTTTTATTTTGCAGATATGAGTAAACTGCTTTTTTGCATTTATGGTACATCATACCATAGATTGGACAATGTTTATTAATTTTATTGTACAAGTTTGGGCTTTGGAAGTAGTAGTAGATCAGACTGTGAACGTTCTTAAAATTAGAAGAATTGCCCCTCCGATCTCAGTCTCAATCTGTCAAAAATACTTCTAATTTCCTTACATTTTCACAAGATTTTGAAATTTGTTTGTCGCCGAGATGAGACTGCGACTAGATTTTGAGCGTTTTAAATTACGAGAATTGGCCTTCAGAATGTAGGCCTCTTTCTACAAACTGTTTGGTGTTACGGCTAAGACCATAAGCAAAGAAAACGATTTATTTTCGGATATAGTAACTGGGCAATCGATCAAATCCTTTTAGCGATATTAGATACGTACGGTAAACACGCGAAGAAATGGAGGCCAAATATCGAAAGTTGAACAAAATTCTACTTAGGATTTTTATTACCCTGGGGCACACTAAAGGGTATTTCGTGAATATCTTACGCTAGTATAGTGATGAATATAAGGGGTTAGTAAGTACACTAAAGCCTGTAGTTCAAAGACATCGATGTTTGGGGAAAGCAACCCAAATCCATCTCCTTTGGACTGAATTGCCATACTTAGGGACGGCTGAATATTCAAACGCAATTGTCACTGTAAGTAAGAGGTATTATAGAGGAATACAAAACGGTGAAGGAAAATATCGTGAGGAAACCGGTATGTCCCAGAAACAAAAATTCGTAGACATGTGACATGTACCAACATGCACTGGGCCCGCATGGTGGATGACAGCCCACTCCCTCTCACAGAGAGGAGGCCTGTGTCCCAGCAGTGGGAACATTATAGGCTGATTATTCTACTGAAACGTTAACACGTTACTAAAGAATCTCTGACTGCCGCACTTAGAAACATCACTTGACAATATTCAATCTTTAATCTTTTATAAATCAGCGGCGGTATGATTGCGCCTGTGACAAACAGCAATAATTTTATAATTACAATAAGATAATATTCACTTAATATAAGCTCACAGACTTAAAATAATAACATGTATCTATACCTATGCATATAAAGAGGGCAAAGAATCAAAACATTTGTCCGCATCGCAGTCAACAGGAAAAGTGCCCGAAAGGTTGGCAGCTTTGCCACGTTTTATGAGCCACTAGGCAAACTTAAATTATTTTCACTATCGCTAACAAACGACTCTGAGAGCGGCAATTAAAGTTGGTTGAAGAATCGGAAAATTGCATATTCTTTTTCCGTATTCTCAATATTAATAATTTTGTTTTGAAAATACTACGTAACCTTTAATTCCCCAGGTGTCAGGTGACGAACAGCGTCGTCTGTGCGGTGAGCAGGCTAAGTACAGCGACCGCTCTGGCCTGGGCCTCGGAATGGGCCTCACCACCTACGGCTCTGTGGCGTACCAGCTGAAGGACGCTAATATGGAGGCCTCGGGAACTGTCGACTTTGTCTGCAGAGCGGCTAAGATTATGAATAGGACAAGTAAGTATTTTCTTTAGTTTTCGATTTGTTATGGCTAGTAATAAATACAAGTTGAATCAATAAAATCTATCTATTTACTAATCTTAAAACGTGAAATCCGCAACGTTTTCTTACCATTGCCTAAACATAATGAAGCAGCTATGAATTCGTATTTCAAATCATCCGATTTTTTGTGTCCTTGCTCTCCACTGTGCATTTGTTCAGTGACAGGCACACGCAACATCTACGCAGTGGAAATACCGCGTCCAAGTAAAAAAAAATACCAAGGCCCCTTTTAGTATTAAAAATGTCAAAAATTATACATGTCCTGTCCTACATGCATTGTAACTCAAATTTTTAAAGAATTGAACAAAACGGCTAGTCATGTCAATGTGTTGGATTAGACACTAGCTTTAATACGTCACGAACAACAAGATTCAATAAGCGATATTCTATTGTTTCACTAAATGGAAGCCTTTTGTTTCAGTACTCATGACAGTGTTCCTGAGTTTCCTGAGTACTCTGCCTATTATTATGATGATTATGGGTAAGTTTTTAGTGCTTGTTACTATACAGTGTGGCGATTAGGTTATCACATGAATTGAAACCACGTATTCTACATAACGTATATTAAACATAATAACACAATTAAAAGAATTAATAACAATTAACATTTTAGTCGTGGGACCTTTTTTTCGTTTCAGTATTTACCTAACAACATTAAACTTAATTTGTGTTTACTTAGTAACAATAACATACATTTTGTGTTGAATTCTTGATACCATTGCCTCACGCGTGTCTAGTGACTTAGTATCAAGGATGGTTTATTTCATGACAATTTTTACGCAAATTATTATATTTGTTTTTTTTTCTATTTGTAGTAAAATTTAAATTTTATTATTTTAACAGACTTTTATCAAATTGTAATGACCGCTGTACTATTTAATGTGATAACCTAATCGCCACTCTGTATACTAATGAATATACGAAAACATAATTAGGTATGTCAAGAGCATGCATCGCATGTGTCACTCTACGACACTGACAAGAAAGTTTTTTTTTTCTTCTTTGGTAACTGAGCCGATGTTGACTATTCTGCCAGCGTCCTGCCATTCTAATTTTGACGTTTGTAATAAATTGCCTATTTATTTATTTATAAAATTAAACTTTTCGCACACAAAAAAGGTACAAAGGCGGACTTAATGCTTGAGGCATTCTCTACCAGTCAACCAAGGGTGGTGATGAGATTAGATTGCAGGTGCTTTGGTTGGTTGCCTATTCCTAACTCTCGTGAAACATTTCTTTTAAGACAGAGTCACGTTTAATGTACGTGCTCTAATATTATGAGAATATTTTTATATCCAAACGCGACCATGATAACGACTCAGTAGTGCGAAAACATCACTTTTACAGAATAACGACACCATTACGACTTATAGCCGAATTTATCTCTGAACATTTGAATGTCATGCATTTTTCAAGCAATCTTCTATACTAATAATAATAAAGCTGAAGAGTTTGTATGTTTGTACCAGTCGGATTTGAAAAAATCTGTTGTATTTGATAGCCCGATTCATGAGAAAGGCAACGTACTCGGCTGTACTCGACTTAACATCACGCTAGGAGCTTTAAGACCCGAGCAAAAAGAAAAAAAAGTCAGAAAGATTGCTTAGGGAAAACGTAACAGCGCGGGCAAGCGATGCGATGCGACGGGGTGGGTCGAGCAAAATTGCGGGAAAAACTAGTATACCTACATGTAAAGAAAACTGTCACTCGATGTGAAGTACTCGGACGTCTGTATGAGTTGGTGGATAAATTGGCTATATTCATTTGATAGCAACTTGATGCTTGATTGAAAAAGAAAAAGATTGACCTCTCTCTTTAAGGGTGTAATTTTATCGCTATACGGGTCCATTTGCTGAAGGTCGTAATGTTGCGGTTCTTTACGACTACCACGGGGAAAAGAGGGCAATCACTTACTCTTTACTTGAACCCATAAGTAGTAGTTTTGACCTCTATACCAATGAAAAATTTTGCAGACAGTCAACAGAAGGCATATTCTCGTATTTTTAAACATTTAAAATCTAGTTGCACTTTTATTTATTTATTTATTTATGAAGGCACATTAACAGCTTCTGTGTATAATATAATTTAAGTACTATAGGTAATGGAGCAGCAAGGGAGCAGTGGTGGCCCAGTGGTAACGGCCGCTACTTACGAGTTGTAGGTAGCAGGTTCGAACCTAGACAGACGCTTTTCTTTGTGTAAATTATTTCATCACCACTGCTCTCAAAACGGTGAAGGAATATCGTAAGGAAACCGGCATGTCCTAGAACCAAAAATTCGCAAACATGCGACATCTACCAACCCACATTGGGCCCGCGTGGTGCATTACGGCCAACTCCCTCCATGTCCCAGCAGTGGGAACGTTATAGGCTGATAATGCTTATGACTATAGATACTAATAGCCTCGGACTTACACAGTCGCCAATTACGTCTTATCGACAGCGACAAATAAATGTCAAAAAAGTAGGAAAATTAGAAGTATTTTTGACAGATTGACACTGAGATCAGGCTGTGAACGTTTTTAAATCACGAGAATTTCCCCTCTGATCACAGCTGATTTTAATAATAATAATAAACGTTTATTTCAGACTTTCTGAAAAATAATTTGAATTCTGAATTTTAGTGAAATTTAAGTTATTAAAAAAGGATTTTAAGTAAAAAATTTCGTTTCTAATCGGAGCGAGCGGAAGTTTTAATAAACTGACTCGTGAACATGATTTGGATATATTTAATACCAGTGTTTTCGACTTAAACATTTTTTGGTGAAAAGCTTCTTTAGGAAAATTTATTCTTTGTGTCTAAATGATTTTTAGTTTGTATAAGTTTGTATAGGTATTTTAACCGACCTTTTTTTTCTCGTTATTATTTTCAGTGTTTAGGTATCAGTGTAAACTTGACCTTCAATTTCATATTGTTTAAGAACACTGTATAGAAAGCTGTGAATTTCCCGAAAGAATAAAATAAAATATAATAAAATAAAGGGGATTTTAAGAGACACGATGACCGACAAAAATGCCAAAACAACACGAACCTAAAAACTTCAAAAGAAAAACACTTTTCCTTTCTTCTGTGGTCCAACCAAAAGTCATTAGGAAGCAAGTAGTCACGTACAGTCACCGAGATAAAGCTAAAACCAAAGTTGACATAAATCTGATAAGACGGTCCATGAGATGCTACCATAATGAAATTACAGACTGAAAGACACCGCAAAATGGTGGCCAAAAAATTAAGCGAGAAAAAGTTTGTAAATAAGTTTATTGATTAAGAAGAGTGGGTTTTAATGGATGGTCGTCTAGGAAGAGTAGTATTTGAGTGAAGTTACAAAGTTTGGACAAGTTTGACTCAGTTTGAAGGGTAAGAGAAATGGCGTCAATCTTTTATTTGGCTGCTGAATTGAAGAGAATGAGGTCATGAGGTAGTGTTGTCATCGTGAAAATACTGTTGTAATTATAATGATATAAAGATAGAAAATACCTAAACAGAATTGTCTAAGATACAGTGGGCAATCTGCACTGTAATTTGTGATCATCTGCCATTTCTTTCTGGTTGATTACATTTTTTATTTTTTTCGTTAGCCTATATTATAGTTTCTCACTGCTGGGCAAAAGCCTTCCCTTTTTCCTTCCAAAACTATGTCTTGTGCGATCTCTGGATGAGTATATAGGGTTATTTGTAAAACATTGACAAGCTTGCAGGACTAGATTACTAACATCATAAACAACATTTTTTGTTCTACTTCTTACAAAACATAATACATTTACCAAAAACAAACCTTTAAGATTTCGTTGTTCTATCTAACCCCTGCTCCCCTCCGCTGAATTTTGTACTAGATACGGCAGTTAGTATACCTAATTAGCGCTTTCTTTCGCTTCGCGTAGAGTTCGTAATAGAAAATCTAATATTTCAATTCGTTGAATTTAAATATTTTTATTTTTGTATGAAAGTAAGTAAATTTTAATTCATCATGAATTAAAATTTGATGACTAAATAAAAGTTATAGAACAAAAGTTGTTGTTTCTGATGTAAGTAATATAGTCCTGAGAGCTTGTTAATGTTTTACCAATAACTCTGTATATAAAAAAAAAAAAAACAGAATCGAACTTGCCAACACATCTAACATCTCTTAAACTCACACATTCCTCACAAAAGTTGGTTTCCGTGTATTCAATCAGGAATATTCCAATTAATTATTACCTGGTGACTGAGCTGTTTCACTTGATTGTACACGCTCCAATAACTTGCGAACAGACTTGCTTATTACACGGTACCGATATGGTACCTGACAGGGTAATTGTACTGAAAAACCCCTTGTGTTAGCAACGTGGTTGGGGTGAAGAAAACCGTATCTTAGCAAAAGATATTTGTAAGTTTCCAATACTTCAAGAACAGTCTTGAAAAGGCATTATAAATTATTTATTTATCTTTAAAAAGATCGAATCACTTTTAAGAAATGATAGGTAATAAAATGTACTATTGTTTATGTAATGTATGTAGACATTTAGATGTATCCTCAAATTGTGACCCTTCCAATTTGTACGGAAATTCTCATGTCCACTTTATTGTAAAACCACGATCCTCTACTCCATTTTAATCTGTGTTGATCTTGTCAAGGGGTAACCTTTGACCCTATAACCCTTAAAAGGAAAAACATAAACAAAATAACCCTTCCTATTTACACCGCTAGCTTCTAGCCCAACTTTTTAAGTTAAACCTTCACGGAAATTGTGATAATTCGAGCCCGTGTTCGGTTCGGCAATAAAATCGAGTAAAAAACCATCATTCGATGTAATCGATCCTACTTGAACATAATACATATTTGAACAGTCAGGCTCGGTTTAATCAACGCGTTGATCTACAAATCCGGTGCGTACTGGTTTAATCTGGTTTGAGCTGGACCGACCACGGGAATTAGGTCGGCGATACATTATCGGATGCTTGTTGCTTGTGCATGGATCTGGTGAACTTTGACCCACTTCTGCGTTGCATAATAATCCTCCGTAGAAGGAACCTTTTCCCAAGAATTCTCTACGTTGTTGGATTCATAGGGATTCTCATGCACAAAGATTTTCTTATACCGTAAAGTGAAGCCACATTCACAAAAAAAGACTTCTGACGTATTTTTTCATTGTGTAGATATTTTTATATTTTCCTCGTGCCGACAAAGTAAAACGGGGTCCGCTTTGCAAACTTTTCCTATATAAATGACAAGTTTTATCAAAGGATTGTAATAAGGTAAGGCAGACAAGCAAGACATTGAAGGAGATATTATTATAGAAATTGTTGACGACGATTCATTGGTTGACGGCACCAGTTTTTAACGGAGTTTATACATATATCTGGACAATACCGCGTTCGAAGAATACGATGATAGTAACAATACCCCCCTAGAACCCCCCCCCCCCCCCCCCCGCTTCCCTAGAACTTTTGTAACCATATTTATCTGCAGATAAATCTTTGACTTTGACTTTGAATAAACACAACCAGAATAATCTATTAATAATAACCGAAAATTCGAAGACATGTGACATTCGCTAACCTGTACTGGGTCGATGAAATTAAAATATGAGTCCAGACTTTTCATCGTCTTAGCGTGTCGATAGCAGGCAGATGGCCGGCAGCGACGCCAGAACGCACCATACTTATGATGTTCGTGTCGCCGCGAGGGCCGACGCGCGTGGCCGGGCGAACTTTTCAAGCGATACTGGCCTTTTAATTATGTAGATAAAGTTTAAAATTATTTCACACTGAAAGTGCTCGACGTGCCGCTGCCGGCTGCTGCCGTTCCGGTGTGAATCGGCCCTATAACTGAGGTACAAGTCTAGCGTTATAAGGAGTGTTCATTAGTTTCTGTTACGTGAAGGTCATCTTGGCACACAGGACATTATATCAGGTTCCATCGTTTGCAGAAGAGCACCACATTGCACTCTTAGCTGGTACCCATCCTGAGCAGGTTTTGTTAAGTTGTCAGTCTAACATCACCCATTTTCCTCAGGTGTGCACTACGTGCGTGACTGTCCCGCGGAGACCCGGATCCCGGTGTACCTGATAGTGGGGGGAGCAGCGGGCGGGGTCGGGCTTGGCTGGCTCCTGTTCAACCAGCTTGCTGGACGAAACTCCAACTCCTCAGCCAGCGTGCCCGAGAGGATCCTCGCGTATTTGCTGACTATGTTTCTGATGGCTTGGTAAGTACTTATTTAAATGATTTGCTAAAGTGAATGCTTTTCTTGCCCAATGACTACGACGACGATCGCTTTCAAAGCGTTTTCTATTTACACACTCTCGTTTTTCAAAAGGATTGGTAGCTTATGTCAATCCCATACATTTTTGACTTCTACATCATCATTATCGCTGATAGAATGCCTGTTTATCAAGGCATCTGCGCTGGTACGGTCAAACACTTATCAGTAGTATCTATCAACCATAAAAGTTTGATATACCTAACAATAAACCGGCATGGCGGCGGGTCGAATACATGTAGCGTATTCGACCCGCCGCCATTTTAATTTTTTTTTCAAACCTTCCGGACACGATTAGGTAATGTAGGAGGAGACACTTATACAAGGTGGGCCAAAAGAAATCACCCTATTGGAAGATGCTCTCATTTTTGCAAATGGCCGCCAATGTCAAATCTGTTTTGACATTTGTGGACTAGACAGATGCAGAATACAAGTGAACAAGCCATGGAGCGATACACTCCCCAAGAACGCGGAATAATCGTGTCTATTTTTTTGCGTAACAATTCGTCTGTGGTGTTGGCGCAGCGCGAATTCCGTCGCCGATTCCCCGGCCGCCGACTGCGCAAACACTGCGCCGTTTGGCCACCAATCTTGAAGTGTATGGGACCACACGAGGCGTTGCCAAGAGTGGCCGGCCCCGGAGCGCCCGTTCTGCCGAGAATATCGGCGCTGTTGCCGAGGATGTCGAGCTGTCGCCGGAAACATCGACCAGACGCCGTGCCACGTAATTAGCCATCAGCCGGACGTCCCTAAGGCGAATTTTGGTCAAAGACCTGCGCATGTTCCCGTACAAAGTCCAGTCCGTGCATCAAGTGCTGCCTGCCGACCGCCAAACGCCCGTAACCTACGCCCAAGCCATCCTCAATCTCAAGGAAGAAGTGGACGATTTTTCGACTAAAATCATAATGAGCGATGAGGCTCATTTCCACCTCAGCGGGTACGTGAACAAGCAAAACTATCGCTTCTGGGGCACCGAAAATCCACGAGTGATGCACTAGGAGCCATTACACCCGCTCAAAGTGACTGCATGGTGCGCTGTTCACGCTGGAGGAGTCATCGGGCCATTTTTTTTCGAGAATGCCGCTGGCCAAACGACAACACGGACGGTGCGCGCTATAGGGCCATGTTGACCGAGTTTTGCTGCCGCAATTGGACGACTTAAGACTGAGGAACATGTGGTTCCAACAGGCCGGTGCAACGGCACACACTGCGCGAGCCACAACCGATATTCTGAAGGCAGCGTTCCCGGGTCGCTTCATCTCTCGTTTTGGCGATTTGCACTGGCCCGCAAGATCACCCGATTTAAGCGTTCCAGACTTTTTTTTGTGGGGTTTTTTGGAGACTCGTGTTTACGTGAACAAGCCCGAGACTCTGGAAGCCCTCAAGGACAACATTCGACAAGAGTGCGAGAATCTGTCGCCCGAAGTTCTCGCCGAAGTGATGAAAAATGCCATAAAACGAGCCCGTATGGCAATCAATTGTGACGGCGCCCATTTGGCCGATATAATCTTCTCGACTTGACCAATAAAATTCTAAAGGTTCAAATAAACATAATGAAAAAACAGAATCGAAGTTTTTCATTTAGAAAAAAAAAGAGAGCCAAACAACATCGGATGACTTCTTTTGGCCCACCTTGTACAAACAAAAATTGTTAAGTAATATGATACCCTAAAGTGTCACATTCCCGATATATTTGGATGTAAAGATCGTCATTCAGAACGTAAAACTACGAGTATGTACTACTTCCCATATGTACTAAACTCATCGTGCACGGAAACTTTGAAAAAAAAAATCAAAATAGCAGCGGGTGGAAATTGTTGGAACCCCTTTGGCAAGGAGATAGATGGCATCCAGGAAAAAGACAGGCTACTTTTTGTCCAGGTAGCACGTTCCCGTGGGATAATTTCCGATAACCACGCGGGCGAAGCCGCGGACAGAAGCTAGTCATTTAATCATAAAATTGGAGATGCTTAATCGTCAGGAAAATGTTACAAAAGTAGTTGAATGTTCAACAGAAATGAACATTACATTTATCAAACGTCAGACTACTTTTCTATGATAAGGAATTCCATCAAATTTCCACTCATGAAACTTGTCTATCAATTATTGAAAGAGCAACCCTAATATAAAATTAAAAGTCAGTTAATGTAATCAGCAAAACTTGAAAATTGCAGAAAACAAATTTCCTTATTCTTTTTTGTTTTCTGTCCCTATACTGCTGGGCAAAAGCCTCCCCCACATTCTTCCAGAAACTCTTGTCCCGCGCTACCTCGGACCAGCCCTCGCGGTACGCGACCATAAGGCCAATTCTCGTAATTTAAAACGTTAAAAATCTATTCGCAGTCTCATCTCGGCGAGAAACAAATGTCAAAAACTTGTCAAAATGTAGGGAAAACAGAAGTATCTTTTGACAGATTGAGACTGAGATCATACTGTGAACGTTTTTAAAATTATCAGAATTGCCCTTCTGGTCATCTCAACATCTCTTCTCGACGGCGGCGGCGGCGCCGTCCATCTTCATGCACCCATTGTGTAGAGACTTTTGCCCAGCAGTCATCGTGCATGCATTATCATTTAATTACTTACTTTATTTTTAAATCAATGGTAATAAATTGCAAATCATAAATTGAAAAGTAACTAATATTGAACAGTATTCCGGAACTCACGAAAATACTACTGAAACAAAATTATGGTTGAATTTCACGTTTGTGGAAGCAGCAAACTTGCGGTACTTTATTTAATGCTAAACTAGTTTAATAGCAGTTGGAAAAGTTTGTTTTATATCGCACCGAACTACACTTTCTTGTAGGAACACAAGTCGGCATGAAAGGTTGGGCTTTTTAGAACACATACTTATGTAATATTCGAACTGAGTTATTTAGCGTAGGACTTCTAGCCTTTTCAACAACATTGTCTTAAGAGTTTTAAGAAAACATACATTACATTCAGTCTGAGTTTTCTAACGTAAGTTTCTTAAAGGGTTTCCATAAACATTATCTAGCTGTTTATTTTAACTGTTTTGTGTGACATATGTATTTATTTATGTGATATAACATAAAACAAACTCCAATTTAAATAATTTATTTACTGAAGTGTTGTTCATTATGTAAATATCACTATAAAATGTTATTGAAAAGTCCAATTCTCATACTTCATTTCAGCGTACACAGTGGGTCTATTTTTTGCTCGCAAGTGTAGTTAACGATGTCGTTATTAGTTTGGAATAGTTCGCGGAGTTAACGTTATGTTTGTAACGTGAAAAATTTGCAAATGCAATTTATTTTGTCAAATTGGTTTTGTTCGTTTTTCTTCTGTTACCTACTTTGAATGAGAATGAAGTTGCCAAATACTAGTTTTATTGTTTTTGTTTTGTTCCCATTTATCTGGCAATATGGTTTAAAACAAGTTTTTTTGGAAGTAAAAGTTGAGTAACAATAATAGATGGGTTTTTAGGTAGGTATTAACTTTTGTTAGATAATTCGATGAATATCACGGAATTTTTAAATCATTTCATATTGGACAAAAGAAAAAAGTAATAACATTTATTAGGCGACAGTTTATGGAACACGAAATAAAAATACTAAAGCGACATTGTTTACGAGTATAAAGACAGTGTGTGCCTCACGGCCGCGCCAAGAAGGCCCATGTCTGACGCTGGTTTTCTAATTAACCATTCCAAAACAAATGAATGATTACAATTTTATACTAAGGGACGAGTTGCCCACGAGCAACTTTTTCTCAGCAACTAATTTGTCTCTCACGACAAGTCTAGGGGTTTGTATGTAAGTGCGCGCATGTAGCGGCGCGACAAGGGCAACAATTTCATACTTTTGATGAGAGAGACACATTAGTTGCGGTGACATGTATACTTTTATTTTCAATTTAGTTTCTACGATTTAGATTTTTAACTTTAAGTAATAGCTATAACGTCGTCGTCGTCGTCGTAACGTGTCGCTTAAGAACTGTTGTGTTGATGTATAAAACAATGATTTTTCCTGTGCCCTGACAGGGTCTACAATAGTTCTTAGCTCTAAGCCTGTTGTTAACATCGTGTTATACCTTGTGGAACGCAAATAAATGAATATGAAATATGACAAATGTTGCTCGTGGGCACTCTCTCTTAGTTGTTATGGATATTCCTAATGAGGTCACAACCCATAACCTTTTAATGTAAATGAAGGTTTGACCATAAAACTTTACTGCTGGGCCTTAACATAAACAAACTCACAACAAGGACCAAAAAGTTATAAAGGCTGCTTTAATTAAATACAATAATAACAATAATCATATAATGTTTGGAAACATCTGCAACGTGTTGAAAATATACGTAACTTGCTTCTCACGGTTTTGATGACTGACAAAACACCGAGATTTATTTTATAATATCTAAGTTAAGTCAGTAATTAACGATGAAAAGATGTAAAACATATTTCCAAGTTTCATTTCGGTCTGCACCCCTGCAGACCGAAATTATACCGCAATATAAATAAAAAATACATATCTAAACTCGTTACTTCACCTTGCTCGTCTTATTTTCTGTCAAATCCTTTCAAATTTAGAGCTCACTCCTGTTTTATTAGATACAGACCATACATTTATTAACAATAGATAAAGCTGCATTCAGACAACATGCTACTTTATTAAAATTCCCACATTATTGTATTATACACATTATTTCAAATACTTTTAAGCCTATGTTGTCCCACTGCAGGGCAGAGGCCTCTCCCTGACTCCTTGCCACCCCTCTCTGTCATGAGCTAGTGTGGACGAATCCTGTCCGTAGGCGTCAAGGTCGTCCACCGTCTTCTCATTAACATACACATTAACCTTTCGGAATTAATTCTCTAAATTATAGTTTAGAACAACAACGCGGTCACACAGATTGACACGAAATGCGACTTTAATTTATAATGTATGTATAGATAGAAGATTTAAATTAGATTGCCCAAAAAATTCCGCTCCTTCAAACAACAGTGAAGATGTACTAAGATTGATAATTCTGAAAATCAATCACTCCAGCTAGACAAGGCTTCAGAGTAGAATCTGATTTGACATTCGAAAAGATTTAATTCCAATCATTTTCAGCCAGATTTTCAATACTGTGAATGTAATTTTCTTTAACGACTGATTCATTCGTCGCTGTAATCTTACGTTTGACGAATGATAATATTATTGTATAAATTACATTAAGTGCTTGGAGCCTAAGCTATGTAAAAATTATCATCTTGGCGATCCTCCTTTGTGCTTCCCTGGTCTGTGTGAGTCTCAATCAGATATTCCCGCGATCCTTTGTAAAAAATAAAGGACTAAAAAAACATTTTTTTAGTCCTTTATTTTTTACTAAGTTAACAGGCATTTCATAACCTCCCGCTTTACCTTGATACGATGAGACGTTAATATTTTCAACTGTTTCCATAACCTAATCTATTCCTTCTCTACTAAGCACAGTACCTCCAACAGGTTTGCCGTTGGCAACTACTGGACCCTAGGCATCATGTGGCCGGATTACGCCCCGACCCTGTTCGAACCGAACAAGTGGTGTCACAGGACACTGTACGTGTTCTCGCTCACTCAGCTCGGAGTGGTGTGGGGACTGATGGCTTTGATCCTACTGCTACTGCTAGCTCTCGCCGTTTGTCAGGTAATGGCTCAGGTATACTATGACACTTTATAACTTAGTAGATTTCATCATTAGATTCTTTTTTTAGAGGTACTTAAGCAAGTAATGAACATCCCTGCTATACTATTAATGCTATCCCACGCGCCCCATTGGTCTCGTGGTTGCAATCACGACTGCTGAGCGTGGTGTCCTGGATTCGAGTCCCAGGTCGAGCAAAGTGTTATTTGGTTTTTCCATTAGGAATTTCTCAGTAACAGCCCGAGTTTGGAAGTTGGCGGTGTGATACCCCCGAGCCTCGGAAAGCATGTTACGCCGTTGGTCCTGCGCCTGATTTCTCTCCGGTCGTTGAGAATGGTCTCCATGGCAAAAACACGGTCAGGAAGACCGTAAATTAATGCTCAGATGAGCAATCGAAAAACTTCATAAATGCTGCAAAATTCCTTAGTCACTTTGTTATTACTTATGTACATATTTTCGAATATCTTCCAAATGTCCAAGCCAGTGTGTCAATGTTGTCATTTTTGGTTTTATGCACAATAAAGTGAAAAAAAAACGACTAAATACTAATTTCGATAAAGAATCCTGAATTATCTATTATTTAATATAAGAACATTTTTAAAGAAATTTATTAATTACAAGAAGTTAGAACTTAGGTTACACCTCATACATTATTGAGAAAGCGTACAAAAGGTTTAGGGCGTAAATAAGTTTTATTATAGGAATACTTTGCATATTGAAATTCTGAAAGTTAGTACAGATAAAAGGGTTCGAGAAAATTGGGTTCGAACCTGTGGTACGCACATTGCCTATGCAAACAGATAACATAAACTTTTTAGCCTGTGCTAAGTAAAGACTTATCGTAAACCACACAATTTGAGGTTTACGATGAACCTTTATTAACATACTAAGTACTCGATATTTTTAGCTTTAGCTTTTATGGGAAAGAAGGTTTACTCAGATTTAAATTATTTACGAAAATTTTCTTGTTTAGGTGTTCGGCTGTGGCTGGTTAGGACCGCCGAGATACAAGTAGCAACGGCGCAGCGTCGTGCTAGAGCTATGGCACAGGAACATCAACAACACCATGGACGTGGCCGGCGCTCTGCTGCCCTTCACCCAAGTAGTCCGCCCCGAGCTCACCATCCACGTACAGGAGGTGCTCACTCAGGCAGACAAGGAAGCAGACGGTCCCAAACACAAAAACACAATCCCTGAAATAAACGAACCAAGTGACAGAGACGATGAAGTGAAAAGTCCAACCAAAGACTTTGACAGCCCTAATCCTAAGAGTGTACATATAAACAAAAGTGTGTATGACAATGGTAATAGAAAATACTATGAGAAAAGTGCTAATGGTAAGAATAGTGAAGTAAGAAGCTGCGACGTGGTGACAATGAAGAATCCTAGGAGGGGCAGTCCTGCCTGATGGTTGTTCGTCGTGCTGCCACCGCACGGCAAAAAGCATGTACATTTCGAAGCAACAGACAAGATATACTACTTCTGAATTGCTATGGACAATTTATCGCTGTCGAGCTAAATGTCGAACTTTAAAATGTCAAAGATTTATGGTAATATTTTTTTAAATCAAATGATAAGCGACGATTTTTTGTCGATTGAAATACAAAGGAAAGAAAGACGATGTCATTTTACATTAAACATTAATTCCAAAAGTTTATTCTAAAAGTAGAAAGTGTTATTGCTGGGGGACCAAGATTAGAGTCGTCTTTAGAAAAATATTTCAAACACCAAAGTGAATATTATTCTAAAACGTAAGCTAAACTCTTATCTGTTTCTAAAGTGTTGGTACATTAAGAAGGGAACCCTTTAAAACTTCTAACCTAGAATCTAAATAAAAGCCACAAATAATCCCACCGTGACTGACAGTTGGAATCCTGGCTTAGACCACCTCTGGGATAAAACTTTTAGATTTACTATCGCTTCGTCTTCAAGGATAAAACTTGAATAAACTTTATAGTATTTAGATGATGTTCGATATTTATGCTCGTCAGTGTACCGTTGCTTGACTGTCACTGCTTTTCGACTCCGTGCTCAAACCGCTGTCTATAACTGTACCTACTTCTTGCATAATATATCATAAAATTAAGCATAAAAATTGACATAGTATATGTGATAGTAGTTTTAATTTCATATCATTCTGCTGTTTTAAAGAGGTATAAATGTGCTGTTTCTTTATTGTTAAGATACAACGAATATTTATTAGATATTAGTGCTTTTTATATTGTATTGTAAATATTGAGATTATAATCACTAATCAGTATCTAATGTAGATATATCATATCAGTTGACATATTGTAGTATACATATCCTATAATATAGTGTTATTATTAAATGTTATCCGGGATCGTATTGAGTGGGATAAAGTGGATTGCTTGTGGCGGCTGACATGACACCTGAATGGAGGAAAAATATCTAGGAATTCTCACATGAAATTCCGGATCGTCGTATTCAGCCTTATTTATTCAAAGCGTATGAAAACAAACTAGGTAGATTATGCTAGATTACATTGTCGTCATGTGAGCTAACATAAATTGCTAAACCTGTTGATCCTGTAGGTTTGTCTTAAGTGCCATAGAACCAACATTGTTGCCGATGGGAATCAGCATCTGTAGTTGACGTCACGAGTATGCTGTCTCATGTTTAAATTGCTGTCCCATTCTAACGTTCTTCGGGTGATATGAACGTATACTAATAAACACCATTTACATTGTAGATTGTATTATAAATAATATTTTGTGTGCACCTAATATCGATATTTTTAAATTGTACTAAATGTCTGATTATCGTTCGTGATACATGTGACGATACTCGGGACTTTATAAGAATCAGTTAAAACAAAATAAAATTGAGGACAAAAGATTTTATTTACCTGAAAAAGTATTACTTCGTTTTGCAGCAGGTGTCAAAACCAAACAATTGGCCCTTCCAAAAAGAATGGAAAAATTAAATTCTGAATTTTATAAAGTCTCGAGTTTCAATACAAAGTGATCACGAAAACTGCATGGAACAGGCTTTAATAGAGATTTTATGTGAAATCATATTTTTATAGAAGAGAAATAATGAAAATGTGTTAAATAATATTTGTATCAATGTGCTTTTAGGTAAAAATCGGGAACCAGTCAGTGAAATGTACCGTGTAATGTGCTGCGTATTTTATGTTGTCCTCCAAAGAGGTTTTCTGCGACTTTCAATGCCTAAATACATTACTGCTTTTTTTTTTAAGTGAAATAAACTCTCTTAACAAAGGAATGAATTTTGTATCGGATTTTATAGTGTTTACAATCAAAGTCTTTACTAAAGGTACATGCCGAAGATGCCTCACTGCGCTACCTCGCGGTCGCGGTTTAGCTCGCACCTTGAAGCTATTCAATTATGAAAATAATAACAACTAATTTGATTTTGTATCGTTGGCAAATTTCGTACAATTTCAACATTATCTAAGTAGGTATTTTGGCTATAAATTAACTTTAGATTTTAGAGTGCTATTACATAGTAGGTATGCAAAGCGAAAGTACATAGTATTGATTCAAAAACTTGCTGCATTGATAATAATAAATTCAAAATATAAAGTATGGAAAAATAAATTAGTGTAATTAGCTTAAGGTACGCTGTCCACTAGGGTGTAATTTGTGAAATTTACGAATGATGAAATATATGTTACAGAGTTATTCTGACCATAGCTAATACCAATTTCAAACCAGTACCTATTTTGTGTAGGCACGTAATATCTCATTCGGTGACAAAAATATTATTTAGGAATGTGTGTTTTTTAAGCGTTCAACTGTGAAATTAATCTCAGCAGTCGGTACCGTTTAATCTTAAGTAGCTAAATATGCAACGTGTACAGATTTTCAGGTTGTTTTGGCTTTAATGTAGAGCCACCTAAAATTAATAAAATTTACATATATTTTTCACAGCGCAAATATCCACAAAGAAACATAGACTTAATGGTAATGGAATTTACTGCTGGTATTCGTTCAACCGCAGTGTCATCTCCTTACTTATGCAGCAAACGTTCGTTGTAAAAAAGAGAGACTCGTAAAAGCACTCTAAGCGTTGTGCATTTAATTTTTCCTTTTACAAAAAGTGACACACATTTTAGGCTGACTTAAAAAAAGTTACAACCAAATTACGTCCATCTCGCGTCGTTACGAAAAAAAGAAATTCTGTACCGAAATGTGGCTTAGTATCCCGCAAAAAGTCAACGAAAGTCCCGATTTTCTTTACGTGCCGACCTTCCTCCCGGTATAATAATAACTGTCGGTTGTAATTCCCGAAGGCTGTAACAAAAAGGGTGGATGAAGATAAAATTTCCTGCTCTCATTGTTTGCCGATAGCTATGGGAATTACAACGAAATTCGATTGTGTGGTCATAAAATTTTCGGTTTTATCACAATTGGCTCTGAGCTACAGATAACAATCGTAATGGTTTCATTTGAGAACGCCTGCTAGCGTTACTTCTCCATAGGAAACCAACCAACTGGAATTGTGCACTCAGCTTCTCACGTTTCATAAGTGCCCATGTAGGTTTATATGAAATACAATATTTTGATTTTGAGCGGTATTAACTCTGGCTGGCATTACAGCAAAAAATATTAATGTATTCAAATTTTTAAGAAATTTCAAGTTTTTAGAGAACACTTAGTGGACAGCTGGCCTAATAAAAAACCCTGTATTTATTGCAAAATTCGTCCTAAGCTGTAAAGACGTCCCTCTCGTAGACCAATTTTTAATCAAAACAATGCTTTTTATAGTATTTTTGAAAATTCATTTTTTTACAAAATTTTTCCTGAACAAAATTTTTTCAAGAGCATCATTTTACTGACGGTGCTTTGGATATTAAATAAAAAAGCTAAAAATTAAAATGTAAAAATAGGCAATGCGTCATAGAATTGAATTCTTTTAGAGGATAAGTAAAATAGTAGACCATTTCTGTAAATGGTTAAAAACTACTTGTAACTCGTAAACTCGTACGTCTAAAATATTTATTTAAAAACCTTATTCATAGCTTAACTGCTAAACCATATTATGAAAAGAAAACGATTACAGGATTTTCAATTGTCGCAGTTAAACTGTGAAATAAGACTTTCCCTAGTATTAAAAGTATTAGGAATTTATAGTACTGGATTTGGGAACATAGATGAATTTGTAGTTATTTTTGTATAGAAAAAAAATATGTAAAATTTTAATCACATCCCTATAATCTTGGATACATTATAATATATCTCATATCTATTTAATAGATAGATCCTTTTTGAATATACCTATTTAGTCTTAAAAAAATCTTATTGTGTGTAAAGCAATAGAGTTTTCGATAAAAATAAATATGTACGGTAGGTACATGGTAAATATCTAAAAACTGCTATGCTATGCTGGTCAGGAATTGAATCATAACCTAGAACTTAGTTGAAAACATCCCAATTATATATAGGACTATACTTAAATGACCTTAGTTGCTTATTAAAACTGCAATTAGTTTTGTATCAATTTGATAAAATATTACTTATGTGACCTTGAACCAAAAAACATAATATTCTATAAAATAATTCAGATGTGAAAATAAGTTATCATCTTTTTTTTAATGTGAAATTTAAAAACATTGTGTCGATCTCAATTTTCATTTGATGATATAACAAGATAAATGAAAGTTCTACGATTATTTTCAGAACCTTTAAAAACTGACCTTGACCTTATAAATTATGTATTCCGTTGATTGTCAGTCAAATACTAAATCACAATACTGAATATTAAAGATACACTCCTATATTATTTATGAAGGTAATATTGCCGCGAAATGTCTCAATAAATTGCCGTGACCCTGACCTTGGGTTTCGACCTTCCCTTCCTTACAACTCGACTACATTTCTATTCATATTTATTTCATGTTTTGGAATATCCTAACAATATTCGGTTTTGGGAACATTAATATTAAAATCAATACATAGACACTCTATGTCGCTTTCTTCTCTGTATTTTTGTAATAAACCCTGAATTTTGAGAATACTTCTAGGTATTAGTGACGTTAGATATTGTATTATAATTAGTGCCTAAAAGTAAGCTTTTTGGAGTCGCGTTTTCATTGTCCACCATTTTGTTTTTACAATGTCATGACATCAGAATTTTGTATAAAGTGTTTCTAATTTTAAAATGACGCTCTATTCCTGTCTTTTAAATAATCATCTTGATTGATGAAATATATGAATAGTAGATTATTTTACTTTTTAATGGACATGAAAACGCGGTATTTGACGACCACAAAATATATCCTAGAAATTAGATCCCCATATCAATGTCCACTTTATATCCTATATACCTACTATATAATATTATAGCCATATTTACATTAGAGTATGAAGTGGATTACAATTATTAAAGACTATTTGTAGATGTCTCTTTAATTATATGAATATTAATGTATAAATCGCTGGAAGCATGCCCTATAGGTATTATTATAATATAATTATGATTATTTAGAAAACTGTAAAGATTGTATTGCGTGTATTTATTGTGATGACATGAGTAAATAAATGTGTTTTTTTAATCTAAAGACTTTTTTTCTGAAAACTTTCATAGAAAATCTAAAATAACACATATACCCTTTAAGGGGCAGGAGCTCCTGGCTGGGGGATTGAAAAAATAACACTTGTATGTGAAAAATATATTTTTTTTATTAATTTTAAGATTTTTTTTTTTTTTTTTTTTTAAAAACGTGGACACCACGTTTTAAAAAAAAAAAAAATTCTTGTGTCGAATATATCGACGTCATAATTTTTCGTTGAATATGTATGTAAAAACGTAATAATTTCTGAAATGCTGAGTTATCTGCAATATTTATAATATTTAGAACAAATCATAAAAGAAAACTTACCTTTACTCATTTTTCGCGAAGATGTTCTTGGATGAAATTTGCACTTCAGAAAACGGCCAAAAAATGACATAAGATGTCATCAGCTGTCAATGTCAGCCATACTTTTTTTTTCTTTTTGCGTTTCGTTTTTGCTATGACCTGTCCGAATCGAATACAGACTATCGCAGTACCAAACTCCTAGCAGTTTAAAAATAAATCAATAAAAAGTATGGTGTCGAATATATCGACAGAGCCCCCTAAAGGGTTAAGATAACATACATAAAACAATCTGCCAATGTATTACTCCAACCATACTAAAGGTAAATAAAATAGCGATATACTAAAATAGCGCTTTGTTTCCAGAAATTAACTGGAACATTCATAACATTGAATAGTTAGAACGGAAAAAATGTATTACGTGAACTGGATTCTGGGATATTTCCACGAAAACTGAACTAGCGGACAAAATTAAAACGATAATCAATGGAATGGTTTTGATTCAATTTTAGAAAGAGATTTTAAGACTGATATTACGACAACTATTTTTACCAGCATTTTTGATCCGAGTGGAAAGGAAAACACAAGGGTCTTACTAGTACATCTTGTTTCACTATCTGCTATTATAGATATCTTTTCGATAGATAGATAGATAGTTATACCATTTATTCAGTGCACACAAAAGACATACCACAACACACAAAACACATGCTGAGTTCCTCTGGGAGACGCATGGTGACAGGCTGTACGTCGATATCCTTACAAGTCCTTATAGTTACAAAAAACCACACCTGAAGCTTCATAAGAAACTGGAAGTTCTTTACTATCCTCAAAGTTTAACCTCAGTTTGTGTGGTATCACGGAAATAGCTCTCCCAAGTATTACAGCGGTAAGCTATCTGAAACCTTTAATAAAGCCCGGTCTGATTGCTCGACGTTCTCCAAGGAGGCAGCAAAGAGAGATGGAGAAAATCTGAGAAATAACTGTTAGCTAAAACTATTATTTAAAACTGAAATTGGGTTCACGTTGCAATGCTGGGGAATGTAAAATATTGTGATAATCTAGTAGGAGGTATGAGCAAATTGGTTCCCGGTAGATAATTTATATATTTAATAAGCGATAGAGTGGAAAGATACGTGGAATGGTAGCTACGAGTGCATTGCATTGGGTTCCCACAACCGGCCTTTGACATTTATCTATGCGATTACTGTACTTTGTCTTTGGGGAATACGCAATGTGTTTCTATAACTGGGAAAAGGCAAATCCGTGGCATAAAGGCGACTTCTACACCTACAATAAGTTTGCGCAATATGATTGAATTAGCCCTTGCACTCAAACGATCCATGATTTTCACACAACAAAATGTGTTCGCGTGGGCAAGACCTGCGCAAAACTTATCCTACACGGTGCAATTAAAATATGGTGCAATAAAAATAATACTCGTGAAAATAATATTCAATATTAACCGTGAACGGTCAAAAAAGCCCCTAGCCTAAATAATTAGTCGAAAGACCACACAATCGTACTGTACATACTCGTAGGTACAGTTAATATGAGATTTATTAAGTACTTTCAAGTACGACGCAAAACCCATAAAATTACCCGAAACTATGACAAGCTAAGAAAGCCGCACTGCCGTGTGTAGTAACCGTAATCTCCGGGTTAATGCGTGTTGGAGCCGTTTATCTATTTCTGCAACACCCTTACGTTGGGGTGAGGAAACGAAAATATTCAATTTGGATGAAAGCGGCCTCGGTATAGAATTTATATGAACACGCGTGTTCAGTGGGTTTATAAGTAAAGTACAGTTTATAGCTCTCTACCTACCTGACTTTAAGGAAATCATCGAAAGACTGAAGATGTATGCTTAGTGTAACATTGAAAGTGGAACAATAAGAGGAAAGATTCAATTATAAATCAGTTTTTAATCTATCTATATTAATGATAAAGCTGAAGAGTTTGTTTGTTTGAACATGCTAATCTCTATCACTGTCAGTCGGATTTGAAAAAATCTTTTTGCATTTGATAGTCCAATGTTTGAGAAAAACTATTTAACACTATGCTATCAATTTAAGGACCCGAGCAGAAAAAAGAAAAAAAAATAAAGAACGGTAAGCGAAAAGGAAGTAATAGCGCGGCAGGCGATGCGATGCGATGGGATGTGTCAGGGTAACAAGAAATTTCATGTGGACGAAGTTGTGGACAGAAGCTAGTGAATTAATAAAACGTGTAGACCATATCATTCCCAAGAATTATGGGGTAGTAAGACAGCTTAGTCAGAGTAAACTACTTTTAATACAACACGATGATATCTACCTACCAACTTTGTGCTTAGCAACCAAAATCAGAAGTAAAAGAACTGAAAGATTGATGAAATTATAGAATGTTATGAATATTCATTCTTTGCGACCAACAGCCGGTTTTCACTGATAGGCGCACAATTGGAAAACAGAACACTGGAATTCACTTAGCTGTCAATCAATCTGAACGTCACGGCTTTCGTGTTGCCAACCAGCCAATAGGCAGGCAATATTCTTGCGTAGTATTTAACAGTATAGACACCAAACTAAATTCAGAGCACGAAGTAATTCGCAAATGTAATTAGGTCCCAATTTCCCAAAGGAAATATTATTTATAATTAATTAAACTTCAGCCTAGCTTCAGCCTAGTATAAGACAAACTCGAATCTCTGTAATTACGATGAAACCTAAAAACTTTCTTACAATTCTCAAG
Source organism: Apamea crenata (assembly GCA_949629185.1). Taxonomy (NCBI): domain Eukaryota; kingdom Metazoa; phylum Arthropoda; class Insecta; order Lepidoptera; family Noctuidae; genus Apamea; species Apamea crenata. The sequence goes on along the minus strand of OX451365.1, from coordinate 17,924,198 downwards.
TAGTATTTTCTAGACCATTTTCGACTTGATCTTAAGTCTCAGCTCCGGCTAACAGGTAAATAAAAGTAGGAACTGAAACTTAGAAATTACTTCGCGCAGTGGAAATCCATTTCATACCGGGAACGAAATACGAGCAAAGAAACTATCGGTTCGTGGACGAAGTACCTCCCTACTGGACAGAACAAATGGACCTGGTCGGGTTTGAAAAATGTTCGCAACCTTCCTTGCTAAAGAGGTCAAGCCTGTAACTGTTAGGGCGGTCATACACAGCCAGGTTGAATAAGTCCCAGTCGATCGCTCCTTTTCGGATACACAGCTTACCTACTACAATCATCTTTTCATTGATATACACATAACTCAAGACCGCGCCAGGATAGCCCACGAAATTCAAATTTTCTTACGTTTTATGCACTTTGCAGGTTAGTGTCACGTGGTATGTTGAACAAAATATGATTCGCGACCGTAACAAGCATATATTTACAGAATTATAATCAATCATAATCATTAAAATCATCAATACAACCTAGTTCATATAACCCCATTGAATGACGGAGGGGGGTTGGAGCTGTCAACAGCATGGCGAAATTTACATACATTGACTGTTCTCAACTTCTCAAAATATCCACTGCTCTGTTCTACTCTTCCCTCGTCTCGCCTGGCCACCGTCTTGTTTTCATCGGCTCCAGCGGCTTAAAATGGCTACACGTTGAAAATGACTGCTCGAGCAGAAGAAGTCTACTCGAGCGGTTCGTGTACAGCCGCCCTATGAACGACATATTTTGCCATAAGATAACTTTCCGTTTCCAGAAAGTATATAAATCCGGGATCGAGAAAATTTCTGGGGATCTTTAGGCCCAAGTTTTATTATTGACAGATCCCGAGTTCCCGAATCAAACAACTCGTGTCAAAGAAAAATAAGTCATATTCGGGAAGTTTTGGCCGAAGACGTTTACTTGGAGAGTTTGCGTTGACGAAACTTGGGACAAATATGTTGAGTCCACAAGTTGGGAAGTAGGCTACGTACACAACCCTGCTAGTATTAATCTGGTTAGACTCCAGTTTACTCACTATCTAACTTGCTGGTTACGACATTGGGAAGGATTTAATTAGTCTTAAATTACATTTATAGCTTTCAGTTTCTGGTTGATATTTCAGAACTTTTTTTTCTAACAAGTACTTTAGTTTTCATATTTCCTTTACAACCTGTAAAAAAATGCTTTTTTCAGTACACAAAATCTCGGATCTTTTTATTATTCACTCAATATTCTTTGTATTTGGCTAGGTAGAAATATCCCATACCCACTCATATCACGTATAAGCCTATTGTCTGAATCAAACAAACCGGGATAACCTCGTGGGTTTGAATGTAAAGGATTTTATTTCAGTGAGCCTCTCTACACGTGTTTCACTATCTCAACTTTATAGCATTTGCCTAATAAAATCTTGCTTGAACTTGATCGAATTTTGCTTTCAGAGGCCAGCTATCTTTATTACATGAATTTCGTTTTACTTTTTTTTTACTGATTCTTGTTTTATAGTAGAAAGTTAAATAATTGTTTAATAGTAGAAAGAATATCTGAAATGAAACTGACTTATGAAAAAAAACTAATAAATAAAATAAGAAACTGCTAGATACTTTATACCTAAATAGCTATTCTTGTTGTGAAAAGTAGATCCATCAACAAGAACCACCTACAACTAAAGCATAGTAGGTGAAAACCACATTTTCCAAGGCAACTTTACTCCAAACTTTATGTTACAAAGTTCCATTCGAATGCAAACGTATTCCCTGACCATATTCAGAGGTCTTCAACATCTAAGTTACATGGAAACTGAGTCAGCCATCTCATCAGTAAACGTCATACAGTAAAATGTGGACGATCCGTTATACTGTCCGGTTTGAGTTACCAACGGATTGCGGGTTTGCGTTTTGTGAGCTTACTTGCGTAATGTATGGGAATCTCCTGTAAAACCGGATTATCTTGAGTGACTATTATTATTTCAAATTGATTCTGACTGGGATTAGTAAGAGCAATTTCATTTAGAGCGATTACTCGATCCCTAATCTGTGAGCTAAGTGAATTTTTTTCCCGAAAATCGTTTTTCTACCCTAGGTACGTACTTACTTGATTTCTTCAAATCCTAAGCCACAGTTGGGATAAAGTGACAACAACTCCCTTATCAGATTATCACAACATAGGAAACTATAATATTCTAAGCAATTCCCTGAAACGACTCCAAATGGCAAGTGTTTACCTCTCTATGTAATGTAAGTACTGTGATTATCTGCTCCCAGAACGGAAGAGAGCTATATAATTGGTATAAGAGCTTCTCTCTCTAACACAATGGAGAAACATTATGGCTCTATTACGTTTTAATAGCCCGGCTGTTATGTAGCAATCTAAGGGTATTTAAACAGGATGGTATTTGCTATTCAGAATTGTGTACTGACCCTCCATGGCAGTGTTTTTTTTGCGTGTGACAAAAGCGGCTCCCAATCGTCTAAGTAGGTACAATATACTAACGCTTTTAGGAAGTTGTTGGCGGCTAGGAGTTCATGGATTTCATGTCATTCTATACCAGATATGCAAAATCGTATCGTAGGTATCGTTTGCGTTTCTGGAATTTTGCATATCTGGTTTATGGCGAATCCGGTGTTTTTCGAGTCTGGTAATTTGCGAACCTGGTATTTAGCGATTCTGGTATTAAGCTTCGGAGCCGTTTTATTTTTTAAATATGTGGTTTAAGTCTGGTGTATGTCTGTAATGGATTTATGGTCAGCAATAAAGTTATTTTCTTTAAAACAAACTGGACTTTAGACTTCTATTAAGAACGATCGTCATAAAAGAAAAATATAAGTACGATAATCATCATGTTTGACAAACGGAATCACGTGCAGTTTAACAGACAATGACACTGTCTGCTTGTTTTCTAACACAGCCTATTAGCTTTGCACAACAGCCACCATTGGAGAAGGAGGGAGCTAATCTTTTGATAAAAGTATTTTTAGTTTCAGACTGGTGAAACGTAAAATAAAATGTAACAAACAGTGAAAAAAAATCGCGTAATTTTGGTTTAATTTCATATATAGTTTCACCAATTGATCGAATTAGCCATCATCTACCTAGCCTTTTCCCAACTATGTTGGGGTCGGCTTCCAGTTTATCCGGATGCAGCTAAATACCAGTGTTTTACATGGAGCGACTGCCTATCTGAACTCTACAACCCAGTTATTAGGTAATACGATATCCCTTGGTAAGACAGGTTGTCAGACTTTCGGGTTTTTGACGACCCCTAACGGCTGTCAAAGATCCACGAATGACAGCCGGGACCAACGGCTTAACATGCCTTCCGAGATACGGAGCGGTCTTAGTATGTGAAAATAGTCACCCATCCACGGACCTAGCGCGGCAAGCGTTGCTTAACCTGATGGATCGACCCGTGCGGCTGTTATAACTTAGCCACAATCCCTGTTGAGTGGACTGTATGACATGTATAATAAGAAGATAAATGAAATTACAACGGTAAAAGATCGGTTTATATGTAAATAAGAAAAAATTGACGTTAATAAACTCGCAAACGCAGCCGTGCATGGAGGCGTGCAACAGCTGACTGACGCGGCGGGGCCCACGCTCGACCGTCGACCGGCTGAATCTCCGGGGACCCCACGTTCATTACAGCCAGCGTACGGAGATGTTGAGAAGAGCGGTCTCAAAACCAATATAAAAAAAAGAAAATGAAAGAAAGTACATTTATTTAGCACAGACTAAAATGACAGTGAACAACCAACTGAAGGTGAAGAGAAAAAAGAAGGTGTTACTTATCAGTTCGACAATGACTTTATTGCTAACATAAAAACAGCAGTAATGTAATTAAAACGACCTGGACTATTATTAATAGTGAAGCGGGGAGATCTAGCAATCGAGATACTGACTACAGCCTGTCTATTAATGACAACATAATAAAATCTGACTCACAAGTCGCCAAGGCATTTGAAAATTTCTTTTCGGATATTCCCGTTTCAACTACTAAATCCCTAAACTCATCACCTTCTGTTGCTGAGTCTTTGCTTAAGGAAAATGTTAATGGTTGCGATTCGGAATTTCATTTTGAACACATTACCTGTAGAGATATAATTAAAACCTTTCACACTTTAAATGTTAAAAAGACTGCAGATTTGTGGGGTAATTCTGTAGAAGTTGCTAAGTCTATTATTGACATTGTGGCACCTGCTCTAGCTGTTATCTTTAATAGTTGTATAGACAGTGGGGAGTTTCCTGATCTCATGAAAAATAGTAAAATAATACCTTTGTTTAAATCGGGTAGTACATCAGACCCCACAAATTATAGACCTATTTCTGTACTACCTACCTTTAGTAAATTTTTTGAGAAATTAATTTTAGAACAAATGCAAAGATTTTTTAATAAACACAAATTATTACATGGCAAACAGTTCGGTTTTACAAGGGGTCGTTCAACTACTGATGCCGGTGTTGAACTTTTAGGACATATTTATAATGCATGGGAAGATAAATGCGATGCCTTGGGCATCTTTTGTGATTTGTCCAAGGCATTCGATTGCGTTCTTCACGAAACGTTAATCAGGAAACTCCGCCACTACGGAATTCGGAACAATGCTCTGAATCTTCTTACTTCATACTTGAGTAACAGGATTCAGAGCGTTGTCGTTAATGGAAAAAGATCTCCCGGATCTATAGTAACAATGGGAGTCCCACAGGGCTCAATTCTTGGTCCTTTCTTGTTTCTTATTTATATAAATGACTTGCCGTACCTCATAAAGGATAATCATGATATAGTGTTGTTTGCCGATGACACTTCACTTTTATTTAAACTTAAACGTCAGCAGCTGGTTACTGACGATGTAAATAGCGCGATCTCTAAAGTAGTCCACTGGTTCAATGTTAATAATTTACTTTTAAACGAGAAAAAAACTAAATGCATTAAGTTTACGCTACCTCACGTTAGGCAGGTGAAAACGAATGTGTTGATAAAGGGCGAAGAATTGAATCCTGAAGACAGCACAGTATTCTTGGGCATAACTTTGGATGCTAAGCTTCAGTGGGGTCCACATATAGATAAATTATCAAAAAAGCTAAGTTCCGCAGCATACGCTGTTAGAAAAATTCGTAATTTAACTGATATAGAGACAGCCCGCTTAGTGTACTTTAGCTATTTTCATAGTGTAATGTCGTACGGTATTCTATTGTGGGGAAATGCCGCCGATATTCAGACTATCTTTGTTTTGCAGAAGCGAGCTGTTCGATCAATTTATAAATTAAGTCCGAGACACTCGCTCAGAGACAAATTTAAAGAGATTAATGTTATGACTGTGCCTTCTCAATATATTTATGAAAATCTTTTATATGCCCATAGAAACATAAAATTGTTTAAAAAATACAGTGATATCCATGATATAAATACTAGGAACAAACACAAATTTGTTGTACCTATAACAAGGCTCAAGAAAATAGGTGGCTCGTTCAGATGCCAATGTATACGCTTTTACAATAAAGTTCCAAGCCCCGTTCAAGATCTAAGCCTTAATAAATTCAAATCATTCATTAAACGTAAGTTGTGCCAGAAAGCCTTTTATACCGTTAAGGATTATATCGAGGACAAAAAGGCTTGGGACTGAGATGCTTCCAATTTTTTACCTATGTAGTGTTCTTATTTTTCTGTTTTGTTGTTGTTTTTCTTTTTTATATACACTTTGACATCAATGAATTCTATATATAAGTACTGTGACATTTGCTTACTTTGTAAAGTATTCTATTATTTTAATTATTGTGAATGTGAATACTATGTGGGTCACTTTATTTTTATTATATTTTATTTTTCTCTCTGTTCTCTTAGTTTTGTCATGGTCTGGCAGTTTGAGTAATTAATGCGGCCTACCCAAATGTCCTTTCTTTGGTATTGTTCGTCGAATCGTCGAGCTCCTTAAGTTTTGAGTTGAGCTGCACTGATTTCTGACAAATGCGTGCACTGACTGGACAGGTCCTCTCAATCTGTGTGGTTCTTTCCTCAAAAGACCATCTCAGACATCGACCTGCATGGTCTTCATATGATCTGACCAAGATTATGTCTGGACTTTAAAAGAGACTGTGACCTCTGAGTTTGTTTCGGCCTTTCTTCTCAGAGTAGTCAGATAGGAAACGCCGACCTCATCTAGTTTTAAAATATGATTGACGTGTAAAAGTGTTTGTACAAACCTACTTACAAAATAAAATCATTTATCATCATTTATCATTTATCATTTATCATAGCCTTCGAACAAAATAAAAGTGTAAAGTAGGAATGTGTGCCTCACAGCTGCGCTAAATAAAAGAAAAGATTGTTGTACTTCAAGAAATTGGGTACACTACATTAATACGAAAAACTTTATTCCGACAGTCTATACCGATTTTCCGAATGGTTCAAAATTCCGAATATTTATAACAACTCCGACTTATCATTACTCCTATTTTTATAATTCCTAAATTTCAATATTCCTAACTATCATAATTACTATTCTAAAAACACCGAGTTTCAATAGATCGAATAACAAAAAGTCCGACTTAATGATAATTCGAAACATCAAAATTACGCATTCCGATTATTAAAATACCGATTAATAGAATTCCGAATTCATCATCATCGCCTTCGTGCTTTAATTAATAGTCACAGTTCTCACCTAACCTGACGGAAGTGATTCATCAATAATACAGGGGATATGCAGCATGCAAGCAAGCATACAGCATGCAAGCAAGCATACAGCGTGCAAGCAGACATGCAGCATGCAAGCAAGCATGCAACATGCAAGCAGGCATGCAACATGCAAGCAGGCATGCAGTATGGCAGCAGGCATGCAGCATGCAAGCAGGAATGCAGTATGCAAGCAGGCATGCAGCATGCAAGCAAGCATGCAAGGAGGCATGCAACATGCAGAAAGCATTGTTTCTGTCACGGCTCCGGCGCTGCGGGGTTTGGGCGGCCCCACGCGAGCTTATCGTCGCAGATGGTTTTAACGCTCACCACCGCAGCTTCGGCTTGCTCCCGCAGTCTCAGCCGCGGTGGCGGGCATTCAAACCACCTGCTCCTCAGCTCACGTGATTTTTAATAATAGACATTATAATTCTTAGGTATTATGAAATTCAGATTTTTTAAAAAACGAACATCGAAATTCGGAATAAAATATTTCGGAGTATTTGGGTGTTCTCCAAGAAATTACTTGTCAAATTACGAGTGAAAATACAAGTCACCAATTTCCTTCTTTAACAATAGAACTAGGTCATAACCAAACCGAAAGCATTACAGCAGATAATGTAGTATAAAGACAGTAATTAAACCTTCGGGCAGGAGTATAATAGTAAGATAATAACTAACGCTAATTTGTTTTTAATTACTATAATAGCCTCGATAAAGGCATGGACTGAATGTGGAATTTTCAGGGATAATTTTACGGGGAATTGTGAATGAAACGGTGCACTAAATTGCTTCTGACATTACTACTGGGCAGTTAAGCACCTCAAGTTCTGAGCTGAGCTACACGATTACTGGCAAATGCTTGCACTGACTGGACTGTTCCACTCAAATCTGTTTAGTTCTTTTCTCAAAAGACCATTTCAGGCACTAACCTACATGGTCTTCACATGATCTAACCAAGGTTACGTCTGGACTTTAAAAGAGACTTTGACCCTTGAGTTTTTTTCGCCATTTGGTCTCAGGGGTAGTCAGATAGGAAATGTCGACTCCATCCAGCTTACTTTTTTATAATTTATGACGTGTATAGCTGATTCTGCTATCCTATTTACAGAATAAATTATTTTATTTTATTTCTTTTTACTTTTGTCTACCTGCTACTCTTAAGCATGCTGAGCTTGTAGTCCTGAGTTCAATTGTTTTTTTTTTTTTCAATAAGAAAGATTCTAAAGAATTTCACAGTTAGCAGCTCGCAGTTTGTTTTATTAGCAATAGACTCGCCTCGTATTGCTTTAGTCATAATTGAGAAAAAGTTGCTGTATTAGATATATACACCCCGGCCTAACACTAATAGTTTCGAATAACGATTCGATCGTCCAAGTTCAGCAATACTTACCAAGGTTGGTCCTTTAGTGGTTCTATCTTTACATACCGAGACTCCTCAGAAAGCACGTTAACCCATTGTCCGGGCTGTCATTCGTAAATCCTTGACAGTCGTTAAGAGTAGTTAAAAGTTCGAAAGTCTAACAACCAGTCTTACCAAGGGTTTTTATGATACCCAGAAATAGGGAGGTCAAAAAGACATTCACTCCATGTAAAATATTGGTATTGGACTGCATCCAGTTAGACTGGAAGCCGACCCCGACATAGTTGGGAGAGGCTAGGCAGGTGATGACTAGGTCTATGCACCTCTGCCTATCCCTCCGTTTATTAGCTCCTAACGAGACCGAATTGAAACGTATACTTAATTACCAACCAAAACTAACCATGGTCCATTATCCTGCAAAAATCCCTTATTCAGGACAGCCAATCATTCAATATGTTGATTTTGTCATTAAGTCATTTTCATAACATTCCTGAGGTCCAATCAAATATTTGATTAGTCTGTCGCCGCAATAATCCCTAAAGTTTGGTTTCAATTAACTAACTAATTGGGACCAAAATTGAAATGATATGACCACTTCTTCTAGCTGTTGTCATTATTAAGATATTGAGTAAAATTTTGAGCAGAATGAATCCTGAAGTAATATTATGTTTTTGCAGAGATAATTTCTTACGCTGTTTGAAGGCATAATATTTACGAGTTTTCCTTATGATAATAAACTTTTATGCCGTAAATATGTCTTGTTAGCTTGGTCCACGGAATTAAACCCACACGTAGTCTGTGGGCGTTTAATTATTTTACACGGGAGTTATTACAGAGATAAACGCTTAGCAACATAATAATAAACGCTATAACAAGTTATGCAGACCAAAATAAAAATGTCAACTGTGTGTGTATATTTTTAATGATTGTCCATATTTTTGTCATGCTGCAATTTGAAATCCTGTTTGAAATTTGAGCCTTGTCTGAATATTCAAATGTCTACTACTACTAATACTGGTAATTAGCTGCATATGATAAGACTGGAAGCCGACTCCAACATGTTGGGAAAAGGTTATGCAGGTGATGAGTGTATCAGCTGAACAACACATGACTGCTTTTTAAAATGCAACTAAACAGGATAGAAACTAACTAAGAAGCTATGATACTAAAATGCATACTTAAATTATAGTTACTATAAACATAAAACGCATATTTACCTTTACCTTTATCCCGGTAATAACCAACCTGCTGCAAACAACCTTAGACATCAGTTAGTTTCATTCAGCTCTAACTCAATTACTCTGAATAGGTAAGGAAATTCAATTTAGCTTTCCAACCTTCAAAGTTAAAAGATGAAACGTATAGGTTTGCAGGTAGGTAACAGGCATCGCGGAAATAGGAAACAGAAGTTTAACTTGACTATTTTTGTGTAGTTTTTTTTTTGTTAAAAATTCATCGGAACGTTAGGGTTGAAAAAACGAATATAATGAAATAAAAGTAATTTTAAAGCATTATTTTGTTAGGGAAATTAGTGTGTTTTAATAAAACTCTTAAATTAAAGAGTTTCAGTTTAAAGGGGCAATTTGGATAAGTGTCAATTCTATTAATTTTATTTTAGCTTATTTTTTTTTAGTTTATTTTAGCCCGCGAAATTCTCTTAGTTTTAACTTGAAGTTTATAATAATCCTATTGATTGATATTTCATAAAAATAGTCATTCAATAAGATTATATGAACTGAGAGGGTTGTATTAATAATTTCAATTCTGTAAGTACATACTTGTTACGGTCGCGAATCATATTTTGTTCAAAATATTTACACATTTGCACGGTTTGTACAGACGCCAGCAGGTCAAGCTACCCTAAACTGTCAAATTTTCCCAATCAATCTTGAACCTTAATGCTTTAGCGATAAACTTGAAAATCTATTAATTAAAAAATTTGACAGATTGTAGTAACTTGATGTGCTGGCGTCTGTACATTTAGCCAATGTCCCGTTTAGTTTCATTAGTTCGAAGAAACACTTCCTAAGAAAATATACAAAACTAAAATTAAAATAACTAAAAGAAAATAGAACACTAAAACTACGACTAATCTTATATTACAGGTTTCTTAAATGTTATCTCAAAAAGGACGCGTCCGCTCTTTTTGGTATTTATTAAATAGATATTACCTTAACTTTGTTGTCAGTTTTATGCAAATTACTTTCACCTTAATGGGTTTTCAATTTTAGTCATAAATAATGGATTAATTATTATTTAGAGTGTTGTTGTTGAGATCAGTGTTTGTGAGTTTTGTGTTAGAACGTGTAAAAGACTGTGTAGGCGGCTAACTCGGAGATGTAGTCGATTTTCAACAGGTAGATAATACCTTCAATGGGAATATCACAAAGGCTTATTCATTACTAAACATGATTATTTTTTAAACAGTCATAATTTTGTTCACAATATAAAATCTAACCGCCAACTGTATCTTAGTGAATAGTTCAATGTCGGTCTTACTTTTCTGCGACTTTTAATCAAACTAAATAAATTGTGTTAAACCCGTTATCGCCATGTACGAGTATGTGTTGTTATATTCTATGATTATCGCCATCTCAACTCAGTCTATTGCAGTCCACGGCTGGACATACCTAGGCCTCTCCCAGGATGCGCCACAAAACCTTGTCCTCCGCTCCACGCATCCAGTCTGTCCCAGCTACCTTTTAAGGTCGTCGGACCCTGCCATACTATACGCTTGTCGATACGCGATCTCCACTCCAGGGGGTCTACTCCCAGGGCGGCGGGATCGTCCAGGGCAGCGGGATCGTCCGAAAGGGTTACCGCTGCCCTGGAACAGAAAGGGCTAAGGAAGGAACACGGGTGGGTATTAGTCAGTAAGAGTTCGGTCCGATCCGAACATTCGCACTTTGCACTTCGGTGTAGACCCCCAAGACTTGTCACCGGCCATCAGTGCTTCGACAAACATGGCCAGCCCCCGCTGCCACTTCAGCTTGCTTACCTACATTCATAGCAAATAAATTATTTCATTTCATTTCATTTCATTACCTACTCTGCACTCAGCTATGTCGGAAACACCGGTTCTTTTCCAGACATCTAATCAGTGCGTCGATTCAAACTTTTGTTCGTAGTTATTCTACTGTTTATAACATTTACTGTGCAGGTACGTTTTAGTAAAGGGGTCGGTATACGTGACCGGCCCTTTCTGATTCACTATTTATACTGGGTGACCTGGTACAATAACTGGAAAAATTGGCGTGACCCACGTGCCTTGAAAAGTATTGTGAATGAAATTGGTATGATTATTTGCTAGTGTTTGGGGGGACTTTTGTATGTCTGTTGTTCTTTCATATCTATACTAATAATAAAGCTAAAGAGTTTGTTTGTTTGAACACGCTAATCTCTGGAACCACCAGTCGGCCTAAAAAAATCATTTTGCATTCGAAAGCCCGATTGTTGAGGAAGTATAAGGGAAAATATATATCATCACGCTAGGACCCTTAGGAGCCAAGCAAAAGAAATAAAACCGGCCAAGTGCGAGTCGGACTCGGCACCGAGGGTTCCGTACAATTTAAAATTAACTAAAAATTTACGGTTTTCGCAAAAAAATCCTTTATCTGTGCTATAAGACGTTGTTTCGTACCAAATTTCAAGATTCTGAGTTCACGGGAAGTACCCTGTAGGTTTTGATTCCCTTGCGAGTGTCGAAAATTTGTAGAAATTTTCGGCATAAACGACTGTATCTTTTGATTGCGATGGCTTAGAAGTTTGATTTTTTTCACAGCTCTAAGGGTCAGTAGATTTGAGTATTTGGTATAAATTCCAGCTTGATACCTCTACGCGTTCCTGAGAAAAAGGGTCTTGACAGACAGATGGACAGACAACAAAGTGATCCTATAAGGGTTCCGTTTTTTCCTTTCAAGTTACGGAACCCTAAAAAGTCAGAAAGAATGCCAAGGGAAAACGAAATAAAAGCGCGGGCGGGCGATGCGATGCGATGCGCGGGGTGGGAACAAGAAATTTCACGCGAACGAAGTCATGGGCAGAAGCTAGTATATAATACTTGGGTCTGTTCACTTCGTTTGCATAATATCATATTTATTAGGTACCTACGTTCTAACGTTTTACCAACAAGTTGTTTCAAGAATGTTTCTGGGACTCGTCTAGAATCTGAATAAGCTTTTGGATAGAAATGCAATGAGAATTCTGTAGTGCATCCCACGAGAATATAATTTATTGTTGTTTTCACTATTTTCATTTCTTCAGTAATTTATTCACAGTCCCTACTTTTCTCATGCCTATTTTTACTTACATTTATTATATCCAACTACGAAAACTAAAACCTACACACTAGTGACCATACTAAACTAAACTCCTGAAAACTCGCCCTACATGAAGTTCGTTGACCCCGAACCTTCCAGATTTTTCCACCATTACACCAGTCAACACGTCCATCCCTGAGGAGCCATAGCGTTGAATCGCCGTTCAGTCCCAACTTCATATAAATATTTTATTTCACCCCCGAGACTTTGTACTTGTACGTAGAAACTTTCTTTTGTGATAGGTATGTTTCAGATAGTTTTGTTTCCATTGTTTTCCCTTGGCACTGTTTATTGGTTACCTGAATTAGTTGGTTCAATTTCTCCTTCTCGCTCTATCTGATATCACAATAAAAACAATAGTAAGACCACAAGTTGGATAAAACTGCTACTACAAGTTGGAAGACTAGTCCGCTAAACATTGACAAAAACTCCCAGTAAATTGACACTTCATTAATGTCACACTATCTGTCATATCGGTTTTATAGTTAAAATAGACCTTGACGTATTGGATCATGCTATTATGTTACTTGCATGTCATGAAGCGACCAGAGGAGCAATTCTCATAATTTTAAGAACGTTCACAGTCTGATCTCAGTCTTAATCTGTCAAAAATACCTGTAATTTCCCTATATTTTGACAATTTTTTGACATTTCTATGTCGCCGAGATGAGACTGCGACTAGATTTGGCACGTTTTAAATTACGAGAATTAGCCTTCAGGTCTACTTTATTTTCTCAACCTTAGGGTGGTAACAAAATTACGAGATGGACTGTACCTACTTAATATTAAAGTCACCCACAGACGCTATTTCAATTTTCAGTTGAAAAGTATAAGGGCGCGTCATAACCAAGACGAAAATAGCACGAAGATGCGAACATCTCGTGCATTTGGTTCGGCAGACCTAAACGCGTTGTCGCGCCGACCGGGGGCGCCTTCCGATTTAACTAAAAGTTGACTTGAGGTAATAATCATCATCATCATTGCAGCCCAAAGATGTCCACGGCTTCTTGCGACCTTCACAAGGTCACAATAAAATCTTAAATCAGGAGTAATACACATTTATCATCATCATACACAGCCCTACTTCCCCCCCTACTGCTGGGAATATTCCTCTCTTTTCTTATGCCAATCCCCACGCTCCTGTGCCAGCCTCATCCAGGTTTTGCCCGCGATGGCAACAATGTCATCTGCCCATCTCGCCACCGGACTACCAACCTCTCGTCTTCCACTATGTCACAGCCTTACTCCACCTGTCATCACTGCGCCTTGCCAAGTGTCTTGCCCAACTCCATTTGAGTTTCATAATACGTGTTCCCATATCGAAGAACTTCGTACGTCGTATCTCAATGTTTGGAACTCGGTCTATTAGCCTGATGCCAAGCACAATAATAGATAAATGAAGCCAATGCACATTTTTGAAACCATCTTTTCTTTTTGGTGATTAATTAGACTTCTTGACTTAAGACGTCACGTGAAGCCTGTCTAAGTATATTACCAACAATGTTTAAATACGTACGCTTAGCATGACAAATTGTTGTTGAATATGAATAATGCGTTTGTTCATAATATTTGCTCAGAAATTAACATGCACCCTCGTTTTCGATTATTTAGCTGCCTAAATAATTTTCAACATTAATATATCAGGATTACTTTGGAGTAGGTACCCACTGTGCACAATTTTCTGCATAATGATGTGTAGAGGAATTCAGCTTAGTGCTCGTACACACGAGCGACATGACGCAACCCGACCATAAAGGCAACTACACTCGTGGACGCGTGTTTTATAAACATACATTGACATAAATAAGCAATTTTTTTTATATTAGTTAAGGCTATTAGAGTATAATATGCTTTATCTTGAACTAAATACTAATTCATCTAGGTATAGAAAAAATCTTCTAGGACTGTGTCTAGGATCTATCCGATTTACCTCCTACGAACAAAAAACCGTTCCATTATTCCAACGGTTTTGACAATTCAGACTCCACCTTTAGTCTAAATGTTGGAAGTTTCCTACCGAATTGAATGTCAGGGTTCAGTAAATACGATCGTCAAGTGTCTGTCCTTGAACCTTGGCTTGCGCTCGAGTGCCCTCGACAATACAACTCATGTAAATCGTTTATATGTAGATGTACATTATGTAGGTAGGACGGAGGATGAGGGTAAGGTAACGTGGATACCTAGGCATGTTTTGGAACTTATAGAAATGTGTGGTCTGCGTTTTACAGTTTATAATGAAGGTAATTTCTGAGCTTGTGTGCTTGTATTATCTATGTGTGTCGAACAAACAGTATTTAAATAAAATTAAAATTTACAACAAATTATATAACAATTTTGACTGTACTTACGCGTTGTTGTTATTTTCTTTGTTCAGCTATGAGAACACTTATGACGGCACAGTTGGCGCAGTGGTTAAGCGATTGACTGCTGCGCTGCGTGTCGCGGGTTCGATTCCCGCACGGAACAAATATTTGTATGACCTACATGTATTTGTTCCGAGTCTGGGTGTTTTTCTATCTATAATATGTATGTATTTACAAAAAAAAAAAAAATGTATATACGTAGTTTATCAGCCATCTTGTTACCATAACACAAGCATTAGGTTGCTTAGCTTGGGACAAATGGTGCTGTGTGAAATGTCCAGGGATTTATTTATTTACTTATAAACAGCATTTGGTGCGTATTTATTATAAAAACCTGTAATTATTCAGCTGTATGCGCTGTTTAGACGATGGCTCGCGTGTGACTGAGTTTCACTGCGTCCATTGGACTTAGCTTAATAGGACCGCGCGCTTTGATCAAGTAACGTATCTTCCTTTTA
The DNA here is from genome assembly GCA_949629185.1 of Apamea crenata. Lineage (NCBI taxonomy): Eukaryota > Metazoa > Arthropoda > Insecta > Lepidoptera > Noctuidae > Apamea > Apamea crenata. The sequence continues at coordinate 17,908,990 of OX451365.1, read as the reverse complement.
AGTTTATCTAAGTTTCTGAGTAATTTTATTTAAAAATCTAGGATACTCGAAGTGCCTATTCGTTTCTATTCATAATAAGATTAATTCAGTACTACGCCTGCCTTGATTCTGTAAAATTCGAAATCTGGTAAATTATAGTAAGTACTTAGATGGAATACGATTTTTTTTTAAGACGACCTCTGTCATGTTAATGTTAAGGCTAAAAGTGAGCCAACACTATATATGCTTTTAACAAGAATAGAATAGAGTACTCTTTATTACGCATTGCACACAGTACGAAAAACAGCTAAAAATGTAGTGATAGAATTCAAAAGTATAAACTTATCAACTTAACTTATTTAAATTTATTGAGCAATTTACAGTATCGATGAGTTCATTCAAGACAAAATGGCAGCCGCATTTAATTGATTTGTGAATTATTATAATTTTGTGTTCATAATAATATGACTTTTTTAATACCAAATTAAAAAAGTCTTATGAACACAAAATACTAAAAGTATTTTTTTTTACCACGGATATCTATATTTCAACACAATGTAATGAAATAAATGACTTTTGTAGCAATTTTACATAAGGTGACATAATGGGAGGTCATATTGCTAAAAGCGATCTTTTAAATATACCTTTGGAGAAGATGAGACAATACTGCAGGTAGTCTGTGGTGTGGTAAACTAATTAGTTAAAACAGAAAAAAACATTGCTGAAACTTGAATCTCCACGAGCACCTAACCCAGAAAAATATGTCAGTCATTAAATATTCCATCACCCAACGAAAAATAAAGTAAGCCAAGCTTTAATCCCTTTAATGAACCTTTCCAAATTTTAAATTAATTTGGTTGAAAGAAAAATATGCAAATTAATTGTTTTGTAAGGTCTACCTGACCCGTGCGTACTACCGGTACTACCCGTACTACCTTCAATTACGCGTGGCGACTCGATGCGGACCGGTGCGAGCCGTTGCGGACCGCTGCAAACCGCTGCGGTTACGCTACGTCGCGTCTCGTGGGTTCCGATATATAATTACGTTTTTGGAATTACTGAACATACGGAATGATATTCTGGTCAAACATACAAAAGTCACACGGTCATTTCAACTGAGGTTTTAAGCCAGCAGGCTACTTAAATGAAATAGTGCAAAATATTGGTGAGTCTCCTGAATGAGGAGTTCTGAATTGTTAGTTACGCAAACTGAATAAATTTTTGCAAGTTGACGCGTTGTTATTTTACACCGACTTTTACGTCTTCAAAAAGCTAGTCTTTTGTTTTTAAAAACTGGAAAGAAAGACAGGATCTCTAATGTGTCATTTCGCTGACACAGAACATCATTACTAGAAAGAAAAGGAAAGAAACATATTTTATTTGGGACATGTACAGGAAATGCAAACCATAAAAAAAACATTAATCCTAACAAAATCATAAAAGTAATAAAAAATAAAATAAGTAATAATAGTACTTCTGGACAGGGCGCGCATTGTCTTGTCAGGAGGTTCCTCTCTCTGAAGCTCTGACCACCGGTAGCTTAGATCCTGTTCCCGATACCAGTGGGCTACTATTTTTTATATTTATACTAGACCCGGCAAACGTTGTTTTGCCATATAAAATATAATTATATAAATTATTTCTAGCTGCCCGGCGCTACTTCGTTCGCGTGGTGCCCTACCCCCTACCCTACTCCTACCCTACTCCTACCCTACTCCTACACTACTCCTACCCTACTCCTACCCTACTCCTACACTACTCCTACCCTACTCCTACCCTACTCCTACCCTACTCCTACCCTAGGGTGAACATCCCTTATCACTTACGGGTTTGAAAAAAAAAGAAAATAAAAAAAAAAATAGATGTTGGCCGATTCTCAGACTTACTGAATATGCATAAAAAATTTCATAAGAATCGGTCAAGCCGTTTCGGAGGAGTATGGCAACGAAAACTGTGACACGAGAATTTTATATATTAGATATGTTTTTTGGCAACTAGCTTCATCTTTTTGACTGACCGACCCTTGACAATTCAAAAGTGCCTGTAATTGGTTTACTTGAAATAAAAAAAAATAGTTTGAGTTAACTTGTCGTGAAAGTTGTAACCTTCTTGCCTATATCTATGGTTGTAACCTACCTACTCCGTCAAGCCTCTCCTTCATTTTTCCCAAACAAGACAACAAGAGCGATAGAGCTGCATCCTCAAAAGACGCTTTATATTCAAACAGGACTGTGTTGTCGATTTATTTCCATCTCCTCGACACCTAACGCTACTATTTGCAGTATTAACGCTTCTCCAAGATATAAATATGTCCCCGGGAATAACGCAGGTGTATTCTCCTTACATTTTCTTGGGATATTTTTTACTCTATGACTACAATTGCGACATCATTATAAAACGTCTCGGCTAGACTATCTATCTGTCCTCGTATCTGCTAGGTAAAATTATCTTCGAAATAGGAAGAATCATGTTTTGTTAGTGAAATTTTACTTAGCCATTTATTGCATTGCTGGTGGCAACATAGCTACTGTACACACTCACTTAAAAATGTTATCCTACCACCATAATGCTTACGACATTAGAAACCATATAACTCAGTAGCTTTTAAGGTAGTTTACGTTCAAACATATTAATTATTGCCCGGCCGCGCCGTAGAAAAACGACCGTGTCCACAAGCTTCCATAGTGATCCATTCAACACAGACGACCGTGCATACACACGGGGAATAAACCGTAGTTTTTCACGGCAAGAAAACCATTCATCCGTCCTTGACTGTCCCGTTTACAATATTTGTCCGTATATTTCCATAAAAACAGAGCGAATTTGCTAGAAGTATAACCTTATTACGCCCACGTTTGGCCCTTTGTTATTAGTCAAACGTCCCGAGGACTCCAAGTCACAGAGCTATGTAAAATCGTTCTGAATACGCCTCACTCAACGGAATAATATCGAACCTTTAACCTCTATCGAAATTATCTAAATTCAATCGTAGAAAATGGAGATAGAGTCGATTTTTCGATGAAAGGGTATATAGAGTTATTAATCCAGTCTGAAAAGTTTTCTATTGGAGAGTGAAACTTCCGATTGACCGACGATTGTGATAGTTGGGCTTAAAATAAATGGGTCCTTAGAACGCATAATGTCTAAAAGGAAGGTTGAAAAAGTTACAGTCTTTCTTAAATGATGCCGTTTCTATCTGCTACAAACACTCTCGTTAAAGACTGCGCTCCTGCATAATGTAGGAAAATAAAAAATAGGTGGTAACCGCAGAGGTCACGCTGCAATAAGAACAGCTAGCTCAGCATACGAGATTTAATTAAAAGTGCTCGTAATGTTCATAATATTTTTAAACTTATTTATAATAATACTAGCTATGCCCCGCGGTTTCATCCGCATAAGTTTCGATCCCATGGGAATATCGCGATAAAAAGTTTGAAAAAACTTTTTTATGTTAATCCTGGTTATAAACCACCTGTGTGCCAAATTTTATCGTGCTTATTCACCGAATGCTTATTCTGACCTGGAGGAATGAATGAAGATAACTGAGAGTATGTACATTATGTTACAAACATCCATTCATCTGACTCTGACGGACTGATTACCAACTTAGTTTAAAAGCATTTTACAAACAAAAAAAAACTAAAATATCCTGCTTAGCGGATATGAACTAAATAGTAACCTTTCGTGCAACACACAAAACACACACAATACACACACAACAACACAACAAAACACAACACACTCAACACTGCGTCTGCATTCCCGAGTTCATACAACCCTAATCTCTTCAGGGCGAGAGTGAATAGGCTTCTTCTGGGCAAGCTCGTTCCACCGTAGATCTCATCCCTGCCTCTGGGCTGGATTGAGGTCAAGAGTGAGCCCATTGTCAATAAAAAAAAAAAAAAAAAAACTGCACATAATTGGGTATTTACTACTTAGCGATTTAACAGAAATTAGTTCCTACGATATTACATAACTAAATATTTAGCTAAACATGCATAGGA